>CM066037.1:476588225-477328992 GCA_033557465.1 Ichthyophis bannanicus | reverse complement strand
CTATAGTCTGTCCTATTTCACCTCCACCCCCCGTCGCCAATTTTAACTTCAACAACTTCTTAATTACACAACATTTGAGATCTTATTTTTTAATTGTTGTGGCTCCCACCAATGTGCCGACCAATGGTTTGTCTTCTAGCCCTCTATTAATTCAGCTTCTATGCTCAGCGATTCGCCCGAATATTAGGAAGATTTTACAAGAAAACAATTTGTGCATCTCATCCAGTCCGGTACCTGGTTTTTTTTCGGGAATTCAATTAACTAGTTGCACACAAAAACGTAATTGTCAAACCTAAGGGAAACATGCTGTTCCGTCAGCGTTCACGGAAAAGGAATATCTGTCACAGTACAAAGGACATTACCAATGCGGGGAATGTTCCGTTTGTGTACATGGGTATCATTAAGCATCAATACACACATCCTGACACAAATAGAGTTTTTCGTTTAGAGACGACTATACCAACTGTGCAACGAGCCACGTTGTGTACGGGGTCCGTTGCCCATGCCAGAAACTATATGTAGGCATGACGACACGCTCTGGTCCGTAAGAGGATTATAGAGCATAGAAATTGCATTAATAGGAGGCTAGAAGACAAACCATTGGTGGCACATTGGTTGGAGCACAACCATAAAACATCAGATCTCAAATTTTTTGTAATTAAGAAGGTGGAAGTTAAATTGGCGAGGGGTTGACATAGGACAGACTATAGCGCGATTGGAACAGCGGTATATCTTCCAACTTAATATTCTACATCCCTCTGGTTTGAATATGGAGGAGGATCTGTCGGTATTTCTATAATATATTGTAAAATAAAAATATTTTTTCCAAAAATTACTTTTTCCTTTACAGTGTAAGCTTCTGTGGACATTAGAGGTGAGGTATACTTCCCTGAAGAAAATATGATTTGAATATGAGTAATGCATTCCAGGTTTCAACCTAGGTCTTGTGGACTGAATATGAAGAGCCTTTGGCATTAATGCAAGTTATTACCTTTACTTTTTTGTGGATAGTGTAATTCTTATGGATGTTCATGTATATATCAGTAACTATGGTCTATGATGGTAGTATTGTTGAATGTTGGTGCATATTTGTAATGCTTTGCGGTTTTTCCTAGGTTTTGTGGACCGAAATCGTAAGTATATTTTGGCTTTATTGCTATTTATCATTTTTTTTTTATTTCTTATTTTTTGTGGATTATGTAATTTTAATGGACATTATGGTATATATCATGAACGATAGTCTATGTTGGCAGCATTTGAGAATGTTGGTGACCAATAAGATACGTCCGTTGACGTCACTAAGGTTTCCCGCGCTTTGGAAGAATTAAATAGCTTTCACGTAGCTGCGGGCGTCTGTAGTGTCATTCGTAAAAAGAAAGGAGTAGTGCGGGACGTTTTGAATACTTCCTCTAATCTTGGGTGAGTGTTACATGGGTCTGTTGTAGATGCCGGTACGTTTTTATGACAAATAGGAATTCAAGCTTGACTGTTTGCAACAAGTTGGTGCGATTGGAGGTTTAAATATAAGCAGTTTGTGTTATAAAGGCCAGTAGGCAGTATTTTCAGTGTCGGTTTAAACGCGTTTCAGGATTATTTTATTTCTTATTTTTTGTGGATAATGTAATTTTTATGGACATTACGGTATATATCATGAACTATAGTCTATGATGGCAGTATTTGATAATGTTGGTGACCAATAAGATACGTCCGGGGGACGTCACTAAGGTTTCCGCGCTTTGGAAGAAGTAAATAGCTTCACGCAGCTGCGGGCGTCTGTAGTGTCATTCGTAAAAAGAAAGGAGTAGTGCGGGGGGACGTTTTGAATACTTCCTCTAATCCTGGGTGAGTGTTACATGGGCTGTTGTAGATGCCACGTTATTATGACAAATAGGAATTCAAGCTTGACTGTTTGCAACAAGTTGGTGCGATATGGAGGTTTAAATATAAGCAGTTTGTGTTATTAAAGGCCAGTAGGCAGTATTTTCAAATGTCGGGTTAAACGCGTTTCAGGATTTCATTAATGAACAGGAGTGTGGTTTGGATCGCGATTCACATATTAAAAATAAGGGATTTGGTTGAAAGGGTCTTGATCATTGAATAAGCCAGTGTATCAGATTTCGTTGGATTATGGTGGAAGGGTTTCCGATGATCGGGCAGTTGGTTTTGTGAGATAGAGTAGTTTAATCATTTTTTTGAAAATAGTGAGCAATTTATGTTGAATCTGATAATAACGTTTTCCCGCGCATTTGCAGATTTTAAAAGTCGGACAAGCATACAACGGCAAAGTTGGTACTTTGCCAGAATTGGCATATATATCCGGCAAGCGGGAAGGCCTTTATAGAAAGACACAAGGTGATTTTAAAGTACTCTTTTTTTTAGCTGATTTTGAATCTTGGCAGTGTTTATTATATTTTATTATAATATTATAGAGAGGATTGCAGTGTGGTAATGGTTCTGAGTAGAATTGTTTTAAGTTTAGATGTAATTTTATTGAGGGATGATGGTGAATAATTTAGTCAATCAAAATTAAAACACTTTTCCGATGAAGAAATAAAAAACGTATAAGTAAAATAGTTGTGGTGGATCATAAAATAATAATAAAATTATACTATCATTTCATGTAACCTATAAGATAATAAGATAATATTCAATTAAGTACGTTTATTAATTATAGGCTTCACTTGCTCTACCTGTTGCGTTTTTTCCTGGGTTCAGCGTTTCCTCCAGTAGTGTAGTTTTCTGTTTCATTTTCTCAAAAATTTTAATTTTATTTTATTTTATTTTTATAATTGTAATTATGGTTATTATTGATTTTTGTACCATTGTAGATTTTTATAGGGTATAGTCAATTGGATTAGCCCTTCTATTCTCTTTTTTCCTTTCCCTTCAGTTATCATTGTGGCAAGAAAATCATATAGGTAAGAATGTGATAAATGATTTTTAGTACATCAAATTGTGGGTTATGTTGTTTCTTGGTCACAAATAGGTTTATAAATGGGTGATTTAATTAATTAATCAAATATATTTTTAGTTTATTACTACATAATAATCTTTATTGATTTATTTTTTGTTTATGATCTTTTTAGCCATTTACTTTTTCAGTCTAGTTTTATAACTGTATGGTTTTATATGTATGATATATACTTTTATATATATGTTATTTATTATTATTAGTTGGATTTATTTAGAGTAAATGGATACTTTATTGTGTGTCACTAATTTATTAAGTTATTGAGTATTTATTAGTGTGACCATGAGTCTATAAGTTCTTCTATATGTTATAATAAATGAATCATACGTATACAGTCATATAATTAATAAATTAAGTATATATCTGTCTGATGGTTTACAGACTTTCGATGTACTTTAGCAGTTAGAATTTAATTATTTATTTAATTATTAAATTACAGTTTAAATGAAAATATTAGAGTTTTAAGGTTTTTGAGTGCCTTATATATGTATATTTATGATGAATTTGTTTGTGTTAAATGAATTTTTTATATGTTGTTATAGCCAAAGCCCCTGAGGAAGGCATAAACGAAACACGGCCTGTGTCGGGCCTGGCTTTATGAAATAAAGGTGGTATTATAGTTCCTTCCTTGCCTCCACGGTTTTTACTGGGTTGCTGTTGGTACGTGGACCGTGCTTTTTGTTGGACTGCTCTCAGTTCCAATACCTTCGAGCATCGGTGTCGGCATTTACCCTCAACATTTATGAAACATCGGAGGTCAAACTCAAGACCGCCAATATTTTGACTTCTTGTCAGATTCTGATTACAGTTCTTCAGGGTCTGATGAGGAATTTCTTGACTCCCAGGAACTACCAGCATTCCTTCAGACCCTTCACTGCCTCAGGAACGGCATCAGTCTCCACCAGAGGATATGTCCTTTCAGGACTTCATATGTAACATTGTAGCAGAGCTCGCCATTACAGTTGCCTCGGAAAAGGAACCAAAGGCAGAGGAACTGGAGATACTCCAATATCCTCCCACACCCAAGGAGGCAGCTACATTGCCAGTGCATCAGATCCTACAAGATCTTATGCTCTGCATGTGGGAAGCCCCACTCATGGTTCCGCCTGTCAGCAGGAGGCTCGATACCATGTACTGAGTGCCAGAATGCCCAGGCTTCCAAAAACTTCAGCTCCCTCATCACTCCATAGCAGTGGAATTGGCGATGCACTGTATAAAGAGTTCTAAGAACCATTCATCCATGCCACCTGGCAGAGACTTGAGGACACTCAATGCCTTTGGGCATCGATGCTTCCAATCATGCATGTTGGCCTCCAGAATAAATTCTTACATGCTGTGCATGTGCATGTTTCTGAAGTATGTCACCTGGGATCTGAGACTTTCACCCACGTGCTGCCTGAGGATAAGTGGAATACTTTCCAGACACTCATCATGCAAAGCCAAAATACTTCTAAGTTTCTTACCAGGACCTCTTTCGATGCCTTCGAATCAACCAGCAGAGCTTCAGCAGTCTGCATTGGGGCTCATAGAATGACTTGGTTACAGGCATCAGATCTTAAGCAATGGGTGCCAATATCCCATGTATTGGAGAAATCTTTTTTGGCAAAGGTTGGAGGGAAAAGACAGGAGAGATTGAGATGGACAATCTCACCCTCAAATGCCTTTCCAGGAAGATAGCTGACCCATCCAAGAGAAAAGCTCTTCCCAAGAAATCTTTCTATCCTAAAAAGAAGAAATTATATCCTTCTTATCCGCCTTCTGATGGCTATCAACCTCAACATACTCAGCAGAGACAACAAGGCCCACGGCTCCTAAGCCTCAACCAGCTCCACAGGTACAACCTGCACCTGGTTTTTGACTCTTTCCTTGAGAGCATTGCCAATTTGCCCCTGGAGGGTCCTCAGCCCCTCCACATAACCAACAGACTCTATCACTATGCCCACAGGTGGCACATCATAACAGTGGACACTCCATATTGTTCAAAGGGGTTATCAGCTTCATTTCGAAACCTTACCCCCCAACAGCTTTTTAGGGGATTATCCAACCTAACCCTTCAAAGCACTCTCTTAAGAGAAGAGAAGAACACCATGTTCTGCCTGGGGGGCCATAGAAAGAGTTCCTCCTCTTCAAGAAGGAATGGGCTTCTACTCTCCATATTTTCTCATCCCAAAGAAAAACAGAGGCTTCAGGCCCATCTTAGATTTCAAAGACCTAAACAAATTCATGGTCCAAGAAAAATTCAAAATTATTTCTCTAGGAACTCTTCTATCATACCTCCCGAGACAACATTGACTATGTTCTCTAGACCTAAAAGAGTATTTGTACTTCAGGTTTCAGGGAGTCCATTTTCAGTAATGGCACTCCCCTTTGGTCTCGTCTCTGCCCCAAGAGTCTTCACAAAATGCATGGCAGTAGTTACTGCCTACTTATGCACCTTGGGAGTATTCGTCTTCCCTTACTTAGATGACTAGCTGATCAGGGGAGACTCCCCTCGAGAGGTAAGAATCTCCCTTCATCGCAGCATCATGGGCTTTGTCATAAACTTCCTAAAGTCTCACCTCACTCCAACCCAATGACTGGAGTTCATCGGAGTACTCTTAGACACTCAGTAAGCCTAAGCTTTCCTTTGACAGGATTGCTGTGCCCGCCTAATTGACCTGGCAAATGGGGTACAACAGCAAGCTGAGTAATAGCTCTAGAGATGCTACAGTTCTTAGGACACATGGCCTCCATAGTCCTTGTCATCCCATATACTCAATTACACATGTGACAAGCGCAATGGACTCTGTCTTCTCAATAGATGCAAGCAAAGGGGTGTCTCAGAGACAAGATCCACATTACCCCTCAATTGATCAAATCCCTTCAGTGGACGTGTTCTCCGCAGAACCTTCTTGTTGGGTCACCTTTTCAGAGGTTTCCACCTCGGAGTACCTTGATAGAGGATACTTCCAAGCTGGGCTGGGGAGTTCATCTAGACAACCTAACAAAACAGGAATTGTGGACACAACAGGAATCTGCCCTGCAGATCAACCTCCTAGAACTACGAGCATTGAAAAATGCTCTTCGGGTTTTTCAACCCCAACTTTTAGGCCAATCTGTTCTAGTCAGGACAGACAACTAAGTTGCCATGTTCTACATGAACAAATGGGGGGGGGGGGGGAGACAGGATCCCATCCCTTCTGTGAGGAAGCATTCGCCTCTGGTCCTTTGCCATCTCACACTGCATTCATCTCAGAGCGGTATATCTCATGGGCAAACTCAGTGTCCTTGCAGATAGGCTAAGCCTTATCCTTTGTTCACATAAATGGACCTTACCTCAGGAGACCACTGCCTGGTTCTTTCACACATGGGGGACTCCACACATACATCTTTTTGCCACCCCGCAAAACACACAGCTTCGTCTCTTCTGGTTGAGGCTTCCGTTGCTACACCGACAGGCTCAGGTTGCCATACTGGGGACAAAGGCTGCTCTAGACATTCCCTTCCATCCCCTTGATACCCAAGATGCTTTTCAAACTATGGACTTACAGAGGCCCCATGATTCTCATAGCCCCCTTTTGGCCTTGACAACTGTGGTTTCTTCTGCTTCTTCAACTTGGGCAGACTCAAACTCTCAGCCTGGGATTTGCGGCCGGACTCCTCTCTCAGGACAACAGGGTGCTCCTTCATCCCAATCTTCACTCCCTATGCCTAACAGCATGGCTGCTGAAGGGATAGTGCTTGCTGACCTTGACCACTGACAGGAGATGTCCTCCTTACATAACGCAAGGATTCCACCAGGCAATCTTATGCCTTCAAGTGGCATAGGTTTGCCCTCTGGTGCTCTCTAAAGGACAGTGACTCTTTTTCTTGCCCAGTGGAGTCTCTTCTACAATATCTCATCCACTTATCCTTAGTAGGTCTTAAAACTAACTCAGTGAGGGTTCACCTTAGTACCATTGTAGCCTCTCACAGACCACCACTGGATGCCTATCTCCTCACATCCCTTAGTAGCACACTTCATGCGGGGTTTGCTGTTGTTCAAGCCTCCCATTAAGCCACCTCTGGAAAAATTTGGCTCCAAAATGGAATATGCTCTCTCAGTGGAACAGAATTATATGAGACATGTGGGGGTGCCACACATGGAAGCACTGGCTCCTCACTGGACAGAGGATATTGCCCAGGCAGTGACCTCAGAAGACCTCAAATGATACTTCCAGAATGTAGCCACAGTGGCATGCAACGCTCATTATCGGGAGATGTAATATCAAATTTTGCAATGAAGCTATCTTACCAGAGCCCGGGGAGCAGAATTGGGGATGTGTACCACAGGACAATGTGAAAAATGTCGGTCAGGAGAGGAAAATTTCTGCCATGCTTTTCTGGAGTGCACCAGGCTCTCTGAATTATGGAGCGGGGCTTTGGAGAGCCTGAGTAACATTATAGGAAAGCGAATGAAGTGGACCTATGGCCTTCTCATGCTGGGAAATGAAACGCTACTGCAAATGCAGAGGGTTCACAAAGAAGAAAGTAAATTTATTCTATTGGGCATCTGGGGTGTCAAAAAGACAATTTTGCAACACTGGGTGGGTGAACAACTGCCGACTTTCTCACAGTGAGTGAATAGTATGCACAACCTAGCACAGGGTGAACAATATGTATATAAAATGGAGGTGACACCTAGATGGCTCCGCTATAAATGGCTGTGGCAACAGTTCCTGTCAAAATTTCCAAGGGATGGGAAGGGAGAGTGGGGGAAGGTTGCTAATTTCCTATGAACAGACCACGGGAATGTTTTAACTAAAGAGCAAGCTAATCTGTATTGTATTGTATAAGACAAGATGTAATGACTGCTAGCATTGGAAGGCTGGAAAACAAACTGGTCTGCTCTGTATGCTTGTTTAAGAGTTAAATAAAATTAAAGTTCAAACTAAAAAAAAAAAAAAGATGCCTCCGGCGGCCTGGGATCTCAATGTGCTTCTCGCAACTTCTAAAGTCTCTTTTCGAGCCTTTAGCCACCACTTCACTGAAGTTTCTATCTTGGAAGGTCATCTTCCTCATAGCCCTCACCTCAGCTTGCCGCATTAGTGAACTACAGGCTCTGACGGCAGATCCGCCCTTCACCTGGTTCCACCATGGAAAGGTGGTTCTGCGTACCCATCCGCACTTCCTTCCGAAGATGGTCTCCTCCTTCCATTTAAACCAGTCGATCATCTTACCGATTTTCTTCCCTAGACCACATGCATCTCGGGCTGGCTTACTACTTGAATAGAATGAAAGATCACAGAAGATCCTCTCAATTATTTGTCTCCTTTAATCCTAGTCACCTAGCCTACTGGTGACGAAATGTACTCTATCCAGATGGATAGCAGATTGCATTTCTTTTGCTTATGCACAGGCAGGACTCTCTTTAGAGGGTCATTTTACTGCCCATAATGTGCAAACTATGGCAACCTCCATAGCCAATCTCCATTCAGTATCCATTGTGGAGATCTGCTGGGCAGCTACCTGGTCTTCCATTCATACTTTTGCTGTGCACTATTGTCTGACCAGACCTCCATAGGGATACTATCTGGCCAATCTGTACTCCAGCACTTCTTTGGGACTTAAACTCAACTCCTACCCTCCATCCCAGACTTCTACAAGAGACCAGACTATCATTGGGGGAGTATCTCTCTTGGAATAGAGTCTAATGGCCCACAACTTTCCAGATCCTTTGGCTACAACATTTTGGCCTCAGGGATCACTGCTCTCCCCCCATACCAATCTGGTACCTGGGAGCTAGTTAGTCCCATATGTGAAGACTACATTCCTGCTTGTTCCTGTAGATAGCGAAGTTACTCACCTGTAACAATCTTTGGGAACAGCAGGAATCAGTCTTCACAACCTGCACTCATCCCCCAGGAGTTGTAGGGTTTATTTATAGTTTTCTCTTCCTCTCAGCTACAAACTCAACTAAGGAGAGGAGTTGGGATGGCGAGAAGGCTAGGGAAGCATTCCTGTGTGGGATCTGTCGGTGCCAACGTCACCCATATGTGAAGACTGATTCCTGCTGTTCCCAGAGATCACCTATTACAGGTAACTATGCTTTCTTTACCTTACAACATTCCCTCACCTCTCCTTTCTGTTCTTTATAAACGCATCTTGTGTTTTTCCAGACTGCAGTCACACCAGTTCAGCACATACTTGTCACAACCATTCTTCAATATGGGACGGATTGCACAGCACAGCAGAATATTTTCTAAGTCTTGGCCTTATTCCATGTTTCAGCAGGAATAACAGGGATATCCACGGGGATATCACAGAATGCACATGGGCCTTGTGGCTGACCATGCCTCTGTTCTGCCCCTTCTGGGTATGTTCTTAGATCCCCATGCTAGCGTCATGGACATGCATATCATACAGTCAAAGATGTTTTCAGCAGATAAACATCCCCGCTGCATGTACAATACCCTTATTCATGTTCTGGAAAGACCTCCATATTGAAACACTCTCTGCATATCCCAATGATTGTAGGCCACAACTAGGCCTCCTACCTGGGGCATTAACATTTGCCAGAGGTCAAAGGCCTGATTTACTAAGCTTTTCCTCCCACAGACACAAAAATCAGGTTCTAAATAGAAAATAAAATGTCAGTCTCTTGTCAATACTGCCCTTCAATCAGGGACACCCAGTCCACTAGGTGGACTAGGCAACTACCTAGGGTGGTGGACCCTGAGGGGCATCATGACATGAGTGGCAGGCCATATGCTTTGGCACCTGCAGCTCTAAAACCATGGACTGCCGCTCCTGCCCCTCTCCAATGCAACTTTCTATTGGAGGGAGCAGGAGCGGCAGGCCATGCGTGTGTACACAGGCACAGAAATGCATGGCCTGTTGGGGCACCAAAGCAGTCAAATTGGAGGAAGGGTGGTGCTGCCAGCACCGACCCCTCCAAGGTGAGAAGATAGATTTGAGCGGCACAGCGGAAGGGAAGGGGAAATGTGGCGGGGGCTTCCTGCATGGGGCAGCAGAAACCCTTGGACTGGCCCTGCCTCCAATTCCAATCAATCTAGATGACATCAGCTTACCATCACTCAACCCAATAGTGACTTCATGGTCTTGTTCTGGAGCTGGCACACTGAGAACAAAGGCAGGCAGCTAGCTGCCATGTAGTCCCAAGAAAGTCCATTTTTTTTAAGAGTACGACCGGCAAGTAGTGGCTTATGTTTTCCTTGTGCAGTGAGGCAGTCTTTTCCCCATACAAAATGCATAATGGCTTGGGAAAGCCATTCTACAACAGAATTGACCCTTTATATAGTGTTGACTAGTTCCTTTCAGTGTGAAGAAAGGCCATTTAGGGGATGTCCAAGTCAAAACATCTGAAATTGCATGGAAGAAGCAGCAGAGAAGGTGGACATGTATAAATGTGTTCTAAAATTGACCTACCCTCCACCTTTCTGCAAACATATAAAGAAAAAGGGGACCTGCAGAATACAGCACCAGACATGTGCAGGGAGGTGGTCTATACTAGAAATATGCACGTGCAAAATATGGACTTTGTTGGGATTGGCAACGTAGACATGCCCATGATGGCATTTCAGAACATGTACATGCATATGCTACCAAATACACGTCCCAGCCTGCCATTTTAGAAAAAGAAACATGCAGCACAGTGGCAATATACAAACAGACTTGCTATAAGGGGAAAAATTATTAGGGCAGCAAGAAGGAATACCCATTATCCTTAGTACTGAAAGCTGGCCGAAATGAGCACTTTTCAAATCCCTATTTGTGCCAAGGAGCAGGTATAGATATGAAAGTATCTGCCAGTGGTTTTAAACATGCGGCACCATTCTGAAATTGGAGATACATGTGAATCCTTTTATTGCCACCATCATGCACCATGCAACACAGACATGATCGCGCTAGATATGCGTGATTCGGTCCTTTATTAAATGGCTCTTGGATATGATTGGCATATCTGAATGGCCATTTTCAGACATGCAAAACCCAAATAGAGCCTCTAAAATGACCCCCTTAATCTGCCATTACTACCCCAAGTCCTCTGAATATCAACTTAGTTGTATCTTGACTCTATTCCTTTATCTTTTGGCATTACTCCTATATCCTTATGTTCGTAAACTTTGCGTCCTATGTTAAACAAAAAAGGGTATACCGAGCACTCCAAAATTATCTGTAGCAAAATTAATTATCAAAGCTTAGAAATAATAAAAAGGGTTCTGATCCCATAAAAAAAATCTTTATCAGATATACCAAAGAAATTTCTTCTTGGTTTGGTACACCCTCTTCTGGTTTCACCCAGAATCACAAAATTTAAATCAGAGCTTAAAGTTAAAAGTGGCAACTCCTGAATAAGAAAATTGAAATATTTTTTGTGTAATTTTAATGTGGTAGGCTGGCAGATCACTGCCAATTTTATGATATTCAGATTTTCCATGAATTAGACGCTTGTAGGAATAGTACCATTATCAATTTGAATGAATATTTGCTTGCGGTAGAGCAGTGGCTATTTGCAAACAAGGTAAAGCTGAACCATGACTAAACAGAAATGTTGTGGATAAGAAGGACCCATGTGTCTTTTTCTTGTCCTGAGATCACAATGGGAAATTGTGTACTTGCCACCGCTTAGAGATTAACAGGTCAGTCAGTATTCAAAGGCACTTATCCAGTTAACAGCAACTGGTAAGTGCTGGTGAAAGGGAGATTCAACAGCACTATATGTAGTGGCGCTGAATATTCTGTCTGACAGCCTTGGCAATACAGAAAGACTAGGGGAACATGCAATGAAGCTACAGGGTAAGACTAATAAGAGAAAATATTTTTTCACTCAACCTGTAATTATACTCTAGAATTTGTTACCGGAGGATGTAGTAAAAGCTGTTAGTGTAGCTGGGTTTACAAAAGGATAGTGCCAGGGCGCCTGGGGGCAGAGCTCAGAGTTCTTTGTAGAGCAGTGATATGCAGCATCACTAAAGGAATAGCTAGGCAGATAGCTTAGGAGAGCAAAGCAGAACTTGCACTGAAAAAAATCAGTCTGCCTTCTGCTGAATTGCTAAAATATGGCCTAAGGAACTACAGATCTGATGCTCTGTATTATTGCTATGAAAGGGATGATTCTTTTTTCTGTCTAAACTGTTTTTTTCTGTAAAAATAAACTGATTGCTACATACAAATACATTATTGTTTCAGTTCTGCATTCTTCATTTATTTTGGATGTGACACTGTCCTTGTTACATCGTAGTTCTACTCTTCTGGCATTCAAGCCAAAAAGGGAATATTGTCTGGTAAAAATTGGGTAAGTTATCCGGGGGAGGTGCTGTTTTCCAAGATGGCTGCGGAGCGTTTCTCTAGTTTGAATGCCTAAGCGAAAAGGAAAGTTGCGGGCTGTTCCCTCTGAGCCCCAACCATCCACTTCAGGTCCTATGGACCACTTTGTACACTTACCCGAGGAAAAAAAGCAGGGGATTCGAGCCGGCTTGGTTGCGCCTGGTGGGGAGGCCCGGGCTCTTCTGTCGGACTCTGAGACATCTCTCTTCCCTGCACAGAGAACACCACCGCCACACCCAGCTGCGATGGACCTCACCTCAGCTACGACAGCTTCGGTGTCTTCCAGGAAGGGAGCCCCGAGTGCAGAGAGGGTGTCAGCTGATCGAGTGGTTCCACAGACCCCTGGTAGTTCCGGGGAGGCTATGGGTGAGGTTGGAGCGGCGGACGTTCTGTCGACCCTTTCCATGCAGGGTGAAGGGTCCCCTTTGCTTGTCTCGATGCCTGCTTTGTCAGATTCTCCTTTTCTCCTTCGACCTAAGGTTTTCACGTTGGAGTCCATATGGGACGCTATTGCCACCTTATCTTCAGCGATTATCTCACAAACCATGGTTTTGGCCTCTCAAGTTCACGATCACGATGCTGCTATCCAGAAGAATGCTGCTAATATCGATATTATAATGTCTTCCAATGAACAGTTGAAGAATCAGATTCATAATCTAGGATCTCAGCTGGACAATGTTTCTGCTGTTTCTTCGGCTTTGATTAAGGAAAACGGGACGCTTAAATATAAACTGGAAGTGTTGGAAAATGCTTCCAGGGCTGCAAATCTACGAGTTCTGAATTTCCCTCGCGTATTGGGTGTTACTGCTCTGGATATGTTTAAAAGATATATGTTGGAAATTTTAAAAGTCCCTGAGGGCTTGATTCCTCCTTTGGCAAAAGTATATTATCTGCCTTTAGCCAAGAAAAATGCTGGGGATCCAGTAGTAGTATCTGAAGTTAATTTTGAAGCTCTGGATATTTCTGGTATAATTTCTGATGTTGGGGGGGGGGGGGGGAACTTGTGTTGCTTCAACGTTGCTAGTTCAATGTGCATTAATTTCAGATAAGAATTGGCTCTTGAAGCTGTTCTTTAAAAAACGCTTAGAAACCTTTATGGGCTTAACAATATCCATGTTCCCTGATTTAACTAAAGAAACCCAGAAGCAGAGGAAACAGTTTCTTTTGTACAAGGCAGGTGTGACTCAGCTAGGGGGATCCTTTTTCCTTAGGTTTCCGTGTCGGTTTGGTAATAATTAAGAATGTTAAGTATGTTTTTTCTGATCCAACTGATCTTAATACCTTCATCAATGCTAGAGTTTCTTCTAATGTGTCGCCAGAATAAGGATATCATCTGAAATTGTTCTCTTCAGGAATTGTAGTTCTTGGGTCCTCCGTGACTTTTGGATTTTCTTATTGAACAGGTTATTTTGTATTTGCTTTCAAGTGCCTCTGTTTGGAAGTATTTCTTTGCTTCTTTCCCCCATTATGTGGACTATTTGGAGTAATGTTTGAATTATTATCTTAGTTATATGTAGGTGTGATTAGAGATTTGCTGACATGTACTCGATTTTCTTGCAAGGAATTGTATATTTCTTGTTGTTTTGTAAAAATTGCATAAATAAATAATATTTAAAAAAAATGGGTAAAAGGAAAGTACTCCAAAAATGTATGGACTGCAATGGTGCAATAGATGGAATGGAATCAAATTGGTAAAACTCAATGAGAAGCTGGGGCTTAGGTGTGGCTCTTTGGGACCTGTGTGACTCATAGGTACCACAGAATTTTCGAAATGATATACAGTATAGAACTTAAGTTAATGTTTTAAGGTTAAAAAGAAAACATTTGAATACAGTGCTTTGAAAATCAGCTTATTGCTAACAATGATTTGCCAAGTGGAAAAGAGAAGCATCATATTATAGGTAACTTCAATGACAATCGTTTAGAGTGAGCTCCCCTGGCTCTGAGCTCTTTCTTCTCCGGTTTTTACACCTCTGCTGAACACCACGCGGCAGCAACAAACTAGCCCGCCTATCCTACAAGACTGCTCCTTCCTGCAACACCAGGCAACCCCCTGTGGAAACCAGGTTTGATAAGCATTATCAACCTTACTGTTCTTACACAAAGCTATGACTATCTCACATCACCTAGAATTAATTACCTGAATAATATTGTCACACATGTTTGTTTGCTTACTGCACTAGCTAACTAATGAGTGCTTGTGGGTAGGGACGTCTAACAGCATTTGTTACATTGTTTCCATTGCTCAATCTTATACATTGTTACATTGTTTCTGCTGCATGTACATTGCTACAACTTAAAAATTTGTTACATTGTTTCTACTACATGTCCAATTCTCCAAATTGAAAACTGAAACATTGTGTCTACTTATTTACCAGCTGCCTACATTTTTATACCACTCCAAAAAGGTAGTTATAAGAGGCTTTTCTCTCCCACACTTTAACAACCTGAAACCACACCAACTGTCTTACATTTTCCTCTGCCACCCTTGTACCGGCACAGATAGACCCAAAATGAAGCACATAATCCTCACTCTAATGAGTCTTTACCTTCTACTCACTATTTTGCCATCCAGCTCACTGGCACTAATGACAGCACAAAACCACATCCCAACGCTCTCTACTAGTGGAAGAAAATGGCCCGATGACTTCAACAACCTTTATCATGGAGCGAGCTATCCACGCCGCCCCGTCTAGTTTATATCCCTCTACAAAATTACTCAAAACCAAAGCAAAATAAACGCCCACACACTAACAGCCTGAAGTGCGCACTCATTAACTCTCGATCACTTCGCAAAAAATGGCCAGCAATCACTGAAACAATAACTCATCTTAATTTAGATATCATTATGATTACTGAGACCTGGCTCTCACCGGAAGATAATACCATCCTCAATCAACTTCTCCCACCCAACTTCGTTACTTTCACCAGCCACAGGCAAAACAAAAGGGGTGGAGGAGTTGCCATCATCACCAGATCTGACCTTCAATTCGAAATGGTAGAAGCCAGCAACACCAATACCCTTGAAATATTATCTATTTCTAACCACTTTTGCTCCATAAACCTTATTTATAGAGCGCCCTCTACTGATCCAGACAACCTCTCCAATATCATAAACATAGCAACAAATACCCATGTTCCACATAGACCAAACTGGATACTAGGTGATTTTAACTTGCCATCCCTACAGGACAATCAGGCAGCCACCTTCACAGAAGCCCTAGATATCTTGGGATACACCCAATTGGTTCATGAACCTACACACACAAAGGGCAACATTCTCGACCTGATATTCGCCCCACAAACGGTGCTTCAACAAGCACAAAACATCACGTTATCACTAACAGCAGTTCCATGGTCGGATCATAAGCTTATTTCATTCCAAATTCCGACCCCCATCAGGTCACAAAGGCCCATTACGAACTCACAAACAAACACAACCTCAAATGCCAGAAGTTTTCACCCGTTTAACAAAGAACGCATCCTGGCTGAAACAAACTCTCTCCTTGACAATACCTCACAAGACCTAGATGTCCTAATTTCCACGTGGAACAGCAAACTCAGCGCGATCGCAATCCGTCCCCCCACGACTAAAGGCCCAAAGAAAAGACCATCCGCACCATGGTTCACAGCTGACTTAAGGGCGTCATTAACCCTCCTACGAAGATCGGAAAAACGCTGGAGGAAATCACGTACCAGCAGTGACCAAACAGCATACATCCAACTCCTACACACACATCGCAGGGCTGTCACAGACAAGATGAAACAACATCACACTGACACTCTGAAACGTTCATTAAACAAGCCGCACGACCTCTTCAACCTGGTCAAATCTCTTGCCAAAGAACCGACCCCGGAGCGCACAGGATCTATACACCCACAGGATTATGCCATCTTTATGCAATCAAAACTATGCAAGACTGACAAGATGGTGATACCGGACCCCCCTGATGCTCAAGCATGCGCAACGTATCTAACCACCTTTACCACTCCGTCTAAGAGAACTATCGAAGACACCATTGCTACCCTAAATACTTCCACTTCATACTCAGATCCATGTCCGGCATTCTGGATAAAAGATCTGCGATCTGACCTTGCCCCAATCTTAGCTAAAATGATAGGACTATCATTTAGCACCGGGTCGTTCCCATCCATGCTCAAACAGACCTCCGTTAGACCGCTGCTTAAGGACACCAAATTAGACCCTCAAAAGGTCAAGTCTTACAGACCCATATCCAGTATCCCGATGCTCGCTAAAATCGTTGAAAAAATAGTCTACAGGCAGCTACAAGATCATGTGGACACCAATGCACCTCTAGATCCATCACAACACGGGTTCAGAGAGTCACATGGAGTGGAAACACTACTCACTACTCTTTTCAACACCATAATCTCAGGCATTGACAACTCACGTACAAGTTTCGCACTTATCTTTTTAGATATTGCGGCAGCCTTCGACTCAGTCCGCCACGAGATTCTCCTGATTCGGCTAAGAGAGAAAGGCATCACTGAAACAGCGCTGGAGTGGTGCAGGTCTTACCTGTCTGGAAGATGGCAACACGTACGAGCAAATGGAACCACATCCGAGCCATTCCTACAAAGTCAAGGAGTCCCTCAAGGATCCTCCCTATCATCACTTATGTTTAACATTTATATCCAACCCATTTGTAACATCATTAGATCCTTTAACGTGAGTTGCATGATTTACGCTGACGATGTCCTACTGTACCTGCCAATATCCCTGGATTGCCCGGACCTCACCCCACTAACTAAGTGTTTCAACGCAATATCCGAATGGCTCCTCTCCCAAAATCTGCGCATCCAACATAAGAAAACAGAGGTCCTGTTCATCTCTAGAAATCTTGAGTTTACTCCACCTAACCACTTGGAAGTAGACAACGCCAAGCTGCAAGTAAAATCAGCCATACGGTATCTCGGAGTCACATTGGATCAGAACCTCAACATGAAGCAGCACATAGCAAAAACAGTAAGAGCGATCTACTTCAAGATCAGATCCCTCAGACACATACGCCCTCTACTCGAGCTGAGCGACTTCCGTACCATCTACCAAGCCCTCATCATCCCTCATTTTGATTATGCAAACGCCATCCTACAAGGACTCCCTCAGGCAACCTTACATCCCTTACAACTCGCCATGAACAGCGCTGCACGAATCCTCTTAGGAGCACCAAGGAGAGAGCACATCACACCCCTCCTGATGCAGCTGCACTGGCTCCCCATTCAAGCCAGGATTAGCTTCAAGATCTTAGTGATGACATTCAAGGCCATCAACGGGTTATCCGCTTCTTCAATATGTGACCTCATACAACCACCCATGCCCAACAGGATAAGAAGAACCGCTGCAGCCAACATGCTAGCAATACCAAAAGCTATGACAAGATGCGCCATATCAACTTCAAATAGAGCCTACAGCCTGAGCGCCCCAAGCCTCTGGAACTCCCTACCACCACACATCAGAGCTATCCCCAACTTGAGCCAGTTCAGGAAGGCCTTAAAACACCTCCTCTTTATTAAATACCTCACAGCCTCCCCCGAACCCCAGCCACCAGGTATGAGCAACACACAATAACTCCATTTCACATATATACAGTTACCTATTTCAATGTTCCACACATGTACATAGTTTCCCCCGCTATCCAAGTTGATTGCTCCTGTTCATTGTAATGACCTGACTCTTGTTTATTGTCGGATACTGTTTGTTTTATGTAAACCGCGCTGATCGCAAATAGTGCGGTATATAAGAAATGTAAATAAATAAATAAATAAATATAGGCAAGATATACTAAAGCAGGGATTATCAAGTGTGGCCACCATCGTTTTGTTAGCCACTGCAAAGAGGGAGAGAGGTAGCAGTTCACGCAGAGCTGGTAAAAAGGAAAATGGTTCGAGTGAAACTGGAACTGCTGTCCTTAGCTGGCACATGGCTGGAAAGGCAGCAGGCAGTGGCTCTGCGAGGGAAGAGCTACGGGGATGGAGCCATTACTGGTCCGTACAGGGTTGGAAAGAAGAGAAAGTAGGAGACTGCAACAGGGTACCGATGGGGACCTGAGAGATCTTGGCAAAAGGAAGCAGAGAAGGCTGTAGGATAGCAACAATGCATCGGGACCTTTAAAAAGAGGAGAGAGGACTGGACCAGGAATTTGAAAAGAGGAAGGGGGGGGGGGGAATCCTGGAAAGTGCAGTTAGGGGCAAAAATTGGGATGAGGTGGGGATGCCAGTGAAAGTGAGGATGAGGAATAGACATGAGAGCTGAGGTCCCAGGAGAAAGGACAATAATTGAGGAATGGCAGCAAAGTATGAATTGTACGAACACAGCCAATCATATTTGCCAGTTGCCACAAAACAACTGACTGCTTTGGTGAGCAAACATCTGATTGACTGGCAGGCAAGGCTCGCAATGTCTTCATTTGCGGGCAGAGGGGCATAACCATTCGTTCTGGACTGGTGGACAACGATAAGGAAGATATAGGATCTAGTTTAACTGAGAAATATTGCCCGACACAGTGTTGCCATGCTCCTATTAACGTGCCTTCGAACAAATACGCGCCTGGCGCAAGCGCACTGCAACTCTCCAGCTTAGCCGCTTCGAAGCCAGAAGCACTGCCCGCAGCTTGTGGTTCAGCAACAGCAGATTCGGCAGTAGGCTGGGCAGAGTTTATCGCTACCTCGCTTTGCCAAACGCACTTTTTTTTCCCCAGAATGAACTTCTGGAAAGGCGGAGGCAGAACAGTTCCGCCTTGTTTTTCCTAGGTCTGGAGGGGAAATGGATCATCTTGCGCCGAAACGTCAGCTGTAAGCCACAGTTAGATTTCCCCGGCAGCAGGCTGCCAAGCGTGTGCGTATGACGTGGAGGAGCGCTCGCCACTTCCGGGTTCAGTGACGCCGCAGCGCTGGCATCTTGGGAGCGGAGCAGAAAGAACACGACATGGGTGAGAAGTCGGAGACTCCCCGCTAACTCCCTAACGGGGGGTTAGGCGTCCACCGTGCGCGGCGCTGTACGAGCCCCCTTGCTAGAGCAGAGGTTTTACGCGATGTAAGCCTGAGGGCCGGGGACTGTGCCTTGTCGGTTTCTCGGGTGGGAGCGTCTGCGCCCTGTGCTATGTGTGTATGAGGTCGCTGTGAGAAACTCACGTGGCCGAGACGGAGCTTCTTATCTTTCCTCCTAAACCCACCTCCCCTTTTCCTCTTCTGTGGATAACGCTGTCATCTTTCCTGTCTCTGCTCACAACCTTGACACCACTTACTCTTCTTTCTCATTCTGTGCACATATCCAACAGACGGCTAAAACCCAAGGACCCTCATGCACTCTTTCATCACCTCCTGTTTAGACTATTGCAATCTTCTCCTTGCTGGGCTTCCTCTGACTCATCTCTCTCTTTTTCAGTCGGTCTCCCGATGCCCCTTCATTTACATAACTCCTTTTCTCATGGTGATTACATTTAACAGGAGTTTAAGTTAGTAGATCTAGGGTCATATTAATGACATTAAGTAGCCAAGGGAGGGTAGAGTATGTGCGGGGAGTAAACTTGGGAGAGTAGGGGGGGGGAAGGGACTGAAGTTTTGATTGGTGTCTAGCTATGTGATGCCGTCTGGGAAGCAGTCTTTGAATATGTGAGACTTTAGGGCTTTTCTGAAGCTTGCTGTCTTTTGTGGCCTGTTGTTTTTCAAGGTCAGAATTCCATAGGGATGGAGCGAAGAGAGAAAAGGCTCTTTTTGATGTAGAGGAGCTGGTTTTAGTAAATATTCATGGTATGTTTAACATGTTCTGTTGTCAGGTGTGACTTGAAGTAGAGATTGCAAGTGTGGTGAGGATGAATTATTGAGAATTTTGAAGACTGAAAATAGCTTTTTATTTTATGTGTTCTATTATTGGCAGCCAATATAATTGTTTGAGCAGGGGGGTTAATGTGCTCTGTTTTTTGTGAGTTGAAGAGGGTTTGTGCTGCTGTGTTGAGTGCAAGTTGGAAGAGGTTGATATCTGCTTTTGGTAGGTTTTGGAAGATGATATTACAGTAGTCAAAGTGTGGAAAGAAAGTTGCTTGGAAGACTGAACGAAAGTTGTGGGTCAGGAGAGGTTTGAGGTATTTGTTTTGAGTTTGAAGTAAGTGCTCTTTGTAATGTTCTGTAAGTGTCCTGTGAAGGAGAGGCGTTGATTCATGGTAACTCCTAGGTACCATACTTCCTGTTTAACTTGGCTTTGGGTCCCCTCGAGATTTATGGAGTTTGGTGGTTTAAAGCTATTTTCTCTGGTAATATAAAGGGCTTATGTTGAAGTTTATGGCCATATTATGTCTGCTGAGCCATTCTCTGATGGAGGAGAAGCATTTTGTTATGGGCATGATATCTAAGTTGGATGTGTTGATGGGTGTGTAGATCATAACATCATCAGCATAGGTATGGAATAGAGTGCTTTTATGACTCAACAAATTGGTTGGAGAAAGATGTTGAATATTAAAGAAGAGAAGGTGGAACCTTGTGGGACTCCTTGGGTTTGAGTGGGGTGGATTTGGTGGAACCTGTTCTTGTAGCTGACAGCCTGTTAGGTAGGACTTGAACCAGGTGAGTGGAGTGTCTGTTATGCCAAGTGCTTGCAATTGCTGGATGCCTAGGTTGTGCGGTATGGAGTCAAATGCTGCTTTTGTGTCTGAGAAAATGAGTATGAAGCCAGTGTTAGGTTTATCACTACCTTTGATAAGATTGTCTGTCTAGTAAGGCGGTCATTAGAGATTCACTCCATGGTGTGGTCTGAATTTGTATTGTTGGTGGTCGAGTGGGTAGTGTGTTAGATGGTTTTTTTTTAGTATCAGCCATGAAGGGGAGGCTGGCTTTGGGCCTATAGGAGGTTGATTGGTTGATGTCTCTTTTCTTACAGGGTAGATGGAGGCTGTTTTGAATTCTGGTGGTACATATCCTTGTTGCAGAGATAGCTGGTTGATAGTATTGTTGGGGTGAGTTCCTAACAATCTTGAAGTTTGATCCAGCTGAATGGACATGGGTCAAATGGTGAGGTGGTTGTGTTGATGCTTGTGATGATTTTATCTAAGTAGTCAGGTGTGATATTTCTGAATGAATTCCATGTGTTCTGATATTCTGTATCTTGCTGATCTGGTAATGAATTTCTTTTGCCATTGTTGTGAGATGAGGTTAGTGTCTGGAAGTGGTCTGCTGTAATCTGTGGTGTGAAGGTGTTTTTTTTTCCGTTAGCTGTGTTATGTCTTTGCTTAGTGATTTAACTATTTTGAAGAGCTCTTGGGAGTGATTGAGGAAGCTTTGTATTAACTTTGTGTGGTAGTCTTTCTTTGCTTGAGTCGTAGCTGCCTGGTATTCCTGTAGCTTGATCTAGTGTTTCTCCATTTTCTCTCTGTGATTCGTAGATTGTGCTTCATGTCCTTTAGCTGAGGCATGTACCAGGTTGCTGCTGTTTTGTCTTGTGCAGTGACTGGAAGTAGGTGGTTTCATTGCTGCTTCAGATATGGTCTTGTTCCAGTTTTGTATTATGGCGTTTGTCTTTGGGGGTGTCTCATAGTTTTGGTAGGATAATTGCAAGAAAGTCTTATTTTTTTCCAGTTTGTGAAACCTGCGTGTGTTGTGTTCCGAGATGTGATGTTTGTGGTTGTGCATGTTGTGTAGTATGTTAATTGAGACTATCTTCTCTTCCTGCATCCCTCCTTAGGAACTAAACTCATCAGGAAAATTCCTTTTATCTATGCCTTTCTACTGCCAACTCCAAATTCCATTCATTCCACCTTCCTGCACAATATGCCTGGAATAAACTACCTGAGTCAGTACTTCAGGCTCCATCTTTGGTCCTATTCAAATTCCCTTAAATAATTAATTACACTAGTTCCCTGTTAGTCCCTGCTTCACAGAGCTTACAGTCTATTCAGGACAGTGTAGTTACTCACCTGTAACAGGTTTTCTCTGGGGACAGCAGGATCAGTCCTCACATATGGGTGACATCAAGGCCAACGAAGTCCTGCGCAGAAGCTTCTCCCCAGCTTTCAAAGAAAGTCTTTAGGAGATGCACCACATATGCATGGTCTTCTTCCTGCACAAGAGTGCCATCTTGCCTCAGTCAAATGGCAGCTAAATACAGCAAAAATAATAAGAAAGCAACTCCATGGGGAGGAGAGAGGGTTGTGAGGACTGATTCCTGCTGTCCCCAGAGAACACCTGTTATAGGTGAGTAACTACGCTTTCTCCGGGAACAAGCAGGAAGTCGGTCCTCACATTTATTTATTTATTTTATTTATTTAGCTGTATTTATAGCCCGCTTTTCACTGGGTCAAAGCGGTCAATTGGGGGATACATTTAACACAAGGGGATATGAGACACATATGCTAATACTTACATATGTTACTCCCTAGCTACAGGCTACCGAAAACCTGTAGAAATGCCACATGTGAGCCGTGAGCAGCAGCAGCAAGTGAGTCTTTAGGGTCTCTTGAAAGTCTGTCTCCTTATGTGCATTGAGAACCAGCACTCCAGAAGTCTGAACACAGAAGGGTAGGAGGGCATGAGTTGCCTACATCCCAAACAAATGATGGAGTATGGGACTCCCTCTCCAGGCAGTAATGAACTGCAAAAGTGTAGACTGAAGACCAGGTGGTGGCCTGGCAGATGTCTGAGAGAGGGACAGAATGCAGATTTGCCACAGATGCAGCCATAGCCCTGTTGCGGTGCATTGTGACCTGGCGTTCCAGCAAGAGCCCAACCTGCTCATAGGCGAGGGCAAATCAGTCTGCCACCCACGTGGACAGCGTTCTCTTGGTCACCACACTCTAGCTGACTGGGGCCATAGGAGATGAAAAGATGGGAGACTTTGTGATGCCCCTGGGTATGTTGAAGGTAGGGCAGGGTCCTCACAGTCCAGGGTAATGCAGTATGGTCTCAGCCCAGCTGGTGTGAGGCTGCAGAAAGAAGGTGAGGAGTACCACCTCCTGATTGAGGTGGAAGGGGGCACCACCTTAGGAAGAAACTTGGGGTGCATGGGGAGCACCACCCTGTTTTTATAGAACCTCATAAACGGCGGATCTGCCTTTTGCACCTGAAGCTCACTGACCCTGCTAGCGGATATGAGCACCACTAGGAAGAATTTCCATGAGAGGTACAAAGGTGGTCCAGTGAGCTTGGATAGTACCAATGTGAGGTCCCAATCTGCCATTGGAGGGCAGATGGGGGCTTGGATAACAGGAGCCCTTGCAAGAAGTGGGTCATGAAAAGTTGGACAGAGAAGGGCTTTCCCTCGATAAGGTGGTGATGTGCTGCTAGAGCACTCAGGTGCTTCCTGACCAAATTGGACTTCAGTCCTGCCTGCAGTGGATAGAGCAAATACTGCAGTACAAACTGCACAGAGCACCAGAATGGGTTGACTTGACGTTCCGCGCACCACACTGAGAATCTGCACTATTTGAAGGCTTAAGCCCTATGGAAGGACAGGAGGACTTGCTGTACCTCCCCTGAGAGGTGGAATGGGGCAAGGCTATCCTTTCAGCAGCCAAGCCATTAGCGAAAGGAACCCCACATTTGGGTGTAGGAGGGAGCCGCCCTCCTGCGACAGTAGCCCTGGAGCACTCCCCAGGAAGACCAGGGTCACCATGGACAAGCAGAGGAGCAGCGGGAACCATGGTTGCCTGGGTCACTGGGGGGGGGGGGGGGAATCAATATCAGCGACACCCTGGCATGGGTGGGAAGGCATAGAGCAGGCCCTCCATCCACGGGATGAGGAATGCATCTGTTGCCACCCAGTTGCCAGGAGCAGAATCAAGGCAGCTGAGAGTTGGCCAGGCTCACAGAGATCCATCAGGGGAAATCCTCAGAGCTTCAGGTTGGAAGACTGTAGCCAAGCCTGGTGTCGGGCACCGATGCCTGCAGTGGCTGCTCTAGCCGCAGACTCTTAAGTCATCATAGGCTGCTCGAGTCATGAATTTGGAGCACACTGACAGCAGAGAACAGGCTCTGGAAGCGCTGGAGGGGTTCCTCGGAGAGACCAGCTGAGGGACCTGGCAAAGGAACTCGCTGGGTTCTGAAGTACATGCCCATGTACAGATGGTATGCTTGGATCCAGTCGATAAGCATCGAGCCCTGGTAGCACTTTTGCTCAGGGCATCCAGGGTGTTGGCCTCCCTACCCAGGGAGCACTGAGGAGTGCATCTTCTGGCTGTTGAGCTGATGCATGGTGACTCTACCACCATGGAGTTATGTGGCAGTTGTGCTTTCTGGAAGCCCGGGCTCCGGCAGACCCGATACATTGTCCAGCCATCTGCTCATGATTGACACCAAAGCCGGTGTTTCCCACATACGAAGGAGCAGCTGTTCCAGGATCAGGGGAATGGGCACTGTAAATGACTCCTTTTGGAAGGACCTCGTTCTGGATGGTCCTCGGTGCGAGAGTCCTCTAACTCGGTGTCGAATTATAGTGCCTTTGACATGTCCTGCATGAAGTCGAGGAAGGCCATATCCTCGGGTGAGGACCAGCACCAGGTCTCAGAGGGAGATGACTCTGAAGACACATCACGGTGGCAATGGATGTTTGGCGATTCCTCGGTCTCCCAGTCAGACTCATAGTTGGTGAATGAGTCGAGGCCAGGCTGGGGTGTGAGATCAAGTCCCAAGCCTGACTGTACATGCCCCTCGGAGGCTCTGCAGGCGGAGCCGCAGCCACTCATCGGGAAAGATCTCTGTCCCGAGGCTCAGGACCAGGATTGAGAACGATGCCTATGATCAACTCAAGGCCGATGTCGCTTGAGGATTAGCTTGATGTCCAGGTGTGCCGTCTAGGCAGATGACCTGGCAGAACCAGGTATCGGAGTCTGCTGCTGGGCCATGAAAACAAACAATCTGCGCTCTAAGGCCACCATTCTGGTCTCCAGTCCAGATGACTGCAGCCTTTGACGTAGGCACAGAGGATCTCTGGCCTGGTGCCGGCTCTGACAAGGGAGGGGTCTGAGACTGATCACCGGAGGCCACTGATTCTTTCTGGGCGACCTTGGTAGGCTGCTCCTGCCGACCCCTTGGAATCACTGCATGGACTGCGGGACCGGACGCGGGACTTACCTTTCCTGACTCGTGCATGGACACTGCCCTCGAGGATTTCTTCTTTTGTGTTCTACCTCTGGGGTGCTCCGCTCGGAGGACCCACGGCCTTAGTTGGAGACAGCAGGGTCACTTCGGTGCTCTGGGGTCCCGGAAGGGGGCTTGGAGTGCGGTGTCGCTGGAGACTTGGGCAGAATCTGACCTTTGGAAGATCTTGTCATGCTTGCTGACAACTCTTAATAGCCTTGGAGGACATCTTTTTACAGAGTCCAAAATCCAAGGGGTCATGGTCTGCCCCGAGGCAGCAGTTGTGTGTGCCTGTGAGAGACATGGCCCAAGAACACTATTCACACTTTTTGAAGCCGGTGGTAGAGGCTAATGGGGGAAAAGGCCCCCAGCGAGTTCAGACCTGGGTCTCTGCCAGTGAAAAGGGCGCAAAACCGTGCTGGAATAAAAAATAAGGGGAAAACGAACCAGAAATATGATGCTGGGGCAAGCGAGCTCGGGGGCGGGAAAGGGAACTGGTGCAACCGGGGGAAGAAAAACTTCTAAGAGAAAAAAAACTGACCCCCCCCCCTTTTTTTTTTTCCCCTGGGAAATCACACACATCCGGTGGATTCCGCGGAAAAAAGGAGACTGAGGCAAGATGGCACCCTGGGGATCCTACAGATAGTTGGGTTTTCAGGATATCCACAATGTATCTGCATGAGATCAATGGGCATACACTGAAAGCTCACGCATATTCACCGTGGATATCCTGAAAACCCAACTATCGACGGTGAATATGCGTGAGCTTTCAGTGTATGCCCATTGATCTCATGCAGACATATTGTGGATATCCTGAAAACCCAACTATCGACGGTGAATATGCGTGAGCTTTCAGTGTATGCCCATTGATCTCATGCAGACATATTGTGGATATCCTGAAAACCCAACTATCGACGGTGAATATGCGTGAGCTTTCAGTGTATGCCCATTGATCTCATGCAGACATATTGTGGATATCCTGAAAACACAACTTGTGGGGTCTCGGGACAGTTTTGCGAAGATAAAGACACTAAGATAGTGGTCGTTATGAAGATCAAAAGAGAATTGTCTTCACTTGGGCTTCTTCAGGTTAGATCAGTGGTTCTCACCCCAGCCCTTGGGAAACACCTAGCCAGTCTGATTTTCAGAATAACCACAAAGAATCTGCATGACAGACATTTGCATGCACTGCCTACATCCTATGCAAATCTTTCTTGCATATTTGTTGTGGTTATCCTGAAAACTTGACTAAGTGTGTCCTGAGGACTGGGTTGAAATCCCCTGGGTTAGATTGAAAGAAGACTAGAGGTCTGTTAAATCCAGATTACTGCAGGCCATGTTGACCTTTATCTGCTTTTGTTTACTATTTTAAATGTACCTGCCATTTATCAGGGTGGTAGCTGCTGGTGCCATGGAAGTGATAGTTTTGTTCCTCTAGCGGGGGATTTGAAAATTGGTTCATGACTTAATCCATGACTTAATCTTAATCCCACCTCACAACCTTAACGTCTTCCTTACCCGTGTTTTGCTTTCACATACTTCTGTGGCTAAAAATCTGTCCCCCAATCATGAAGAGTAAGTGGATTTCAAAATCCTAAACATGGTGATGGAAGGGAAGAAGAATATCTATTTATTTACCAATGAGGCTCATAGTTTGTGAGCTACCCAGATAACGCAGGGTTAGTATGTGTTTTTGGTGCCATGTTACAAAGTAGTGCAGGGACCTGAACTAAAAAAAACCCCACTCTATATGGGCAGCTCATGTCTGGGCGGGATGTGGGTGTTTCTGCCATGGCACCACTAGTGCAGGCCTTGAAAACCCACGTTGCAGGGAGCAACTCCTGCCACCAGCTCAGTGAGTGGGAGGAGTTGCTCCCTGCAGTGGTATTAATGCCATAAGCTGTGCTAACTTCAGGGGGATGGCTGTTCCTGCCCCCCTCCCCCCCTGCGTCTAGTGCAGTGCTCCGTGCTACTAATTTGGCCCAAACCAGAGTTACAAGCATGAGACTTGCTAAATAACTTGCAATCTACACGTTCTTCAGCCTTCTTCTTTATTGGTCCAGCCTACTGGAATTCACTACCCCTTTCCCTCGGGCTAGAGCAACACTATCCCACATTCAAAAAGGACTTAAAAACACACCTTTTCTCTGCTGCCTTTGACCTCCCCTTGCCTCTTATGTGACAAGCTTCTCCCCCTCCCTGCCCTCCCTTTCCTCTCTCCCCCGTAGTCTTGTCTATTTAAATGTCTTGGGTGCTTTCCTGTCTTATATTGTAACTTCCTTTTCTTCCTTCTTTCTTTTTTCTCCGACCTACGGGTCTCTCTGTATAAGGATTTGCTTTTACTGTACACTGCTATGTTCTAAATGTAATAGCGGTATATCAAGCTCAATAAAACATAAACATAAATGTTAGTTTTATCACAACGCTCTCTCTAGCTCACAAATAAACACAGGTTTTTGGGCAACATTACTGTTTTATTTAATAACTCATTTTAGAGTAAAGTTGTTGGTCAGGAATGGTAATCAGAAAGGGCTGGAGATGCTCAAACCTGGGAGTAGAGAGATGGAGAGGCTAGACATGAGAATGAGCCCCTCAGCCAGGTGCAAAAAGATGTCTGGTGTCTGATGCCTCACTCTCTTTTCCTCCTCTTCTTATTCTCTATGTAACTAATACTTGAGCGCCCATACTTGCAGTTGTTTCACCTCCACCAATACATACTTCCTAGTAGGAGCAGATGCACCCGGGCTGGCGTTTAGAGCTACAGTGTAGATGGTGAGCAAACATAACTTTCCATTTCCCTTTGTTGTCCCAGATAGAGACTAGCAAATCATAAGGAACCTGGGGGATAATAGTCAACCATTTCAGATCATACCTATTGTGCCCAAGCCCTCGACCAATGCCAACAAACTCCCAATCACTATGACCCAGCTGTCTCCACGCAACTTAATTGTACCCAAAACATTATGTAACACATATAAATAAGCTACCGATAAATGTTTGTAAACTATACTCGTGTTCATGTAAGTGTTATGTAAACAATATTTATCGTTAAATGTACACTGCTTTGACCCGGTGAAAAGCGGTAGAAAAGTTAAATAAATAAATAAATAGTCAGGAGTTAGGAAACTAGCAGGGAACTAGAAGGGGACATGAGAGGAGCAAGGAGTTTGGAAAAAGGAGAAAATGAACCTTGGCCAGAATTTTTCCATGGTTACCACCTGTCCAAATTTAACCTACTTGGATCAACTATCAATAAACAACAAGCAGTCAAGAAATCCGACGACACATTGCTCTTTTCAGAATGGCTATGAAGGAACTAGACAAGATTCTCAAGAGCAGAGATGTCTTTCTCCATACAAAGATTTGACTTGTTCAAGCCATGGCATGTTCAATAACATCATATGAATGCAAAAGTTGGACAGTGAAAAAGATAGGAAGAAAATTGATGCCTTTGAATTATGGTGCTGATGGCAAATACTGCGTATGCCATGGACTGCCCGAAGAACAAACCAGTCAGTACTAGAGGAGATCAGACCTAAGCGTTCCTTAGAAGCTCAGATGACAAGACTTTGACTTTCATAATTTGGACGCATCATGTGAAGAGAGAGATCATTGGAGAAAGACATCATGCTGGGCAAGGCTGAAGGTCAACGCAAAAGAGGAAGGCCAGCAATGAGAGAGATCGATACAATAACAGCAGCTATGAGTGCCACTGTTAACAATGAGCAGCCTGACTGAAGACTGAATATAGTTTAGGACAACTATCCAGAGGGTCGCTGCTATGAGTCGACACCGACTCAACGGCACTTAACAACAAACCACCTGTCTGAGATGGATAGATCAAGACTATTGCATTCAGCAAAATTATACAGAGTGAGTCTAAACCTGTCAAATCTCATAAAGTAAGCAGGAGTGAGCCTGACTGGTACTTGGTTGGGGGGTATCATTGGAAATGCTTTGAGCTGCAGAGGCAGTGACAGACCATAGTAACACCTTGTCAAGAAGTCAGTCATGCACAGAGCTGTGAAAACAGATAAGTTGTATATGCTGCTATCACCTTTTGTTTTAGGGGTGACTCTTAGTGCCATTAGAGCAATACCGATGATTGTCTTTAAAACAAACATTCTATTTGGTCTCCTTCCATGAAGGACCTAGAGTTTGAAGTCCTTAAAACAATTCTGGTGATTTCATATAACATTGGACAGAAGGCTAAATCATGAATTTATCTGACTTAGGATCAGATACACCAAAAGGGTTTTCCTTATTTTATCTGTGGGAAATAATTTTAATACATTTTGGCCTTTGTTACAAGCAGAAATCTGAATGTATTTGATTGAACCCAGTGTGAGTATTACTCAGGGTTATGTTATAGATGGAGTTCTGCATCCGTCTGATCTACCGTGCTTATATACATATGGGGCTGCTCATGATTTGAACATCTGCAAATGGACATGCAGATGCCCAAGCTACAGAGATGTCCCTGGAGCCATTTTAGAAGCTGGGTCTGTGGACATCCCCAGTGCAAGGACGTCCAAGTCTGAACCAGGGGTAAGGTGGAGATGTGGCTGGGGTATTCCGAAGAACCTACACGTTCTTGCCTGATCCCAAAATGTGTCTAAAGTTAAACCTGCTCCAGGCATGAACAGGCACCTGAAAAGTGCTTATTTTGTCTGGAAGGTGTGGAGAAGGAGTTACACTAATAACCACCTGTATTTTACATTATGTCAATGAACACTGATGGAGAATGTTTTCATTTTGCAATGCCGCTGGACATCCCCTTCTGCTATCTTGCATGAGAGAGACGTTCCTGACCTAAGTTTCCTTAATGGGGGACATCTTTGTAGCCATCCATGTCGGGGTCGTCTATGTACCTGAAATCAGCTGGAGACATATTCGTCCCTGGCATTTTTCTCTACATTCTGCCCTGGATGTCCTTTCCAAAATCACCCTCTTAATCCTTCTGAGCTGGGATTATTGGTATGATAACATGGGAAAGCTTACACTATGGTCTTATGGTAACAAAAACATACGAGATTTCATTGTTCTTTATCCTTTTGGAGAAATAAATATTTTAGCAAATGAGATATTGGTCTTTCCCCTCTTTGAGAACAGGAAAACATAAGATGTTAGCTAGTGCATCTTAAATGATGTATATGTAAAAGGAAAGTTACTTTTATTTTTAGAGAGATGACTGAAAGAGAATTTTAGTTTTGTGAAATGTATTTGAGCCTCTGTTGTTGTTGTTAAGTGCCGTCGAGTCAGAGTCGACTCATGGCGACCCTCTGGATAGCTATCCTAAATTGTGTTCGGTCTTCAGTCAGGATTTAAGCCTCTAGAAACTAATTATTTTTGTGATTTATAAACTTTATAAATGCAGGTTATTTGTTTTTTGACAGCTTGTATAGTGTGGTTTGTGTCTTATGTAGCTACCTTACAGTTTTGTTTGCTTTATTTGTAGGTGGCTTTTTTTCCAGCATTTTTTCCAGTTTATTTGGAACACGGGAGATGCGAATTTTGATCTTGGGACTGGATGGAGCAGGAAAGACGACGATTCTGTATAGGTTACAGGTCGGGGAGGTTGTCACCACCATTCCTAGTAAGTATTTATTTATTTATTTAACTTCTCTTCTATACCGCGCGATTCTTATCAATGCGGTGTACATTCAACATAACCTTATACCATGCAGTCGGACTGCATTGTATTTACAGTGAAACAGGGACTAGAACTTGGATATAAGTAGGGTAACTATCTACAGTTTATGCACTGATGCCTATATTTTCTGATTGGTTTAAGGGGCTGTGAAGGCCCCTGTGACTTCATCTGTACAACCTTCCACATTTGTTAATGAATTGCAGTGCACGTGCTCGTAAATGGTGTAGAATTTGCACATTCTATGTGCACCCACAGGAATTTCAAAGCTACTACTTTGGGTCTGATGATAATGAATAGCCCCTCACCCATCAAATGTACAACAGTTATATAAATCTACCTGTTGATACTACTACTCTTAACCCAAGTTAATTGACTGTTCCCTAATTACTTGTAACTTGTTTAATTTGGTAATGCAAACCCTATGACTGAATGATAATGTGGTATATAAAACCTTTTAAATAGTACACCAGCCATAATATCTTGGAACAAGCTCCATTATTGAGCTAATAAAAGGCTTGCCCTGGAGTATATAACATTCACAGAAGGACTTTAAGTGTAAACGCATTTGTTTATTTCCATTTTTGGTTTTGTTGATTCCCTTCCCTCTTGTTTTGAGAGAGCTTATGCTATCAGCTCATCCGCCCCAGAGATGGTTGCATGTATTTTTTTAAGGTATGCCTTTCACTGTATTATTCAAATTTTTGTTCATTGTAAGCCGCATTTGATCATTTATTTTATTTATTACAAATTTCTATACCGCATTTTCCTAAAGAACGACTGTTTTTCGGCCACATTTTGTATGCTATCCTGTGTCTTTTGTGTTTGGACTGCATGTGCTTCACTATATTACTAGAGTTGGTCTAATGTGTTTCTTGCCATTGGATCTTTAATGTTTGTGGAGTAGACAGGACATTGGTGTATGCATTTGTTCTTTTGAATCCAGCTCAGAGCCGGTCAGGGCTGGGTAAAGCATGTCAGTACCACATCCTATACTGTTTGACCTGTTCCTACTTAGACTTTGAATTCTCAGATTATCGGACCAAAGCGGTTTTTAACCCATCATCATAAGTTCAGTTTGTTATCGGAAAAACAGAAACAAAATTCCTTAGCTGCAGTTGTAGATTTCAGGAGAACAGTATCTCATGAGTGTGGCTGTATTTGCTGACAGTATTGAAAAAAAATTCCTTTTTCTTTCAGCAATTGGTTTCAATGTTGAGACGGTAACATACAAGAACCTTAAATTTCAGGTGTGGGACCTTGGGGGTCAGACAAGTATCAGGTAATAACATTGAAGAAATATTTGAATGTGCTTTACTCATGATGTTAAGAGTTGTACAGCTGACTGGTTTCCAGTTGCCCTAGTATTACCGTCAGGTCCTATTCCAGTGACTGACTTCCAGACATAGGCACATTTTGTTCTTCCAAGGGTGAGGAAGGATTTGCTTGAGAACACCACAGTTATTTTCCTTATGTTCTAAGAACAGTCTAGACAAGAGCTTGTTAAACTCTAGACCATGATGATAATCTTTGGTATTCGTTTGTTTTTCTGAGATTACTCCGTACAGTCTTTGAAATATCTGTTTTTTTTTTCCTGATTGCTCTTATTTTTCTGTTATCCTCTTTCTTATACATTTTTTTTAATCTTATTTTTAAGAAGAAATATTGTTTCTTTGTCTATACCAATGCCCCTTCTCTGGCCTGTTTCTTTGCCCTTTTGTTCTATATTCAGATCTGTTTGCGTGTCACCATCTCAGGTTGCATAGTGAAATGGTGAAAGCCATTGAGCAGTAGAAGCTTTCAGAAAGATCACACACCTGTCTCATTAGAAAATAAATAACTTTCTAATTTTTTTTTAATATTTTGTTCAAGGTGCTTAGTGATTTATAATGGACGAAATGAGATGGCATTGATCATCTGGAAGAGTTTTATTTTATTTTACAGATTGTAAGCACAGTGCATGTCATCTCCAGACACTCAAGGATATGTCTACCAAGCCAGGCAATCGGTCAAGCCAGGCTATCTGCAACTAGGGGTATGTTTACTAAACTAGGCTAACAGTTAACTTGGGCCGTCTGCAACTAGATCCCATGTTATTTAATGGGACCTAGTTGCAGATAGCCCGGGTCAACCATTAGCCCGGTTTAGTAAACATACCCCTAGGTCCCATTGAATAACATGGGTTAACCGTTAGCCCGGCCTAGTAGACATATCCCATTAATGTCTGATTTAGTATTAAACCTCTGTTTTGTAAAGAGAGATCCCTGCAGATTATCTGTTGTATCTTCCTGGTTCCTGGCAGAATATGTATTTAGTAGCCATGAGAAACTGCATGTGTGAAGCTATGACAGCTGCAGGGCTCCTTAGCTCATTTTTTCCATACATTTTTTACAGCTTCATAAAATGTGTTCAGGATTTAACCCCTAGCCAGAAGTGCTGAATATTAACTCACTTAGGAATAAATTGAGACCCCCTCCCAAACCAAGAGCCTTTTTAAATTTGCATTTGACTGACACATTCTCATGGTTATAAAAAAAAGAAATGAGAACATCTCGTAAATTTAAAAGCCTAAATAGTTTACTTTATTTACCTTTTTTAGCTATATAACGTCTTTATTTCGACAATTTCCGGTTGCCATCTTTTTATTTATTTATTTTTTTAAATTTGTCAATCGTTTACATCTGTCTTTTTGAATTTTTAAATAACTTATATGCTACAAGATGTTCTCACTTTTTTTGGGCCAGGCTGTGTATCTCTATCTATAATATGTCTGTATAGAATGGTATAGTCTGATACATTTCTGGTCAGATACAGTGAACATTTTTCCATAAACACAGAATGGGGAAAACCTTTTAATATCTTTGGCCCATAGTGCCATTTCTTAACTGAATGCATAACTACAATCTCAAAATTAGCTGCCTGTGTACATAAAGGCACATTTTGAGATGTTGAGGTTGGAATGTGCTCTGTTCTGTGTTTTCTGCAGTATAGAGTGGGACAGGGACGTGCAGAATATGTACAGAAAGCCATCTGATTTCAGAAATGTGGATGTGTGAGATATAGAAGTTTGCGGTACTGGTCAGACATGCCAGTGTCAGTATTTTGGGACCACATACACGTCCCAGCCTGCCATTTTAGAAACAGAGACATACAGCAGCAGCCAATAAGGCCTCTCTGAACCTAGTAGGATTTTTTTAAGTTGGCAAAAAGTATTGTAGGGTGTGAATGGGCATTCTCTTCTTTGTACTGATGGTAGCATGCAGAAATGAGTACTTTTCAAATGACTTATTTTGTCTAGGAGAACGGACGTTCTGCTACTGGTTGTAAATGTGTGGCCTCATTGCATGCAGAAATGAGTACTTTTCAAATGACTTATTTTGTCTAGGAGAACGGACGTTCTGCTACTGGTTGTAAATGTGTGGCCTCATTCTGAAATTAGATGCACACGTATCTTTTCTAGAATGCCCTGGACACGCCTCCACCATGCTCCTGTTCAACATGGGCATGATTGCGCTGGACATATACTGTATAAGTTAAGGCTCTTGAGATGTGAATGTAATTTTGACATTTGAATGGCGTCGGACATCTAGATTATGAATAGAGCTTCTAAAATGATTCCCTTAATAAATAGGCTTTGGGTTCGTTTCGGAGGCATTTTCAGTCTATTAATTGTCAAATAGCATGCTGCTGGTTTCAGAAATTTGCTTTCATAGAATTATGCGGTAAGATAAGAGCAATAAAGGTCATCAGACAAGTGGTAGGTGATGGCATTTTATGAGACCAAAACAAGGGGCAGTTTCAAGTGAATTTGGGGATAATGGTGAGTACGTTTTACCCATACTTTGTCCTAAATTTCAAAGTGAATGTATGTCATAAATGGTCTGTGGTAAGTTCAAGTCCTCAAGAGTCCTGGGTTGTTGCCAGGTTTGTCTGGTTCTGGGTAAGTGAGGTTTTTCAGATGAATTTTGGCTGGTTCTGGATCCACGTCCCAGAAGAGCCGTTGGTGTAGCAAAATAATACTCTACAAACACTAGCCTTTGTGTATGTAAAGGATATTTTATCTAAAGGATAAGATTGCTATCAATATACAACAAATATTACAGAGAAGCTGATACAGTATGTATGGCTTGGAAGAGATGTGAGAGGGAAGAGTGAACCTGATGGAAGGTGTCCCTTTGTGTGAATACACATATGTACGTATCTGTGCCTTCTATGTCCATCCACTTGTGCTTAAATGCACAATAGACTTGAAATCATTACTTTAGTTCTTAGGATGTGTTCTGTATCCTTTTGCTTTGAAACCTGTTGCTGATATAAGGTTCCTGCATATACAGTACTTGCAGTTTCACGTGCACTCTTCTTCCCTTGGGAACACCACAGCTAAGAAAGCACATGTATCCTTTCTGCCGCATTGAGGGAGGCCAATTTTCAGACACTGTTAACGCCGCTACAGTTTTTGCCTGCATGGAAGGCTAAAAAAAAAATGGGTTACCCTGTCCCCCGTACTTTTGGTAACAGCTTTATAGAGATGTGCTCCTATCTTCAGGTGGTGGCAACCACACGTCTTTATTCAGGTACAGCTAATGGGATGATGGTGGTAAGCAAATCTATGGAACTCGGGCTATGGTCTTTCCCTGAATTGACTATCCAAACAGTCATTTGGTCTTTATTTTTGAGAATTCTAACTCCTGGCAATAAGCATAAGCTCAGGTCTCCGAAGCTGTGTTTATAAACTGAGTTATAATGTTGCAGATAAGCAGAGGCTTTATCTTAAGAATGTGACTTTCATAGACCTGATAACACCTAATGGTGGTTTGGGCATTTGAGGATAAGAGTTTTTGTTGAAAATGTATTGAATAGTACGTTTTGCATTACTTTAACTAAATTGAACATTATAAAGAGCCTGCTCTGTTTTGTCCTAGACCATACTGGCGCTGCTACTATTCCAATACCGATGCTGTTATTTATGTAGTGGACAGCTGTGACCGTGACAGAATTGGAATTTCAAAGTCGGAATTAGTAGCTATGTTGGAGGTATGCAGTGGGGATGCCCCATATTCTGCCAGTTTTTCATAACTGAATGTATAGTGTGTGTGTTTGTGTATATGTATATAATATATTGCATTTAAAATATATAATTCATTATAGATGTCTCCCAAAAGCGCAGAATGGCAGGAAATTAAAAGGAGATACTGTTCGTTCTTGCCTGTATATGCCCCATGCTCGGAAAGTTTAAATTGGCCAGTATTGAGCTGGGCTAAAGTGCTTCTTACTTGGCCTTTGCACCACTTTTCAGTGCTGAAGCATGTGTATAGTTTCACTTTGAAAGTTGACACAGATACAAAGTGTCTGCAGACATTTTGCACTTGCATTGGTATATTTGTATGGAAAATGCATGCTGGGCAAATTTATTTTCCCTTCCCCCCCCCCCCCCCAACCTAAACACAGCACTGGGAATGCCACCACTAAGGGGCATATTTACTAAGCTGGGCTGACGGTTAGCACATGCCATTTGTAACTAGGACCCATTAAATAACAGGGAACGTAGTTACAAATAACCCATGCTAACCATTAGGGGTACTAAGCTAATCTAATGTGGATAATGTCTGTTGTGTAATTTTAGGCATATTGAAGAAGAGTTATTTTCAGATGGTCAATCTAAAGGCATAAATTGTTGTTTAGTCATGTAAATAGTTTTGAAAATTGTCCTCTCCTTTTGTGTCAAGTACACATGTCCAACAGGCCTACAAAGCATCACTTGAGACCTTTGACATGACAATCTGAGTAGCCGTGGCAGCAAACCCAGGGGTAGCTTAATTCAGTGGAAAGCTCCTAGTTCAGGGCCCTTTGATTCCTGGGCATGAGGCATGAACTGTGGTTACAATTCATGAGCAACATTTAGGGGCTTGTTTACAAAGCCGCGGTAGCGGTTTCCGCCCGATATCGGAGCCGCAGCCCCATTGAATTTAATGGGGCCGCGGCTCCAATATCGGGCGGAAACCGCTACTGCGGCTTTGTAAACAAGCCCCTTAGTGACCAGATGTAGAGTCAGGATTGCAGCATTCTGGAAGGTGCCCTGGTCAGTACTGTTACTGTGGTGACCAGAAAATGCTTGTGGGGGGGGGGGGGATGGGACAGGCTCTTAAACAACTGGGGTATGGTCAGAGTGCACCCCCCACTTCATTTCTAATTTTGCTTCCTGTGTGGAAGTTTTCTCTCCTGTGTGGGTCCTGTCAGTTCAAGAGACTATTTTATAAGTCTTATAGAATCCTCATTATTTTTTAAAGCGAGTGCTAATTCCTTTTTGTGGTCAAGTAGTTTTTATTTTGCCAACAGATGGTTGTATTGATGTTATGCAAACAGTTTGATGTTCTATTATCTTACACGGGTTATGGTTTTAGTATTTTGAATTGTAGCCATACAGCTCTGACCCATTTTGCTGTCTGTCATAGCTGTGCATAATAGCTCCGGCAGCTGCTGCTTTCTAGATTAAAACAAAACAAAAATTTAGTGACTGGGTTTTACATATTCTGTGTTTGGAAGAGTATTCACCTTTTTTGGGAGTATTTGTTTTCTAGTGAGTGATTTGAATATTTGCAATGCAGCCTAATTCAGAAATAAAAATCCATCATTTTTGGGCGAGTTAAACTTGCCCGAGTAACACGATTTAAATTGTCCTCATGGGTAAATATAGTTAGCCCCTTCAGGTGTGTTGTATTGAATCCTAAATAAGAGGGAATTCTACTAAAATGGATCAATTTTCATGTGAGTTATAAAAAAAGTAGCATGAATAGATTATAGTCTAGGTCACTAGATCCCAAAGCTGTCCTGGTGATGCCACAGCCTATACAGTTTTATACATAGCCACAATGTATGAAAGAGTTTTATAAACTTGGGGGAGGGGAAGTCATAAGGACAGCTATGGGAGCCAGAAAGTGCAAGTTGCACAATTTTGAAATGACACTTGTCTTGGCTATAGATATTGTTTCTTCAGTTTCAGGAAGGAACAAAATCTAAAATAAAACCTGTGCCAGTGGGTTACTGCTATAATACTTTTGCACACAACCATTTTTGTCATAGATGTTTTTTATAGAATCTTTCCTTTCTTTAAGTTTCCGGAAATGAAACCTAAGCCCACAGGGGCGCTAAATTAGAATTGCACAAACAAATGGACTTTGAATGATGATTATATTTTTCTACTTTTGCACAAAACTTGAATCTAGCCGTTCATGTGGGAAGAGATTCATTTTTCTCTTTGAGACTGAATTTTTCACTCTATGAAAATGAACACTATTTATTTCATAGTGTTCTGTAGAGGTTGTTGCCTGGTAGAGTTTATCACTGGATATACTGCTGAGTTATAAAGGTAGATGTCCATGATTATTTGCATTGTTGATAGGGATATGAGGCATCTTAGGTGAAATCTTCATTCTCCACCTCTCTGGGACCTGAAGCTCTGCTGGTTTGTCACTAAGAAGCACTTAGCAGCACCACACAGTGGTTTAAGGCCTGCCTCTGCACTCTGAAAGGCCAGCCGTTTCCACCCCCTGCAGATATCTGCGTCATTGGGAGCAGGTTGAGCTCTGCAAAGTGCTGCTTTGGTTAATTATCATTGATGCCACTGCAGGTCCCAGAGAGGTATGGAATGCCTGGCACTGTAGGCGACCACCCAATCCACAGCTTAACGCCCACCCTGATATATCATATTTTACTGAACAAGCTTTTTGCAAGTAAGCTCATATGTACTTTTGTTTTGTAGGAGGAAGAGCTGAAGAAGGCCATTTTAGTGGTTTTTGCTAATAAACAAGATATGGAACAAGCCATGACGCCTACAGAAGTAGCCAATTCACTGGGCTTGCCATGCCTGAAGGACAGGAAATGGCAGATTTTCAAAACTTCTGCGACCAAAGGCACTGGGCTTGACGATGCAATGGAATGGCAAGTATATTAAAATGTACACTTACGTGCTGAAAATGTTTGTAACAGCAGTAAAACACCCATAACAGTATCTTACAAAGAGCAAAGCAAGACAATAAAATTAGACAAATTTATTTAAGCAGCAGTCTGGTTTTCTTAATTTGATTAAAAATAACAAATGCTTTGTCCTAGCTGCTTTTAATGTTCAGTTGATGATGGCATTTAGGAACCAAATAATTCTGCTGTATCCCTACTAATATGGGCAGGAGTAGTTGGCCAGGCAAGCTGGTGTGGGTTTTTTCCTTCTTGCTAAACTCTGTCATTGCTATGTAATTGCCCTACCCAGCCTGCCTATAACTTCCCATACTTCAACCACATCTTTTGCTTGACTTTTAAACCTGATCCTACCACTGCCTTTTGTAAGTGTCCCAAGAATGTTTAATTTCTTTCATATTGTTAGGCCTCCACTTTTTCCGGTACACACTGACTGTGCTTTTTTGGGTTTTTTTCTGGTTCTTACAAGTCTCGTCCCACTCTAGCCTCTCGCCTATATACTTGGCTTCTTTTTAGCATAACATTTTACAAATGTAAATAAATGAATCTCTGCCCACTGGGCTCTTTTTAGATGACTCTGGATGTTCTAGAAAACACTTTTTTTTTTTTTTTTTCCCCCTAGGTTGGTGGAGTCCTTGAAGAGCAGACAGTAAAGCTCTAGCAGTAACACTATATATACTGTTGCGATAATGGAAGTTTTACATCCCTTGGTAGAGATAACTACACTACACTACTCTCCGCATACCATACTGGAAAAGATGGCCAGATGTGACGAAAGCTGGGTTCTTAAAACATCAGTCTTATTTGTTTTTAACAAGGGATATTCCTAAATGCACCAACTGACTCTGCATGATAAATTGAAATACTCCATTGTTTGTTTTTTCAGTTGTGTACCAATGTTCATTTATATTTATATGGAATTCATTTTTGAAGTTAAAATCTTTTAAGAAAAAGCTGTTGGAAAAATATTTGAATGTCTTGATTCTGATTGCATCTGATTTGCAATTATACACTAATAAAACATCTTTAGGTGACTGACAAAAATGTGTTTGCCTAGTACGGAAATGGCACACTGCAAAGATGAAACGTCAAAAGGCTGTCATTTTGAACACCTGAAGAATCGCTTTGAGCCATGTTTCTTACCACTCTGAATGCATTAATGGATGTTAGTTGTGCTGGCGCTTAATGCCTGCTACAGGAGTAAAATGGGCTGCTGTGGCACTTGGCATTTGCTAAGCGTTAGTATACAGATCCTTTTCTTTATAAGATATCCCATTCACTCTTAGGAGTGACTTTATATAGCTTGTGACATCTTTAGAATTTTTATCATAAAACAGAAAAACCTCAGTAGGCCTAGGGCATGTTTCAGGATGATTTCTAACAGCATTGCTTATATTAATATGCTAAAGACAAGAAATGGCAGAACGATATTCAGTGAGGTTAGCTAGTGTTGTAAATTAAATACCCACAGTGGTGCTGTTTATCGCAGCTGCTTATTCTTCTGACCAGGATCGTGCCAGCAACTCTCCATTTAAAGGCAGGCTTGCTATTTTGCTGGCTTAGTTTTAAACAAATAACGTCGCTGTTTAGTAGCTGAATATTGCCAATAATGAGGTCATTTTAGAAGCAATATATTTGACTCCCATGTCTAAAAATGCCCATGGAGATATGCAAATCACATCAGTGTCCCAAGGGCCATATTAGAACAATCTGCGTTTCCTTTTCGTGAGCAGGGATCCATGTGCAGGGGCAGGCTGGGGGGTCCCCTGAAGGTTTAGAGTCCATTTTTTGACGGATTTTATACTAGCCCTACATAGGGCTTATTGTTTAAAGGTAGAAGAAGCTTTGGGCAAGGAGGTTTCTCCCAGTCTGTTAGCACAGCAGGGGGAAAGCAGCATGGCAGACTCAGGAGAGGGGTCCAGGGTCAGGCCAGGATGCCCTCGGTATGCAGATCTCGACGCCTCCGGCAGGAGAGGAAGAAGAGATCCTCTCGGAGACAGGTTTAGACTCCTGGGCAGGTGATTTGGAAGAAGGTGAGCTCTTGCCCAGCGAAGACCCAAAAGTGTTTAGGGTGTTTCGTAAGGAGGAGCTGGGAGCCCTGATTTCTCAGTCACTAGCGGCTCTGAATTTAGCTCTTCCAATGGTTCAGCAGGAGCCCTTGGAAGATCCGTTGCTTCAAAGCGGAGCAGCACTGTTTTCCCATTCATAGAGTGATAAAGCAAATAATTGAGTCAGAATGGGAATATCCGGAGGCTACCTTAAGGGGTAACCGGGCCATTGGTCGCCTTTACCTGGTACTGCAAGAGGAAAAGGAGTTGTTGTGAATGCCTAAGGTGGATGCCTTGGTAGCAGCGGTGATAAAGATGACAACTATCCTGGTTGAAGGTGGTACGGCTCTTAAAGATCTTCAGGATCGTAAGTTAGAAGCGCTCCTTAAGCAGGCTTTTGATTTAAGTCCGCTGTCCCTGCAGGCCTCCATCTGTGGGGCATATGTGTCAAGGGCCTCGATCCGGTGGCTTGAAGGGGAGCCGGGGCCGGACAAAGAGGATGGATCGTCCCCAGAGGTAGTGAAGTTGGAGTCTGCTGCAGCCTATTTAGCGGACGCCTTCTATGATTTGGTAAGGATAGCAGCGAAGTCGATGGCATCAGTAAATGCCGCTAGAAGGTTCCTCTGGCTTAGGAATTGGGCAGTGGATGCTTCTTCTAAGACTTGGCTTAGTAAGTTTCCATTTAAGGGTAAGCTGCTCTTTGGGGAGGCACTGGAGAAGATTGTAAAAGATTTGGGAGATTCCAAAGGAGGCTGGCTTCTGGAGGACAGACCTAAAGCTGCAAGACAGGGGTCGATCCCCACAGGACAAGGAAGAGGCAGGTTTCACGGGTCTCGCTTTGCACTGTAGCAAAGGGGTCGTTTTGTGCCCAGAGGTCAGTCCTTTGGAGGGGCTAGAGGGTTCAGCAGGGGGGTACTTTAGCTGCAATGAAGGGTGGCTGACCCAGACGGAGATCCCAGTAGGAGGACGTTTAAGGGAGTTCATCTCCGTTTGGGCCTCTATAACTACGGACAAATGGGTGCTGGAAATCATTGACAAGGGTTACGCACTGGAATTTGCTCAACCGCTGACAGAGGCCTTTGTGCGGTCCCCATGTGGGTCTTGGACAAAGACAGAGGCAATAAGCAACACGCTTCAGCGGTTGTTGCGGCTCCAAGCGGTAGTTCTGGTGCCCCTAGACCAGTGCGGCTTAGGTCGATACTCTATTTATTTTGTGGTTCCCAAAAAGGAGGGGTCTTTTCAACCAATTCTGGATCTCAACCATGTGAACAGATGTATCTCCAGGAACAAGCAGGAATAAGTCCTCACATATGGGGTACGTCGGTACCGACGGAGCCCGTGCGGGAAAGCTCCCCAGCTTCTTAGAATAGAAGCTTTTGGGACCTCCCACTGCACATGCGCACTGCCTTCCCGCCTTCCTGAACAGCTCTCCCCTGTTTCCTTTTTTCCGCGGAGCCAGCAGGTCGTGTTCCTGTCACCGCTGAAGAAATTGTTATTTATTTTGTATCTTTAGACCGCGTACCTGCCTTCCCCATACCGATACCGGTATCGCCGGTCTTTTCTTTCTTTCTTTAAAAAATTATAATTCTTTTTTCTTATTTTTTAGCTTTTTGGTCACTTCAGAGAGGCCTCTCGGCCTACTCAATTTCTCCTCATGGAGAAGCCAGCCCCTGGATTTAAGAAGTGTACCAAATGTAATGCTGTTATTTCAGTCACAGACACCCATGACTGGTGTCTGAAATGTTTGGGGCCTTACCATTCCATACGGACTGCCCATCTTGCTCCCACATGTCTAAACGTGGGCTGCAGAACCGGGCCAACAAATTCCATGTGCTGTTTGCTTCAGAGAATACAGCATCACAGTCATCCAGGTCTTCTTCTCCGGATGGATCTCAGGTAACCAAACCTTCTGTGGGCAAGTCCTCAAAGAGCAAATCTCCTTCAAAGCATCGAGAGGCTCTTAGCTTAGAACTTGAGGACCCTGACCCAGCCAAACAACCCCGGCGGGAAGTCCAACTTCCAAAAACGCCAATTCAGGGGTCTCAGTTTGATATCGATGCTACGGCCTCGACAGATCACCTGTTAGCCTGCTCTGGGGTACCGGGTCACTCCGGTACCGACATCCAGGCAGCTATGGCGTCCATGGGCGATACTGTACAGTCCATGCAGCAGGCCGTCATGGCTTTCATTAAAGCTGCAACGCCATCGGTTTCCGATTTCAGCGGTTACGGACACGATACCTGTATCGTCCGACATGACGGTATCGATGCAGTCCACCTCTAAACGCAAGTCGGTACCGTATGGGCTTTCGCTCCATACCGGTTCCATACCCGATACGCCCGATATCGATACCGATCGGTACGCGTATCGTGCGTTAGAGGAAAGCACCGATTCCTCTGAGGATTTTCACTCCTCTGATGATTCTGCTGAGTTTTCACTCAACTTACCTGAGGAGCCCTCTTCTCCTAAAAGGAGAATGTCCCCTCCAGAGGATTTGTCCTTCCAGGACTTTGTTTTAGATATGGCTACAGCCCTTTCTATTACCACATCCTCTGAAAAGGAACCCAGATCCAAAAAACTGGATATTTTGGGATACTCAAAGGCCCCTAAGGAGGCAGTTACCCTGCCTATCCATGAAATCCTTCAAGAACAACTGATGGATTTCTGGGAAAATCCTTTGACTTTGTCTCCTTATTCCCGTAGGTTGGACACCATGTATAGGGTCCCTCCTTCTCCTGGTTTCCAAAGGACTCAATTGCCCCACCACTCTATTGTGGTGAAGTCTGCAATGAAGAAGATTAGGAGTACCAAAAGGCACTCTTCCACCCCTCCAGGACGGGAATGTAAGACTTTGGACTCTTTGGTAGGAAAATTTTCCAGGCTAGTATGCTTATAGCCAGGATTAATTCCTACAGTCTCTATATGGGCATGTTCCTGGAGGAACTTGCCAAAAAGGTGCGGCATTTTGCCCCCTTTATCCCTGAGGATAAAAAGCAGGGTTTCCTTTCCCTAGTGAAACAACTCTTAGAGGTTTCTAAGTTCTCTAATAGGGCAGCATATGATTCCTTTGAGGGAGCCAGTAGGGCTTCGGGCATTGCTATTGCAGCCCGACGTCTTGCTTGGCTCCAGGCCTCTGATCTGGAACCTTGGGTTCTAGATGGCTTACGTAATCTGCCCTGTACAGGTGAGAACTTATTTGGGGAAGAGTGGCAAATCAAAGCCACCCAGATGGATGCTGAAAATGCCACCTTGGAAAGACTTTCAAAGTCCACTTCAATTCCTACTAAGAAAAAGTCTTTTAAAAGGCCTTACTATAAGAAGGCCAGAGTTGCTTCAAATACTGGCCAGCAGTCTTCTCAACCTCGCTATACTGCTAAGCGTCAGCAATCCAAACAAGCACGAGCTAAGCCTGCAGCAGCTACTGTAGCTCAGCAGGCTCCAACCCCTCAGGGGTTTTGACTTGCTCCTAGGGAACTTGCCACTTCTGGTTCTAACACAACCAGAACCTCTCACCATACCCGGAAGGTTGGTTCACTTTGCTCCCAGATGGGAACAAATCACAACAGAACAATGGACCCTCTCTATCATTCGAGAGGGTTACAAACTTCATTTCTCCAGCCTTCCTCCCCATCATATGGTGAGACCGTTCAATTCTCCCCCATCTCTCCTAACCCTGTTGGGTCAAGAGGTTTCCTCTCTTCTTGCCCAAGGGGCCATAGAAGAGGTTCCTCTTCCTCAACAAGGGTCCGGTTTCTACTCCCCTTATTTTCTCATTCCAAAGAAGACAGGGGGATTCAGACCAATCCTAGATCTGAGAGAATTGAACAAATTTCTCTTCAAGGAGAAATTCAAAATGCTGTCTCTCGGCATTCTCCTTCCTTACCTCCAGGGTCAGGACTGGCTTTGTTCTCTAGACCTACAGGATGCGTATACACATATACTCATCCATCCATCCCACAGAAAGTATCTTCGCTTTCTGTTTCAGGGAAAACATTTCCAATACAGAGTACTCCCCTTCGGTCTAGCCTCTGCTCCAAGAGTATTCACAAAATGCATGGCAGTCGTAGCCGCATTTCTAAGAGGCATGGGAATCTTTGTCTTCCCATATCTGGACGACTGGCTCATCCGAGCTCCAACTCAGTCACAGGCCCAGATTTCCCTGGACCACACAAGGAGCCTTTTGCAGTATCTGGGACTGGTAGTAAACCTTCCCAAGTCCCAACTCATCCCTACTCAATCTCTAGAATTCATAGGGGCCCAGTTGGACACCATCACTGCAAGGGCCTACCTTCCACAGGTTCGAGGCCAGCGCCTCCTGAGTTTGGCCTCCCAAGCTCAGTCCAGCACTCACTTGACAGCCAGGGAAATGCTACGCCTACTGGGTCATATGGCCTCCACAGTGCATGTGGTGCCCTATGCTCGTCTTCATATGAGAGCAGCTCAATGGACCCTGGCCACTCAGTGGACTCAGGCGTCAGGAGCGCTCTCAGACCAAATACAAACCTCCGATCGTCTGTTTTGGTCCCTCCACTGGTGGACTTCCACCAAGAATCTGTTGTTGGGGGCTCCATTTCAACCATTGCTACCCCAAGCAACCCTCACAACAGATGCCTCCCAAACAGGGTGGGGAGCCCATCTGCAAACTCTCTCCACTCAGGGCACTTGGTCTCTACAGGAGACCACCCTTCATATCAATCTTCTGGAACTGCGAGCAATTTACCTTGCCCTCAAGGTCTTCCACTCCCTCCTAGCCAACCTCACTGTCCTAGTTCAGACGGACAATCAGGTGGCCATGTTTTACATAAACAAACAAGGAGGGACGGGCTCTCTGTCGCTTTGCAACGAAGCTCTAAGACTATGGGCCTTCGCCAGAGAGCATCAGATTCACCTGCTAGCAGTGTATCTCCCAGGAGTTCAAAACTCTCGGGCAGACAGGCTCAGTCGAGTTCTGCTGCCACACGAATGGTCCCTACATTTGGACCAAATAAACCGAATCTTTCAGGAATGGGGGACCCCGGACATAGACCTCTTTGCAAGTCCGTGGAATGCCAAACTTCCCCGGTTCTGTTCCAGAACTCCGTGTCAGGGAGCTCAGGCTACGGACGCCTTTCTCCTGAATTGGAATCAGGCATTCCTATATGCCTTTCCACCCATTCCTTTGATTCCCAAGACTCTGTTCAAACTCCAGAGGGATCATGGAACTATGATCCTCATAGCTCCACGCTGGCCACGCCAAGTGTGGTTCCCTCTACTTCTACAGCTCTCCCAGGGATCCTACTTGGATCTGGGAGCTGCGCCAGACCTCCTGTCTCAGGAGGAGGGGACTTTGTGGCACCCAAACCCCAAATCCCTTCACCTCAGTGCTTGGTTACTGAAGGCTTAAGCCTTCAAGACTTTCATCTTTCCCAACCAGTGAAAGATATCCTTTCTGCCTCTAGGAAACCCTCTACCAGGCGTTCCTATGCTTTCAAATGGAAACGTTTTTCCATTTGGTGTGCTCAGCAGGGTCTTGACCCTCTGGCACTTCCTTTGAATTCTCTTCTTGATTATCTCCTGCATCTATCCAATGCAGGCCTCAAGACGAATTCGGTAAGAGTCCATTTAAGTGCTATTGCAGCATCCTTGAAACATATAAATGGACAACCTATCTCCTCTCATCCTCTTGTTGCAAGATTCATGAGAGGCCTGACTCTCACTAAACCTCCCATCAGACCACCCCCGGTCGCATGGGATTTGAATCTAGTGCTCGGTCAACTTATGAAGCCACCTTTTGAGCCAATGTTTTCCACCTCCTTGAAATTTCTTTCCTGGAAGGTCATCTTCCTCATTGCAGTCACTTCGGCTCGCCGCATCAGTGAGCTGCAGGCTTTAGTGGCTAATCCACCTTACACAAGATTTCATCATGATAAGGTGGTCCTTAGGACGAATCCCCACTTTATGCCTAAAGTGGTCTCGCCTTTTCATCTTAATCAAGAGGTATATCTACCTGTCTTTTTTCCAGCTCCTCATGCATCCAATGCAGAGAGGAACCTTCATACTCTGGATTGTAAAAGAGCTCTCGCTTTTTACCTTAATAGGACTCAGCCACATCGAAAGTCTTCTCAACTTTTTGTGGCCTTTGATCCTTCCCATTTGGGACTTCCAGTCTCCAAGCGTACACTTTCCAATTGGATTGCTCAGTGTATTTCTTTTGCTTACCAGAGCAAAACATTTCTCTGGAAGGCCATGTCACTGCTCACAATGTGAGGGCCATGGCAACTTCTATGGCTCATCTGCACTCTGTTTCCATAGATCAGATCTGTCGAGCCGCTACCTGGGCCTCGGTTCATACCTTCACAGCCCATTACTGTTTGGACAAGGACTCCCGCCGGGATGCCTTGTTTGGCCAGGCTGTCCTCAAGCACCTGTTCCATTCCTAAACAACTCCTGCCCACCTTCCCAGAATGGATGCCTGAGATCCATACGAAGATGGCGAACCTTTACAGGGGATCCCATGCATCTAAGCTAGGGAGTCCCCATATGTGAGGACTTATTCCTGCTTGTTCCTGGAGATAGCACAGTTACTTACCTGTAACAGGTGATCTCTGGGAACAGCAGGAATTAGTCCTCACAACCCACCCACCTCCCCTAGGAGTTGTATCTTTTATCTATCTATCTTCCTGTCCTCTCTCTGTTGACTCAGCTATAAACTCGAAACTGAGGAGAGCTGTTCAGGAAGGCGGGAAGGCAGTGCGCATGTGCAGTGGGAGGTCCCAAAAGCTTCTATTCTAAGAAGCTGGGGAGCTTTCCCGCACGGGCTCCGTCGGTACCGACGTACCCCATATGTGAGGACTAATTCCTGCTGTTCCCAGAGATCACCTGTTACAGGTAAGTAACTGTGCTTTATGTGCACCGCATTTTCGAATGGAAACCCTAAGATCTATAATTCGGTTAGTGCAGCCCGGAGAGCTGCTTTCCTCTATAGATTTAACGGAAGCGTATCCACACATACCCATCAGAGCGGATCATCAAAGGTTTTTGCGTTTTGCCGTGCCCATGGGGCATTTTTAGTTCAGAACATTGCCCTTTGAACTAGCTACAACACTGCGGACCTTTACAAAGGTAATGGTGGTTGTTGCGGATCGAAGGCATTCAGGTACACCCTTATCTGGATGATTGGTTGATCCAAGCGGGATCGGTAGAAGAGGCGGTGGCCTCAACCAGACGAGTGGTACAGTTTATAGAACATCTCGGTTGGGTTATCAACCAGGCCAAGAGCAAGTTGCAACCCAGGACACACCTTACTTACCTCGGAGCCTTGTTCGACACGGAGATAGGGGCAGTGTTCCTGCCCAAGGACAGGATGTAAAAGATTTTGAATCAGGTAAGAGCCTTCTTGCGATTTGCAGGCTCTGACAGCTTGAAGATACTTGCAGCTGTTGGGGTCCATGGCGGCAGCCTTGGATTTAGTGCTGTGGTCCAGGGCTCATATGCGTCCACTGCAGCGGGCTTTGTTGACCCAGATAGTCTCCGCAAGATCATCCACTGTCCTGAAAGCTGATATGCCCGGAGGACGTCAGCAACAGTCTGCAGTGGTGGTTAGACCCGTGGCATCTTCAAGCAGGGGTGCAATTGAAAGACCCGGAATGGGTGTTGGTCACCACAGATGCCAGCCTTTCGGGCTGGGGAGCTCATTGTCTGACACTGGTAACGCAAGGCATCTGGTCAGTGGAGGAGAGCAGTTGGTCGATGAATCGCTTGGAGCTCAGGGCCGTACGTTGGACGCTGCGGGAGTTCAGAGATCTGTTAGTCCGGAAAGCAGTTTGCGTGTTCTCGGACAATCTGGTAACGGTGTCATATATCAGCAGGCAAAGAGGCATGGGCAATGCGGTGCTGCTGGAGGAGAGTCAACAGTTGATGCCGTGGGCAGAAACCCATCTGGTGGCTCTGTCAGCGGCGCATGTAGCAGGAAGAGACAACGTGCAGGCCAATTATCTCAGTCGTCATGTCCTGGATCCTGAAGAATGGGAGCTAAACGCGGCTGTGTTTCACGACATCACGCTGCGATGGGGGCAACCAATCATGGATCTGATGGCTACTCTCAGAAATGCCAAGGCATCCTGATTTTACAGCAGGGGCAGGGAGCACATGTCGGAGGGCCTTGATGGCCTGATGCAGCCCTGGCTGGTGCACAGTCTACTGTATATGTTCCCCCCTTGGTCACTGTTAGGCCAGGTCATCCAGAGAATTATGGGGCATGACGGAACAGTGATTCTCATTGGCCCAGATGGTCCTGGTATGCGGATCTGGTGTGGCTTCTAGTGGATCGGCCATGGAGGCTGCCAGACCGGATCAATCTGTTGTCTCAGGGCCCTGGTCTCATGCCGCAAGTGGATCGGTTCTTGCTTACGGCTTGGCTCTTGAAAGGGAAAGGTTGCGACGGCGGGGGTACTCGGCGTCGGTAATCAGTACTATGTTGCGATCCAAAAGGAGATAGACTTCCTTAGCGTATGTGTGTGTGTGGCGAAACTATGTAGATTGGTGTAGAGACCAGGATCGAAGACTGATGGTTTCAACTTTGCCGGACATCTTGGCCTTCCTTCAAGGGGAACTAGAAAAAGGGCTAGTGCTTAGTACTCTCGGGGTTCATCTGGTGGCTCTAGCATGCTATAGAGGATGAGTGCATGGAGTTGTTCTGTCCTCGCATCCGGATGTTCAGCGTTTCTTGAGGATGGCAAGAAATATTTAGACTTCCAGTAAGGCAGGTGATCCCTGCTTGGGACTTGAACCTAGTCTTGGAAGCATGGACGCAGCCTCCCTTGCAGTCGGTGGCGGCTGAAAATCTGAGAGAACTGTCTTGGAAGACTGCATTTCTGATGGCCTTGTGTTCGGCAAGGAGGATCTCTGACCTACAGGCACTTTCCTGTAGGGAACCGTATTTGCAGTTTTCGGCAGAGAAGGTGTTGCTGAGACCGGTACTGTCCTATCTCCCTAAAGTAGTTTCCAGTTTTCACCTGAATCAACCGATTTCACTTCTGACTTTTTCCGATAGTGTTACTGGGGCGATGGATCGCTTGCTTCGCAAGTTCGATCTGGGAAGAGTACTGCGTAGGTACCTAAGAAAAACGAGACTGTTTCGCAAGTCAGACAGATTATTTGTGTTATTTGGAGGTCCCTGTAAAGGGGAAGTGGCAGCCAAGGCAGTGATTGCCCGTTGGGTAAAGCAAGCGATATAGCAACTTATGTAGCAAGGGGGAGATTGCTCCCAGAGGGGCTCAAAGCTCATTCTGCCAGGGGGCAAGTGGCTTCCTGGGCCGAATTTGCTTTCATTCCTCCAGGCCCATACCAAATATGCTGACCCATATTCTAGCTTAGCTGCCGCTGACAATGAAGGATCAGGATCTGACTCAGGCAAACCCTGAGCCCAGTGTAAATATGCCCACACTACCTAGGCCCCACAAACAGATGCATGGAATGCCAGGGCCATAATCTCAAAGGATCACTTCAGCAGCTCTTCGAGCTTTTGACCCTGGGCATCTTTTAGTGCTGCCCCACCTTCCACAGGAACAATCTTCTTGGTAACTAATGAAACCAGAGCGCCCAACTTTGGGAGTCATAAGCGTTCCTTTTCTTCTGGTGAAATAGGGTACAAGCAGGCCATTGATCTGCCTATGTGCAGCCCTGCCTCTGGTACTTCCCACTGCTTCAATCATCTCCTTTATGGCACTGTGAAGTGGAAAGGAAGTTTGTGGCTTTCTAATGCCCTGAAACAAGAGATCCTCCAGAGTTCCCGCCCTTTCCTGGGAACCATGTACAAATGTTGAAACATAATGGCAGAAAAAGAGCACATGGCCTACTAGTCTGCCCTTCCATATCAACTACAATAGTCCCCTTTTTACCTTTAGAGATTCTCGGTGTTTGTCCCATGCTTTCTTGAATTCAGATACTGTCTTCGTCTTTACTACCTCTGCTGTGAGACTATTCCACACATCTACCACTCTTTCTGTAAAAAAATATTTCCACATATTATTCCTGAATCTATCCCCTTTCACTCTCATCCTATGTCCCCTTGTAGCAGAGCTTACCTTCAATTGAAAGAGACCCTCCTGTGCATTTATGCCACAGAGGTATTTAAAGGTCTCTATCATATCGCCTTTCCTCTAAAGTATACATATTAAGACCTTAAAATCTGTCCTCATATGCTTCATAACAAAGACCTCTATTTTAGTAGCCACTCTCTACACTGACTCCAACATACTTATATCCTTTTGAAGGTGGGGTCTCCAGAATTGCACACAATACTCCCAAATGTGGCTGCACCAGAGACTTATACAGAGGCATTATCACCTCCTTTTTTTTCTGCTGGCCATTCCTCTCCCTATAAACCCACACATCCTTCTGGCTTTCGCAGTTACCTTTTCTGCCCATTTAGCTACTTTTAAGATCATCAGACACAATTTTGCCGAGGTCCCACTCTTCTTCTGTGGATGGAAGTACCTCACCCCCTACACTATAGTGCTCCTTTGGATTTTTGCAGCCTAAATGCATGACCCTGCATTTTTTAGCATTAAATTTCAGTTGCCAAATTCTAGACCATTCTTCAAGCTTAGGTAGATCTCTCCTCCTGTTTTCAACTCCTTTCTGTGTGTCTACTCTATTGCAGATTTTGGTATCATCTGCAAATGAGCAAACCTTACCCTGATGGTCCTTCAGCAACATCACTATCAAAGATGCTAAACCAAATTGAACCAAGGACAGATCCCTGCGGCACACCACTGGTAACCTCCTTCTCAGAGTGAGCTCCATTTACCTGTATCCTTTGTTGCCTCCCACTCAACTAATTTCTAACCTAATTAGTAACTTTAGAGTCCATCCCTAGGGTGCTCAGTTTGTTTATAAGTCGCCTGTGCGAAATGGTGTCAAAGGCTTTACTGAAATCTAAATACACCATATCTAGAGCTCTCCCTCGGTCCAATGCCCTGGTCACCCAGTCAAAGAAATCTAAGATTTGTCTGACAACACCCACCTCTGGTGAATCCATGCTGCCTCGGATCCTGCAATCCATTGGACTCCAGAAATCTCACTATTCTTTCCTTTAGTAGCCTTTCCAATAATTTACTAACCACAGAGGTTAGACTAATCTGCTTGTAGTTCTCAGTGTCATCCTTACTCCTGCTTTTGAGAGCCACCATTGACTGTGCAATCAGCACTGAAATTTCTTCCCACAAAAAAAACTGATTATCGAAGGATCCTCCAGTTCATCGCCTGAAGGACCTTCTAGAGTCTTCCGAATCCCCACAGAATGACCAAACTATGGTCATCCCATGAATCTGCTTCTGCCCCGTGATGCTTAGATGCAGGTTCACTTGAAAGCTTATCCACTGGAGCAGAACCATCACAACTTCTTTTAGCTGCTACACCGTGGGGGAAATCCTGCATCTGGCCCTGCTTCAATACTACTACAAACTGGCAAAAATGGCAGCTGAGCCATTCCCCAACTGTAACTGCTACTTCTCCAGATGACCAAGAGCCACTACTTGGAAGCCTGAGCTCTCCACCCCGATCAGCTGTTTCTGCCATGATCATGGTTCCTTCCAAAATCAGGGGATTCTGTGGCTATGAGGAATGCCACCCGAATCGACTCCCTTCTTGGTAGTCTATTTCCCCCTAAGCAGCTCCCCACAGGTTGCGCAGCTTGCTCTGCTGCCTGGCATGTTGACTGATGCAGTTGTTCGCTCCCGCTTACCTCATGGACCCCTCTCTGACCTCACCTCTGGCAGTGGATCACTACCAGACCTCCGGGCACTGCTGCTGTCTCTGTGTCAACCTATTCCCACCAAGCTGGACTGCTCTGAACTGCACATCACTTTGCAGTCTCGGTTCATTTTTTTTTTTTTATATGGAAGAGAAAGGGTCAGGCCCATGTACCAAAATGTTCCCAGGTCACCTCCCAAAAGTTGGGCAGAGGGAACGGAGGACCTCTAGGCCCCAAGGAAGGGACCTAGGCCAGTGATGTGTGAAGATAAAGGGGAGGGACTCTGACCACCTAGTTCTGTACCCTAAGAACACAAAGTGGGTGAATTAACCTCCCTGGGTTCTCCGCAGAATGTAAAAGCAATTCCTGGAGCTCAATACAATTCAATTCCTCCTTTTTTTGTGTTAATGTTCTACAATGTAGTCCACTGCAAGATGCTCCTCACCATCTGTTGGAGAAAGCATAGTTATTCACCTTTAACAAGTGTTCCCTGGGAACAGCAGGAATTAGTCCTCACATATGGGTAACATTTGATGATGGAACCCACTAGGTAACCTCTTCCCAGCTTTCAAAGAAAGCTTTTGGGAGATTCATCATGCATGTGTGACTGCCTTCCCACCCAAGGGTGTCATCTTGCCTCATTATGATGATATAGCTCAAGATGGCAAAAAAGAAAAGCAACTCCACACAGAGGAGGAAGGGTTGTGAGGCCCGATTCCTGCTGTTCCTGGAGAACACCTGTTACAGGCGAGTAACTACGCCTTCTCCAGGAACAAGCAGGAAGTCTGTCCTCACATATGGGACTCCCTAGCTATACGCTACCGAAAAAAACCTGTAAGCCACAAGAAACCCAAAAAGCAAACCCTAAGAAACAGCAGAGAGTACAGTTCAGTTGCAAGACCTTAGCAGCGACCCCAGCATCGACCAGAGAAACCAGCTCTCCGATAGCCTGGACACACAGAAGGGCCAGAGTTGCCTCAAACCCCAAACAGTTGACAGAGTACTGCCTAGGTAGTAATGCGGTGTGAAGTGAGGATCAGGTGGAGACCCAGCAGATCTCCAGCAAGGTTGCTGAGCAGAGGTTTGCCACATAAGTCGCCATGGCTGTGACATGATGCTCAAGCGAAAGACTGGCCTGTCTGTAGGTGAAGGTGATGCAGTCCACCACCCAGGTGGACAGAGTACGCTTGGAGACTGCTACACCAAGACGATTAGGGTCGTAGGAAATGACCAACTGCGAGGAGTAGCAATAGGGCTTGGTCTGCTCTAAATAGGCCATGGTCTGCTTACAGTTTAGCATATGGAGAGCACCCTCTGCTTTACTGGCATGAGGTCACAGAAAAAAGGTAGGAAGCACCACCTCCTGGTTGAGTTGGAATGAGAAGACTACGTTAGGGAGGAACTTAGTGTGTATCCGGAGCATCATCCTGATCCTGTGAAACCTGGTGTAGGGAGAATGAGCCACCTGGGCCTGAAGCTCACTGACTTCTGTGAATAGACATGAGGAAGGCCACTTTCAGGACAGATACTTGAGGTGGCAGGAAGCCAGCAGCTTAAAGGATGGAGTGATGAGCTTCGAGAAGACCACATTGAGATCCCATGCTGCCACCGGCAGTCAAGAGAGCAGGAGGGCCCACTGGAAACAAGCCATGTGAGGCTGGGTGGAGAGAGTGCACCGAGGTGAACTTTGACATCAGACCAGCATTAGACAGGTGCATCAGATACTGCAGCACCAGTTGGACAGAACAGGAGAAGGGGTTGGCACCCCTCTCCGTACATCAAACTGAGAATTGATGGCACTTGAAGGCATACACCAACAGGACCTCTTCCACCTCTCTGGGCAACTTAAACTGGGCCAGGCCTACCCTTTCAGCGGCCAGGCCATCAGGGCCAGGGACCCCAGGTTAGGATGCAGGAGAGAGCTGTCGTCCTGTGAGAGCAGGTCCGGGGCGTTCCCCAGGGGAACTGGGGGCATCCGAGACAGGCTGAGGAACACTGAAAACCATGGCTGCTGAGGCCACTGGGGGGGCTATGAAGATCAGGGTGGCCTGGTTGAGCTGGACCTTGAAAAGGGTCTTGGCAATGAGTGGCATGGGATGGTAGGCATAGAGGTGGGGCATCTACAGGATGAGAAACACATTGGCTGCTACCGGGAGGGGTGCGGTGCTTTGGAGCAGAAGCAGGCCAGCTGATCATTGGCTGGGCTGGCAAAGAGATTCATCACAGGAAGGCCCCAGTGACAGAACAGTCGGTTGGCCACCCGCGGGTCGAGCTGCCACTCGTGGGGCTGGAGAACCCAGCTCAGTCGATCCACCAGAACATTGTCCTGGCCAGGGAGGTACACGGCCCTGAGGAGCATCCTACTCTCGCTAGCAAAAGTGCAGAGACAAACTGTTTCCCAGCACAGGAGGGACTACCCCTTGGCTCCTTGCTTATTGATGTAGAACATTGTCTGTCTGAATCAGAATGGATTGGTTCCACAGGCTGAAAAGCTCGGAGAGAACAGGCAGAGACTCAGAGCTCTAGGAATTTGATCTGCTGGAGGTTCTCCTAGGTGGACCACAGGCCCTGCATGCAGAGGTTGCTGCAGTGGGTCCCCAGCCCAAGTTGGAGGCATCCATGGCGCGGACCCTCTCAGAGGCCAGGATCTGGAAGGGCATCCCTGCCAGAAGGTTCCACGGCTGCTTCCACTTGGCGAGGGACTCAGCAAGGGGATGGGTAATAGTCATCCTGTCCTGCAGGCACCCCGTTGCCTGGGACCACTGGGCCTGATGCATATGGAGATGGGCATCAGTTGTGACATGCACCGTCGAGGCCATGTGCCTCAGGAGACTCAGCATGAGTTGGGCAGAGGCTGAATTTCAGCCCTGAACCTCCCTTGCGAGGGCCCCAACGCCCTGTTGAGGGTGAGGAAGGCTCTGACTTGGACTATGTCTAGCAACGCTCCTATGAACTCTAGGTGCAGGATTGGCTGCAAGTGGGACTTGGGGTAATTGATGACAAACCCCAGGTGCTCCAGCGTGAGAAAAGTGTGGCATGCTGCTTGCTGCACTTTGACAACTGTACCACCTCTGATAAGCCAGTCGTCCAAATAGGGGAAGACTAACACCCCCTGCAGTTGCAGGTGGACGGCAACCATCGCCAGGTACCTGGTGAACACTCTTGGGGCCGAAGCCAGGCTGAAGGACAGGACCCTGTATTGGTAATGGTATCCTCCGATGACAAAACAGAGGTACTGCTGGTGGCATGGATGGATGCGAATGTGTATGGGTCTTTGAGATCTAAGGAGCCATGGCCAATCTTCCTGCTGAAGGTAAGGCAGTAACATACCAAGGGAGAACATTTTGAACTTCTGCTTCACCAGGAACCTGTAATAGGTGTTCTCCGGGGACAGCAGGAATCAGTCCTCTCATATGGGTGATGGTGCCAACGGAGCCTGCGTGGAAGCATCTCCCCAGCTTTCAAAGAAAGCCTTTGGCAGATGCATCACGCATGCATGGTCCACTTCCCTCCCAAGGGTGTTATCTTGCCTCAGTCCAATGACATATCTAAGACATCAAAAATTAAAATACAGTAAAGAAGCAACTCCAAGGGGAGGAGAGAGGGTTGAGAGGACTGATTCCTGTTGTCCCTGGAGAACATCTGTTACAGGTGAGTAACGACACTTTCTCCAAGAACAAGCAGGAAGTCAGGACTCCCCAGCTACAGGCTACTGAGAACCTGTAACCAAAAGAGAAATGCCATGGTGACCTGCAAAGAGTGAGCCGTGATCAGCAGCAGTTGAGTCCCTACCGAGAGACTCTTGCAAGACTCAGGTGTCCAGCAGAAAACCAGCACTCCGGTAGCCTGAACACAGAAGGGTCAGAGGGTAGGAGTTGCCTACACACCAAAGAGATTACAGAATATGGCCTGGTTGAAGGTGCTGTCCCATTGGGATTCCCTCTCTAGGTAGTAGTGAGCAGCGAGGATATGGACCGAAGACCAGGTGGTGGCCCAGAAGATTTCCATCACGGGGACGGAACACAGATTTACCATAGAGGTAGCCATGGCCCTGACAGAGTGTGCTGTGACCCTCTGGTCCAGTGAGATTCCTGCCTGCTCATAAGCAAGGGTAATGCAGTCTGCCACCCAAGTGGATAGAGTTTGCTTAGTCACTGGGTGCTTTAGGCAGCTGGGGTTATAGGATACGAAAAGCTGAGGTGCTTTGCAGTAGCCCTAGATCCATTGCAAGTAAAAGGACAGGGCTCTCTTACAATTCAGATTGTGGAGAATGGTCTCCACCTTACTGGCATGAGGCCTCGGAAAGAAGGTGGGAAGTACCACCTCCTGGATGAGATGGAATGGGGACACCACCTTCAGCAGAAACTTGGGCTGTGTGTGGAACACCACCCTGTTCTTGTAGAATCTCGTGTAGGGGGAGCTCTGCCATCAGAGCCTGGTGCTCACTGACTCTGCAAGCTGATGTGAGTGGTACCAGGAAGGCAACCTTCTAGGATAGATATTGGAGGTGGCAGGTAGCCATAGGCTCGAACGGCACCACATCGAGATCCCACTCTGCCGATGGAGGGCAGACAGGGGGTTTGGATAACATGAGACCCTGCAAAAATCGGGACACAAGGGGCTGAGCTAAAAGGGGGTTTTCCCTCAACAGAATTGTGATGCGCTGCAATGGCGCTCAGGTGTACTGGGACCGAATTGGACTTCAGTCCCACCTGCAATAGGTAAAGCAGATACTGAAGTAGCACCTGTACTGAGCAGGAAAATGGGTTTGCACACCACACCGAGAACTGGCACCACTTAAAGGCATATGCTGTTCCAGTGGAGGCCTTGCGAAAGGCCAGAAGAATATCTTCCACATTCCGTGGAAGGTTGAAGGGAGCTAATGCTACCATTTCAACAGCCAAGCCATGAGTGAGAGGAACCTTAGAGTGGGGTGCAGTAGAGCCCTTGCTCCTGTAAGAGTAGCCCTGGAGCTCAGCCCAGGGGAATCGGTGATGATGCCGATAGAGAGGAACAGTGGAAACCAGGGCTGCCTGTGCCACTGTGGGGCTATCAGCACTAGCGATGCTCTGCAATGCTGGACCTTGAATAATGTCTTGGCTACCATCGGTGTCGGTGGGAAGGCGTACATGAGGCTTTCTGTCCATGGGATAAGGAACACATCTGTTGCCACCCTGGCACGAGCAGAATTGGGGCAACTCTGTGTTGTCTAGGCTGGCAAACAGGTTCATTAAGGGGACGCCCCAATAATGGAACAGCCGTGAAGCTACCGCTGGATCCAGGCACCATTCGTGTGGCTGGGAGACCCTACTCAATTTGTTTGCCTGGGCATTGTCCTGGCCCAGGAGGTACACCGCCCTTAGGAGCATCCCTCTGCCTGCAGCAGAGGGTTATCACCTCTTGGCAGAGGGGTTACGACCCTGTACCCTTCCCCCATTTGTTCACAGTAGAACATTGAGACCTGATTGTCAATCTGGATCAGCACAGAACGGCGTTGAAATTGGTGGCAGAAGGCTCGGAGGGCTAGGCATATTGCCCGGAGTTCCAGCAGCCTTGTGTCTGGAGGCTCCCACAATGTGCTCCCCAGCCCATTAGCAAGATGTCCATGGTGAGGACCTTCTGGGGGTTGGGTGTCTGGAAGGGCATCCTGGCCTGAAGCGGTGTTGATTATGCCTTCACTCTATCCCTAAGTCTGCCTGTGGCTTGAATCCACTCACAGCGGAGGCATCACTGGGCTGCCCTCATGTGCAGGCGGGCATATGGGGTTAGCGTCACAAATTCCCCCGGGCCGAGCTCCAGGGCTACTCTCACAGGAGCAGGTATCATCCATTGTCTTTCTACCTCTGCAGCTTACTCCCTGAGGCATTCTGACCTCTCCTGGGGGGAGGAAGGCTTTTGTCTGGAGGGTATCTAGCTGCACCCCTATGAACTCTAGGTGCAGGGCCAGAGTGAAGTGGGACTTGGGGTAGTTTATAATGAACCCCAGGTGATGGTGTGCCTCTGCAGCCGTGTGCCCCTTTATGAGTCAGTCATCCAGATAGGGGAAAACAAAGGCCCATTGGAGCCAGAGGTGGGCTGCAACCATCGCGAGGCAGTTTTGAAGACCCTTGGCGACGAGGTCAGACCGAAGGGCAGCACACTGTATTGGTAGTGCTGTCCTCCCACCATGAATCGGAGGTACTTTCTATAGCTGGGATGGATTAGGATGCGAGTGTAGGCATCCTTTAGGTCTAAGGAGCATAGCCAATCTCCCTGCTGGAGGAAGGCAATAGTGTTCCAAGGGAGAACATCTTGAACTTCTCCCTTACCAGAAATCAGTTGAGCTCTCGCAGGTCCAGGATGGGCCCTGGGGATAGGGAGGGTCGTGCCCAGGCAGTCAAAAGCTCCATCCAGGCTGGGCCAGGGCTGGCACCTGGGACTTCAGGGCTTTTTGTTGCTGGCCCTGTTGAGGGGCCGAGGTGGTCTGGAAATGCAGAATACCACTGAAGCCTCCTTTCTTTCTGGGGAAGGAGGTTTTTTTTTTCCCCCCAGGCTTTCTTCCGGGGGTGCACCAAGGTCTTTTTTGAGAGCCTAGTTCTCGTCACATACTCGCTGTATCTCCATTGCCTTATCCGCCATGGGTTTCTCAAATAGGTTTTCCCCTATGTAAGGGACATCTATCAGTTTGTCCTGCACCCACTGTTCCAGGACGGATGACTGCACCCATGCCTGATGTTGAGCCCCAATGCCTGTGGCGGCCACTCTGGCCGATGACGAAGCCATGATAGGCTGCCCAAGACAAAAACTTTGAGCATTCCTTTACTGCTGAGGTTAGGGTCTTGAACCTCTGTAGGGGTTCCGCCTCGAGGCCTGCTGAGAATCCACCAAGCTCCTTCGACAGTTCCTTCAGGTACATGCTGATGAAGAGCTGGTAGGACTGGATTCGGCATGAGCCCTGAAAGGCCTTCCAGCTGAGGGAGTCAAGAATTCAGGCCTCCCTGTAGGGTGGGCCTTTTGGCTCTTGAGCCGGAGCACTGCTGATTCCACGACCATAGTGTTGTGGGGAAGGTGAGTCTTTTGGAACCCAGGGCTTTGGCATACTTGGTATATGGCGTCGAGGCATCTGCTAACAACTGGTACTGATGCTGGTGTTTCTCACATTTAGAGGTGGCGGCGGTCAAGGATCGAGGGCACCGGGACCATAAGGGTTTCCTTCAGGGGTGCCTCATACTGGAGTATCTCTAATTCCTCGGTGCGAGGGTCCTCCTCTGCCTTGGTCTCGAGGGCCTTGGTCATGTCCTGCACAAAATTGAGGAACGCAACATTGAGTCGTTTGGGGGAGATGGGTCAGAGGGCACATCATGGTGCTGCCTTGTGTCTGGCGACTCTTCAATCTCGGTCTCCCATTTGGACCCGAAGTCCGAGTATGAGTTTGACGCCATGCAATTGCCTTGGCTGAGGGCTGCTCTCAGCGGTCTGTGACCTCCGAAGGATCATCAGTCTAAGCCATGGGTGGTCGCCAGGGAGGACCTGTGTCCCGAAGAATGAGAACGGGACCTTGTCCGGGGCCGGGGCACTTTTGAGGCCAATGGCGCTTGACCAGCTCGATGTCCAGGGAAGCCCTTGATGTCTAGGGTCCCCTTGTTTGGGCAGATGAACCGGACATGAATGCCCGCTGCATGGGCATTAGGGAAGATATACTGCTCTCTAGGGCTGCCATTTTGGTCTCCATATCAGTTGGTTCTGCAGCCTTCGACGTGGGCAATGAGGGTTTGGGCCTGGCGTTGATACTGTCAACTCCTTACAGGGCAGCTTGATGGGCTGCTCCTGCCCCGCCTCCTCAGACTCCTGCCTGGGACTGTGGGTCCTGGGGTAGGATTTCCTCTTCTTCCCAGATTCGTCCTCTGAGGCAATCTTTGAGGATTTCTTCTTTTTGTGCTCCACCTCCAGGGATTTCCACTCAGAGGAACTGTGGCCACAGGACTCCTAAGAGGTTCTGGCTTCGCAGGGCACCGAGGTTTGGAGGGGACCCTGGAGCATGGTGTCACCAGAGAATCCGGCACGGAGTCAGACTTCTGAAAGAAACTTATCTGCTGCTGATGGCGACTCTTCAAGGCCTTTGAGGTCATGGTTCTGCAGAGTTCGCAGTCAAAGTCATTGTGCTCTGGGTCAAGACATCGGAGGCAGCAGTCGTTGTGTCAGCGAGTGACATCATTTTGCCACACCTGTCATACTTTTTAAAGCCGCTGGAGGCCACCGGAAAAAGGGATTTCCTACCTCCCGGCAGAGGTCCGAGGCCTTCAGCTGAAAAAGGGCGCGAACGCTGGTCGAGGAGCACCTCAATGAAAACAAGAAAAATAGATGAACCCGAGAAGCGATGCCAAGGCGAACTGGCTCAGGGGCAGAAAGGAACCGGTACACAACTGGAGAAACACAACAATAAAAATCAAACTACTTCCGGGGAAAACTGGACAGCATCCTATGGGCTTCTGGAAAAAAGGAGATGCTTCCGCGCGGGCTCTGTCAGCGCCAACGTCACCCATATGTGAGGACTGATTTCCTGCTTGTTCTCAGAGAACTCGAAAATCCAGAATAGGATGAAAGCCACCAGTCCTCTTGGGAACCAGGAAGTACTGGGCGTAGCACCTCTCATCCCTAAGGTGGGGTGGCACTAGTTTCAGTGCCTTGTCAACCAGAAGCCCGTGCAAGCTCTCATTGCAGCAAGTCTCAGTGAAGCAGAGTCATCAGGAGTTCCCCTGGAAAGAAGGGGGGAGGCATCTGATCGAAAAGGAGGTGGTAGCCCTCCCTCACCATTTGGAGGGCCCAGGTGTCTGTGGTGATGCTGGACAACTGGCTGGCATAAAACACTAGACCTCCCAGGGGAGGAGAGGCTATGCCCAAGGAGTCAAAAGCCCCCCCAAGGTTGTGGTTGGGGCGCCACTTGGGCATGGAGTCCTAAGGCTTATGCCAGCCTTGCCCTAACCCTTGGCCTGCTGGCCCTGTTGAGAAACTGCGAAGACCAAGTTACTGGGGGTAGTTTCCTTGAGTCTTCCTCTTCTTCAGATAAAGGGGCTTTTTCCCAAAGGTTTCTGTCAGGAAGGGTCAATGGTTTTCTTGGAGAGCTGGATCCTGGACAGGAACTCAGACTCCAGCTCGGCAGCCTTGTCCGTCAGGGGCTCAGTAGGGGTCATCGACCAACTTGTCCAGAACCCATTGCTCCAAATCAGAGGACTGTAGCCAGGCCTAGAGGCGGGCACTAATGCCCACTGCAGCTACTCAGGCCACTGACTCAAAGCCATCATAGGCCGCACAAGTGATGAACATGGAACATTCCCTTAACTGTTGAGGTAAGGGTCTGGAACTGCTGAAGAGGCTCTTCTGCCAGCCCAGCCAAGAACCCAGTGAGTCCCTCGCCATGTCCCACAAGTACAGCTGATAGGCCTCGATTCGGCCAACGAGCATAGAGTCCTGGTAGCACTTTCTACCTAAAGCATCCATGGTGCAGGCCTCCCTGCCGCGGGCACAGAGGAATGTCTCCTCTGATTCTACCACCATGGAGTTATGAGGCAGCTGCGTTTTCTGGAATGCGGGGCTCTTGTAGACTCAGTACATGGAATTGAGCTGTCTGCTCACAATAGGCACTGAGGTCAGGGTCTCCCACATGTGGAAGAAAAGCCATTCCAGGATGGGGGGGGGGAACAGGCACCATAAGTGCCTCCTTAGGAGGTCTCGTGGTCCTCTGCCCGAGACTCCTCCTCAGACTCTGTGGTGAAGACCAAGGCCTTCACCATGTCCCTGACAAACCCCGTTACAGCTTCTGCCTTGGTCCAGACAGAGGTCCTAATGCCAGTTGAAGGACCGGTTCCATGTGCAGGGTGCCTGCATGCTGAAGCTCTGAGGAAACAAGTGGAGGAACTCAGAGAGGAGGTGGTGAGGCTGAGGAGCATTCAAGACAATGAGAAGTACATTGATGAGATGCTTCTTGCAGCAACCAAGCTCTCCAGCAGAGGAGAAGATGGGTGCCAACAGAATGTCGATGGTTGGACACAAGTCACCAGGGCCTGCAAAATCACCAATCCAACTTCTCCAGCCCTTGAAATGAAGAACCATTATGCAGCCCTGGAAGTGGAGGAGGTGAAAGTATCCCTGGAAAGGGAAGAACCAGAGCTCCAGTACCCCAAAGTTGCAGAATCAGTGACCTCAAGGAAACGAAGGGTAGTGGTGGTTGGAGACTCTCTTCTGAGGGATACTGAGGCGTCCATCTGCCGACCAGACTTGATGTCCAGAGAGGTATGCTGTCTGCCTGGTGCCAAAATCCAAGATGTTATGAAGAGTTTGCCGAGACTCATCAAGCCCAGTGACTATTACCCAATGTTGCTAATCCATGTTGGAACAAATGATACTGCCAAGTATACCTCGGAAAGTATCAAAAGTGACTTCATGGCTCTGGGACAGAGGATGAAGCAGTTAGGTGCACAGGTGATGTTCTCTTCAATCCTCCCTGTTGAGGGTAAAGGCCAAGGCTGAGAGGCTCGCATCCTGGAGATGAATGCATGGCTGCTTGGATGGTGTCATCAAGAGCGTTTTGGTTTCCTAGACCATGGGATGCTGTTCCAAGGGTTGCAGAGCAGAGATGGCATCCATCTGTCCAAGAAAGGTCAACGCGTCTTCAGTAGTAGACTGGCTAATCTACTGAAGAGGGCTTTAAACTAGATTCGTTGGGGATGGGTGAAGAAAGCCCCCAGGTAGGTGATACATTAAATAACTTTATGGAAATGGGTAACATATGGAAAGCAGTGTGTATAAATGCCCGTAGCATGGGAAATAAGATCCCTGAGGATGAAGCTTTGGTGGGAGTGGCTGACTTGGATTTAGTGGCAGTTACAGAAACATGGTTCACAGAAAACAATGACTGGGATGTAACTATACCTGGCTATACTTTATTCAGAAAGGACAGGGTAGGAAGTAGGGGAGGAGGAGTGGCACTATATGTAAAAACTACTATTAAAGCTTTGGAATTAGAGCTTAAAAGGGAGAGGGGAGGCATTGTGGGTTAAACTAGAAAGAGGGAAAGAGAAATCTATTTACATTGGTGTGATATACAGACCTCCCTCACAAGAGGAAGAGGTGGACAGAGAGTTAATTGAAGACATGCTCAGCATTGCTAGGAAAGGGGAAGTGCTACTGATAGGAGATTTCAATATGCCAGATGTTGATTGGCACATTCCTGCTGCAGTATCATCTAGAAGTAAGGAGATCCTGGATTCTCTACAGGGAGAACTATTCAGGCAATTGGTAACAGACCCCACACGTGAAGGGGCCATACTGGACTTGGTGCTTACCAATGGTGAAAGTGTTTCTGATGTTGTAGTGGGAGATCATTTTGCATCCAGCGATCACCAGATGGTGTGGTTCACTATTAGGATTAGGGCTGTTAGAATCCATTCAAAGGCGAGGATCTTAGACTTTAGGAAGACTAACTTTGCGAAGATGGGCCAATACCTCAGGGAGTCGTTAGTTGGAGGGGAACAGCTGAGGGATGTAGAAAAACAGTGGGAAAAACTGAAAGGGAATATTTTAAGGGCAACCAACTTTTTTGTTAAAATGGTAAAGGAAAAGGAGACCGCTATGGTTTTCGAACGAAGTAGCTGAAAAAGTGAAGAAAAAGAGGGAGGCCTTCATGAAATACAAGAGATCACAGAGAGAGGAAGACAGGCATCTGTATTTGGAAAAACTTAGAGAAGCTAGCAAAGTAGTCAAGAAGGCAAAGATTCAAAAGGAGGAGGAAATAGCCAATGCAATAAAATGGGGGGGGGGGGGGGAATAAGACATTTTTCAGATATATTCATATATATATACATTTTTCAGATATAGAGTGGAGGAGTGGCCTAGTGGTTGGGGCAAGGTACTTCAGGCCGGAAGGTCGGGGGTTCAAATCCCACTAGAGGACAGCAACCTTGGGCCGGAAGGACTGGGGTTTCTAGTCCCACAGGTGCTCCTTGTGGTCTTGGGCAAGCCACTTAACCCTCCATAACCCATGTTCCCTGTAAAATAGTTATCTCCGGACTTCCGGTATGGCACTGAGCTGATCGGGCATCGTGCAGATCAGCTCCGGGCACCCATCCCACACAGCAGCTATAAATTCTAACAGATCGCAGCCGAATGCCCCTGGCTACTTCCAAAAGCAGCAGGGATAGTGGTGGGGTTGCAGTAGTGCCTTCACTGCGGGCCGAGAGACACCCGATGGCTACAAAAACATCCAAGAGAGAGAAAGCACGAGGCCCTGACCCAAAGATGGCGGAGGGAGCGCCGAGAAGTCCTGGGTCTGAGGGCGAGAGCAGTATGGTGGCTGACGTGAGTGCCGCGGTAGTGCGGGCCCTGGACGAGCGTTTCAATGAGCTTGGAGATCGGCTGGACTCTGTGGCCCAAAAAATTGCTGATTTTACCGGGCGGATGGAACATGCAGAGACAAGGATCTCGGACGTGGAAGATGCCCAGCACACTCTAACGGCTAGAGTGCAAGCCCTGGAGACCCTTGTCAAGCAGCAAGGTGAAAAGTTAGACCTGGAAAACAGGGGCCGCAGAAAAAACCTGCGGTTTATCGGAATCCTGGAGATGGTAGCAGAGAATGCCCTATCCCGCTATCTACTAGACTGGATGGGAAAGCTCCTGGACAATGCAGGGGAGCGCTCTATTGTGCTTGAACGGGTGCACAGATTAGGCCCGAGACACGATCAAGCACAGAGACCGCGTACAGTAATAGCCCGCTTTCTGGACTACCGCCAGGAGGAGATGGTGCTGAGAGCGGCCCGCGCTCATCGGAGGCAGATCACATCCTGGTTTTTCAGGATTATTCCCTGTTGGTGAGCCAACAACGAAAAGCCTTTTCTGCCGTCTGTGCTCAGCTAGCGAATAAGGGGATTAGCTTCTCTTTATACCCGGCTAAACTGAGGGTGGAACATCGAGGACAGACAAGATTTCTTGGGACACCGGAGGCGGCTCGCACCTGGCTAGAGCAACTGGTTGAGACATCAGTGGCTGGGTCGTGAGGCTGGAGGCGGTAAGGATGAGACCAGGATCATGGTGGGGCGCAGTGTGCAGTCGACCATGGATGGAGTAGCGGTACTGCGGCCTGTGAGGAGTGTGCCGGCAGTGTGGACATGAGTTTCATGGGACCTATACTATTTATGTTTGGGTTGGTGGCACTGCTGGAGTGGCCCTCTGGGGAACTGTTTCAAGGGGTGGAAGACAATAATTGAAATTGGGGAATTGTGTCTGAGAATAAGGCAGACGCCCGGGGGACGGGCACTAAAGTGAGTAACCTGTGGTGGGGCTCCTTCCTTCATGGGTTCTTTCCCTCCCTCTGTCAAGTTTTTCCACTCATTGTCTGTTACCTTCTTGCCTTTGCCTTGGGCTGCACTATGAAGGGAGGTGGGAGGAGACACTTATGAAGTGGGCAAGTTACTTAGTTGCGTTTCAGTTTGTGACAGATACAAAGAACTCGTTTGCATTTGTATTTGCTGTTAATAACACTGTTGCTGTAGAGATGGGGGATTATGGAAGTGCATATTCTATCTTTTCTTATAGCTGAGTCCTGGCCCATGTAATTTATCGGGAGGGAAGGGTAGGGGGAGGGATGGGTGTGTATTTGGGCTGGCACGTCATGTGAATGGGGGTGGACGTAACTTAGGGGTAGAGAGGAGTAGGGGAAGATTTGAGGGAGCGGTAGGGGGTGAATAGTACTCCCAGGCAGCTGGGTGGTGGGGATTATGCGAGTGTGGGTGTGTCGGGGGTGGGCCCGATTGCCAATGGAAGTGTCCGACCTGCTGGACGGACTAGATGGGACGGAGGGGTGTGTGGGGGGGAGGGGGGGCTGGGGGGGGGGAGGTGATAAGGGATGGGAGGGCCCACACTCTGGGGTTTAAGAATTGGCAGCACAGAATTACCTGGGTAGATGATAGTGGGGGGCTTCAGGCTGGGGGAGCCCCTCTGGTACGCTTAGATTTTTCGTTTTGGAGGAGCCTTGACACTGCCCCATCACCCTGAGGGTCATTACCTGGAATGTTTGTGGCCTAGGTAATCCCATTAAAAGATATAAAGTACTCCAAGCACTGGCCCGACATAACTGCGATATAGCCCTGCTACAGGAAACCCACCAGTCGGCTGAGGAGCATAGTAAACTTTGTAGGTCCTGGGTGGGGCAGGTCTGGGGATCCCCGGCTACTGGGAACAATGGGGGGGGGGGGGGGTGTTATTTTGGTTCACAAGAGAATTTGATTTGTGGCGGAGACTGTTATCGCGGATGATGTGGGTAGGTCTCTGTTGATTCATGGTCAGTTAGAGGGGAAGCCGGTGATTCTCGGGGCCCTTTATGGACCTAATGTATCTGACTCTGGTTTTTATAGCAATTCGGCCTCCAGACTGGAGCAGCTCCCCGAGTGCCCTTTGATCCTGGGAGGGGGGGACTTTAACGGGGTTATGGATGTAGGATTAGATACGTCTCGAGGGGGGGGACGAGGGAGAGGGGGATGTCCTCTCGGTTGTTACAACGCTTCTGTAAGAGACTGGGTGTAATTGATCCGTGGCGGCTGTTGCATACCTCTGAGAAAGACTTTACACATCAATCCAGAGCGCATGGCACCAGTGCCCGTATAGATTATTTGCTTATACGGAGGAGGCTCAGATTGGTCCCTTGGAGGTATCAGATCATGCTTTGGTCTGGCTGGATCTGAATTGGGGGGGTGATATTGCTCGGACGCGTCTTTGGCGTTTTCCCTTGGGGTTGTACTACGATGCACAGTTTCGTCGTTTCCTCCGTCAACGGTGGACGGAATTCGTGAGTGATCACCAGGTCCACGAGGACGATCCTGAATTGATCTGGGAAACGGCGAAAGTGGTTCTTAGGGGGGATATCATAGGATATGCAGCACGGAAGCGTCGGATACTTGCGGAACGTATCATGGCACTAGAGCAACAGGTCACTAAACTTCGGCGTAGGTGTGCCCAACTACCGTCGGCCGAGAATAGGAGGAGGCTTTGGGAGACCCAAGTTGACCTCAACGAGCTGTTGCATCAGAAAGCCAAGAAATCGGTTCTTTATTATCGCTATCGGTTGTATTGTTATGGCGATAAGCCTGGGAAACTGTTGGCTCATTGTCTGAGGGGCAGGCGAGGCTCTACTCTGGTGGCGGGCCTCCGGGATGATAAGGGCACTGTGCATAAGGCGAATGGGGATATTGCCAGGGTCTTTCGGGGTTTTTTCCAGTCACTTTAGAAGGCTGAGGCTGGGTCCGGTGCGACCCTGCCTGACTACTTGCGAGATCTGAATTTGCCGCGGCTTACAGAGGCGCAGAGGGGGGTGCTGGACCAGCCCCTTACTTCCCAGGAGATACAGTTGGTTATTTCGGCGGCTAGCTGTTGTAAGACTCCCGGACCGGATGGCATGAGTGCGGAATTTTATAAGATACTGGGTGATTGTGTTAGTCCGGTGTTAAGAGAGGTGTTCAGTGTGAGGGGGGACCGGGGGGCCTTTCGTTGGGGGCAAAATCATGCTCATATTACTTTGATTCCCAAACCGGGTAAGGACCCGATGTTAGCAGCCTCGTATCGGCCTATTTCCCTTCTCAATTTTGACTTAAAGGTTCTGGCGAAAGTTTTGGCCCTACGGCTGGCTGAAGTATTGGGGAGCTTAGTTCATGAAGCACAAGTGGGCTTTGTTAAGGGGCGATACGCCGTTCGCAATCTCCGGAAAATCCTGGCCTCCTTGGAATGGGTACACGCTCGACAGATACCCTCGCTACTTGTCAGCTTCGATGCCAAAAAGGCATTTGATAGGGTGAATTGGCAATATCTATGGGGGCTGTTGCCATACTACGGCATAGGGGATGCCTTCTGTAAAATGGTGCGGAGTTTATATATAAAGCCGACGGCGGGGATCCTGTGCAATGGAGTGCTTTCGGAGGGTTTTGCTTTGGAGAGGGGTACGCGTCAGGGCTGCCCCCTCTCTCCGTTATTTGTTCTTTCACTGGACCCTTTGATTCGCAAAGTTGTCAACTCGGGTACGATCAAGGGTGTGGTGATGGGATTGCAGGAGTTTGTAATTTCAGCTTTCGCGGATGATCTGTTAGTCCATGTGACTTCCCCAGTAGCTTCTCTTCAGAGTCTGTTGGAGGAATTTGGGCGATTTGGGGCCTTGGCTGGTCTCCGCATTAATCATGATAAATCTGAAGCGTTGGATACTCTGGGGCACCTTCGTGGGTCCTGGGGGGAGACCTTTCCCCTCCAGTGGGCAGTGGAGGAATTTGTTTATTTGGGTATAGTGCTGCCTCGTCAACCCCAAGTACTATATAGACGCAATTTGGATCGTATATTGCGGCGTTTGACGACACAGTTGCAGGCCTGGGAGTATCTTCCATTGTCTTTGTCTGGGAGAATTGCGGCAGTACAGATGGTTATATTACCACGTATCCTCTACTGGTTGCAGACCTTGCCTGTTTGGTTATTACGTCGGGACCGGCGTCGTGTTGAAGCCTCTCTTAAGGGGTTTCTTTGGAGAGGGCAGCGGGCTCGGATTCCGTGGGGTAGGCTACTGGGGAAATGGAAAGATAGGGGTATGGTACTGCCTGACTTAAAAATGTCACCGTGGACCTTGGGGGTTTTGCATGGGCGATACAGTGATTTGCCAGAGGCGGTTCAGAGGAGCGCCCTAGTGGGCTCGGCTAGACGTACCTGGCAACAGCTTAATAAGTATTGGACTGCGCCCTGGGGTGTTTCCAGTTGGTTACCCCTTCGAGGGAATGTTCAGTTCCTCCCGGGGTCCGAAACGATGGCGTTTAGAGACTGGTGGGCACGCGGTATACGGACGGTGGGACATCTCGTCGAACCCTCGGGATGCTGCAAGTCTTTTTTGGCCCTGAGCCGGGAGTACGAGTTACCTACTAGGCACTGTTTTGCTTATATGCAAGTTGCTCACTACGTGGCCTCACTACCGAGGGATGCGCTGCACATTGACCGCTCGGCCACGATTTTGGAATTTTTTGGGATAGGGGAGGATAGTCCCCCGTCCATTTCTCAGCTGAAGAGTCGGTTGGATTGTTACCGGGTACTTCCCGATTACCGGGGGGTCGAGTTGGCTTGGGCTGTTGAATTGGGTGGGGAGGTGGCTCCGGGACTGGTCGGCAAGGCTTTGAAACGGATTGTTGGCATGGCGCAGGGGGCCCCGTTGGAGGGAGATCCAATTTAAGTGTGTGACTAGAGCTCATTTCTCACCACGGCGGGCCTTTCGGAGTCAGTTGGGGACGGATGGCAGTTGCCCTTGTTGTTCGGCACACTTGGCGACTTTGTTGCATATGTGGTGGGGCTGTCGTAGACTGCGGCCTTATTGGGCGAGGATACGGGATTTTCTTAGTTAGCTGTTGCAGCAGCGGGTTAGATGGACAGGCTCCTTTGTGGTTTTGGACCAGCTGGCGGCCCCCTGGCCTGCGAAGTAAGGGGAACGAATGCTTTTGCGGAAGGCCTGTCTGGTGGGTAAAGGGCCGATTCTCCGGTTATGGAGGGAACATCAGCCGCCAACCTTCAGCGAATGGCGGAATAATTTTCACCATCTGATGTTGCTGGAGCGCTGGCTTGCGAGGGGCAGTGTCAAGCGCTGGACAGTGTTCATGTCAACATGGGAACCCTATATTCAGCAACTAGGGGCGTGTAGTCATAATGAAATCCTTCAAATGGGGAGTTGAATGGATAAGGGGGAGGTGGGGTGTGTATTTAGTGCTTCCAATTTTTGTACTAGTTTCTATTTTGCTGCTGATGGAGTGTGGGGGGGGGGGGGAGAGTGGATAATATGATAAAAGTCACCTGTTGTATTTTTTCTGCGGTCTTCCGGAGGGGATCAGAGTACACCCCTCGTGGAGGCCTGGTTAACTGTTTCTTTTTACTTGTATTTACTGGTGGATTTAAATAAAGTATTTTAAAAAAAAATTGTTATCTCCAAGTTATAATGCCCTGTTCAATGTAATTTCAGTTTGTTCAATGTAAACCGCACTGATGTAGAATAGTGCGGTATATAAGAGAATGTAAATAAATAAATATTAGTGAGAAGAGGAAGGGCAAGAGTGGTATTGTCAGACTCAAGGGTGCAGGGGAGGAATATGTAGAAGCTGATAAGGATAAAGTGGAATTGCTTAACAAATATTTTTGTTCTGTGTTCACAGATGAAGAATCAGGAGCAGGACCTCAGAAAACACCCATAAATAGGAACAGAAGCAAAGGACATCTTGAACAATTTTCAAAAGACTGTGTTCGTGAGAAACTATCTCAACTTAAAGTAAACAAAGCGATGGGACTGGATGGGATACACCTGAGAATACTGAGGAAACTTGGGGACGTTCTAGCAGCTCCACTGACTGACCTTTTCAATGCCTCGTTGGAGTCAGGAGTGGTGCCAAAGGAATGGAGAGAGGCTCATGTGGTGCCTTTACACAAAAGCGGAAGTAAGGATGTGGTTGAAAACTACAGGCCGGTTAGTTTAACTTCGGTGGTGAGTAAATTATTGGAAACGCTGCTGAAAGAGAAAATAGTGAGGTTTCTGGAGTCCAGTGGATTACAGGATCCGAGGCAGCATGGATTCACCAGAGGCAGGTCTTGTCAGACAAATAGCGTAGGACAGTCCAGCGGAGAATCCGGCTATCTCTTTAGCCAGGTCTCGGAGATACATGCCCATGTAGAGCTGGTAGGTCTGGACCCGACAAGCAAGCATAGAGCCCTGGAAACACTTCTTACCGAGGCCATCCAGGTTACGGGCCTCCCTGCCAGGAGGCACCGAGGAGTGCATCTTCTGGCTCTTAAGACGATGCATGGCCGATTCCACTACCATGGAATGGTGAGGTAGCTGTGCTTTTTGGAAGCCAGGGCTCTTGCGGACTCGATAGATAGAATCGACCCGCTTGCTCAGGACCGGCGAGGAGGCCGGACTCTCCCACATGCGGAAGAGAAGTCGTTCCAGCATGGGAGGAACCGGTACAGTAAAGTGTTCCCTGGCGGGAGAGTCATAATGGAGGGCGTCGAGTTCTTCGGCTCGAGGCTCCTCAGGGAAGGCCAAAGCCTTGGCCATATCCCTGACGAAGTCCGAGAACCGGGCATCCTCCGGAGGGGACTGCTTCCGAGGTTCGGACTCAGGCGAGTCCGAGGGGACACACCGAGTCCGGAACGAATCAGGTGACTCTTCCTCTTCAGACTCCCAGACCGACTCCGAGGAGGAATCGGTGGGGTCGGCCCGGGCAGGCTGCGGCGTCGGCCGCCCCGACGCCGAGGGAGTCGGCGTCGACGACCTCGGTCCCGAACGGGAGGCCGAGGGTGACCTCGACCGAGGATCGACTCGAGTTCGCATGGACTCGAGGATCGGCTCGGTCTCCGGGGTCGACTTAGACGTCGACGTCCCGGCGGTCGGGGCAGCGGCGCCAGCGAGGCTAGCGAGCAGTGCCCGCTGCTGGTCCATGAAGGCAGACAGTCTGCTCTCCAAGGCCGTCAACCTGAGTCCGACCTCAGGTGACCCAGCAGACCCCGACTCGGGCCCCGACGGCGGCGGTCTCGGAGGCGAGTCCAGGAGGACCACAGGACTTACCCGAGCAGGCAGCTCCGACTCCATGCGAGGTCGCTTCGATAGGTGCTCCTTCTCCAAGGACCCGGGACGGCTATCGGGGCTATGCGACCTGGCCCTCGTGGAGCCAGGTGCGTCCACCGACGCCGCCCTCGCGGGTTTCACCTTCCGTCGATGGTCCCCGGAGGGAGAACCCCTGTCGGAGGAACTCCGGCGACGGTCAGAGCTGGAACCTCTGGACGCCGAGGCTTCCGACGAGGTCCGGGTACGGCTGGGGTCAGCGAAGATCCTATCCCGCTGATGCCGCCGACTTCTCAACGCTTTGGAGGACATTTTGCCACAGGCCCCACAGATCATTTCTTCATGATCCGGGCCCAGGCAGCGGAGGCAATTATCGTGTGTGTCAGTTAGTGACATATTTCGGTCACACTGACCACACCGCTTGAAACCACTGGCAGCCATCGGGGGAAAAAGGGCCCCTGCGAGGTCAAAAGACCGGGCTGCCAGTGAAAAAACCGAAAACGAAACTGACTAAATCAGAAAAACCGAAAAAGAAGAAGAGGACTCGTGACCGGCGTCGCGAGTCCGGGCGGGAAGAAAACCGGCGTCGAACCGAAGGAAAAAAGAGAATATTACGAATAAAATCAACTTTTTCGCGGGGACACGACGGGTACATCTGTAGGGCTCCGCGGAAAAAAGAAGACTGGCTAAGATGGCACCCTTGGGCGGGAAGGCGACCGCGCATGCGCGCTGCAATTCCCAAAGGCTTTCTTTGAAAGCTGGGGAAAATTGCTCCGCGAGGGCTCAGTCGGCGCCGACGTCACCCATATGTGAGGACTGACTTCCTGCTTGGTCCTGGAGAACTGATTGATTTCTTTGACTGGGTGACCAGGGAGTTGTACCGAGGGAGAGCCCCTAGATGTGGTATATTTAGATTTCAGTAGCCTTTGACACTGTTCCTCACAGGCGACTTAAACAAACTGAGCACCCTAGGGATGGACCCTAAAGTTACTGCTTGGGTTAGAAATTGGTTGGGTGGGAGGCGACAAAGAGTACAAGTAAATGGAGCTCACTCTGAGGAGAAGGATGTTAACAGTAGTGTGCCCCAGGGATCTGTCCTTGGTCCGATTCTTTTTAACATCTTTGTTAGTGATATAGCGGAAGGGCTTTCAGGTAAGGTTTGCCTCTTTGCGGATGATACCAAAATCTGCAATAGAGTAGACACCCAGGAAGGGGTAGATAACATTAGGAGGGATCTAGCTAAGCTTGAAGAATGGTCTAGAATTTGGCAGCTGGGATTTAATGTCAAAAAATGTAAGGTCATGCATTTGGGCTGCAGCAATCCAAGGGAGCAATATAGTATGGAGTGGAGGAGTGGCCTAGTGGTTGGGGCAAGGTACTTCAGGCCGGAAGGTCAGGGGTTCAAATCCCATGAGAGGACAGCAACCTTGGGCCGGAAGGACTGGGGTTTCTAGTCCCACAGGTGCTCCTTGTGGTCTTGGGCAAGCCACTTAACCCTCCATAGCCCATGTTCCCTGTAAAATAGTTATCTCCAAGTTATAATGCCCTATTCAATGTAATTTCAGTTTGTTCAATGTAAACCGCACTGATGCAGAATAGCGCGGTATATAAGAGAATATAATAAATAAATAAATAAAATAGTATAGGGGGTGAAGTACTTTTGTCCACTAAAGAAGAGCGGGACCTAGGCGTGGTTGTGTCTGATGATCTTAAAGTAGCTAAACAGGTAGAAAAGGTGATGACAAAAGCTAGAAGGATGCTTAGGTGCATACGGAGAGGAATGGCTAGCAGAAAAAAGGAGGTGATAATGCCTCTGTATAAGTCTTTGGTGCGACCTCATATGGAGTATAGTGTGCAATTCTGGAGACCGCATCTTCAAAAGGATGGAGTCGGTGCAGAGGGTGGCTACTAAAATGATTAGTGGTCTTCATTATAAAGCATATGAGGACAGACTGAAGGATCTTAATATATACACCTTAGAGGAAAGGTGGGATAGAGGTGATATGATTGAGATGTTTAAATACCTCCGTGGCAAAAATGTGCAGGGAGAGAGCCTCTTTCAATTGAAAGCAAGTTCTGCTACGAGGGGACATGGGATGAGGGTGAAGGGAGATAGATTCAGAAGTGATATGCGGAAATATTTCTTTACGGAAAGAGTAGTGGATCCGTGGAATAGTCCCCCAGTGGAGGTGGTAGAGATGAGGACAGTAACTGAATTCAAAAAAGCATGGGACAAACACAGAGGATCTCTAAAGGTAAAAAGGGGACTGTTGTAGTTGTTATGGAAGGACAGACTAGATAGGCCATGTGGTCTTTTTCTGTCGTCATATTTCTATGTTTCTAAGAAGGAGAGGACCTGCGTCTGTCCTCCGGAGGGGAGGGGTTCTGAAAGAATATCCCAATGGAGGCGGGAATCGAGGGACTCGTCATCGATCTCCCATTCTGACTCAGTTGAAGGAAACCTTGAGAAGCCTTGGGACCGTACAGGGTCACCATCATCACGAGGCCCCCAGAGGTACTGGCAGGGGAATTCCTCTGTCCCGAAATGGACCGAGATTGGTGTAGGGAGTTGGCGCTTGAGAATTGGTTCCACGACCTTCAGCGATGCCCTCGTAATGGAGGGGCTAATGACCCAGAAGAACTGGGCATCGGTCCATGCTGCTTGGCTAAGAAGGCCGCAGTGCTGTACTCGAGGGCAGCCATTCTGACCTCAAGGCCAGAGGGCTCCACAGCCACTGGCTTGGGCACCGAAGGCTTCAGGCCCAATACCAACATCATTGAAGAGGTGTCCTCTATGAGGATGGGCTCAGGAGCCTGGGATCGATCTCCCGACACTGATGGTATTTTCTATTTTCAGGGTAGCTTGGAGGATTGCTCCTAGCTATCGCCCTCGGCATTGTGCCGGAGGATCCAATGCCAGTGACCATGTGACTTACCCACAGTTCCTGCATCATTGTTTGATGATGCCACAGATGACATCCAGCTCTTTGGAGTACGGTCTTCAGAAAACGATCCCTGTTCTGACGCCCTGCGACCTTGGGGCTCAGAATGGGGACAGCCATTATTCAAGATTAAGGCCACCTTGGCGACCCTTGAGGGCACCGGCTCCGCGAGCGACGCTGGTGCCAAAACAGAGGTCTTGCCGAACATGGATGCGCAATGCTTCGCACGGTCCTTCCGTTCTTTGCTTGTCATTTGCTGGCAGGAGGAGTCATTATTGTCCGCATTGAGGGAGCTGTCATAGGATCCATGCAGGACATGGTAAACCCGCAGCCATCGCACTGCTTAAACCCACTAGCCAAAGATATAGAGGGGAAGACAGTGTCCATGAGATCAAACTCAAGAGTCCCAGCCAGAGAGGGCGCGAGGTTTCCTGTGCACTGAAGAAAAAATCTGCAAAGGGAAAAAGACCTGAGAAAAAAATGTGGTGTAGAGGCAGCAGCGGTCCTGGGAAGGTGAGAAGGCATCGGTACGCATACCAGAGAAGAAAAAATAAGAGAGGAAAAAAAGAACAATCAACCTTTTCCAGGGTGCAGATGAATGTCCAATGGGCTCTGCAGAAAAAAAGGAGACTCGGGCGGGAAGGCAGCCATGCATGCAAGGTACATCGCCCAAAGGCTGTAGCTGTATGAAGACACTTCATCGGTGTATTTAATTTAAAAGTTTGCTTGTCGATGCCGACGTCACCCATATGTGAGGACTAACTTCCTGCTTGTTCCTGGAGAATGAGAAAATACTGGAGTGACGGAGAGGCACAGACCTTTTATAGGGTGGTATCAACAAAACCAATGTTTCTCAGTCTCCATCTGTTGGTGATAGGGCATAAACCCATGCATCTAGACTGGACTGGAGGGACGAGGAGCAAGTCATTTAACCCTCCATTGCCTCAGGTACCAACTTAGGTATTTCCCTAACCCTAGAAGGCTTACAGTCTATGTACCTGAATGTAACGCACCTTAGACAACCACTAGAAAGGTGTGAGCTAAATACGAATAAATAAAAATAATTAAGAATAATAATTTGCTTTTGGAATTGCTGCAGTTGTGCTAGTGGAATGGTGAGGAAATTAGTATCTTATCTACACATCTTGTTGCATCATTTGAAAGCAGCTGTGTTATGATGACTGACCTTTCCTTGAGACCACACGGTTAATCATATCTTAGCATCCCAGTGGGATGAAAGATGCCTCCACCAACGGGGCTTGATTGGAAGGCGCTCCTAAGAATGGCTGACAGGAACCCATAAGCCTCACTGCACCAGTCGCACAACCACCATCTGCTGCAGACACAGAAAAACTGGAGGGTGCCCCTAGTACCAGTGATGTCATTGAAGCTTCTGGGTTTTTCTCTGACTCGATCTGCTGGCAGGACTCTCTGAAAGTGTGGTTTAATTCCTATTCCTTGGGCAACTAAAGGATGCACCATACACAAACAGGAATAACTACCATTACTATTTATGTAGTACTACAAAGTGTACGCAGTGCTGTATAGACACATAAAAAACAGGAGGTAATAAAGATGTACTTGTATTGAGGGGCTGTATGCTTCTTGCAGAGAGCTGCTACTGTAGTGTCTGGGCTGTAGAGAGACACTGATGGGAGATTAGCAGATCTGTGCTTCACTTCCCTAGCAACATGATGTGGAGGAGTAGCCTAATGGTTAGAGCACTGGCTTGGGAACCAAGAGATGAGGGTTTGATTCCCACTAGCACTGCTTGTGGCCTTTGGCAAGTCACATTGCTCAGAAAAATCCAAGTTATCAATGTCCCTGTTTAATGTACATTACCAAGTTTAAGTTACAATGTAAACCGCTTTGATTGAAATGATAAAGCGGTATAAAAAAAACAGTTAAATAAATAAACTGTGAATAAAGAACAATGAGCTGGAGAAGACTAGCTTTGAGATAGAATAAAGCCCCCGGGCCCATGCAGTCTGATTTTTATTTTAAAATATATCCTTACCGTGCCAGAGCCGCCAAATTATCCACTTCCAGCAGGGAACCTTTTAGGGCAGTCCAAGTTTTGATTTTACATTCCCAAGCAGGGTGGTATTTACAGTCTCTAACTCTACCAACTCAAATCAGTGGAGATCCCTCCAGGCCTCAGGATACGGTTGCCAGACATCCAGAACTGGCCCAAAAGATCTCCTTTGAGGCTGGGTGACTTGGCAGCTTTGCATTCTATAGCAACAGGCAACATTTTTCAATCCTTGGAAAGCAACTCACTTGTATAAATTAAGCAAAAAAAGTATGCAAACCTTCTGTGTACAACAAATGAGAAAAAATTGGCTGTTATAATCTTAAACTGCTGGTATGACAAAGACCATACACATGCTGTAGCTGTATGAAGACACTTCATCGGTGTATTTAATTTAAAAGTTTACTTGTAGTACATAAAACTGTACATGTAAGGACTCATTCCAACAGGCTGCACTGCACCAGACACTCAGAATGAACCAAGATAAAAAACAGCTGGAAGTATCGCTCCATACTTCTCCAAATGCAGCATAGACACGAGTATTTTGTTAAGTCTATAGGGCTCTGCATAGCAGACCTTCATTCCACCATTGCTAGATCTTTGAGCGTATGGCTTCTGGATTTCTTGGCCTTATAACCTGGGCGCAAAAACTCAATTTTTCTTTTCTTAGCTTCAATTTTATTCTTATGCTTCTTCAGCTTCTTTCTGGCAGCTATGTCGGGATTGGCAACGGCCTAAATTAAAAAAATAAAATGAAAAAAAGTAAATCTGTAAAGAAAATGTACTGACATGAAAACTGTAATAGACTGTGGTAACAGAATGGGCTCTTCAGAATTTTACAGAGTTTTAGATTCAATTTTGAAACCAGATTTAAGCAACTAGACTTGACCACTGTTATTTATTTAAAACATTTTTTATACTGCAGCTATCCCAATTAATAATCAGATCAACACAGTTTACAAAAGAATGCATAATTACAGTTTGAACCCCAAGGTAACAGGAAGTTGCAGAAGATATACATAAAACCAAAATTTCCAAAAAGTCAGGAAGGTGCCACATTATTTACCAAAAGGATTTAAAATTACAATCAAAATACAAAATCATTACAGCCCAGAGGTCCCCAGAAATCCAGTAAACATTAGAAAAAAGGGCCAAGAATTAAATTAGCGCCATAATAGAAAAACATATTCTCTCTTATGTAGACTGAAACTTATCCCGTAATTCTATTACTTTGTATCCAATTATTAATAAATTCCTTGGGTTATTTGTAATATTAAAATGTTTCCCTCCTATATAGATAGAAGCTTACCCCATCAATCTATTACTTTCTAATATCCAATTCTTTTAATATTTATTTCCCCTAACTGAATGGGAATAACAGAATTACAATACACCCAATCATCCAAAAAGCCAAACGCAAACTAAATAGCCAGGCTTTTAGCTGTTCACAAAATATAGGAATAGATGAAATCCCCTTCAATGTGTATGGAAGCTTGGCCCATAATTCTGCTGCTTTATAACCAATTATATTTCCAAATCTTTTTTTTTTAACCTCTTACTAGAGGGAAAAACAAGGGTCAATGAATCTTTCAATCATTTAGATCTAATACTAGTATCAGAAAGTAACTTCTCAGAAAATGCAAGAGGTACCGAGTCATAGAAAAACACATATATCATAACAGAAAACTTAAACTGTATTTTCTCCACTATCTTGAGCCAACGTAATCTTTCAAACAGCGGGGATACTCAATCATATTTTTGAACCCCAAAAATCAGCTTTGCCGCAGTATTCTGGCAAACCTGCAGCCTCTCTAACTGTTGCTTTGTGCAATTCGATAACAGTAGTCCAGTTGATTTAGCATCGTACTTTGCACTAAAACCTGTAACAGTGGTGAAGAAAAATGACCATGAAGTCTTCTAAGTTGTCACATCTTTGAATAGTATTTAGATACCAAAAAATTAACTTGCTCTTCCATAGACTGATTCTCATGCAAATATATACCTAATGCCCGAAGCACTATTTCCCTTTGGAGCCTGAGGGCCCGATTCTGTCCATCCCCACTATTCGTGCCCTTCCCACCGGTGTCCAACTACCCCGCCAGTTGTGTGGGGAAGGGGCGGATTGGTGGTGGAGTTAGGGCAGGCAGTCGCCAGCCCTGGACATACAGGGCCGATTCTAATGTTGGCCCTGTACATCCAGAGCCAGCGACTTGTGCGAGGAAGTTATTCCACCTCTGAAGTTGAATAACTTCCCTGGATGGTTTTTTTCGGTGGGCCCGGGGCAGGGGGGCCTGAGGACATTCCCCGCAGCCTGACCCTGGCCTTAGGAGGCTGGATCGGGGATCGGGCTGCGGGGAAAGCCCTTGTTAAACTGGTACTAACAGAAATACAAAATAAACCCCCCCCCCCCCAAACCAATGAAGTGATGGCAAAAATACAACCCAAAAGAAAAGACCACCCTGTGTGCTATGCACCACACTATAATTTTTGTCGGGCCAGGTGGTCAGGAGAGGTGTACAAACATTCACCCTCTCCGATGACCATAACGTCCCTTTTTACTCAAATATAAATTAAAACGTCTTCACTTATCTGAAAGGCAGTCCAAATAGTGTAAAAGGAAATTCGTGGCATGAAAATGATCCTCCAAGTTCTGTATCACATTACATGCATGTTTCGAGCCCACTCCCGGCTCTGTATCAAGTGTGGCCAGTTCTTTGGTGATCCTGCTGAAGAAACACTGACCACACTTGATACAGAGCCAGAAGCGGGCTTGAAACATGCATGTAATGTGATACAGAACTTGCAATTGCAAAGGAAGACTCATGAGGCTGGGATCTCAGTAGCGATTCCAATCAAGCTAGAAGAAAAAGGAACTATTGGGCCAGCCCCCCCAAAAAATACATTTTGTAATTTCTTTCAATAAATAACTGTGGTGTAGAGTTCTAGAAGCCGTATTGGTACTGAGGAAAAAACTAGAGCTCTTGTAAATCATATCACACAAAAAAAATATGTAGCACATGAACTTCTGAGACCTCTCAGACTTCTTTTCATCTTTTTTGTTGGTCTCCAGGAACATGTGGATTAATACAATATAAAGTGATAAAATCAATCTTGCCTGAAGTGCTTTTTGTTTTTTCCTAGTGACCCTCTTCATATTAGCTTGCTTCTGCACAGCAGCAAACGCCAAGGAAAAGCTTTCCAAACCAAGAGAACTCTTCAGAAGGTCTACAATCTCCTGAGAAAGGTTCTTCAGTGTAGGATCTAACCAGATAGACATTTTTAAAAGTTACAATCAGGTCATTATATAAACCCCACATTCTTTTTAAAAGCCAGCCATGTAGTATTTCACATCTATTGAGCGCCGCTATCTGGTAGAAACAATGACATGGAATATAAATATATAGCGGTGACTGTTGCCGCCACATGGAGAGCCAATGATATCCAGCCACTATCCGTAGAGCTAAGCGGTTTAATTTTGGATTGCCTTTTTTCTGGCATAAATTAAACCACTTGGCTCTTATGGATAGTGGCTGAATAAAGCCAGTTATCCATCTCATTAGGTGGAATACCCACTATCTAGATAGTGGCAGGGTAATCTGTGAGAAATTTTAGCACCATTATTTGCATAAAGCTGTTGAAAATTCACAGATAGGGCACTAATACTTTTAGTGATTGCCATTATACTTATAAGTTCTTTTGAATATCCGTCCCAGTATAATTTGTTTCACAAATCCAAGCAGGGCTGAAAGTGATATAACGACATGACCCTTGATGTGTATATAAAAATTTCTAGGCAACGTAAGAATCAATTGCTTGAGTTGATAGCATACTATAGAATGTGTAAAATGGACAAGTATAAATAATTGAATTTGCTGACCAGGAAAGCCAGCTTAGACTCACCCTCTGCATTTAGCTAACTCATTCTGGAATCACAGTCCAGGACTCTGACCACTAGGCTATTCCTCTGCCTCTCCATACTGTGGTATTTTGTGAGGAGTTGGAGATTGGTGTGCATATTCTTTTACTAGTTCCCATGAACTAGCAGGGAAGTTGTGCATTTTTAGTAAAACATTGTATCTGTGAATCACATCTTGGTGGAGTAACTGACTACTATTGTGAGCACGGGAGACTGGGAGTGATGTTAGAGTTTCAATAAAGTTCAATGATTTTATTCAAACACCTCTTGTACTAAATTGCCACCAGGCCAGTTGGGACCTCTAACCTTGATGAGTATTTCCAAGCCTTCCTTACATATTTATGTTCTGAATGAAGTAATACAGAGAGACATCTCAGTTTATGTCGCAGTAAAGGAAAAGTTGATGGGAGTACCTTGCTCTGCATAGGTACTGTTCAGTTCTCTGAACAGAGGGGTAAGGATTGTGGAAAGATAGGGCTTCACTTTGTCTTTTCCAAGATCAACTGAAATAGCACCAAGGAACTTGAAGATGCAGATTCTCTAAAAGAGAAAACACGTTCAATATATTATCTATATTATCTCTATGTTATACATTTAGGGCCATCTGCTGCAGCACCCACATTAATCCTACGAGCGTAATGTTTATTAAGCATGGCCCTTAATCTTTACAATATTCTATCAATACACAATATCCTAAAAGACAGGCAAACGTGTATATTTTGTTTTACATTTGTTGACAGAAAATATCATATTAAGACATGCACCTTGTTTTCAACTGGATCCTTGAAGCACAGGTACATAAAGCATCTTGTGCTCGGTGATACACACAATAGTCCTGAACTCAAATCTCAAGACCTCTCCGCCCTACACTTCCCTAATCCTTTTAATATGATGCACACTGCTAGTGCCAGAATTGTCGTCAACAAAACATGCGCAAGAGGATTGTTGAATTAATATTGCTAAAAAATAATATAAATGTTTATGGACGGACTTTGGCAGCACAGCTGAAGGGAAGCGTTTGTCTCCTGCCTTCAGCCTTGACAAACTGAGATAATTCAAGAACAAAGAAATCCCAAAAGCATAGGTATTCCAAAAAATGTCAATAATCAAAAGAATACCGCTGATCCCTAACTACAATCACCATAAAATTTTTGTCGGGTATAAACCGCAAGGCGAAGAGGAATCTCCTCTACACCTCACACAGTACATGCCCCTTTTTTTATTTTATTTTCTATTAAACATTGTCCATGTTATCACTCAAAAACTTGAAATAAATCCACACTTATCTGCTCAGGCACGATGCGCACGTTTCGAAGCGACTAGCTTCTGCTTCAAGTGTCCCCAATGAGAAGGTAGTGTACTCGTTCTTTCAAACTTCCCAAAAAACGCCGGAACTATGGCGGGTGATGTCAGGGTTTACAAATCAGATAGGCCAATTATAGAAATGCCCATATTGAGCAAACCAATCACATAAAGCAGGGAAACCCCACATCACAGGGGAACCCCTACACGGATTGGATAGCGGTTAAAGAGTCAACCATTCAATGTCCTTATTTAATCCAGCGGGAGCCATTGAGTTTAATGTGAAGATCCACCGTTGTTCTAAATTTCTCAAATGAGCCATGCGATCTCCCCCCCTCGGATCTCGCGGCACATGATCAATCACTGTCCATTTTAATTGCTCAAACTCGTGATGGAAGTCAAGACAATGTTGTACCATCGGGGCTGACAAGACAGATTGACGCAAACGAGATGTATGCTCACCTAAACGAACCCGTACAGCACGGATAGTACTCCCCACATATCGCTGTGAACAGGGACAGATTAAAAAATACACTACATAATCAGAAACACATGTGTGCCATCGACAATGAAAAACCCGACCCGTGGACAAATCAGACCAAGCAGAGCCTGTTATAGCAGAAACACAATATCTGCAATTCGCACACACTTCGTGAGATCCCAATCTGCTGTCTGGCACAGTAGGTCGATCACTACATATTGCAGATCTCACCAGCCGATCACGCAAATTGCGGCCCCTCTTGCAAATTGCTTATTCGAGGGTCCGCAATTTGCATGATCGGCTGGTGAGATCTGCAATATGTAGTGATCGACCTACTGTGCCAGACAGCAGATTGGGATCTCACGAAGTGTGTGCGAATTGCAGATATTGTGTTTCTGCTATAACAGGCTCTGCTTGGTCTGATTTGTCCACGGGTCGGGTTTTTCACTGTCGATGGCACACTACATGTGTTTCTGATTATGTAGTGTATTTTTTAATCTGTCCCTGTTCACAGCGATATGTGGGGAGTACTATCCGTGCTGTACGGATTCGTTTAGGTGAGCATGCATCTCGTTTGCGTCAATCTGTCTTGTCAGCCCCGATGGTACAACATTGTCTTGACTTCCATCACGAGTTTGAGCAATTAAAATGGACAGTGATTGATCATGTGCCGTGAGATCCGAGGGGGGGGAGATCGCATGGCTCATTTGAGAAATTTAGAACGGTGGATCTTCACATTAAACTCAATGGCTCCCGCTGGATTAAATAAGGACATTGAATGGTTGACTCTTTAACCGCTATCCAATCCGTGTAGGGGTTCCCCTGTGATGTGTGGTTTCCCTGCTTTATGTGATTGGTTTGCTCAATATGGGCGTTTCTATAATTGGCCTATCTGATTTGTAAACCCTGACGTCACCCGCCATAGTTCCGGCGTTTTTGGGAAGTTTGAAAGAACGAGTACACTACCTTCTCATTGGGGACACTTGAAGCAGAAGCTAGTCACTTCGAAACGTGCGCGTCGTGCCTGAGCAGATAAGTGTGGATTTATTTCAAGTTTTTGAAGTTTTTGAGTGATAACATGGACAATGTTTAATAGAAAATAAAATAAAAAAGGCATGAACTGCGTGAGGTGTAGAGGAGATTCCTCTTCGCCTTGCGGTTTATACCCGACAAAAATTTGATGGTGATTGTAGTTAGGGATCAGCGGTATTCTTTTGATTATTGACAAACTGAGAAGCTACGGTTCACCTGAATAAAGTTTCTTTTGCCAGTATTCTAAGATCCGGGATCCACTTGGCTAGTGCCAGCTTCCACTAAGGGGGCAACTTTCAAACAAGGTGCATTTGCGTAGTCTGTGGCTAATTTTTAGCCATGGTTCTTACTTGCACAAAGCTGCAGCAGCTATTTGTGTGCGTACTTTTCTGTGAAAACTCTCACTTTTTCAGCAAACCAAAAGTATTGGTTAAATGCACTCTCTGCCCCTGAGAACAGTTCCCTGCTGCCCAAGTCTGTCTTCACTATCAGTCCTTTATGGTTTGGGTTGTGTGTGTGTCCAGTGCTGAATATGGGGAGAAGAAAGCCTTCTGGAAGATTAATGCTATCAGCAATGAACTTGATTTTGTCTATTAACATCCTGGGCAGGTGTGACATTTCAGGCTATAGTATTAGCTATGACTTCCTGCCAGTTCCAAAACCTTCTGCTCGTGGAATAAAGGCAATTTTTATGTGCATTTTCTAACATCAGATTTTAATCATTACGGCTGACTTTGCAACAGCAGTGTAATTTGGGGTTTTAGGCACAGTGACAACAACTAGGTCATATTACACCAACTGTATAGCTGAAAATATTTAAAACAAGAGCTCAGTGAATATGTCATGCATATCAACAATTCTCCAGGAACAAGCAGGAAGTCAGTCCTCACATATGGGTGATGTCGGCGCCGACGGAGCCCCCATGCGGAGCATTTCCCCAGCTTTCAAAGAAAGCCTTTGGGAATGCAGCGCGCATGCGCAGTCCCCTTCCTGCCCAAGGGTGCCATCTTGCTCAGTCTTCTTTTTTCCGAGGAGCCAGATGGACGTGTTTCGTTTTCACCCAAGGAAAAAGTTGATTTTGTTCTGCGTGGACCTGTTTTCTTTGGTTCAAAGCCGGTTTCCCTTTCCTGCGTGGGCCCGATACATCGGTATCGAGCCCAGACTTCTTTTTTTGTTTTTTGTCCTTAGTGACTAGCGTACGCGACATTTTTCTGTTTTCACTGGCAGCCCTGTCTTTTGACCTCGCAGGGGCTCTTTTTCCCCCGATGGCTGCCAGCGGGTTTAAAAAGTGTGCTCGGTGTAAGAAACTTATGTCTCTCACCGATACACATGACTGCTGCCTCCGGTGCCTCGGACCCGATCATGACCCGATGATCTGTGGCCCGTGTGGGAAAATGTCCTCGAAGGCATTGAGGAGTCGGCAGCACCAAAAGGAAAGAATCTTCTCTGACTCCGCGTCCGGATGGGCCCGGACTTTGTCAGAGGCCTCGACATCTCGGAACTCTGGCCCCGAGCAGCGCCGAGGCTCCTCTGAGAGGGGGTCACCCTCGCGGGAGCATCGCAAGAAGAAAAAACCCACGAGGGCGTCGTCGGTGGACGCACTTGGCTCCTCGAGGGCCAAGTTGCATAGCCCCGAGCGCCGTCCCGGGTCTTCGGAGTCGTGGACTCTCCTCCAGGGGAGCCACCGTCGGGGCCCGAGTCGGGGTCTGCTGAGTCTCCTGAGCTCGGACTCAGGTTGACAGCCTTGGAGTGCAGCTTGCCTGACTTCATGGAACAGCAGCAGGCACTGATCGCCGGTCTCACCGGTGCATCTGCCCCGACCACCGAGACATCGACATCCAAGTCGACCCCGGAGGCTGAGCCGATCCTCGGCCAAGGTCTCCCTCGGCCTCCCACTCGGGACCGAGGTCGTCGACGCCGGTACCCTCGGCGTTGGGGTGGATGGCATCGGTGCCTGCCCGACCGGAGCCACTTGATTCCTCCTCCGAGGGGTCGGGCTGGGAAACGGAGGATGGGGAGTCACCCGACACCTTTCGGACTCGGTGTGTCCCATCGGACTTGCCGGAGTCCGAGCCTCGGAGACGGTCCCCACCAGAGGATACCCGGTTCTCGGACTTTGTGCGGGATATGGCCAAGGCCTTGGCCTTCCCCACGGATTCCGAGGAGGAGCTCGAGGCCCTGCAGTATGACTCTCCCCCAAAGGAGGCCTTTACGGTACCGTTTCCTCCGATGCTGGAATGGTTGCTCTTCTGCATGTGGGAGGGGCCGGCCTCGACGCCCGTTTTGAGCAAGAGGGTCGATTCCATCTATCGAGTCTGCAAGAGCCCCGGGTTCCAAAAGGCACAATTACCGCACCACTCCATGGTTGTAGAATCGGCCATGCATCGTCTGAAGAGTCAGAAGATGCACTCCTTGGTGCCTCCCGGCCGGGAGGCCTGGAACCTGGATGTCCTCGGTAAGAAGTGCTTCCAGTGCTCTATGCTTGCTTGCCGTGTCCAGACCTACCAGCTGTACATGGGCATGTACCTTCGAGACCTGGCAAAGGAGATTGCCGGGTTCTCTGCTGGTCTCTCCGATGAACCTTTGCAGAGGTTCAATGCTCTGTCATCGGGTATTCGTGAGTGCTCGAAGTTTATCTCTCGAGCAGCCTATGATGGCTTCGAGGCTTCGGCCTGAGTAGCCGCTGCCGGCATCGGTGCACGCCGTCAGGCCTGGCTACAGTCATCGGACCTCGAGCCATGGGTGCAGGACAAGTTGGTCAATGTCCCCTGCCGAGGTGAAAACCTCTTTGGCAAGCCCATGGCTGAAAAGGCTGCAGAACTCGAGACTGAGACTTTTACCCGGACAAGGCTGTCCAGGAAAACCTCTGCCCCTTCTCAGAAGAAGAAGGGCTCGGGGAAAAATACCTTTTACCTTTTACTCAGTGGCACCAAGCCACAGGAAGCCTCACGGACAGAGTGAGGGTGTCCAAACTACTAGAGTCTTCTCTACAGTGGTGGCTTCATCTTCCGAATCTTGTGCAAGGGGTGTTTTTTCAAGCACCTCCACACTCTCAAGTGTTGACAACCGATGCTTCTCTTCAAGGTTGGGGTGCACATTGCCAAGGAGCATGCACTCAAGGCCTGTGGTCTCCTTGGGAGGCCGCACAGCAGATCAATCTCTTAGAACTGCGAGCTATCCGCTTGGCCCTGAAAACTTTCTCTCATCTCCTTTCTTACCAGTCCGCCCTGGTTCAGACGGACAACCAAGTTGCTATGTTCTATGTGAACAAACAAGGGGGCACGGGGTCCCGCCCTCTATGTCAAGAAGCGCAGAACCTGTGCTCCTGGGCAGTCAATCACGGAATTCTTCTCAAAGCGGTCTATCTTCCAGGTCAGGAGAATTACCTGGCGGACAGATTGAGCAGGATCCTGCAGCCGCACGAATGGCAGTTGAATCCTTTAGTGGTTCAACAGATCTTCCTGAGATGGGGTCTTCCCATCATGGATCTCTTTGCCAGTCCTCTGAACCGTCAACTACCCAGGTTCTGCTCCAGACAACCGCATCCTCTCAGAGTAGCGGCGGATGCGTTCTCATTCCATGGTCTTCAGGCCTCCTATATGCGTTTCCTCCCATACCTCTAGTGTCCAAGACACTGTTCAGAGTGATCCAGGACAAGGCCTCAGTGATCCTGGTGGCCCCCAAGTGGCCAAGGCAACCCTGGTTTCCACTTCTTTTGCAACTAGCGCTGGACACTCCACTCCCTCTGGGGATGCAACCCGATCTCCTGTCTCAGGAGCAGGGGTCTCTTTTACACCCCAATCTGATGGCCTGGCTGCTGAAAGGGTAGTTCTAGCACCCTTACTACTGCCTAGGGAGGTGAAGGACATGGTCTTAGCCTCTAGGAGGCAGTCCACCCGAAAGTCTTATGCCCTTAAGTGGCGTAGATTCTCTACCTGGTGTACTCAACACAACGAGAATCCTTTCTCATGCCTCGTACCAGTGGTGCTGCAATATTTGCTTCACCTTTCCAACCTAGGCCTTAAGTCCAATTCTGTTAGAGTTCATCTTAGTGCTCTTTCGGCACACCACTCCCCAGTGGAGGATCAGACTCTCTCAAGCCATCCTTTGGTGGCTCGCTTCCTCAGAGGCCTGCCTTTGCTTAAGCCTCCAGTGCGTCCACCTGCCCCTGAATGGGATTTAAATGTGGTCTTGCAACGGCTTACTTGTCAACCATTTGAAACTATGGCTACTTGCCCTCTGCGTTTTCTCTCCTGGAAAGCGTTGTTTCTGGTAGCCCTTACCTCAGCAAGGCGAGTAAGTGAGCTTCAGGCCCTAGTATCAGAGGCGCCTTATACTAGGTTCTATAGGAACAGAGTAGTCTTACGGACTCACCCTAAGTTCCTTCCAAAGGTTGTCTCCTCCTTCCACTTCAATCAGGAGGTGGTTCTTCCAACTTTCTTTCCCAGGCCTCATGCCAGCTGGGCTGAGATGGTCTTGCATACCCTGGACTGTAGGAGGGCGTTGTCCTTCTACCTTGACTGTACGCAGGAGCACCGGAGAGCTGTTCAGCTCTTCGCCTCTTTTGACCCCAATAAGTTGGGGTTGGCTGTCTCCAAGCGTACTTTGTCCATATGGGTAGCCGACTGTATCGCCTGGGCTTACAGGGCAGCCGGCCTCTCCTTGCAGGGTCAAGTTATGGCTCACCGTGTCAGGGCGAAGGCTGCGTCAGTGGATCATCTCTGCTCTGTTCTGTTGGCAGATATCTGCCGGGCCGCTACTTGGTCTTCAAGCCAGACTTTTGCGGCCCACTACTGCCTTGAGAGGGAGTCCCGCAGGGACAGTGCTTTCGGGCAGGCGGTACTCCATAATCTCTTTGGGGTTTAGGCAACTCCTACCCTCCGGCTCTGATGTTGGGCTACCGTTCGGGGGCGTTATCAGAGAAGATTCTTTTCTTGCATGCTGAGGCTCTAGAGAGAGCTCATTTTTCAGCTTTGGGTCTCCGGTAGCCTTAAGCTGGGGAGTCCCATATGTGAGGACTGACTTCCTGCTTGGTCCTGGAGAAAGAGTAGTTACTCACCTGTAACAGGTGTTCTCCAAGAGCAGTAGGAATCAGTCCTCACAACCTTCCCTTCTCCCCTTGGAGCTGCAGTCATATGATTTATTTTGTTTTTTGCTGTCTTTTAGCTATGTCATCAGACTGAGCAAGATGGCACCCTTGGGCGGGAAGGGGACCACGCATGCGCGCTGCATTCCCAAAGGCTTTCTTTGAAAGCTGGGGAAATGCTCCGCATGGGGGCTCCGTTGGCGCCGACGTCACCCATATGTGAGGACTGATTCCTGCTGCTCCTGGAGAACACCTGTTACAGGTGAGTAAGAGTAAATTAGACTTACCTGCTAATTGTTGTTCCTTAAGGAACTCTAGTCCAGTCCCGGAGCATAGAGTTGTCAACCTCCACCAGCAGCTTTGGAGACTGAAAGATGTCATCGTTCTGATGTCACTGGTACAAATAGGCAAGATCCGCCCCCTTTCACCAGCACCTATTGACAAAGCAGACTCAGCAGAGCAACAAATAAGTAGTTATAAGCAAAAAACCAATGTATATTAAACTTATAGGCACTGAAAAGTGCCGCAGGGAAATAAACTAGAAGAAGTAACAGTAAATAACCGCCTGAAACAAGACGGATCTAGCTCATTCTCGCGCCCACCAGGGCTGCCGTAGCAACCCAAAATAGAGGTCCACTGAGACCTAGCTCATTCTATCTCCTCCCAACTTACTAAAATACATCTTCAAAATACTTTAGAATACTTCAGGATACTTCAGGCTGAGCGGCACCTCAAAAAACTGGGAGGGATCCGGGACTGGACTAGAGTTCCTTAAGGAACAACAATTAGCAGGTAAGTCTAATTTACTCTTCCTTAGCGTCCCTCTAGTCCAGTCCCGGAGCATAGAGGATGTAACAGAGCAGTGAACCTCAACGGGCGGGACCCGCCAGCCCAGCCTGAAGCACGGCTGAACCAAAACGGCTATCCCCCCGCGCTTGAACATCTAGACGATAGTGCCTGGCAAAGGAATGCAACGAGGACCAGGTCGCCGCCCTACAAATATCCGCCACCGGCACCAAACTGACTTCTGCCCGCCTGCGCTCTCGTGGAATGTGCCCGCAGGCCCACCGGAACCTCCTTGCCCCGCAAAAGGTAGGCAGAAGCAATAGCCTCCTTCAGCCATCTAGAAATGGAGGACTTCGCCGCCGCCTCCCCCTTGCGCGGACCACCAAAAGAGATAAATAACCTGTCGGATTTCCGGAAAGACGCCGTCCTACGGAGATACTTCTTAAGCACCCTGCGCACATCCAGGCGATGCAATCGGCCACCCGACTGCACCTTCTGTTCCGCGGAAAACACCGGCAACGAAACTACCTGATTCACATGAAAAGCCGAAACCACTTTGGGCAAGAAGGCGGGAACCGTACGCAACACTACCCTGTCCGCCGGAAAGGACAAATAAGGTTCCTGACAAGATAACGCCTGTAACTCGGAAATTCGTATGGCGGAGCAAATAGCCACGAGGAATACTGTTTTTAGGGTCAAGTCCTTCAGCGTCGCCCTAGCTAAGGGCTCGAACGGTTCTCCAACCAAGGCCGCCAACACCACATTGAGATCCCAGGACGGAACAACCAGCCGCCTCGGCGGTCGAAGCAACAACACTGCCCTCAGGAAACGTTTCCCCCGATAACAGGAAAGAGCCGCCAGCTGCACCCGCAAGGAACTGGCCGCAAGACCCTTCTCCACGCCAGCCTGCAAAAAGGACAGGATCGCCGAGACAGAGGACCGTAAGGGATCGAGATTCCGCTTGGAGCACCAACTTTCAAAAACTCACCAGACTCGGATATACGCTAGCGACGTAGAAGGCCTACGCGCCCGAAGGAGGGTAGAGATGACGGACGCCGAGTACCCCGGGCCGTCAACCTAGCCCTCTCAAGAGCCAGGCCGTAAGCGAGAACCGATCCACGTGAGGCATCCGCAGCGGCCCCTGCACCAACAAGTCCTCCTGCGGCGGGAGCCGCCACGGAACGTCCGCCACCAGACGAATCAAGTCGGCATACCACGGTCTTCTTGGCCAATCCAGCGCCACCAGCACCACCAGACCCCTGTGCCGCTCTATGCGCTGAACCACCCTGCCTATAAGCGCCCAGGGCGGAAATATGTAAAGAAGACCCTCCGTCGGCCACCGCTGCGCCAAGGCATCCAGGCCCTCCGACATCCATTCTCGTCTTCTGCTGAAGAACTGCTTCACCTTCGCCGATTCCAAGGTGGCCATGAGATCCATCACAGGGAGCCCCCAACGTTTCACCAGCAGCGCGAAAATCCGCGGGTGGAGAGCCCACTCCCCCGGATCCACCCTGCGGCGGCTGAGAAAATCCGCCTCGACATTGAGGACGCCGGCGAAATGCTGGGCGGACAGTGCCGATAAGTTTTGTTCCGCCCAGGCCAAGAGGACGCTGGCCTCTTCCTCCAGGGCCACACTGCCCGTGCCGCCCTGCCGATTGATATAAGCCACCGTCGTGGTGTTGTCCGACAGCACGCGAACCGCTGCCCCATGCAACACCACCTGGAACTCCCGCAGCGCCCGAAACACCGCTCGCATTTCCAACCTGTTGATGGACCACAGACTCTCCCTCCTGCGTCCATGTCCCCTGAGCAAAGGCTCCGTCATGATGCGCCCCCCAGCCGGCCAGACTCGCATCGGTCGTGAGCAGCCGCCAGGAGGGAGGTTCCAAAGGCACGCCTCTTTCCAGAGTTCCTGGCTGCAACCACCATAACAGGTCCTGCCTTACCGCTGGCGGACACGGAAGACGCTGCGACAGCGCGTCCCTCTGATGAGACCAACGCCGAAGCAGAGCACTCTGCAACGCCCGCATATGAGCCCGGGCCCACAGCACTACATCTATCGTAGCGGCCATGGTCCCCAGCAACTGCAAATACTGCCAGGCCGTCGGCGCCCTGCGCTTGAGAAACCACTGCACCAGGTCCCTCAGCGCCCAAGCTCTCTTGCTGGGAAGAAACACTAGGCCCTGCTGTGTCTCGAAGCGCGCCCCTAAGTACTCTAGCGTCTGGGAAGGGACCAGCCGGCTCTTCGCCACGTTGACTACCCAACCGAGGCTTTCCAACAAACGGACCACCCGAGCCGTGGCCCGCAAGCTTTCCTCCTGCGATTTCGCCCAAATCAACCAATCGTCCAAGTAGGGGAGCACTAGTATCCCCTCTTTGCGAAGAGCAGCGGCCACCACCACCATCACTTTGGTGAACGTCCGAGAGGCCGTCGCGAGACCGAAAGGCAACGCCTGAAACTGGAAATGTCCCATCGGCACGGCGAAACGCAGGAAGCGTTGATGCTCCTGCCGGACGGGGATGTGTAGGTACGCCTCCGTAAGATCCAAAGACGTCAGAAATTCGCCGGAGCGAACCGCCGCGATGACGGACCGTAAGGTCTCCATCCGGAAGTGGGATACGCGGAGGCAGCGATTCACCCGCTTGAGATCCAGAATCGGGCGAAAGGTACCCTCTTTTTTGGGGACCACGAAATAAATGGAATAACGACCCGAACCGCACTGCTCGGATGGGACGGGCACCACCACCCCGAGCTGCAACAGACGCTTCAGAGTGTCTGCTACCGCTCGGTGCCGCGTAGGGGCTCTGCACCGGGAAAGAACAAAGGAATCTAAGACGGGACGCTGGAACTCTAGAGCATAGCCTTCCCGAATGACCTCTAGCACCCACTGGTCCGAGGTAAGCTGGACCCAGGCAGGGTAGAACTCCCGCAACCTTCCTCCGACGGGAATCACCCCTACCGGGGCCCGCCTCATCTCATTGCGGCTTCTTGGCAGCCGAGGCCTGAAAGGAGCCAAAACCCCTGCCTGCCCCTCTGAAGCCGCGAAAGGACTGACCACGCAAGGGAAACAGGCTCCGCAGAGATTGAGAGAAGCGGGAGGACCGAAACCGACGAGAATCCCTCGGGAAACCCCGGAACCCCGAAGCCCCACGCCCTGGCTTCGGCCTATCCTCCGGAAGACGACCCCCCTTGGACTCTCCCAGGTCTTTAACCAACTTCTCCAGATCTTCCCCAAAGAGGAGCTTCCCCCGAAAGGGGAGCTTACTGAGCCGCGCTTTGGAAGACCCATCTGCCGCCCAGTTACGGAGCCACAAATACCTGCGAGCCGCAACCACCGAGGACATACTTTTAGCTAGCCCCCGGATGAGATCATAGTGAATATCGGACAAATAAGCCGTGCCCGACTCCAGCCGGGTAACGTCTGCCGCCTGCTCCTCCACGAGGGAATCCTGAAGGTGCTGGGACCACCGTAAACAGCCCCTCGCCACCCACGCCCCTGCTATCGAAGCCTGTAGAGACAGGGCACACATATCAAAGACCTGCTTCAGCAAGGTATCCAACTTCCGATCTTGACCATCCTTCAAGGCCGCTGCGCCTTCCACTGGAATAGTAGTCTTCTTCGTGACCGCAGCTACCGCCGCATCCACCGGGGCGAACGGAAAATCTCCTTATCCTGTTCAGAAAGCGGGTACAAACGAGCCAAAAGCTTAGTGCCCCGCAGCGCCGCTTACGGCGAGTCCCATTCTTCCTGAATCATATTCCGAAAGACCCTATGCAGGGGAAACACCCGCTGAGAAGTTCGTACGGCCTGCAACAGCGGATCCTCCAGCGCCTCCTCCGCTGAGGCGGAACCCGCCGGCATGTTCAAGGTCTTGAGCGTCTCAGCAATTAATGCTGGCAGCTCCTCCCTCCTAAATACGCGGACCACCCTGCTTTGTTGCTCCGCGTCCAGAAGCTCACCTTCCTCTAACTCCTCATCTGTGGCCTCTGCGATCTCTAAATCGTGCGCAAGCCCTTCATCTAACCCAGCCTCTGAGCTTGGACCAACACTCTCTCTGCGCCACTTAGGAGGGTCTAACTCCCCCTCCAGAAGACCCCCCGATCCTGGCCTTTTGCGGACCGGAGGGCTCTGAGACTTGCTCTGAGACCGAGTAGCAAGCCCAGGCTGGAGCAAGGCAAAAGCCTTTTGCATCAGTGCGAAGAAATCCGCCAGAATTCCAGACACACTGTCCCCCTGGGACCCCTCCCCCGCCCGAGGAGCGTGCCCAGCCGAGGACGGTCCGGCCACTGGCTCCGGCAAGGAGGGAGGACCGGACCCCCCGCCGTCAAAGGAAGCTGCCGTCTGCGCCGCAACGCCCTCCCCCACGGTTTCATCTACACCGCCTGCCTCCAAGGAACAGGCCTTGCACACTCCAGCTTCCATAAGCTCTCCACGCCTCACCCCACAGACAAGGCAGCGGGGCTTTGCAGGCATTGTACCTAGCGCTGTGGACCAGAAGCTGACACTGGCAGGAAGCACACCCGTTTTTTTTTTTTCTTTTTTTTTAAGGCAGTCCACTCAGCTATTCCCAACTAGCTGCCCTGGATCAATTTAAAGCAAAAACGAAGCTTCTAAGGGCTAGAAACAGCAAAGGAAAAAACGCTTTTAAAAACGGGATTCAAAATGGCCGCCGCAACGTTCGCGCCGGCAAAAAACACGCGGTAAGGCTTGCAGCTACTCTCCAGAGTGACAGAAAGGCTAGCCCAGCGCCCAACAGTGCTTCCCCAGCAAAACCCCGAAATCGGGGGTACTCACCACGCTGTCCCACAAGGCAGGAGGGAAGACAGCACCAAGTACCTCAGGAGCACAGCCTTTCACACGGCATCAGCTCCCGGGACTGACTGACACCTCCAAAAAAGCAGCCCTGCTGCAGTCAGTCATTTCTGCCTACTACCTGCTCCTCACCCTTCTGACTCGGGTTCGGGAGCAGGGAGGCTCTTGCACAGCCCTGTGCTCGTCTCAAGCCTGGGGCACTCTGAAAGCATGCCAGAGAGGGGGGGGGGGGGGAAGGAGGAAGGGGGAGAGGAAGAGGAAGAGAGAAGGTCAGAGAGGAGATAAAATGCCCACAGCAGCACAGGGACTCTCACACCACAAAATAAATCAAAAAACTAAAAACCCCCAAGGGCTAAAGAAATTAACCAAGCACTGCTTATTTGTTCCTCCTGAGCCCAGTCCCGGGCTCAGAACCTCCAAGCTGCATGGAGACTGAAAGTACTGGTGAAAGGGGGCGGATCTTGCCTATTTGTACCAGTGACATCAGAACGATGACATCTTTCAGTTTCCAAAGCTGCTGGTGGAGGTTGACAACTCTATGCTCCGGGACTGGACTAGAGGGACGCTAAGGAACTACTCTTTACTGAAATGCATTTCAGTTCTGCTGGCCTAAAATTCTGAAAAGCAATCAATATCTTTTAATGGCTCTGTGCAGAGGCTTAAGGCTGAAAGCAATGGTGAGATGATTTGCAAGGATGATTATGTTTTAAAAAACCATCTAACAGGTTAGCCAGTGATTGGTGGGGCATGCCTACACCAACCTTCTCTCCTTCCCTTTCTATCCTGAGCCACTACTACAGCATGTGGGCCTCCTGTCTCTGATGAGTTCTGCCAGCAGCCCCGATGACCTTTCACTCTTCAGCAGTTGCTGGAAGGGGCTTTGCCAGTCATCCCATGTCTGCACTGCAACCAGCTTTAAAACCCATAAGCCAGCACTTCCCGGCTGCTGATCAGCTACCAGGAAGTGACAGCCCATGAGGTCTGAAAATCAGCAGCATGCATTAAGTGTGTACACCTGGATATTTCCCAGGATCTTCAGAGCCTAGAAATGCAGGAAATCCGTGCAAAGCCACTTTGCAGTGGTTCAAAAACAGGCCAGGTTAGTGACCTGGCATAAATTCACCACTAAGGATTAGCATCCCTTGAAAAGGATTCTATGATAACTAAGAGGGATAATGAACACATGATGCTCAAATGATACAACTTACAAAGTGCTTCCAGGCCGCAAAGGAATACAATTAAGAACCTTCCAGGGCCACCAAAATGTTTACCTGGAAGTCCAAATCAAATCCTTTTATATGTGCAAACAGAACAGAAATGAGAAAAAGAGAAACAGTAGACTCCCAAGATCTTCTCTACCTCTGCTATACCTTCCACTTTGCATCTAAGGGGCAGGCTGGTGTACTAACCTTCAGTGGGGTTTTAGGGGTGTGGGCAGCCTCTCTTTTTGCCAGGAAAGAAAGTTTTTTCATTAACCACATCAGTGTGGCTGGTTTCTCTTCCTCCTTCACTGTTGATCTCTTTTTCTTTTTTGATTCCTCAGTGCCGTCTTCGTCTTCTGCCATCTCGCCTCCTTCAGCGTTACAGTCTATCTCGTCACTAGACTCTTTCTCCTCCAAATCCGGTGCAAGCAGATACAGAACTTTGGCCACAAACAACAAATTCTTTATAACCTTCAATAAATGAATACGCACTAGTTTTAACTTATTGTAAGCATGGCAGGACTTACAAGGTACCATATCAAGGGGGAAAAATAAAAGAAGAGGATTCTGATGTAGCTGAAACGTTTTACTGCCACATCTGTGCAGCTGAAGATGGGATCTGTGGGGTCTAGAAATTGTTGCTTTATTGAAATGACCTTTTAAAAACACCTTTAAATACAAATGCTACTGTCAGACCATTTAGAATGCTTTCCTCATGTACACTGCACAAAGGTTAACATCATAACCTTCTGACCTATCATGACAATCCTCAGCCCTAACTGGCTATTGACTATGTGATAGATAATAGGGAGGAAGGGCAAAGAAAACAAGCATGAAAGGAGTGGGAGCCAGCAATGAAATGAGTGGTGGGCAAATAAAAGAACAATGAGGCCTTTTTACTAAGCTGCAGTTACATTTTTGCACATTTTGAGTAAAAACTAACATGCGGTAAGTGCAAACATTGTGCGCTGTCAGGAGGGTGCCCACTATGTTTCCAGCAGTTACTGCACTGAAAAGTACCCTAACGTGTAACAGCAGCATTTGCATTTAAAGTGGCTTCATGTAATGCTATCCACTGAGGTGACGTTAAGTGCACCTGCACTAATTGCAAAATTGACAGTATGCAGTATGTACCCCTGCACTAACCACAAGGTGCAATCCACACACACACTCTCCACCCCTAACCCACTTAGTCACCGTCCTGACGCACGATGTGCCGTTAATGTGGGAATTAGCGTGTGGTAACTGTCATGCCAGCTTATGCTAACTGTTATTGTGCATTAATTCCTGCATTAACTGCTGAGCATATTTTAGTAAAAGGGCCCAAATGTAAGTTAGTATAAAAACGAAAGAGAACATTAGTTGTGAGCATATTAACCTGACAATGTGCTAAACTAAATAAAATCAGGAGAGTGACCCAACATGGCCATGGTTCTGGAAAACCCCCAACACTATTTTGGAACTATTTGAACATTGCACCTCCTCCTCCAATTTGCAGTCAGCTTTATTCTGTTGTGTCTGCTATCAGGCCCCTGGGTACCATGTTTTTATAAGTGGAGTCTGCAGAGAAAAAAAAAAGTGTTTTTCTAAATCCAAACTCATAGGGCAGGAATTCTAACAGGACATGAATTGTGATGCATGTGTTCACATGAAGTCTGGAACAAACAGGACAATTGCATAGTGCCCAGTAAACTTCTTGATAAGCTGATATCATTTTGGGGGTTCTTCTCAGGAATTTTCTCTCATGGTTTACTTTACATCCATACCTTCCATGTATGTCTTAAAGTAATCTAATTAATGGCATACAATGTGTGGTATGCTCCTTTACTTTGACAAGTTGCTATTGCACTGCAGTCATGGGATCTTACAGCAGCATTTTCCAATTGTTTTACTGACATTTAATGAAGCCAGCAATTCTTATACCTGTTCTCCCAGTGATTCATCAAGGAATTTGGATTGCAGTTGATGGCAGAAAGCCAAGGCAAGCTCTTTCACCTGTGGAAATACAAGATTTACATGAACAACCTCTGGAGAAGCAGAGAGCTACCCTGCAAAAATGAGGGCGCTTTGCCTGAAAGGTTCCTCTCCTCTCTAGAGCTTGGGGGGGGGGAGAAGCTTCATATAATTCTCACTCATTATTAATAGCTTCTATGTCTTCTGACGAGCAAGGTGACTATGTGCAGTAACTGAAGCTCTACTCTCTGGCTTAGCTGTATGAATAGTCTACTTGCCGTCTATGACACTGGTTTATACTTTACTAGGTCTGGAGTTTACTAATTTCTTCCCCATGCACCAGATCCTGCAAACATTTTTTGAATACCAAATTAATGCATGTTGCAGTATTGGATACGTTTTAGCTCTCTTTGCACATTCTATAACAGTATATTTTCCATCCGAAAATACTTTTAAACAGGTCTCAAAGCAAAAGGATCAAAAATAAGAAACATCCTAGGTAGTAGGGGAACAAATGGAAGTATATTAACCCTGAGCCAGTGACCAACAAAATCCCCGCAATCTTTCTCCATGTGACGACAAGTGCACCAGTGTCTACTTTGTGATGTCACAAGGGCCAAAGTACTAACACAGAATGCAAAAGGGACATAAAGTTGAAAGCGTAAAGAAAGAAGCAGCAAGAACTCTACTTGTGGGGAATTAAACCACGGTAAAATCCTTTCAGCAAATGCAAATGTGTAGCTCATGTAGCAGCTCTAGAGTCTGCTTTTCCTTCATGAGTAAATCATCCCTTCCCACTGCCATCAACAACCACACACACACTACACAGTGCACGATATTGAATACTCACCGTTCAAGGATCTAAACTGATAAGTCACACTCAGTTGTTTTACTGGCTCTTCTCCTTCTTTGGAGAGTTCATTATTAAGTAAACTTTAATAAAGGTATGGGGAGGGGGATTGAGGTTATTCTAGCCACTTGTTCTGCTTTCCTCTAAACCTCTTTTGTCACATTTATAGAAATTCCTGTTTTATCATGCAATTTGCTGGTGAAAGGGGGAAAGGACTGTATCTAGTCGGTGAGTAAGGAGGAAGGGGAGGACCCTTATAAGCTTTGTCCCAGGTCTTTCTTGTATCCTCGTTTTCATTTCAAAACAAAAAATCTTAAAATGCAGGGGCCAAGTTATTTAATATCTTAAAACCGGCGTCAAAAAAGCCCCACACACTATATCATCATCCCTGGAAAAAAATGTATTCCTCAAACAAGTGCCACATAATTAATAAATTCTAAAACTCACAGCTTTGCAAAGATGCCTGCCTCTTCTTCCTCCTCTTCTCGCATAATGAACACACAGAAAGCACTGCTTCTCGCCCCCCCCACCCTTTCCATCGCCATCCCTCTATATTTCACAGCATTCAGTAACACTGATTCCAATTCATACTTTCCCTATACGTACTCCCACTCCCCATCTCAAACGCTGTTATTAGTTGTCTCTGTTTATAGTTGCCTGTATATAGTTGCCTTTTCTTGTTTTTAACCTGTTTATTGTAAACCGTTCTGTTCCATGTAAACCGTTTTGCCTTGTAGAAAAACAGTATATTAAAACCAGTTAAATAAATAAATAAGATGTCATTATTTAAAAAAATGGTTTCCCCGTTTTCCACAGGGGATTAGTATTTAAAGGGTTAACCTTTTCTGAAACTCTTAAGTGTTTTTTAGCTGTTTTAGTAAGTGGGGTTCCCGTCACCGCTTACAATGAAATATAGCATGGGTATATAGATATGTGAGCTTTATAATGAAAGCAGCATATATTACTTTAATCTAAGAACAGAATATAAAGCTGATATTCTTCATGTCTAAATAGCACTGTAAATTCTAAATTCTGTGGGTCACAGATGAAATGGAGGAGGAGGACGACAATCCAGTCCAATAAACATCTACCTTCTTGTCCAATTTCTCAGTTAGGAACGAGAAAGCAGAAGGCTCCGGCAGGTGCTTCTGGGCTTTTCCTGATTTTCTGGTTATCCATTTACTAACCAGTTCTTCTGGTTTCTGAGAAGCAAACAATAAGCCGAAAATCTGGGCTGAAGTGAGCCACACCCAGGCATGCGGGTACCACAGATGGGACTGAACATGACCTTGCAGTGGGAAAATAAAACACATGTCATGCCAGGGCCTTAGAGGACAACACAAGTTCAGGATACATCATCGCTTGCTTGGTGTGCAATGTCACAACTACAGATATTTCCTTTCTCGGCCTCTTTGTGCTCCAATACTTTTCTGCTTACTATCTGATTGCTGGCTTGGACAACACACACAGAAACTGTAACCTGCTGCTGCAAATCTTTTTTCACAGCTATCCTGGAGTTTTGTCTCATCACCCACCTCCTCCCCTTCCCCCATTCGGCCATCACAGCAACATTTTTTCTAACTGGCCAGAGACCATGGCTCTTCCCCCCACCTCAACCTTCCCTAATCAGCCAAAGCTGGGTTCAGAAATTACATGGAGGTCTCCCAACACAGCATGACTATCAGACAATGGGGCCGGTCGCACCTAATGAATCTGAATGATAAGCAACCAGTCAATTAATTAAAAGCATTTATCGTCCGCCAGACTAATGAGAATAAGTTGTGCCTGAAATATCTTATGTTAGAGCTCAAACTATGGCTCACTAGTGGTAACCAAGTAACACTGCACATACTTACTCCAGATTGTACTCAGAACTTCACTGTGCTTGGAAAGCTGAATGATATTACATTCCTTAATTAGTTTGGCAATCAGGGTAAGAAAACTGAATAGCAATCTGTCTGCGGACTTTTCTTCAGCCACCTCCTCTAACTGTAAAGAGAACAAAAATCAAAGGAAAGGACAACGATGGAGTATTACTACCACTCACAGTGTGCATTATCTGCTCACGAGTTCATGTTCTTCTCCTGCAGTCAGGGTGGCGTGAGCAGGGTTGGGGGGGGGATGGTAGCCCTGTCACGGATGACTTATATCAGCTGGATGTGCCAGTGGTCTATAACTACAGCATTTGTCCATCCAAATGAGTTTTAGTAAGACGATTTGATATAATTTCTGCCACTTATAATCAACTTGTCATAAGAGTCACATTTCAATTCATTTATTATATTGGTATCCACCAATCTTTAAACTTCTGAGCACCTTACAAAATTACACACATAATAAATCTAAACAAACAATAAATAAAAACTAAAGACATAAAATTATCATACTAAAATTGAATTACATTGGAAAAGCAATAGCAAATAAAGCAGTTACTCACCTGTAACAGGTGATCTCCGGGAACAGCAGGAATTTAGTCTTCACATATGGGGTATTGTCGGTACCGATGGAGCCTGTGTGGGAACACTCCCCAGCATCCAATAGGAAAGCTTTTGGGAGCATCCCACAGCGCCTGCGTGCTGCCTTCCCAACTGTCCTTCTCCATTTGTGTTTATAGCTGAGAGAGAAAGAGAGAGAGAGAGATACAACTCCTAGGGGAGGTGGGCGGGTTGTGAAGACTAAATTCCTGCTGTTCCCGGAGACCACCTGTTACAGGCGAGTAACTACGCTATCTCCAGGAAGAAGCAGGAATGTAGTCTTCACATATGGGGACTCCCTAGCTGCAGATGCCAGGGAGATGGCCCCAGGAAGTTGTCAGCCCTTGTGAAAGGGCCCCACTTCCCCTCATGGATCTCTGGCATCCTACCAGGGACAGTGGGTATGAGTTGATTAAGTCTGAAAAAGGTGTTGAACAGCTTGGCCAAACAAGGCATCCCGGCGGGAGTCCTTGTCTAAGCAGTAATGGGCTGTGAAGGTATGTACCGAAGCCCAAGTAGCTGCTCGACAGATGTCGTCGATAGACAGAATAAAGATGAGCCTATGAGGCTGCCATGGCTCTCACATTGTGAGCGGTGACACGGCCTTCCAAGAGGAATGTTCTTACTCTCATAGGCAAAGGATATGCATGGTGCGATCCAGTTGGACAGTGTTCTTTTGGAAACTGGAAGTCCCAAATGACTAGGATCAAAAGCAACAAGGAGTTGAGAAGATTTTCTATGTTGCTGTGTCCTTTGCAAGTAAAAGGCCAAAGCTCTTTTACAATCCAAGGTATGAAGGTTCCTTTCTGCACTGGAGGCATGAGGCCTCGGAAAGAATACAGGAAGGTAAACCACTTGGTTTAAATGGAAAGGCGAAACCACCTTTGGCATAAAGTGTGGATGAGTCCTAAGAACTACCTTATCATGGTGGAACCTTGTATAAGGAGGATCAGCCACTAACGCTTGCAATTCACTGATGCAACGTGCTGATGTGATTGCAATGAGGAAGATGACTTTCCAGGAAAGGAATTTCAAAGATGTAGTGGCTAATGGTTGAAAGGGCCGTTTCATGAGCAGCCCAAGCACCAGATTTAAGTTCCATGCCACCGGTGGTGGCTTAATGGGGGGCTTTGTTAAAAGAAGGCCTCTCATAAACCTCGCTATGAGAAGATGAGAGGAAATAGATTGTCCACTTAGAGGCTTGTAAGAAGCTGCAATAGCTTACTGAATTTGTCTTGAGACCCACATTTGACAAATGAAGGAGATACTCCAGTATCGATTCCAGAGGTATCACAAGAGGGTTAAGACCCTTCTGCGAGCACCGTATGGTAAACCTTTTCCATTTAAAGGCATACGAGTGTCTTGTGGAGGGTTTCCTAGAAGCATGAAGGATATCCTTTACCTGTTGGGAAAAGTTAAGATCCTGAAGTTCTAGGCTTTCAGCAACCAGGCCCTGAGATGCAGAGACTGGGGATTGGGGTGCCACAGCATCCCGTCCTCTTGGGAGAGAAGATCTGGTGCGGATCCCAACTCCAGAGGCAGAGCTTGAGAGAGATGTAGAAGCAGAGGGTACCACGTTCGCCGTGGCCAACGTGGAGCTATGAGGATCATATGACCTCTGTCTCTCTGAAGCTTGAATAGGGTTTTGGGGATGAGGGGTATGGGTGGGAAGACATATAGGAAGTCCTGACCCCAGTGAAGGAGGAAGGCGTCCCTTGCCTGACAACATCGAGCCGGAATTCTGGAACAGAACCGGGGAAGTTTGGCATTCAGCGGACTTGCAAAGAGGTCTATGTCCGGGGTTACCCAAATCTGAAATATTTGGGCAACCTGGTCTGCATGGAGAGACCATTCGTGTGGAAGCAGAACTCGACTGAGTTTGTCTGCCCAAGAATTTTGAATGCCTGGAAGATACACCGCAAGGAGATGAATCTGATGCTCTCTAGCGAGGGCCCATAGTCGCAAAGATTCGCTGCATAGCGACAGAGAGCCTGTTCTGCCCTGCTTGTTCACATAGAACATGGCTACCTGATTGTCCATTTGAACTAGGACTGTCTTGTAGCTGAGCTGGGCGTGAAATACTCGAAGAGCAAGGAAGATTGCTCTGAGCTCCAGGAAACTGATGTGAAGACAGGCCTCCTGTGGAGTCCAGAAACCCTGGGTAGACAGATCGTGCAGGTGTGCTCCCCATCCCACCTGTGAAGCATCTGTTGTTAGGGCGGCTTGGGATAGGGGTTGCTGGAAAGGAGACCCCACCAGAAGGTTTCTGGGTGATTGCCACCATTGTAGGGATGAAATAATATGGTCTGAGTTTGTTATTTTGTCCGACAGGCAACCTGAGGCCTGTGTCCGAGTGGATAAAGTCCACTGGGCTGCGAGCATATGGAGGCGAGCATAAAGAACCACATGCATGGTGGATGCCATGTGGCCTAGCAATTGTAGCATTCCCCGAGCAGTGAGACAAGGTTTGAGCACTGCTTGGGAAGCTAGTTGTACTATGTGAAGACAGCGGGGCTGCGGAAGGAAAGCCCTTGTCTATCTGGTATCCAGATGAGCTCCTATGAACTCTAGCGACTGAGTGGGAGCAAGATGGGATTTTGGGAGGTTTATGACCAGTCCCAAATACTGAAGGATTTGCATTGTGCGAGATAGAGCAGAGCTGGCTTCTGGAACTGTAGGGGCTCGAATGAGCCAATCGTCTATGTAAGGGAAGAATATTCTCAGAGTGCGGAGAAATGCTGCTACCACAGCCATGCATTTTGTGAACACTCTTGGCGCAGATGCCAGGCCAAAGGGAAGAACCTTGTATTGGTAGTGCTTTCCTTGAAACAGGAATCGGAGGAACCTCCTGTGATTTGGATGGATGAGAATATGAGTATACGCATCTTTGAGATCTAGAGAACAAAGCCAATCCTGACTTTGAAGGTATGGCAGCAGAGTTCCTAGAGAGACCATTTTGAATTTCTCTCAGAACAGATATTTGTTCAATTCTCTAGGGTCTAAAAATGGGTCTGTGTCGTCCTGTTTTCTTTTGAATAAGGAAATAGGGGGAGTAGAACCCTGTACCCTGATGGGGAATGGGTACTTCCTCTATTGCTCCTTGAGCAAGGAGCATTGTGACTTCTTGACCTAAGAGATTGTTGAGAGAGGTCTGAGAATTGAACTGTCTTATAATTGTAGGAGGGGGCAAGGCTATGAAAATGAAGCTTGTATCCCCCTCTCGTATAATGGAGAGTCCAATTTTCTACTGTTATTTGGTACCATCTGTGGGCAAAATGACATAACCTGCCTGGGATGGTTAAGGGTTCTGGATCCTTCAGGGGCAGGAAGGCGAAGTTCTCTAGAAAGGAGTCAAAGCCCCTGAGGAGGCTGAGCCTGCTGAGGTTTTGCAGCTTTTGGCTTCTTTTGTTGTCTAGGTTGTTGCTGCTGTCCCTTTTGGGCAGTCTGACCAGGACGGTGTCCCTGTTGGGTATAGGAAGGATAATACCTCTTTTTCTTATTGAAAAATGGTTTCTTAGAGGATCTTTTCTTTGCAGGATCGGCTGTAGATTTGGAAATCTATCCAGTATGATATTGTCAGCATCTATTTCGTTAGCCTTCTCCTGCCAATTCTTGCCAAAGAGATTTTCTCCTGTGCAAGGAATGTTTCCTAATTTATCCTGTACCCAAATTTCCAAGTCAGATGCTTGAAGCCAGGCGATCTGACGTGCACCAATGGCAATAGCAGAGGTTCTGCTTATGCACTCAAAAGAGTCAAAGGCTGCACAATTAACAAACTTGGAAACATCCTGAGCATGTTTGACAAGAGTGAGATAGTCTTGTCTTTTGTCATCAGGAAGAAGGGGACTCATAAGCTCCAAGTCTCCTGTGACCTCTTTAAGGAACATTCCCATATACAAGATATAGGAAGTGATCCAAGCTGAGAGCATGGAAGCTTGGAAGCATCGACGCCCAAAGGCATCGAGAGTCCTGCATTCACGACCTGGAGGACTGGATGCATGTCTCTTTGCACTTTTCATCCTTCTCATGGCTGATTCCACCACCATTGAATGGTGTGGTAATTGAGTTTTTTGAAAACCAGGACAAGGTGGAGCTCAATACATGATATCGAGTCTTTGAGAATGAGGAGATATGGTTAAAGGTGTTTCCCACATCCTTAGCATAAGATCATGTAAGATCTAATGAATAGACCGAGTAGCTGCCTCTTTGGGAGCCTTAGGGTATTGGAAGATTTCCAACTCCTTTGCCCTAGGCTCTTTTTCAGGAGCTACTGTGATGGAAAGGCCTCGGGCTACATCAAGGGATAAAGTCCTGAAAGGACCTATCCTCTGGCGGAGACATTCTGCGCTGAGGAGAAGAGGACTCCTCGTGGAGAAGTACTCTGGTATCGGCAGAGTCTTCAGACTCATCCGAGGATTCAAAATATCTCCGATCCCGGTGATCGTGCAAAGCACGGTACCGGTATCAATCAAAGTTGGTATCGGGTTGTTCCGATACCGATCTGTCGATGCTGGAGAGAGACGCATGACTCGGTACGGGTGGCATACCCGCCGATGTCGATGCAGTCGGTACCGGTATCGGTTGAGGTGTCTGAAGCGGTTTCAACGGTACTGAAGCTGTGAGAAGAGCCGCTAGACTGCATGCGATAGCAAGGAATCTCTGACGCTGCCGATGCTTGGGTGTCGGTACCGGTAGGAGCGGCTGGAACCCCAGAGCATGGCGCCAGTAGTTCTGCCGAGGTTGAGGCCTCCAGAACATCCTGGAGCCCCATTAATGCTTTGGAAGCCGAAGCTTCCCGCCGGGGCAGTTTTGCTGGTGAAAATTCCTCAAGAGCAACGCCAGGGGCATCTTGATACTTAGAAGGAGATCTACCCTTTGAGGACCCGCTAGATTTATGTTTAGTTACCTGAGATCCATGGGAGGAACATGAAGCCCTGGAAGACGTTGATGCAACAGACGCCATGTAGGGAAAAAGGGTGCTAAGTTTAGCAGCTAGGTTCTGCCGGCCCCTTTCTGACAACATTCCACAGGAGAAGCACTCTGAAATAGAGTGGTCAGGACCTAAACATTTGAGACACCAATCATGGGTGTCGGTGACGGAAATGGTACCGCCACATTTAGAACATTTCTTAAAACCTGAAGCAGGTTTTTGCATTTTTGAGGAAAACTTGGGCCTAGTGCCCAAAATGGCGCCTAGCACCAAAGAAAAAAAGTTTCTGAAGTAAACCACTTCAGAAACTATAGTTTTTTTTGTTTTTGTTTTTTTAGAAGAAGAAAGAACCGTCGGTACCAGTATAACATTGAGGGAAGGCAGACGCGACCACAAAAACAAAGATTAAAGACAAATTTTTCTGCAGTGACAGGGTATGGGACCTGTCGGCTCCGCGGAAAATGAAGAACTGGAGAGAGACAGTTGGAAAGGCGGGAAGGCAGCACACAGGCGTTGTGGGATGCTCCCAAAAGCTTTCCTATTGGACGGTGGGGAGCGTTCCCGCGCAGGCTCCATCGGTACAGCACAGTTACTTACCTGTAACAGGTGATCTCTGGGAACAGCAGGAATTAGTCCTCACATATGGGTACGTCGGAACCGACGGAGCCTGCGCGGGAAAGCTCCCCAGCTTCCCAGAAAGGAAGCTTTTGGGGCCTCCCACTGCACATGCGCGCTGCCTTCCCGCCTTCCTGACCAGCTCTCCTCAGTTCGAGTTTATAGCTGAGACAATAGAGAGAGGAAAGGAAGATAGATAGAAGATATAACTCCTAGGGGAGGTGGGTGGGTTGTGAGGACTAATTCCTGCTGTTCCCAGAGATCACCTGTTACAGGTAAGTAACTGTGCTATCTCCAGGAACAAGCAGGAATAAGTCCTCACATATGGGGACTCCCTAGCTAAGATGCCTGGGAGATCCCGTTCCACGGTTCGCCATCTTCGTATGGATCTCAGGCATCCATCCTGGGAAGGTGGGCAGGAGTTGTTCAAGTATGGAACAGGTGTTTGAGGACAGCCTGACCAAACAAGGCATCCCGGCGGGAGTCCTTGTCCAAACAGTAATGGGCTGTGAAGGTATGAACCGAGGCCCAGGTGGCGGCTCGACAGATCTGATCTATGGATACAGAGTGAAGATGAGCCATAGAAGTGGCCATGGCTCTCACATTGTGAGCTGTGACATGGCCTTCCAGAGAAATGTTTTTACTCTGGTAAGCAAAGGAAATACACTGAGCAATCCAATTGGAAAGTGTACGTTTGGAGACTGGAAGTCCCAAATGAGAAGGATCAAAAGCCACAAAAAGTTGGGAAGACTTTCGATGTGGCTGAGTCCTGTTGAGGTAAAAGGCAAGAGCTCTTTTACAATCTAGAGTATGAAGGTTCCTCTCTGCACCGGATGCATGAGGAGCCGGGAAAAAGACAGGTAGATATACCTCTTGATTAAGATGAAAAGGCGAGACCACTTTGGGCATAAAGTGGGGATTCGTCCTAAGGACCACCTTATCATTATGAAACCTAGTATAAGGTGGATGAGCCACTAAGGCCTGTAGTTCACTGATGCGGCGAGCCGAAGTGACTGCAATAAGGAAAAGGACCTTCCAGGAAAGAAATTTCAAGGAGGTAGAAACCAACGGTTCAAAAGGTGGCTTCATAAGCTGACCTAGAACTAGGTTCAAATCCCATGCTACCGGAGGAGGTCGGATGGGAGGCTTAGTTAGAGTCAGGCCTCTCATGAACCTTGCAATAAGAGGATGAGAGGAGACAGGTTGTCCATTTAGAGGTTTTAAGGATGCTGCAATAGCGCTCAAATGGACTCTTACTGAATTCGTCTTAAGGTCTGCATTAGAAAGATGCAGGAGATAGTCTAGTAGAGAATTCAAAGGAAGTGCTAGAGGGTCAAGACCCTGTTGAGCACACCAAATGGAAAAGCGTTTCCATTTGAAAGCATAGGAACGCCTCGTGGAGGGTTTCCTAGAGGCATGAAGGATATCTTTCACTGGTTGAGAAAGATTGAAGTCATGAAGGCTTAGGCCTTCAGTAACCAAGCTCTGAGGTGTAGGGACTTGGGGTTTGGGTGCCACAAAGTCCCCTCCTCCTGAGACAGAAGGTCTGGCGCAGCTCCCAGGTCCAGGGAGGGTACCTGGGAGAGATGCAGAAGTAGAGGGAACCACACTTGGTGTGGCCAGCGTGGAGCTATGAGGATCATCGACCCGTGATCCCTCTGGAGTTTGAACAGAGTCTTGGGAATCAAAGGAATGGGTGGAAAGGCATATAGGAATTCCTGACCCCAATGCAGGAGAAAAGCGTCGCTGGCCTGAGCTCCCTGACACGGAGTCCTGGAACAGAACCGGGGAAGTTTGGCATTCCACGGACTTGCAAAGAGGTCTATGTCCGGGGTTCCCCATTCCTGAAAGATTTTGCGTATCTGGTCCAGATGTAGGGACCATTCGTGTGGAAGCAGAACTCGACTGAGTCTGTCTGCCCGAGAGTTTTGAACCCCTGGAAGATACACTGCCAGAAAATGAATTTGATGCTCTCTGGCGAAGGCCCATAATCTGAGAGCTTCGTTGCAAAGCGACAGAGAGCCTGTCCCTCCTTGTTTGTTTACGTAGAACATGGCCACCTGATTGTCTGTATGAACTAGGACGGTCAGGTTGACAAGGAGGGTATGGAAGACTTTGAGGGCAAGGAAGATTGCTCGCAGTTCCAGGAGGTTGATGTGAAGGGTGGTCTCCTGTGGAGACCAAGTACCCTGAGTGGAGAGGTGTTGAAGATGGGCTCCCCACCCTGTTTGGGAGGCATCTGTTGTGAGGGTTGCTTGGGGCAACAAAGGTTGGAAGGGGGCCCCCAACGACAGATTCTTGGTGGATATCCACCATTGGAGGGACCAAAACAGACGTTTTGAGGTGAGTATTTGGTCGGAGAGCGCTCCTGATGCTTGAGTCCACTGGGTGGCCAAGGTCCATTGAGCTGCTCTCATATGAAGACGAGCGTAGGGCACCATGTGTACCGTGGAGGCCATGTGGCCCAGAAGTCGCAGCATTTCCCTGGCTGTCAAGTGAGTGCTGGACTGAGCTTGGGAGGCCAAGCACACCAGACGTTGGCCCCGGACCTGAGGAAGGTAGGCCTTTGCAGTGGTGGTGTCCAACTGGGCCCCTATGAATTCCAGAGACTGAGTAGGGAAGAGTTGAGACTTGGGAAGGTTTACCACCAGTCCCAGATACTGCAGAATGTGTCTCATGCGGTCCAGGGAAATCTGGGCCTCTGACTGAGATGGAGCTCGGATGAGCCAGTCATCCAGATATGGGAATACAAAAATTCCCAGAACTCTTAGAAATGCAGCTACAACTGCCATGCATTTGGTGAACACTCTTGGAGCAGAGGCTAGACCGAAGGGAAGTACTCTGTACTGGAAATGTTTTCCCTGGAACAGAAATCGTAGATATTTTCTGTGGATGGGTGGATGAGTATATGTGTGTACGCATCCTTGAGATCTAGAGAACAAAGCCAATCCTGACTCTGAAGGTATGGAAGGAGAATGCCCAGAGAAAGCATTTTGAATTTCTCCTTGTATAGAAATTTGTTCAATTCTCTCAGATCTAGGATAGGTCTGAATCCCCCTGTCTTCTGTGGTATGAGAAAATAAGGGGAGTAGAAACCTGTCCCTTGTTGAAGAAGAGGAACCTCTTCTATTGCCCTTTGGGCAAGGAGGGAAGAGACTTCCTGACCCAACAGGGCCAGGAGAGATGGGGGAGAATTGAAGTGCCTCACCATGGTATGTGGAGGAAGGTTGGAAAAATGAAGTTTGTAGCCCTCTCTGATGATAGAGAGGGTCCAGTGCTCTGATGTAATTTGCTCCCATCTGGGAGCAAAGTGAGCTAACCTTCCGGGAATGGTGAGGGGCTCTGGTTGTTCTAGAGCCAGAAAGGTTAAGTTCTCTAGGGGCAAGTCAAAACCCCTGAGGGGGTTGAGCCTGCTGAGGAGTGGCAGACGCTGCAGGCTTTGACCTTGCCTGTTTAGGTTGCTGACGCTTAGCAGCAAAGCGAGGTTGAGAAGATTGTTGGCCAGTATTTGTGGAAAATCTGGCCTTCTTGTAGTAAGGCCTCTTGAAAGACTTTTTCTTGGCAGGAGTAGAGGTAGACTTAGAAAGTCTATCTAAGGTAGCATTTTCTGCGTCCATTTGAGTGGCTTTAATTTGCCAGTCTTTAACAAATAAGTTCTCACCTGTACAGGGCAGATTCCGTAAGCCATCCAGGACCCAGGGTTCTAGGTCAGAGGCCTGGAGCCAAGCAAGTCGTCGGGCTGCAATAGCAATGCCCGAAGCTCTACCGGCACCTTCAAAGGAATCAAAGGCTGCTCTGTTGGAGAACTTAGAAACATCTAGAAGCTGTTTCACCAGAGAAATGAACTCCTCCTTTCTATCCTCAGGGATAAAGGGGGCAAAATGCCGTACCTTTAGGGCAAGTTCCCTTAGAAACATGCCCATATACAGACTGTATGAATTAATCCTGGCTATAAGCATACTAGCCTGGAAGATTTTCCTACCAAAAGAGTCTAGGGTCTTACATTCTCGCCCTGGAGGGGTAGAAGAGTGCCTTTTGGTACTCTTAATCTTTTTCAGCGCAGACTTCACCACAATGGAATGGTGAGGCAGCTGAGTTTTTTGAAAAACAGAAGGAGGGACCCGGTACATGGTGTCCAACCTACGGGAATGAGGAGACAACGTTAGAGGAGCCTCCCATAAGTCCATCAAGTGTTCTTGAAGGATTTCATGGATAGGCAGGGTGACTGCCTCTTTAGGAACCTTAGGGTATCCTAAAATATCCAATTTCTTTGATCTAGGTTCTTTTTCAGAGGATGTAGTAATAGAAAGTCCTTTAGCTACTTCTATAATGAAGTCTTGAAAGGACAAATCCTCTGGTGGAGACATTCTCCTCTTTGGGGAAGAAGGCTCTTCAGGAAGAACAAGAGACAGCTCATCAGAGTCATCAGAGGAGTCAAAATCCTCAGAAGAATCAGAGTATCCTCTATTTGCTTCCAACGCACGATACGCATACCGCTCGGTATCGACATCAGGTGTACCGGGTATGGGATCGGTATCGGGCGAAAACCCGGATCCGGCATGCGGAACCGATCTGCGTTTGGAAGACGATGGTCTCGGTTCCGGTATGGGGGACGGTACCGGAACCGGACCCGGAACCGCTGGATGCGGTACCGAGGGCGTCGCAGTTTTAATAAAAGCCAGAATGGCCTGCTGCATGGTCTGAACAGTATTGTCCATAGACGCCACTGCTGCCTAGATGTCGGTACCGGCATGGGCCGGTACCCCAGAGCAGTCTAACAGGTGATCGGTCGAGGCCGTGCCATCGATATCAACCTGTAACCCCATAGATGGAGCTTTGGAAGCCAGAGCTTCCCGCCGGGGTTGTTTGGCTGGGGCAGGGTCCTCCGACTCAAGATTGAGGGCCTCTCGATACTTTGAAGGAGATTTGCCTTTTGAGGACCTGCCCGAAGAAGGTTTGGTTACCTGAGATCCATCCGGAGAGGAAGACCTGGATGACTGTGATGCTGGATTATCTGAAGCAAACAGTACATGGAATATGTTGGCCCGGTTCTGCAAACCACGTTTAGACATCTGGGAGCAGGACGGGCAGTCCGGAATGGAGTGGTCAGGCCCCAAACATTTAAGACACCAGTCAAGGGTGTCTGTAACAGAAATAACAGCACTACACTTGGTACACTTTTTGAAACCAGGGGCTGGTTTCTCCATGAGGAGAATTTGTGTAGGCCTGAGGCCTAACCAAAGTCACCAAGTTGTGCTAAAATAAAAGTTGTTTGTTTTTTTTTGAAAGAAAAGAAAAGAGAGACCGGCGGTACCGGTTTCGGTATGGGGAAGGCAGGTACACGGTCTAAAGAAACAAACTAAAAGAAGAATTTCTTCAGCGGTGACAGGAACACGACCTGCTGGCTCCGCGGAAAAAGAGAAACTGAGGAGAGCTGGTCAGGAAGGCGGGAAGGCAGTGCGCATGTGCAGTGGGAGGCCCCAAAAGCTTCCTTTCTGGGAAGCTGGGGAGCTTTCCCGCGCAGGCTCCGTCGGTTCCGACGTACCCATATGTGAGGACTTATTCCTGCTTGTTCCTGGAGATTGACCATACCCCATATGTGAAGACTACATTCCTGCTTGTTCCTGGAGATATAAGCTTTTAATTTTTTTATGGAAATGCAAAGGTAAACTGCAAACAACTTTTAATATCAAATACATTTAAACATCAAACAATATTTAAATGGGAGCCAATTAATTTAATATAATTTTAGCTCTTACATTCTGCTCTATCCCATATAGGTGACATGCTTACTAAAGGTTAATGCATATTAAATGCAGCTATGGCCTTTTTAGTTCTAAGGGCAGAGCAGCAGTTAACATGTTAAACATTAACATATGCTAACCTTTAGTAAACCTGCCCCATAGTTCAGAGAAGATTACAAAAAGAAGTAGCTGCAGGTCACAAAGTAAATTAAATAGTTACAAATCCATCCCGAAATCACACAATTATAACACCCACCTGCAATACAATAACATACTACTACTACTATTACCACCACTACCGAGCATTTGTATAGCGCTACAAGAGGTACGCAGTGCTGCACAGACAGTCCCTGCTCATCAGAGCTTACAATCTAGTGAAGACAGACAACACAGTAGGTGTAGACATGGGATACATCTAGGGGGAATGGTAAAGAAACACAAAGGAGATCAAGTGAGTCAAGATATGAAAGTGGCAGCAAAAAGATGAATTTTCAGCATGGACTTGAAAAGGGCCAGAAAAGGTGCCTGGCGTACAGAATCAGGTAGTTTGTTCCAGGCATAAGGAGCAGCAAGGTGAAAGGAGTGAAGTCTGGAGTTAGCACTAGAAGAGAAGGGCACTGATAGAAGCAATTTGCCAGAAGATCGAAGTTTCCGGGGAGGGGAGTAAGGAGCTCTAAGAGTAAAGGTTCAGTGAGGAGCTGCAATACAATAAATTAGCATATAGAAATGCTAGATTTAATCTATTAAATCTATAAAACAATCTAGATTTAGATTTAATCTATTAAATCTATAAAACAATAAAATTGCAAGACCTTTTTCATAAAAGGACATGTTTACTAAAACGCGCTAACAGCGGGGCAGCGCAGTAAAACTCCCGTGCTAACCGTCAGTACATGATGGGGTGGGGGACTGTGCAGAGTAGGGGTGGAATGTGGATGCTGACGGAACATGGTGGCTTAAGCCTGGGCATCACTGGCACACACTAAATATGAATGTTGCCGTTGGCACAGGTGCACTTACCACCACCTGAAGGGTTGGCGTACCCACATTAAGCACACATGCCACTTAGCGCAGTTAGGTGCTTCTCCAACATGGCACCTGCAAGGAGAACAAGAGGACACGCCCCCAAAAATCAGCACAGGCCTCTGTGCTAATTTTTGATGTTCAACATGTGCTAATTTAGCGCATTTTAGTAAACGTGTCTTACAGTCTCTAATTCTTTAATCAATACCTAAATATTTTTTAAAAAGACATGCTTTAAAAGAGCATTGAAATAACAAATAATTCCTGATACCCCTTACATCCTCTGGTAAAAGATTCCATTCTATAGCTACTCAATATGAAAATAAATGATCAAAAGTCATCTTAAAATGAAAAGTTTTTTTTTTTAAACTGCTGGATAGGCAAGGCTGGGATAAACACTAAAACGCAAAAGTCTAATATTAATAGGGAATTCCACCAATTTTAACATGTACTCAGGAGCCTCTCCATGAATAATTTTAGCTAAGCATGATAGTTTAAACACTACCCATCCCTGGACAGGTAACCAATTGACCACAGAGGCATAGCTTGATCACTCTCAAGTAGTCTTTTAGCATTAATCTAGTTGCTGTATTCTGCAGTAAAGTGAAATTAAACCTTACCTGCTAATTGGTGTTCCTTGAGTGACTCCAGTCCAGTCCCGCACCTCTGGGTAGTCTACCTCCTCCAGCAGCTTGGAAACTGAGCATGTCATCTTTTTGATGACATCAGTACACTTAGGCAGCTGGCTCTTCCTACGAGCTCCAGTAACCTACTGACAAAGTAGACTCACAGGAGCAACAAGTAAGTAGTAAAATATAAATCCAAGATCCTAAAAACCTTGGGCCCCCCAACCCTAGGGACCCATTTTCTCCCCTGAACATGGAGATGTACCTGTGGCCTGCCCAATTGCAGAAACAAACAACCCTATCCCACACAAGACCAACTAAAGACTTTGGGTGTAAGATCAATAAAGGGAACAGCACCCCAGTCAGGTCCTAACCGCCTCCAATCACAAGTACAGCTGTCCACTAACTCCCCGGATCCTGCACTATGGTAACCTTCTTCAGGCCCAGGGTCACAATGCTGAATACTACACTAATCCAGGAGGGCTCTGGGATTGGACTGGAGTCACTCAAGGAATGTCAATACTAAATTGAGATTCCAAGGAGGGACGATGGACTGCCTCGGAGGAAGGAGGTGTTTTACCATTCCTAGAAAATGCACCACATCTGTGTGTGTTCCCAAAGACAACCCCTGGACTCTGCTCCAACAACAAAGAGTAGTTACTCACCTGTAACAGGTGTTCTCCAGGAGCAGCAGGAATCAGTCCTCACATATGGGTGACATCGATGTCGATGGAGCCCTTGCGGAGCATTTCCCCAGCTTTCCATGAAAGCCTTTGGGAATGCAGGCACGCATACGCGGTTCCCTTCCCGCCTAAAGGTGCCATTTTGCTCAGTCAAATATCATAGCTAAAAAACAGTACACAAAAATGTAAAATAAACTATGTACAACTGCAACTCCTAGGGGAGGAGGGAGGGTGGTGAGGACTGATTCCTGCTGCTCCTGGAGAACACCTGTTACAGGTGAGTAACTACTCTTTCTCCAGGACCAAGCAGGAAGTCAGTCCTCACATATGGGTGACTCCCTAGCTCTGGGCTACCAAGGAACCCAGGCTGAACAAGAGAACACCCTCTAGTCCCAGCATCAAAGAAAGGCTTTTCACTGACAGAACCTCCACCGGTAGCCCAACAGAGGGCAGGAGTTACCTAAACCTCAAAGAGATTCCGGAGTACTGCCTGGCCAAAAGCACTGTCCCTACAGGACTCCCTTTCCAGACAGTAATGGGCCGCAAAAGTCTGGCTTGAAGACCAAGTAGCAGCCCTGCAGATGTCAACCAACGGGACAGAGTGGAGATGAGCCACTGAGGCAGCCATTGCCCTGACACGATGGGCCGTGACCCGACCCTGCAAAGGAAGGTCAGCCGCCCTGTAAGCCCAGGTGATACAGTCAGCCACCCAGATGGACAAGGTATGCTTGGACACAGCCAACCCCAAATTATTAGGGTCAAAAGAGATGAAGAGCTGAGTAGCCCTTTTGTGCCCCTGCGTACGGTCAAGGTAGAAGGATAAGGCCCTCCTACAGTCCAGGGTATGCAGAACTGCTTCAGCCTGGCTTGCATGAGGCCTAGGGAAGAATGTTGGAAGAACCACCTCCTGGTTGAGGTGGAAAGAGGAGACAACCTTTGGGAGGAACTTTGGATGAATCCTGAGGACTACCCTGTTCTTATAGAATCTGGTGTAAGGCCTGTCACAGACCAGGGCCTGAAACTCACTCACTCGTCTAGCTGAGGTTAGGGCTACCAAGAAGAGTGTCTTCCAAGACAGGAAGCGTAGAGGGCAAGTAGCCATCGGCTCAAAGGGTGGGCGAGTCAGTTGCTGCAAGACCACATTCAACTCCCACTCAGGAGCAGGACGACAGATTGGCGGCTTGAGCAAGAGTAAGCCTCTGAGAAACCGGGACACCAAGGGGTGAACCGATAGAGAATGTCCCTCCACCAGTGAGTGGTGAGCTGCTAGAGCTGAGAGGTGGACCCGAACAGAATTGGACTTAAATCCTTGATTTGATAAGTGCAGTAAGTACTGAAGAACTACTGGTACAGTACAGGAGAAGGGATCCTCTGTACGTAGGTGACACCACACGGAAAACCTTTTCCATTTAAGAGCATAGGTTTTCCTAGTGGACTGTTTCCTAGAGACTAGGACAACCTCCTCAACTTCCTGAGGTAGGCCCCAGGGAGCCAAAACTACCCTTGCAGCCTCCATGCCATTAAATTGAGAGCTTTGAGAATGGGGTGCAGAAGGGAACCCTGATCCTGAGAGAGAAGGTCTGGTTGCAACCCCAGAGGCAGTGGGGGATCCACTGCCAGCTGAAGCAGAAGTGGAAACCAAGGCTGTCTCGGCCACCTGGGAGCCATCAGCAGGACCGAGGCCTTGTATTGAAGAATCTTGAAGAGAGTTCGGGCCACCAAAGGCGTGGGAGGAAACGCATACAGGAGGCCCTGAGACCAGGGAATCAGAAAAGCATCTGCTGCTGTCCGCAGAGGATGCGGTTGCCTGGAACAGAATTTTGGCAGTTGTTTGTTCAGAGGACTGACAAACAGATCTATGGATGGAAGTCCCCATTTCAGGAAAAATCTTCTGAACCACCAAAGGATGGAGCTGCCACTCGTGGGGCTGTAGAATCCTGCTCAATCTGTCGGCCAGGTAGTTTTCCTGTCCAGGGAGGTACACAGCTTTGAGGAGCATGTTGTGCTTGAGGGCAAACAAGCAAAGGTCCTGTGCTTCCTGACAAAGGAGCCTGGACCCAGTTCCGCCCTGTTTGTTCACATAAAACATGGCTACCTGGTTGTCCGTTTGAACTAGGACAGACTGATGAGCCAGGGCTGGAGAGAAAGTCTTGAGGGCCAACCGAATAGCCCGGAGTTCCAGGAGATTGATTTGCTGTGTGGCTTCCCAGGGAGACCACAGGCCCTGGGTGTACTTGCCGAGACAATGAGCTCCCCAGCCCTGCAAGGAGGCATCCGTGGTCAACACCACTGTGAATCCAGGAACCTGAAAAGGCACCCCTTGCAGCAGATTGGGTGGATGTAGCCACCAGCTGAGTGATTTCAGAAATTGTCTGGACACCCTTATCCTGTCTCTGAGGTTGCCTGTGACCATTGAGACCGAAGGCACCACTGTGCAGGCCTCATATGGAGCCGGGCATTGGGGGTCACATGAACTGTCGAAGCCATGTGGCCTAGAAGCCTCAAGCAGAGTCTGGCGGAGACCAGGGACCTGCTGCGAAACTGACTTGCCAAGTTTATCAGTCTTTGGGCAAGAATGCCTTTGCCAGCAGAGAGTCCAACCTTGCCCCTATGAACTCCAAGTTTTGGGATAGGAGCAAAGTGGATTTTGCGAAGTTTATGACAAACCCCAGGCTTTGAAGAAGAGCAATAGTTCTGAGGGTGGCTTGTCTGGCCTCCTGGCATGTCTGACCACTGATGAGCCAGTCGTCCATATAGGGGAAGACAAAGATACCCTGATTTCTCAGGTAGGCCGCCACCACTGCCAGGCATTTGGTAAAGACCCTGGGAGCGGAGGTTAGGCCAAAAGGTAGTACTCTGTACTGATAATGGTTTCCTCCCACAATGAACCTGAGGTACTTTCTGTGGTCTGGATGAATGAGGATGTGAGTGTACGCATCCTTTAGATCTAAGGAGCATAGCCAATCTCCCTGCTGGAGGTAGGGCAGAAGGGTTCCAAGAGTAAGCATCTTGAACTTTTCCTTCCCCAAGAATTTGTTGAGGTTTCAGAGATCTAGAATAGGTCGAAGACCACCGGTTCTTTTGGGTACTAGGAAATACTTGGAGTAGAACCCTCGACCTTGTAAGTGGGGAGGCACAGGTTCCACTGCCCTGTCCACCAACAGACCTTGTAGCTCCTGAAGGAGAAGATCTGTATGCAGGGGAGGCCTTGGAGGCTCCCCTGGAAAGTATGGAGGAGGCAGTTGTTGGAAATGTAGTGCATAGCCCCTGTGGACTATTCTTAACACCCAACTGTCTCCAGTGATGAGTGGCCACTGGTGGGCAAACAGAGCGAGGCAACCTCCTGTGCAGGGTTGGGAGAACAGGGACGGAGAGGCTATGCCTAAGGAGTCAAAAACCCCCACCCTGCTGAGTGGGAGCAGGGGCCGGAGGCTTGGGGGTCCTCTGCCGATGGGGCCCATTACCCTGCCCCTTGGCTTGCTGACCCTGTGGTGCAGCTTGGGCAGCCTGATATTGTGGGTACTGTTTGTAGGCAGTAGGCTTTTTACCCGAGCCCTTCTTTTTGTGAGAAGGGGCAGAAGTCTTTCTAGACAGCCTTGTCCGTGTGAGGTGCTCGGTCTCGAGCTGTGCGGCCTTCTCGGTCATGGGCTTGCCAAAAAGGTTCTCACCGCGGCAAGGGACATCAACCAACTTGTCCTGAACCCATGGCTCGAGGTCCGATGACTGCAGCCATGCCTGGCGTCGAGCCGCGATGCCGGCTGCCGCAACATGGGCCGAAGCCTCGAAGCCATCGTAGGCAGCGCGGGACAAACTTAGAGCATTCCCGGATCCCCGAGGACAAGGCCTTGAACCTCTGCAAGGGTTCCCCGGAGAGACCAGCAGAAAACCCGGCCAGCTCCTTGGCCAGGTCTCGCAAGTACATGCCCATGTACAGCTGGTAAGACTGGACACGGCAAGCAAGCATCGAGCCCTGGAAGCACTTTCTACCAAAACCACCCAGGTTTCGGGCCTCCCTGCCAGGGGGCACCGCGGAGTGCATCTTCTGAATTTTCAGGCGATGCACGGCCGATTCCACCACCATGGAACTCTTCCGGAGTCGATAGATCGAATCGACCCGCTTGCTTAAAACCGGCGCCGAGGCTGGTGCCTCCCACATACGGAAGAGGAGCCGTTCCAGCATCGGAGGAACCGGGACAGTAAAGGCCTCCTTCGGAGGAGAGTCGTACTGCAGGGCCTCGAGCTCCTCGGCTCGAGGTTCCTCCTCGGGGTCCGCAGGGATAGCCAACGCAGTGGCCATATCCCGAACGAACTCCGAGACCTACTCCGGGGTTCAGACTGCGGTGTGTCCGATGGGATGCACCGAGTCTTGAAGGTGTCGGGGGACTCCTTGTCCTCCGTCTCCCATGCGGACTCGTCCGATGAGGAATTGGGGTCCGACCGTGCGGGGCCTGCGAGCACCCACCCCGACGCCGAAGACACCAGTGTCGACGCCCTCGGTCCCGAACGGGAGGTCGAGGGAGACCGCGACCGAGGTCGACCTCGAGCCTTTATGGCTTCGAGTATCGGCTCGGTCTCCGGGGTCGACTTCGATGTCGATGTCCCGGTGGTTGGGGCAGATGCGCCATACAGGCTGGCCATCAGTGCCTGCTGCTGTTCCATGAAGGCAGACAGTCTGCTCTCCAAGGCTGTCAACCTGAGACCTAGCTCAGGAGACTCAGCAGCTCCCGACTCGGGCCCCGGCGGCGCCGGGCCCGATGTCGGCTCCCTGGGAGGAGAGTCCATGAGGACTACAGGGCTTACGTGTCCAGCAGACTCCGGCTCCAGTCGAGGAAGTTTGGAAGGCTTCTCCTGTTCCACAGGCCCGGGGCGACGGTCGGGGGTCTGAGACCGCGCTCTCGAGGAACCCGGGACCTCTTCCGATGACGCCCTCATGAGCTGCTTCTTCCTCTTGTGTTCCCGGTCGGGGGACCCCCTGTCCGAGGAGCCACGACGGTGCTCGGGATCCGACTCCCGAGATGTCGAGGCCTCAGACGAGGTCCGGGCCCGGCCGGAGGCAGAGTCAGAGAAAAGCCTTTCCTTCTGGTGCTGACGACTTCGCAGTGCCTTGGAAGACATTTTCCCACATGGTCCACACGTCTTAGGGTCGTGATCAGGACCGAGGCACCGAAGGCAGCAGTCGTGTGTGTCGGTGAGAGACATCAGTTTCTTGCACCGATCACACTTCTTAAAACCGCTGGAAGCCTTCGGGGAAAAAAAGAGTCCCCGCGAGGTCAAAGGACCGGCCTTCCAGGGAAAATGAAAAAAGGGCTTGAACGCCAGCCACTAAGGGCAAAAACCGAAAAAAGAAAATCGGGCTCGATACCGGTGTACCGAACCCGGCAGGAGGGGAACCGACGTCGAACCGGAGAAGAAAAATAGCGAAGAATCGCAAACAGTCAACAATTTTCCGGGATGACTAGGACTCACGTCCGGTGGGCTTCACGGAAAACGAGAGACTGAGCAAAATGGCACCTTTAGGCGGGAAGGGAACCGCGCATGCGTGCCTGCAATCCGAAAGGCTTTCATGGAAAGCTGGGGAAATGCTCCGCAAGGGCTCCATCGACGTCGATGTCACCCATATGTGAGGACTGACTTCCTGCTTGGTCCTGGAGAAGAGATAGCTGCCACTTGCACCAGCAAGGAACTCGAGGCCAAGCCCTTCTTCAACCCTGATTGAAGAAAATCTAATATGTCTGGTACGGTAACTAATAACAGTCGACACTGTCAATCTCCACACCAAGTCTCAAAAATGCGCCAGACCCAGATATAGGAAAGTGAAGTGGACCTTGTCGAAGCCTTCAGCAAGGTTGTGATCACTGTACTTGAATAGCAGTGCTTCAACAACCTAGCCCTTTCAAGAGCCATGCTGTAAATGAGAACAGATCCACCTGAGACATATGCATTGGCCCTTGGGTCAAGAGATCTCTCCTGACCAGTAGACACCTTCATCCTCACCAGGTCGGCATACTACAAGTGCCGAGGCCAATTTGGGGCAATCAGAATAACCAGTCCCCTGTAAGCCTCAATCCGCTGCACAATGTGGCTTAGAAGTGCCCACGGGGGAAACACAGAGGATACCTTCCATGGACCACCTCAGTACCAAGGCATCCAGGCCACCCGACGCCCGTTCTCTCTTTCTGCAGAAAAAATGGCTCAACTTGGCTGTTGCAAACGTCGCCATGAGATCCATGATCGGCTCATCCCATTTTCTGACCACCTGCAAGAATATCTCATGAGAATGGGGCCATTCCCCGGGGACCACATGCACTTGGCTCAGGTAGTCCGCCGTCATGTTCTGTGTTCCCGCAACGTGCGCTGCCAACAATGCTTGAAGATGCTCCTCTGTCCACGTCAGTAACTCCTCTGCCTCTTCCTCCAAGCCCACGCTGCCCATGTCCCCTTGTCGACTGACAAAGGCCACGTGATCGTGCTGTCAGAGAAAAGGCAACTCGCCTTCCCTTGCAACCAGGGCCAAAAACTCTGGAACCTCAGGATGACTGCTCACATCTTGAGCCTGTTTATAGACCAACTGTCCTCCTGCTGGGTCCACTGCCCCTGAGCAATGTGTCCTTCGCAGTGAGCCCCCCCAGCCTGTGAGACATCGGAATCCATCGTGGGGATTCAAGAGGCATCCCTGCTGCTAATTTCTCTGGCCGGAGCCACCACCAGAGAGATCATCTGGTTTCCGCTGGGCAAGGCAACTGCAGTGACAATGGATGATGCTGGTGTGACCACTTGCGTAGCAGTGCTCTCTGCAATGGATGCATGCGTGCTCTTGCCCATGGCACGAGATCGAGGGTTGTTGCCATGGTTCCTAGCATCTGCAGACAATGCCAAGCTGTGGGATCCTTCAGCTCCAGGAATTGCCGTACCCCTTGTGCCCACTGCACCGGAAGGAACACCTTTCCGCCAGGAGTGTCGAAGCACGCCTCGAAGTATTCGAGCTCCTGGGCCGGCAACAAATAGTTCTTGGGCATGTTGATCATCCATCCGCACTGCCGCAGGAATGCCACCACATGGGCTGTCACCTGTTCGCTTTCCTCCTTTGACTTTGCCCGTATGAGCCAGTTGTTGAGATAAAGATGCACAAGGCTCCCTTCCTGGCGGAGTGCATCGCTGCTGCCACCATCACCATTACCTTGGTGAAGGTACAGGGGAGTCATCACTAATCTGAACGACAATGCATGTAACTGAAAATGCACCCTGGACACCGTGAACAGGAGAAACTGCTGGTGTTGAGGATGAATAGGAATGTGTAAGTTCGCTTCCGTGAGATCAAGGGATGTCAAAAAACCCCCTTCTCGCACGGCCACTATGACTGACTGCAATATCTCCATGTGAAACCGGGGGACCCTCAGACATCGGTTTATGTGTTTGAGGTTCAGAATAGGTAGGAAAGAGCATTCTTTTTTGGGCACCACAAAATAAATTGAGTACCGACCCAACCTGCACTGATCTTTGGAGACAGGCACCACTGCCCCCAGCTGAAGATGATGTTCCAGAGTGGTGTTTGGCTGCTGCAGTCTTGCCGCGTGCCATGCAGGGCGACTTTACGAAAGATGGACGTAGTGGCTTGGCAAACTCCAAGGCATAGCCCTCCCAGATGACCTCTAACACCCACTGGTCGGAGGAGATCCAGGCCCAGGCAGGGTACATAAGAACATAAGATATGCCATACTGGGTCAGACCAAGGTCCATCAAGCCCAGTATCCTGTTCCCAACAGTGGCCAATCTAGGTCATACGTACCTAGCAGTTTCCCAAGAGACACAGGTTCCACAATGCTTGTACTGGGTCAAGCATTGATATCCTGGGTCCCTTCTTAATAATGGTTTATGGACCTTTCCTCCAGGAACTTGTCCAAACCTTTTTTAAACCCAGCTACACTAACAGCCTTTACTACATCCTCCGGTAACAAATTCCAGAGTTTGATTACACGCTGAGTGAAGAAATATTTTCTTTTATTAGTCTGAAATAGTTTATCCTGTAGCTTCATTGCATGTCCCCTAGTCTTTCTATATTCTGATAACGTAAACAATCGATCTACGTTTACCCGTTCCACTCCGTTCATTAATTTATAGACTTCTACTATATCTCCCCTCAGCCGTCTCTTTTCCAGGTTAAAGAGCCCTAACCTTTTTAACCTTTCTTCATAGGAGTATCTTTCCATCCCCTTTACCATTTTGGTGGCTCTTCTCTGAACCTTTTCTAATATCGCTATATCCTTTTTAAGATACGGCGACCAGAATTGCACACAATATTCAAGGTGCGGTCTCACCATGGACCGCTATAGAGGCATTATAATATCTTTTGTTTTATTTTCCATTCCTTTCCTTATGATACCTAGCATTCTATTTGCTCTCTTGGCCGCTGCTGCACACTGGGTCGAGGGTTTTAACATGTTATCCACAATGGCACCTAAATCTTTTTCCTGGGTGGTGGTTCCTAATGTGGAACCTTGCACCATGTAACCATAGTTTGGGTTGTTCTTCCCTAGGTGCATAACTTTGCACTTGTCCACATTAAATTTCATCTGCCATTTTGTTGCCCAGTCTTCCAATTTATCAAGATGCTCTTGCAATTTTCCACAATCCTCTTGGGTTTTAACAACTTTAAATAGTTTTGTATCATCTGCACATTTGATAACCTCACTCGTTATTCCCCTTTCCAGGTCATTTATGAATATGTCAAAAAGCAGCGGACCCAGCACAGATCCCTGAGGTACACCACTATTCACCTTTCTCCATTGGGAAAATTGGCCATTTAGCCCTACCCTCTGCTTTATACCTTTTAACCAGTTCCTGATCCACAATAGTACACTGCCTCCTATCCCATGACTCTTTAGTTTTGCCAAAAGTCTCTGATGAGAGACCTTGTCAAAGGCTTTCTGAAAGTCCAGATACACTATATCAACCGACTCACCTTTGTCCACCTGTTTATTCACACCTTCAAAAAAACATAACAGATTAGTAAGTCAAGATCTTTCTTGTCTAAAGCCATGTTGGTTGTCTCCCATTAGGCCATGACTATCTACATGCTGAGTAATTTTATTCTTTATGATGGTTTCTACCATTTTTCCCAGGACTGATGTCAGGCTCACCGGTCTGTAGTTCCCACATCATCCCTGGAACCCTTTTTAAAAAATTGGCGTTACTGTGTGTGGCGCTCGCGCCCCTACCAGGCGGTCGCCTAGTAGGGATGGGTGACCACCTCTTATATTTCCTAGGGTTGTAGTTGTGTAAGGAATAATGAACCGAGTGGTTTTTAAAAGCGCACAGGAATTTATTCAGCTTCCTTGCAGGTAAATGGATACAATTTCTTCAAGCTCATTTACTCTCCAGACAAAAGAAAATAATGGATACTTCTCCAGTAACAAATGTCCAAACAAAACAACAGCAAATTCAACTATCAAGTGTTTCTGGCTCACACTAATTTACCTTAGTGCAGGCATCACATTCCATCTCTGAAATATTGGAATTTACATCAGCCTCTTTGGCTTCAATCTCCATACTCTCCGCTGAGCTGTGGCAGGGTTCTGCTTGGTAGCGCTCAGGGACTTTCTGCTTTAGAGTTTTTAGCAGGTCAAACAACCTCTCCCACTTTCTTGCCTTCCCTTCTCTGGGCAGGTCTCCTATGGGGTGCTCTTGCTTAACCTTCCTGGTGAAACATTCCTTTCTGCACTGTGTTATCTGGGGTATAACAGTTTCATCAGAGTCAGAAGAGAAAATATACTTTGAAGGCCTAGTTGCCTCCCTTCTCCTACCTCGGGCTTTTGGTGCAGTGTTCTCTCGGTTGGAACTTTGGCCAGTCAGGACTCCCTCTGCCTCAGCGTAGGGCAGAGACTTGTGGTAAAGCCTTCCCACTCTCTTGCTAGGGTAAGTGGTTCTCCCCCTGGAACCTTCCCTATGTCCTCTGTGGCTACTGTGCTGAGTATGGTGGCTTCCTTTGTACCTTCTCTGGTTGTCTTTATAGCGGTTCCTTTCTCTGCTGCTCCTTTTGGCTACAGGGCTGTTCCCTCTGTACCTTCTGGAACCTGGACTGGAACCTGAGCTGCAACTCCCACTTAGGCCTGGACTGCAACTCCGACAGCAACTGCCACTGCAACTGCGTCTCCAATCATGCTTCTCACCATGCTTCCAACCATGCTTCCAACCAGCACTCGAACAATGCTTCCAACCAGCTCTCCAACCATGCTTCCCACCAGCTCTCGAACCAACTCTTGAACCAGCCCTCCAACCAACTCTATCTCTAGTGTTTGTTTGCTCCCTTTCAAACACTGAGCAGGGCAACTCCCTTCCTGGCTCCGCCCTTCTGTACCTCCCACTCCTATCTGTGGCTGACCTGGAGTGTGGGCGTGGCTTACAGCTAGGTCTGCCCTCTAGGTTTCTCTCATGGCTTCTGCTGTGGACTATGTGATCCTGTGTACCCATCCCCCGCAAAGAGGAGAAATTCTTCTTCTCTTCACTTTTTCCTGGCTGGGCTGCACTCTCCTTACCACAATTGGCAATCCTCCAATCTTCAGGTATTACAGATGATTTTAATGAAAATTCACAGATTACTAATAGCAGGTCTGCAATCTCATATTTCAGTTCTTTCAACACCCTTGGATGTATACCATCCAGCCTAGATGATTTGCTACTCTTCAGTTTATCTAATAGTTGTAATACATCTTCCCGATGTATCGATATTTCCTTCAACTCTCGCTGCTGATCTCCTATGGTCTGAACAGCTACCTGGGCTCTCCTCGTTTCATTGTGACTTTTTAGGCCCCGAGGACGTGGAAGCGCTATAATAGCACTGCTCTGTTCCTCAAACCCCTCGAAAACTGTGATTCTGAGAGGAGCAATGACCCCTCTGGTAAGGCGTAAGACGCACAGATCAGAAACACCTGAAATCACGTGTCTGGCCACGCATTGGCACCGTACCACGGGTCTGCTTCTGCTTGTACTTGGGGAGATGCCCCCCTTTGGACTCAACCAACTCCTTCACCAATTTCTTCAAGTTTTCTCTGAACAAAAGCTTCCCCTTAAAGGCCAGGCTTTGGAAGAGCCATCCACTGCCCAACTCCGCAGCCAGAGATAGCGGCAAGCCACCACCATCGAGGCCATATACTTCGACAGACCCTTAATCAGGTCATAGAAAGCATCCGCAAGGTACAAGGCTCCCGATTCTAGCTTTACCGCTGACAAAGCTGCCTCTGGAGTTGCGTCATCTGGCTGCAAGATCCCCTGCGACCACCGCCGGCATGTTCTGGCCACCCAAGCTCCACAAATGGAAGCTTGTAACAATAAAGTATTGATATCAAATGCCTGCTTCAACAAGGTATCCCAATTTTCTGTCCTGGCCATCCTTGAGTGCTGTACTGCCCTCTACTGGAATTGTTTTCTTTGTAATGGCAGCTACCACTGCATCCACCTTTGGAGAACATAGTAATTCCTGCTCTTGGTCCGGCAGCGGATATAGGCAGGTCATGGTCCTCACTCCCTTGAGTCCAGCCTCTGGAAGGTCCCACTCATCATGGATCATCTGGTTGACCACTCTATGCACAGGGAACACCTTATGCATCTTCTGAACCGCCTGGAGTAGTGGATCCTTCAATGCCTCGTCCTCCCGGAGGGAACCTGTCAGCATATTCAGTGTCTTCAAGGACTCTACCAACCTATCTCAGCGAAATAACTGGACTATGCGGGACGACTCCTCTTGTGGTATCTCTCCTTCCTCCAGTTCCTCCATGCCTGCCACCCAGTCCGCTTCCAGGTTGAGAATATCTGGTTCCTCCAAAAGTGGAGACTTCTCCCACCAGTTTCCCTCCAGCCTTTGTCTCTGGGCTGAGTCCATGCCTGGCTCCATCTCTTGTGTAGTTGCCAGCCTTTTTCTGCCATGCTTCTGGGCTGTAGCCAGCCCCGACGTCCCTCGTTACCGCATACAAAAGGCCTTATACAAAAGGAGGACAAACACGGCCAAGAAACCCTCCTGGGGTCCACTCCCCCCCCCCCGACCCTGAGAAGGTGGTTTGGGTGAGGCCTGCTCCTTGCTACATGGCTCTAGCATGGGCGATACGGTAATGACCTCCTCGCCTATTAAGTTGTGCCCCTCCTGGGATTGACTAGAACACCCTGCACCTGCAGCTCCCTCCAGCATCTCATGCTCCACTGCCTGGGCTTCCTTGTCACAGCAGCGGCATATGCCCTGGTCCGAGACTGACCCCCTCCGTGCACTGCATACCACACCTTGTTGCCTTGTTGACATGGAACCCCTTGGAAGATAGACTGCTCTGTGCGCCACGGGTCTGTTTGATTTTTTTTTTTAAACTAAGAATGGGAAATATAGATCAAGACTCCCACTTCCCTGGGGCCCCAAAACAACAAAAACACAGGAGGGCCCCCGATCCTGTTAGTCCCCCCTGCCGCCTGTCTACTATCCCGTTTTCTCCACTGTCTGAAAAAAATGGTGCGAAAACCGCACTGCTGAGGAAACCGCTGTCAGCCACGTGGGTCAACAGGCAGCATGCCGAAGAAGGCCCGAGGGAAATTAAAATTGCTCACCATGCTTCCTGTAATGGGTTTGGGAGCAGCTGGGGCCATATGCAGGGTTTCCACTCACTGGCACCACGCTCCTTCATGAGGGGGAGGGGAGTGGGGGTCCCTTTATACTCTCCTTTCTTCATCTTTTGATTAGTCTCCCTCTTTTTTTTTTTTACTGTTTAAAGACTAATACTGATTTCTCTAAATACCAAAACAAACCAAAATAAACCAACACTAGATAATACCTAACTCCTTAATTGTCCCTTCAGTGAGTCCAAACCCCTGGATCACTTCCTCCAGCTGCTTGGAGACAGAGCTTACTGGAGATCGTAGGAGGAGCCGGCTGCCTAAGTGTACTAATATCATCAAAAAGATGACATGCTCAGTTTCCAAGCTGCTGGAGGAGGTAGACTACCCAGAGGTATGAGGCTGGACTGGAGGAACGAAAAGGAACTGAAGTTTAGCTCTCTGATTTGCTGACAGCCCTAAATAAAGAATATTACACTAGTCTGCTGTTGTTAAGTGCCACTGAGTCTATCGACTCATGGCGACCTTCTGGATAGCTGTCCTAAACTATATTCGGTCTTCAGTCAGGTGGCTCATTGTTGACAGACTGGCACCCATAGCTGCTGTTATTGTATCAATCCATCTCATTGCTGGCCTTCCTCTTTTGTGCTGGCCTTCAACTTTGCCAAGCATGATGTTTTTCTCTAATGCTCTCTCTCTTTTCGTATATGTCCAAAGTATGAAAGTCGAGGTCTTGTCATCTGAGCTTCTAAATAAAGCTTAGGTTTGATCTCCTCTAGTACTGACTGGTCTGTTCTTCGGGTAGTCCATGGTATACACAGTATTCTTCATCAGCACCATAATTCAAAGGCATCTATTTTCTTCTTGTCTCTCTTTTTCTCTGTCCAACCTTTGCAGCCATAAGATGTTATTGAAAATATCATGGCTTGGACAAGTCAAATCTCTGTATAGAGAAAGACATCTCTGCTCTTGAGAATCTAGTCTAGGTCCTTCATAGGCATTCTGCCAAGAGCAATGCATTGTCTGATTTCTTGACTGCTTCTCCTTTCCTTTCTTTATTTGTGCCAATAATCGGAATTATTCCTCCAAAAACTAAGAGAGAATTTGCCCAAGAGAACATAGCTTAAAAACAAACTTTTCACACTAAATGTGAGACGTTGCTCCAAGGAAAGGGCCGAGTCTATGATACCCAAAACTTTTAAAGATGTACTCAAGGGAATATCATGAAGAGACTTCAACATTGGTGTAATATGTCCCCCACTTTGCAAGCCCTCATCACAGAGAAGCTACATTTTAAGCTAATTGCAAGGATTTAACAATAAATCTGGTAATCCAACGTACAAAATTTTTTACAGTAAACAAAATGAGGCAGAACTGACAAATGGGGCCCATAAGATAGTTTACCCATGACGCATGAATATCTGCCCAGGTAACATATTTACTAATGGCAAGATCGCTCACAGCATAGCTTCACGCCTATTGTTTATTTAACTATCTTTCCTACCCATTTTTTCATGAGTGGCTCCTGTTCATGTACAAGGTGAAATTAGACTTACCTGCTAATTGTAGTTCCTGGAGTGTAGCCGGTCTAGTCCCGGACCTCTGGGTTCCCTATCTCATCCAGCAGCTTTGGAGACTGAGAAACTCCTCCTTTTTATGATGTCACAGGTATATCTTCCCGGGATCCGCCTCTTGCCATCAGTAACCTATTGACAAAGCAGACTCACCAGAGACACAAGCAAAAATGCAACTAAATTCAACTAAAAGTCAACCCCCCGCACTTGTGCCAGGTGAACACCCCCCTTGAACTAAACTGTCTGACAACAACTGTGACTTAAACTTACGCAGGCTGGCCCTTTCCCCAATGAACAGAACCTGCCATAGAAAAACAGGAAGAGATCCCCTTACCTGTAAATATCCGGAGCACTGCAAGCTCATTAAGAATCGCAACCCTAGGGAGGGATACGGGACTAGACCAGCTACACTCCAGGAACTACAATTAGCAGGTAAGTCTAATTTCACCTTTCTGATCGTGTAACCGGTCTAGTCCCGGACCTCTGGGTAAGTACCAGAGCAGTGAGAAATTCAAATCCGGGAGGGCCTCGGAAGACCAGCCTGAAGTACTGCTGATCCAAAAGCGGTCTCCTCCGCCCTCTGCACATCAAGATGGTAATGCTTTGCAAAAGAATTCAGCGACGACCAAGTAGCCGCTCTACAAATCTCCACCGGAGACACGAGACGCACCTCGGCCCAGAATGATGCTTGCGCCCTAGTGGAATGAGCTCGCAGCCCTTCCGGAACCGGGTGACCTCTCAAGATATAGGCCGAGGCAACAGCCTCCTTGACCCACTTAGCGATGGACCCCTTCGACGACGCCTCCCCTTTCCTGGGCCCCGCGAAGAGGACAAAAAGCCTGTCGGACTTGCGAAAATCAGCCGTACACCGAAGATACCTGTTAAGCGCTCTCCGAGCATCCAATAAGTGCAACCTTCGCGGACCCGAAGAATCTGCAGACCGCGAAAACACCGGTAAAGAAATTTCCTGCTTCACATGGAAAGGCGAGACCACCTTAGGAAGGAAGGCCGGCACCATTCGCAACACCACCTTCGATGTATAAAATAAGAGATAAGGCTCCCTATAGGAAAGCGCCTGCAACTCGGAGATCCTCCGCGCCGAGCAGATGGCCACCAGAAACACAACCTTCAAAGTGAGGTCCTTGAGCGACGCTCGGGACAGAGGTTCAAAAGGCTCGCGCTCTAGCGCATCTAGAACGGACGGGAGATGCCACTTCGGGACGAACGGTCGCACCGGCGAGCGCAGTAAGGACCCCGCCCGCAAGAAACGTTTAACATCCGCATGGCAGCTGAGCGTCTGACCCCCTATCTTGCCTCGGTAACATGACAAGGCCGCAACCTGAACTCGCAACGACGCCGCTGCGAGACCCTTAGCAAAGCCATCCTGCAAAAAATCTAAGATCTGCGGAACAGAGGATCGCAAGGCCTCGAACTTCCTGTCCAGGCACCAGGCTTCGAAAACCCTCCAGACACGGACATATGCTAGCGAGGTGGAGCTTTTCCGAGCCTTCAAAAGGGTAGAGATAACCGCCGATGAATAGCCCCTTGCCTTCATCCTTGCCCTTTCAAGAACCAGGCCATAAGCGAGAATCGACCCATGTGCAGCATGAACAGAGGACCCTGCGTTAGAAGATCCAGGCGAGACGGAAGCCGCCAAGGTTTCGCCACCACCAACCGAATCAGATCCCCGTACCACGGCCGCCGAGGTCAGTCCGGAGCGATCAGAATGACCTGACCCCTGAACCGTTCGATCCGCTGCAGAACTCTGCCAATGAGAACCCACGGAGGAAACACATACAGCAACTGTCCTACGGGCCACCGCTGAACGAGCGCATCCAAGCCTTCTGACATCCTTTCTCTGCGCCTGCTGTAAAAACGGCTGGCCTTCGCCGAGGCAAATGTCGCCATGAGGTCCATGACCGGCGCTCCCCAACGGCGCACTATCATTTCGAAGACTTCGGGATGGAGGACCCACTCCCCCGGATCCACCCGAACCCGACTGAGAAAATCCGCCTGCACGTTGTCCACTCCGGCGACATGTGCCGCTGACAGGTCCAGAAGGTGCGCCTCGGCCCACTCGCACAAGACTCCTGCCTCGACTTCCAGCCTCGTACTGTTGGTGCCTCCCTGTTGGTTGACATAAGACACCGCTGTGGCATTGTCGGAAAACACGCGGACCGCCTTGCCCTGAACCAGCTGTTGAAACTCCCGCAGCGCTAGCGTTACCGCCCGCAACTCCAGCCTGTTGATGGACCACGCTGTCTCCTGAACCGTCCATTGGCCCTGCGCAAACATACCGAGGCAGTGAGCGCCCCAGCCCAAGAGACTGGCGTAGGTCATTACGGGCACCCAGGCCGGTGTAGTCAGTCCCTTCCCCTCGCCAAGGACTCGGGAAGCAACCACCACTGCAGGGACTGACGAGCATCCTCCGGACAGGGCAACTTCCTGGACAGGGGATCCTGTTGGTGCGACCATCGGTGAAGTAACGCTCTCTGCAGAGGCCTCATGTGAGCTCTCGCCCAGGGGACTGTCTCTATTGCCGCAGCCATCGTGCCCAGCAATTGAAGATAATGCCATGCCGAAGGCGCCTTGAACTGAAGAAAACGGGCTACCAGCTTCCGAAGACCCATTGCCCTTTCCTCTGTCAGAAACACCTTTCCCACCTGGGTGTCGAAGCGAGCTCCGAGATACTCTAGAATCTGAGAGGGAACCAAGTGACTCTTCGTCAGATTGACAACCCAACCGAGCTCCTCCAGAAAGGCCACTATGCGAGCCGTGGCCGAGAGACTCTCCGACCTGGACTTCGCACGGATCAGCCAATCGTCCAGGTACGGATGCACCAAGATCCCCTCCTTTCAGAGAGCCGCCGCCACCACTACCATAACCTTGGTGAAGGTCCGAGGAGCAGTCGCCAGGCCGAAGGGCAATGCTCGAAACTGAAAGTGACCGAAGGGGACAGCGAACCGGAGAAATTGGTGATGATCCTGTCTTGCGGGGATGTGAAAATAAGCCTCCGATAAGTCCAGCGAGGTGAGAAGCTCCCGGCTCTGCACCGCTACAATGACCGACCGTAGGGTCTCCATGTGGAAATGGGAAACGCGGAGGCAACGATTCACTCCTTTGAGATTCTTGGGGACGACGAAGTAAATCGAGTAGCGACCGGCGCCGCATTGGTCGGGCGGAACGGGCACTATCGCCTTGAGGTCGAGAAGCCTCTGGACCGTCTCCCGCAATGCCTCGCGCTTGGCGGGAGACTTTCTGGGGGACATCACGAAGGACTCCCGCACTGGCCGCAAGAATTCGAGAGCATACCTGTCTCGCACCACTTCCAGCACCCATTGATCCGAAGTTACTCGGGCCCAGGCAGCATAAAACTCCTGCAACCGCGCCCCCCTACCGGGAGTAAGGGCGCCCGGGTCCCCCGTATCTCATTGTTGCTTTTTGGCAGCGAAGGAGGAGGATGAGGCTGACGGACCAAACCCTCGTCCCGCACCACGAAACCCCTGAAAGGGCTGACTCCTATTAAAGAAACGTCCTCTTTGAGCAGCACTGAATCTTGGGGACCGAAAGCGGCGAAAATCACGCTGCTGCCTCCTGCCAGACGAGAACTGCCGGGTAGTCCACGGCTTGTCCTCCGGCAACTTGCTCCCTTTAGATTCACCTAAGTCCTTAACCAGTTTCTCCAAGTCTTCCCCAAATAAGAGGCGACCCTTAAACGGGAGCTTGCTTAACCTGGCCTTAGAGGCACTATCCGCTGCCCAGTTACGAAGCCACAGGTACCGCCGAGCCGCCACTGCTGACGCCATGCTCTTGGCCAAACCCCGCATAAGATCATATTGAATGTCTGCTAGGTAGGCCGCGCCAGACTCCAACCTGGCTGCTTCACCCGATTCGGCTTCCTCAGGGCTCCCCTGAACCCGCTGCGACCAGCAAAGACAGGCTCTAGCGACCCATGCACCGCAAATAGCCGCTTGAAGCGACAGCGCATTGACATCAAACACCTGTCAGCAGCACATCTAACTTCCTATCCTGAGCATCCTTAAGAGCCGTACTACCTTCCAGCGGAATGGTAGTCTTCTTGGTGACTGCCGAGACTGCCGCATCCACCTTGGGCGACTTAAACACCTCCTTATCCTGATCTGACAAAGGATAAAGGCGGTTCATGACCCTGGCACCCTTCAAAGGCGATTCCGGCAGGTTCCACTCCTCCTGTATCATCTCTCGGAAGACCCTATGAACAGGGAACACACTCTGAGTTTTCCTAAAAACTTGAAGCAAGGGATCCTCTAAAGAGTCATCCTCTGCTGCACCGGGAACCGGCATATTTAAAACCTTGAGGGCTTCTAAAATCAACGCAGGAAGCTCTTCCCTGCGGAAGACGCGCACTACACGCGCCTGGTCCTCCCGCTCAGCCAGCTCACCTACTTCCAGCTCCTCCTCAGCGTCCAAATCGGGGACCTCGCCATCGGACAGCGGCCCTTGGAGGTCACCGAACAGTCCGCCAGCAGCCCCTCCAAGCGCGGTCTCTTGGCGCCACCGGAAGGACCCTCGGCCGAAGCTAGCGGTGCGGACCTCTTAACTCCTGTCGAGACCTCCGGGCCCCTGCCCTGCAGAGGGGTGGCTAGGAAAGACTGCTGAAGGAGCGCCACAAAGGACTTGGACAAAAAGGCAGACAAGTCTGCGGGGAACGCCGAAGGAGGAGGGGACATGACTGGCGCTGATGAGGGGCCTGCCACCGGGTCCCCCAGGGCCAACTCCTGAGGTTGCGCGCTAGGGGCCTCCGACGCCCCGCCCTGACCGTCCCCTGAGATATCACCGGGAGGATCCATGGCGTCCGTGTCTCTTGCACAGGACTTGCACACACCCGAAGAAGAGCCCTTCTTCATGCCACATACCAAGCACAGAGGCTTAGAAGGCATGGCCAAGGGAAGGAAGCGTAACTAGAAGGCAAACAGTTCTGGGACAAAAGCCCTCCCCTAGAAGCACTGCACCCTCTCCAGGGGAAGCAGAACACAGGTCCCGTTTTTTTTTTTTTGTTGTTGTACTTCACCAAACTAGTAGAAAGACCCAGCCAGGAAAAGAAAGAGGGATCCTAAGAGGGCAGGGCAGGAGCAAGCCACTCCAAAGCGTCGCAGACAATCGGGCCCGCAAAATGTCTGCCGCATGCAGAAACGGCGCTTCCACACTGAGCCGCCACGCGGTCAGGCCCGCTTGTCCCACTTTGGCGCCAAAAACAACCTGCTAGCACTCCCGCGCCCAGAAAAAAAGAGTCCTCTTACCTTCGGGCAGTTAAGGCCAGAACTGCAGCACACTCACCGGGACCGCACCGCTCTGCTCCCCGAGCGCGTTTAAAACGCTGGAGGCAGCACACTCTCACACTGCTCAATTGTGCCGGCAAACGGGAGGGCCTGCCAGCGCACTGACAGGCAATCCTCTGTGTGGCGCTGGCTAGGCAGACCTCCGGGTCTCTCCCATTAAGGCAGCTGTCCGAGCCAGGGGGACCCCAGAGAGTGAGGATATGCTAAGGCCCACTGAGCCCACGAAAGAGAGGAGGGGGGGGATATAGAGGGAGACAGAAAAAGAGAGAACAGCCTGCTGCAACTTAAAGGCACAGCCCAGTAAAGGACAAGCTCTCTCCAAAAGAATTCCCAAAAAATTAAGGAGGTAAATTGAAGAAATAAAGAAAATAAGTAAAATTGTTTCTCCAGTGAGCCCGGCTGTCCGGGCTCCTATCTATCCAGCTGCTTGGAGACTGAGGTAACTGATGGCAAGAGGCGGATCCCGGGAAGATATACCTGTGACATCATAAAAAGGAGGAGTTTCTCAGTCTCCAAAGCTGCTGGATGAGATAGGGAACCCAGAGGTCCGGGACTAGACCGGTTACACGATCAGAAATCTTATTTATTTATTATTGAAATATAATATACAATCTAACTATGGTGCCGCGGCAGCAGGCAGGAAGGCAGACACACAGGTGAAGTGCAGTGCAGCTTCCCAAAAACTTCCAACAGAAGCTGGGAAGCGTTCCCATGCGACGCTCCATTGAAGACGTCACCCATACGTGAGGTCTTACCTTCCTGCTAGTCCATGGAGAAAAAAATGAAAACTACATAAAAATGCATACATAAGGGCAATTTTCAAAGGTCATATACTCAGGTTAAATATAGACTTACTTGGTGAAAAGGGATTTTTGAAAACTTCCTTTCTTTAACCTGGTAAAAGTATGTGTAGACTTCCTCAATACGCACATTAACAAAATTTAGAGGTTTTCCCAGGGGTGCACTTAGGTTTGTGGAAGAATCCAAAACACAGACAGCATTTTCCAAATCTAGGCATGTTGCTTTCTCCATGTAAAATGTACCCAACAGCAATTTTCAAACTTGAAAATTGTCACAAAAACTGCAGGTAAAAGTGAAAATTGCCCCCACCCCGCCCAAAAAGAAATGGTCAGACCCCCATAAAGCCACCTAAAACTAAAGACTAGTTAAAACCTCTGTTTGGATAATAACCAACACAAGCCAGGCTATAATTAAATATAGTTCTGTCTTCAACAGACACCCAGAAGCCATGAGATTATCTGTCAAGCAAGTCTCTGAGGTAGTTAATTCCACAACCATGGGCTTAGACAAGAGGACTATATAAATTCTCTCTTGTGTGTGCGAGCACTTACATTGTTATGAATTGCCTTTGCCATATGATGAAGGACCACAACGTTTTGGAAATGGATATACATTATATCTGAATAACTGTGATACTACTTATGTGAAAGATATCAAAACCTGCACAGAATCCAGTTTTCTCCAAGATCAGAACAGTTACTAGAACTCCATGCGCTACACCTTTATTTGAAATGGATTTTAGTAGTTTAAGCTGTCTGAATAGCTTAGAAATACTCTAGTCTCCCTTCCTTTTCCTCTTTCAAGAATGCCGAATCCATTCAAAGATAAAATGCCTGGATATACAATATCAAAAAATACCCGACAGCTATTAAGGCCAAAATGACTTACGTCTTCGAATTTCAGAGGATCGATTTCGTTCTCGATCAGTGGAAGAACGGTTTCAAGGCGCCGCTCGAAGGCCACTCCCTCAGTTTCAACAAATACACCACAGGTCTGGGCAGCTAACCTCCGGTGTGAGGGCTGTTGGGACAAACAAAAGCTGTGATATATGATCTCTGCCCCAACACATTAGAAAGATCCATAAGTGGAGAAAGGCAACTTTGGATTGCAAGTGCTGCAAACAGGTCTAATTTGATCCTAGGCATATGCTGGGGCTAATTTTATAAAGTATTTCCCGTGTATAAAGCATATTTTATAAATGGAAATGGGCTCCTATAAAACAATTGTGTGCAACCATACATGCATAAAAAGTAGGCACACAGGAAGAGTAGGCCTGCTTTTATATAATTCGTTCGTAGGTACTCCTAGGAGCATAGTTTGGGCAGTGCAGGGGCAGAGTTGCAATTTATGCTTTGATGTTCGTTTTGTTTGAATAGTGGGTCAAGAACGTTGCATCTACCTACAGACCATGCACATGCTCACCTGAGCAGGTGTAAATCAGTATGCAAGAACATCTGTATGCTACTGGGAGTCAGTGGGCAAGTCTATTTTATATAAGCACACAGGCCTTTATAAAAGGAACCTTTTTAGTCTTTTACATGGGTGCCCCTTTTATAAAATTACCTCCTTGTTGGACATACCCTGATCTAGAAGTCAGCACCACATCTAAAACACTCTAAAGCCTGGCACATACCTCACTGTCCAATACAAGTCCTGGATGTTGGGAATTTTAGGGTTAATCACAGCTGTTGAGGGTTGTTTGGTAAGGATACATACAGAAATCTTTACGTTTTTGTTTTAAAAAAAAAATTTGAAATTAAAGAAATCAAACAAAGCCAAAAGCCCCCCCCCCCACCGAGAAAACCAACAGCTTCCCATACACATACTCAAACAAATGTCCCAGTGCCATTTTCTTGTAAAGTAGAAATTAACAGTGGTGCAGGCTTCAGTCAGCGCAGGCAGGACAGTAGCAACTAGGGCTGACTATCCGCTAATGAGAGCAATTGCTAAGTAAAAGGGGCTAAAGAACATCATGGGAAGACCTGGGAGGGATTGGGGGGGGCAGACATTGAGTTCATTTTTCTTTAGTTTCATTTAAAAAATGAATTGGAACAAAAAATGGGAAATTTCACTACAATGTCCCATAAAAGCACTCTATTGTCTGCTGACAGTATTTGAGAACTTCACGATGAAAACTATGATGCATAATTCATAATGTGGCCCTCTTCTCGCATACTGCCAATTCAGTGGAATTTGTGTTACATTCAGATTTAGGAATCTTAGAGGTGTCGTTTTATTAAGCTGTGAATGTCCTATGAACTCTTGCCATTAAGTCCATCTCTACACGGAGGCTTAACTAAAGCAGACTACTGAACTTCCTCTCAAACAAATCTTTAGGTTCCCAAGTGCTTCTCTTAAATGCACTTGTGACAACCACAATTGTGTGTGCTATATGAAAGCATAAAAGTGGGGTTTACCTTCTCACTCTGAAACCAGGTAGTTACCAGAGAAAACATCAGATCCTGGTTTTCGGTATTTATTTTACCGAGAAGGGATTTGCCCGCAATGGCTGCCATTTTCTTGCATTTCACAGAGTCATCATTTATTGTCATCAGGACAAGAGGGACGAAAAGCAGGCCACAGTACTGGTGAAGCAATCCCTAAAACAAAATAGGTCCATATTCTGTTACTTACAGTCACAATTTGCCTGATTTATAGAAATATAAAACATGGATTTGCTTACCCCATAAACAAGCAATCTATTCCTACTACTGCCACAGCAGATATCCTCACTAGATGTGAAAACACAGGAGCTGAAACTCGGCAATGGAGGTGAGTGGATTAATTTAAATGCCAATGTTGAAATTAACGACACTAGCTGCAGTACACGCAATTAAAACAAAAAATGTTTTATGAAACAAGTACATAATGATTTCTTAACAACTTTCTTATTTAACCACAAGCTTCTTTGTGTAATCATACAAGGGAGGTCTCAGAACTGGCGGGCTTGACCGAGATTGTACAGATTGATTTATCCAAAACCAATCACTCATCTGCCCCCTTTACATCAATGACCTCCCCTGTGGAACCAACAATATCAAAAAGACTGCCGTATTTTCACTTAGCTTCCAAAAACGTCAGCTCGACAAGTGAAAATACGGCGGTCTTTTTGATATTGTTGGTTCCTCAGGGGAGGTCATTGATGTAAAGGGGGCAGATGAGTGATTGGTTTTGGATAAATCAATCTGTACAATCTCGGTCAAGCCCGCCAGTTCTGAGACCTCCCTTGTATGATTACACAAAGAAGCTTGTGGTTAAATAAGAAAGTTGTTATTAAGAAATCGCTATCTACTTGTTTCATAAAACATTTTTTGTTTTAATTGCGTGTGCTGCAGCTGGTGTCGATATTTCAAACACTCTGTGAGTTGACCAGTAATTGACTGGATCATAAATGTTGAAATTAATACTAATAGCAAGTGGTGCAGAACATATGTATAATCTGTTGCCACCACTATCTGTTTAATTTAGACCTGTCTTGATTTTAGATTATGCATTTCACTTGTGTTATATTTGTTTTGTTAATATTGCTTTTCCATTAGCGTTTACATTTTTAATATTGTAATTATTGCCTAGATCTCTATTACAGGTTATGGTATGGGATATAAATGTGGATTTACATTAAATTTAATATATAAATTATCCAGATAGCAGCGATACTCAACCTCTATCTGGATAATTTCGCAGTTCCTCCCTCTACCCCTTAACTACAGGGATAGTGCCGGGTCGCCTAGAGGGATTTTCAGCCCAATGCTATCCCGTATAGTGGGTAATTTTATAAGGAGCCGCCTACAATTGAATAATGCACATATCTCTAGGTTTTTCAGTCATATACAGGCATAAATGACTACATAAATATTAAGCAATATTTTATAAGTACGCACATACAACCGATCATGTGTACTTTCATTGTGGGCATGCACAGGGGCAGAGTGTTACAGTCTTTTATAATTTACATGGATTCAGTGGAAATCTAGGTGTGATCATTTACACAAGCCATTATATCTTAAATGAACGAGTATTTTCACCACTTACACCTCTATTTTATAAAATAAAGTACACGTGTATTTGACTTTATAAACTAGGCAGAAAATACGCACATACATCTAGGCTTATAAATCATGTTCATGCATAAAACGGCGTTTGAGGTCATGCCTAAAAGTAGACAGCTGGCGCAGAGTCACGAACTACACATGTAATGTCCACGCTAATATTTACACCTGCTCTGGAAGAGGCATGATATGTATGTGCCTTGAATGTAGCCACTATTGCTACTGGATTTTTGATAATATTCTAAAGTGACATAGATGTGGCTCTATTTTATAAAGACACAAACAATAGGCAACTATGTGCTCGTCTAATCTAGGCAGTCCGTTATAAAATTATTCAGAGTTAAATATTCACCAATGGCCTGTGAACGTACAATTCTGTTTGAATACCAGTCCTGGAATTTCTAATTAGCTTGATGGAAACATCACAGGTGACTGCAACATATTACCAGGAATGCAGAAGATAGTACAACTTTATCCTGGTCTTTCTTTCATGCACAAATGCTATCACAGCAAAAGAAAATATAATCTATAATTGACATGGAATCTGACTTTTCAAATAATGCTCAAAGTGGACAACAAACTAGAAATACAATATAGGTGGCAGCAGCACATAGCGCACACTAATGCTCATTAACGCATGCTACTGTTTAGTAAACCGGTCCTGTACTGCTATCAGAAAATTACATTATTAACTCAAAAAATATACATATATACACACACATAAAACAAAACATCCAACCCTAGAACAACCAACGAAATATCCATTTTTGCTTTAAAAGTAAGAAACCAGAACGTAATAAAAAGAAAAACTTAACGAAAATAAAGTTACCTGGGGAAAGGTTTGAAAGAGGTAAGCCATCATTTCCAAAGCAGATTCTCTTCCAGTCTCATATTCATAACTAGCACAAAGTTTACAAAAAGACAGTTACCAGTCAACCAAATCTAATGAAAAATGTCCTAATCCTTTAAACAAGGAATACTAACTTACTTAAGCTGTGCAATTATGAATTCCAAATTTTTCTTCAGCTGGTCCCCAAGAGGATAATCAAGAAGGTATTTCAGGTAAATCTGAAAAAGAAAATCCCAGGAACCAGCTTGAGTAAAACGCACTGATTGGACATCTTGGAAGTAATTTTATAAACTTTTCAGTGCTCTCATAAAATTAAGTCACACCTCAAGGTATGTGCGGTACAAGTAGGCGTACTCAGGGGGAATGTTTGGGCAGAGTCATTATTAATGCATGTCGAGTATTTTACACACTGACATTTATGTCTAGTTGAATGCCTGTGGCTTCAATCTAGCCGCTATTTCTTCCAGCATTTTCTTTTACTATTTCTGCTAGCACTTTACAAATAGAGATCGGTGTCTATGGAGATCATTTTATCTTGTTAATCGTTTTACTACTACGACACACCTTGTTTAAACATTCCATGTAATGCATGTATGTTATAATTGAAGTTCTGAGTAAACCGCCTTGATTTGTGAAAGGCGGCATATAAGTGCACATAAATAAATAAATACATTTTAAATTGCTAGACACGATTTGGATGCTGAAAACACGCAAGCGGACGTCCAAATCACGGAGACGTCCCTGGAGCCATATTATAAACAGATTTTTAGATGCCTCTGCTGCAGGGGTGTCCGAATTAGAAGGGGATGTGGCAGAGGTGTGCCTGGGGTGGGGCTACAGACGTCCCCTATCGATCTTAGACGCCTCAGGGACATTTGGCATCCGCATCCAAATAGACCTGCTCCAGGCACAAACAGGCACTGGAAGAGTGCTTGTTTAGGCACTAAATCCTCTGGAGTGTGTTGAGAAGTTGGCAGTTCACTATGCTCAGTATTCTCCACAATCGGTGATATGTTGTGTGTGTTTGGGAAACTTGTTTTGGATTTTTACCATTGTATGTTTCTTTGACGTTCCCGGTATTGGGAACATCTTTGTAGATGTCCATATTGGGCATGTCAACGTTTGTGGAATCGTGCTGAAACATGGACATGCTTGCAGTTTTGGGGATGTTCTTACTTGGATGTCCTTTTTTAAAACATGCCTTCATGTGTCTTTATAAAATAGGCATAAAATAGACACCTTTCTGCCCAATTAACTTAGGCAATCGGTTATAAAATTACCCTCCATATGCAAAGATGATGGGCCTTAGAACTGGCTAGGCTGACAAAAATAATTTTGACTCACTGCTTCGCAAAATTTCTCAGGTGTTTAAAAGTGATGCTCTCATCCATTCACAGACAGAAGTCCAAGAGTGATCTGTTTGTTACGTTTTCCATGTTGTTACTGAAGGTCTATTTCAAATTTTTTTTGTACATGCTAATATTGAAGGTCAAGTTCCACACACCTGTCTGCACTGAACTCGGACCGGCTCACTCTGCCCAGTGACTGCAAACCTGGCAACCTTCTGCATGACTCCATCCATTTCGGGAACCACCAGTTTTCGTGATAAAATGGCCTTTGAAAGATTAAAGGGAGTGTGAGAGTTACTATGCATACAATAGTGTTTCACTGGAGATGGCAGCAGGTGAGGAATGTTAGGCTCATTCAGTTTGCCTGATTGTTCCCCTCTACAGTGCTCTAGCTAAGGACAAGTGACCCACTTGTCAACTGTACAAATTTGACTGCCTGCAACACATCACTTCTCATCTAAGTGAGTTCTGTTTTTTTAACTTCTCATCTTCTAACACACTGGGTTGATAAACATGCAGGTTTCCTGATTTAAACAAACATCCAAGACCCCCCATTTCTTTTATCTAATCTCTCAACTCAGTTCTTACCACTGCCAGCATGTTTAAATAGCGTCATGGTCAGGGCTAGCAGCAAGAGAATAATTAAACTAGTTATTAATGATCATGGTGACTATTCCTTTCATATTAATTGCCAAGCCATTTGTCAATAGCCAATATTTAATTTGCAAACTAAGAAAAACATTCTCCTTTCCTCTGGCAGGTACAGTTTGAGTGGTTTAAGACTCTGTGCAGGGCTTGTGTTATAGTATCCCTTCTCTGAAGTGCTTTCACCATCTTAATGTCCTTACAAAGTGCTAAGTGAATTCCTAACACCACTCTTCAAGTGTCTTTTGCTGTACTGTGAGAATGTAATGAAGCACTAATTTTGCAGCTCATTGACTATTTTTTGATCATATCTTCCAAGACTTTCTCCAGAAGTTTAATTGCTGCTCAAAAATGATCAGACTGGTAGTTCCTAACCTGCAATAAAACAATTGCTAATACCTTTAGAAGGCCAAATGCTGTTGCTTGCCGAGATGAATCATATATATCCTCTTCTGCATACCCAAGCAATACCTGCAGCTGCTTGTCTGTTATCAAGGGACTCTTCATGTTTCTCACAAGTAAAGTTACCACCTGCACATTGTACAAATAAGGATCAAAAAGACACCTGCAGGTCATACCTTTTAACTGGACTAACTTAGCGCATCTATGATTTGCTTTCAAGAATTTACCCTCTTCTTCAGGTGAGCAAAGAAACTACTTGTGCATTAAGGGGGCCGTTTACTAAATTGCGGTAAAGTTTTGTAGTTATATGGAGTAATTACCAAAATTACTGTGTGGTAACTACAAAACCACTGTGTTGATAATTGGTCCCAGCATCTGCCAATGTAGTTAACACAAAGAAAATACAACTTGTGCACATTAACGGCATTGCAGATAACGCAGATGCACTTAATGTAAGGAAAATCACTGTGCGTTAACTGCAAGCATAATTTACCCCCGTCCCCACCCACTCTTTGCCCCATTCGTGCTACACAGTTAAAGTGGGAATTAGTGTGCATAAAGGGAAAATTAGAAATTACCTGATAATTTGCTTTCCTTGAGTCCCTCCTGTCCATTCCAGACTATGGAGTTGTCTCCCTCCACTTGCAGCTTAGAGACTGAGCATGCCAAAGCTTGATGATGTCATGCCACATAGGTAGCTGGCACCTCCCTTCAGGCGTAGTATTATATTGACAAAACAGATTCCACGAACAAACAATGCAGGAGGAACCAGAAATATTCTACCAAAGCCTACACACTGCTTGAGCACCCCTTTATCAACCTCCCACATCCCCTTAAAATGTAAGCTTCATTGGTCTTTTTTTTTTTTTTTTTTACTCGCAATCCATGGTATTCCACAGGGAACCCACACAAGCAGATGATCCTAACTATACCCGGCCCAACAACTTGGTCCTTCTGAACCAGGATTGCCATATGAACAGACAGAACTACAAAGGGAGGGTTCTGGAATGGAGTGGAGGGATTCAAAGAAAGCAAATTATTACGTAAATCTTAATTTTCCCTTCTTTATTGTCCCCTCCAGCCCACTCCCAAGTATGGAGATGTACCAAAGCAATACTAACTCTGGGAGGGATCAGCGAGCCCAGCCTGAAGCATTGCTACCCCAAAAAGTGGATCCCTCACCGCCTACACATCCAGGTGGTAATGTCACACAAAGGTATGCAAGGACGATCAGGTAGCCGCCTGGCAGATATCCTCTGACGGTACCAAATCAATCTTGGGCCAAGATACTACCTGCGCCCGAGAGGAGTGCACCCGCAACCAAACAGGCAACTACTTGCGTTTCAGAAAGTATACTGCACAATTTCCTCCTTCATTCATCTAGCAGTTGAGGCTTTAGACGCGGCTTCACCTCTCCGTGGCCCCCCAAACAGGATAAACAAATGGTCCATTTTAAGAAACAATTCTATCCACCAAAGGAATTTACGAAGTATCTTATTCATGTCCAAGTGCAGTTGACGATCTGCCACTGATGTACCCCCCCACCCTGACTGAGATGAAAAACCGACATGACCATGGGTAAAAAGGAGGGCACACCGGATGCATTCTCTGAACCAAACAAATGGCCACTAGGAACACAGCCTTGAGCGTCAAGGTGGAGTCGCCCATGGGCTCGAAGGGTGCCTCTGTCAATGCCAATAGAACCAGATTTTAAGTCCCATGTTGGAACCAAGGACCTAACCGGAGGATGTACCTGCTTAATTGCCCTGAGAAAACAAACTACATCCGGATGAGACCCAAGGGACCGGCCTTGCACATGTCCATTATAGAAGGCGAGTGCCGCCACCTGCACTTGTAACAAACTACAGGCCAAATCCTTATCCAAACTGGACTGTAGGAACGCTAGAATCTCCGGCAAAGATGCTCCCAAGGGTCGGTAGTCTTGCTGCAGACACCAGTCTTCAAACAAACTCTCTCCACACACAGATATAAGACAAGGACATACAGCGCTTCCGCACCTTCAAGAGAATTGCAATTATCAAGGCAGAATTCTCTCTCTTCCTCAACCTAGCCCTCTTAAGAGCCAAATCGTGAAAAAGAATTGACCCACCTGAGGCATCAGAATGGGGCCCTGCGAGAGGAGGATGGTCCAAACCGGAAATCGCCACAGGTGGATGACCTTCAGACAAAGTAGGTCGGCATACCAAAGCCGGCCCTGAGTGGGCCTCGAACCTTTGCACTATCTGGCTGATCAGCACCCATGGCAGAAAAACATACAGGCGACCTTCCGCCAGCCTTGTCTGGGTCAGCGCATCCAAACCTTTTGACATCTTTTCCCGCTGTCTGCTGAAGAAAACGGGCCGCCTTTGCATTGTCAAAGGTCGCCATGAGGTCTATGATGGGCTGACTCTAGCACCAGACTATCATCTGGGCAAAGATTTAGTCATTGAGGGACCACTTGGCAGGATCCAGCCGATACCTGCTGAGATAGTCGACCTGTACGTTCTCTATGCCGGCTGCATTTATTTTATTTTATTTATTTAAGTGTTTTTATATACCATCCCTTCCAGAGATCCAGGGTGGTTTACAATTAGCAAAAGAAAACAAAACTTTTGCATTAAACTTGTGAACTATAAAATGGGGTTACATAGAACTGGATTGTGGTGCATATAGAGGCATGATCATGGATAATTTACAATAATTCAATAAACAAATTTACAAATGCTGTCTGAATAATAATGCTTTATTTGTAATAATTCAATTGACATATTTACAATAGATGTCAGAACAAGGGATAAGGGATTAGTATCAGAGAAAAAGGTGTGTGAAGGGTACTGGTTGATAAAATTACTTCCTGCACAATTTAACGTTATTATATGTAAGTTGTTATGTTGGGAATATTTTGTTCTTGTTTTCTGAATTTCCAAAATGATGTATAAATAGGTATGTTTTTAATTCCTTTCGGACGCCTTTGAGATCTTTGATGGCTCTTAGATTATCTGGGAGGGCATTCCAGAGAATGGGTGAGAAGTGAGAGAATGCCCTATTGCTTGAGTGGTTTGTTTTGCGATAGTTAGAAGGAACGATCAAGATATATTTCCTGCATTCTCTTCTAGTTCTTTCAGTGGATGGTATGTTGATGGGTGATGAAAGAAATGAGGGGGCTATTTCCCCTATGAGTTTGAAAGTGATCATGAGAATTTTATATTTTATTCTACTCAATATTGGTAACCAATGTAGTTTGTATAAGATTGGTGTAATGTTTTTGGTGCTATTTATCTTAAAAATGATACACGTGGCTAAATTTTGGGGCACCTGGAGATGGTTGAGGGTCTGTTTAGGTAGCCCACGTAATATACTATTTGCAAAATCCAGGTGAGTAATGATGGCCTGTAGTACGGTTTGGAAGTCATTATTAGTTAAGAATGGTCTGAGCTGTTGTAGCAATCATAGTTTGTAGAATATGGTTCTAGTGATAAGTTTTATATGGGTTGTCATTGTGAGACTCTGATCCATGGTAATTCCTAAATACTTTACTTCATTCTTCACTTCAAGATCTACAACTATGAGTTTTAGTTTTGGTAGAGGGGTAAAGTTTTGGTTCCTTATTACGAATAGGATTTCAGTTTTGTTGAGATTTATGTGTACGTTATTACTTCATTGAGGCATGCCGTAATTTGGTGAAAATTGGGATTCATAATGTTTATTGGGAGATAACACATTATGTCATCCGCATAAATGTGGTAGGCTATTTTAAATTTCTTGAAGATGTTACAAATAGGTTGTAAGTAAATACTGAATAGTAATGAGGAGAGTGCAGATCCTTGAAGGATACTCTTCTCTTTGTATGGTTGGGATACCCGTTGTCCTATTGTACTTGTGTACGTTGTGATAGTTAAGATTGGAACCATTTAAGGACATTACCGTATATGCTTATCTACTGTAACCTTGTAAGTCAGATGTTGTGGTTGATATTGTCAAATGCAGATGCTATATCCAAAAATACAGTCACAAATGCTTGCTTTGAGTTTTTCAGCCCTTGAATAAGGTTATCAAAGAACGCCAAAAGGAGCGTTTCTACACCATGATATGGTCTAAATCCATATTGGTGTTCATCTAGAGGGGTATTTTGGTCAATAAATTCCTGGAGCTATATCTGAACGTTTTTTTTCAATAACTTTAGCTATGAAAGGGAGGCTGGATATTGGTCTATATGAGCTAGGATTTTGTTTATCTAATGTTTTATATTTTAATATTGGTCTGACAGAAGTATGTTGTAAAGCTGATGGCACTATTCCTAGGTTTAAGGATTGATTCTATATCGAGTATAAATAGCACCAGTTCAGAGTGGAAGGCTTTTAGCCAGCTAACTGGGCAGGGGTCTAAGATTGATGATGTTGTATTAATTTTAGAGATGATTTTCTTAATGTATCTTAGATCAATTTTGTGAAATGTATGCCACATTTTAGGATATGCATCCGTATCATAGTGGTTTAGTTGTAAATGTGGGGTATTATGCTGTTTTAGTTTGTTCATATAGTGCACTGCCAAGGTTTGTGGGTCTAAGTGGGCTATTTATATCTGGTGAAAGTACCTGAGTTAATGATCTTACAATATCGAATAGCTCTCTCGGGCGATTAATGGATTTTTTTGAGGATCTTTGTATGGTATTCTTTTTTTGCATTGTTTATGGATGTCTTATAAGACTGAAGAGTGTTCATGTAGGATATTCTGTCATTCAAGGATTCTGTAATCCTCCATTTAATGTTTCATCCTTCTCAATTATTGTTTTAGTTTCCTCAGATCATGGGTATACCATTTTTCTGAGAGCTTTTGTATTATTTTTCTGTTGTGAATTAGGTGCCAATGCAGCCTTCTGTATTGTGGTGTTCCAATTTGTGATTATATCATCTACTGTATTTCTGTTAAAGAAGTATCTAGTTGTGGTAAGATTTCATTTAGGAAGTCTTCTTTTTTGAACGCCTTGAAACGTTTAGATTGGGAATCATTATTAATCTGTGATGATGTAGATATTATGTGTGGTAGTGTAAGTTCAGTAAGATAATGGTCTGACCATGGAACCTGCAGTGTTTGTGGAGGTAGGTATAGGTTATGGTGAGTTATGTGATCAGGGATAAATACTAGATCGAGTGTGTTGCCTCTGTTATGAGTTGGTATGTGTATGATCTGTTGAAAACCTAAATCTTCCATAGCTCTTAGAAATTTTGTGGAGTGTGAATCTCCGCCCAAACGAGGAGTGGCTGTATTTCGTTCGCAAGGTGCCTCCTTGCTGACTGATGTAAGCTACCGTAGTTGCATTGTTGGAAAACAGCCAGACCGCTTTTCCCTGGAGGACAAGCCGGAAAACCTTCAACACCAGGAATACTGCTCTCATCTCTAATCAGTTGATTGACCACTGGCTCTCCTCCTGTGTCCAGAGACCCTGCATCTGGAGGTGTGTCCCCAGCCTACAAGGCTGGCATCTGTGGTCAACGGAATCCATTCTGGTGGCTCGAGCGGCATTCCGGTCTGAAGCTTGTCCTCACACAGCCACCAGCAAAGGGCCACTCACATGTACAAGGGACAGGGCAATGCCCTTGAGAGCACAGGTCTCTGCAGGAGAGCTCACTGCAGTGGACACATGTAGGCCCGCGCCTAGGGAAATAGATCTATTGCTGCTGCCATCGACTCCAGCAGCTGGAGATAATGCTAAGCAGTCTGAGCCGCCAGCCAGAGAAACTGCCTCACCCAACGCTGAATCTTATGCACTCTCTCCTCAGCAAGGACACCTGACCTGAAGTGGTGAAAAAAACAGGCTCTGAGGTACACCAGATTCTGGCTCGGCATCAGGGAGCCCTTGGCGAAATTGACCACCCAGCCTAGTTGCTGCAGACAATCTATCACTCGTGCCATGGCTCTTCTAATCTCCTCTCGAGACTTTGCCCGTACTAGCCAGTCGTCCAAGTATGGATACACCAGGACACTTTTCTAACCACAAAGCCGCTGCCACCACCACTTATCACTTTGGTGAAGATGTGTGGCTCTGTCGCCAATCTGAACGGCAAGACCTGGAACTGAAAATGGCCGAACGGGACAGCGAACTTCAGGATCCTCTGGTGTTGAGACCTGATCAGAACATGCAGATAAGTCTCTGTCAAATCCAAGGCCGTCAGAAACTCGCCCTGTCTCACGGCCACCATGACTGACAGAAGTGTCTCCATGCGAAAATGGGGCATATGCAATGCACAGTTCACTCTCTTGAAATTCGAAATGGGCTGAAAGGTCCTTTCCTTCGTGGAGATGACAAAATATATCAAATATTGACCATCACCGCACTGGTCAGGTGGAACCTAGACAACCGTTTTGAGTTGCGCAGGCACTCCAGGATGTCCCAGATCGCCTCCAGCCTTCAAAGTCTTCTGCCGGGTGACCTGATGAAGAAGCCTGGAAACCGGCTGGTGAACTTGAGCACACACCCCTCCCAGACCACCTCTAGCACCCACTGGTCGGACGTAATCTGGACCCAGGCAGAGTAAAACCCATAGCTGCCTGCCTACTGAGATTGTGCCCTCCTGGGCTCCCCTCATTTTATTGCATCTTCTTGGCATCCGAGGAACGGCAGATTATAATGCCCCCGGGCCTGTTCCTCGGAACCCACGAAAGGGCTGACCTCGACTCGGGTAGCAACTTCTCTGGAAAGATGCAAAGTGCACAACTCAGAAACATCGAAAATCACAGGGCTGACCCCTCACTTCTCCTGCCACCCTCACCAGCTTGGGTTTATCTTCTGGGAGGCGGCCCCCCCTTTGTATCATTCAGCTCTTTCACCAATTTGTCCAGTGCCTTGCCAAACAATAACTGCCCCTTAAAGGGTAGCCTTTCCCAGACACGCCTTGGATTGCCCGTCGGCCATCCAATTCTGCAGTTAACGAGCCACCACCGACCACCGCCGATGCCATATCCATACCGCTCCCCTCCAGGACACATTGCGCTCACCTTCAACAGGTCCTAAGCCACATAGGCCCCAGAGCTGGATGTTTGCAAGGACATGGTACCGATGTGAAAGGCCTGCTTAAGTACGCTCTTCAATTTCCGGTCCTGCTTATCCGTGATGGCAGCGCCCCCTTCAACCAGGATCATAGACCCCTTTGAGTCCGGATTCAGGCACCTCCCATTCATCATGTATCATCTGCTTAATGACCCTATGAATGGGAAAAGCTGTCTGTGGCTACTGCATCGCCTGAAAGAAGGGATCCTCTAATGGTTCATCCTTCATGGTCACTCCTTGCTGAATGTTTAGTGCTGCCAGGGAGTGCACAATCAGCGCTGCCAACTCTTCTTACCTAAACACCTGAATTATATGTGAGTCATTCCCCTCCTCAAGGGAATTTCCACTTCTTCTAGCTTGGCCTGTGGGGCCTCTCCCTACATCTCCGTCCCTCCTTCCAGGGGTGGGTGGGGGGGTTTGGACCTCTCTGAATGTAGGTAGCCCATGTCCTCCCACACATCAGCAGGTACACATGTCCGCTTGGCCCGGGGCTCCTCTTCAGCCCAGTGACTCTTTAGCTGCTGGTAAGCCCCTGTTCCTACTGCTAATCTTTCTTTCTTACTGCTCTTCAGTGGAGTCCTCACTACACTGAAACCCCCAAGCAGCTTGGAGACTGAGAATACTGAGCTAAGGGAGTTGCCAGCTGCCTATATGGCATGACATCATCAAGCTTTGGCATGCTCAGTCTCCAAGCTGCAGGTGGAGGGAGATAACGCCACAGACTGAACTGGACTGGCGGGAACGATAAGAAAGTTTTAAGTTAACTGTTAGTGCAGCCATGTGCTAACAGCACATGCTAATTCTGTGTTAGCTGCTTAACAGACTTTAGTAAGAGGCCACCTAAAATCCAATGTTGATCCCAGTTAAACAAAACCTGTTCTTTAAAGTGGCTCCTAGAGCCAAACAGTTGTAAAGCAGAGAGCAATACAATTTCTTTCTGATAGTTCATTTGCACCGTGTCCAAAGCAGCATTATACATTGGGCACATCCTTCACTCTTCTCTAAAATGAAGCAAGGACCTGAACTGAGATCCAGAGAAAGAAGCTAATCCTTCAATCGGCTGCAAATTATCCCCACAACCTTGCTGCACCATTAAGAAGCCAATGGATTAGCTTCAACATTTCTCTAGAGACAATAAAACGTACCTTGAAACAGTTCACAACTAAATGGAAGTTCTGCCCCTTGGCAGCTCCTGCTTTGGCATAGTCTTTCAGTAGCATGAATAGCTGCCTGGTTAGCTGTTCAGTATTCTTTTCAATAGATGGCAGAGAGAATTTTAACATCCAAACCAGGGTCTGCAGAGCACCAGTGATAACCTGGAAATACAGGTGCAATGAAAAGCGACAGAAAATTAAGATGCCTGTGAAATGATCTAAGCAATACAAACTCAAAAGTTACATTTTATGAAGGAGCAGTAAACAGAATGTTCATGAAACAAATTTTGTTTTTACTGAAATAGCACTCCACAGTTTTCCACTCCATTGACTATAAACTATTAATCGCCCACCTTAGAATTTAAGGCTCAAAGGCCCAGCGTTATCCTGCTTAAAATTGTTTCTCCACAATTGTGCCCAGACTGTCTCCTTGAGATTATCACCACCACACCCTTTTGTTCTCTCTTAGGGTAGATCCTTGTGGAAGCATATCACTAACACGGTCTCACCCCACCTCGCCAGGAGAGGTCATCAGAGACTACCTGACTTCCTACTGATCATATACCGATGACGTACAGTTACTGGTCCCCTCGGAAAAATCCACTGCAAACCTAAGTGAATGTCTGGGCATGATCTTTACTTGGCTGCACCAAAATAAACTGAAACTAAAGTCATAAAAAACAGCTCAAAAATGATACTCGATGGAAATTATCATATACTTATTGTATTTTTCCTGTAAACTAGTGGTTCCCAATCCGTGGTTCACAGAGCCCTGGGGGTTCATGAGAGCATTACAGGAGGTCCGCAGGGCAGAGAAGAGAGAGTCTTTTCATGCTGCTATAAGCCATGTGAGCACAATATCGAGGCTGCTATAGAGGGGGGCTAAGCAGTAGCTGCAGGGATGATAGAAGCAACAGCAGCTTTGGGGGTGAGATTGGAGGTGGCTGCGCAGGTCAGAAGCAGCAGGGACATGCTTGGTGCTGAGGGAAAGGGATCCAAGAAGAGTGTTGGGGCTGAACCTAGGGGGTCCCTGAATATTTTGGAGGTTAATAAGGCGCCTGAACAACCAAAAAGGTTGAGAATCTTTGCTGCAAACCACTCTGGGTTGAATCTTGATCAAGGAAAGTGGTCTAGAAATATAACAGAAGAACTCTAGCTATCACTCAGGTCCTGTAGATTGGGTTGCATACTGGATTCTGAGTTCACAAAGGAAGCTCAGGTCCAAACAATAGCTAAACTGGCTTTATATCAACTACGCCAATTATGCTATTTCCAACTTCTCTTGAACATACATGCCTCAATGACCATCATCATTTGAATTACTGTCTACATGAAAATCTCCCCCCTCCCAAAAAAACAGCCAGCTCAACTGGCATTTACAACATATTTAAAATATTGTAGCTTGAATACTACTGAATGCAAGGAAATTCAAAAGGAACACTCCACCCCAAAATCTCTGTGCTGGCTCCCAATACTCTACTGAATCCAGTTCAAAATCCTAGTACTAGCCTTTAAGGCCCTACAAGGACGTGCACTGCTCTACCTCAATCATGTCCTTACATAGCTCCTCACCCAAAGACACACATCTCATGAGTATGAAAATGAAAACTCTCTCCGGGCTAGTCCTAGAGCTTTAGGATTCCCCAGCACTGAATAGTAATCGTCAAACAGAACAGAATCAGCTGGTTCTGACATGTAGAAAACTATTACGTAAAACACAACAAAGAGCAACTGCTCGAAAAGTCTTCCCAAGAAACACAAAAGGCGAGCAGATATGGAGGTCACATGCGCTTTATTAAAGTTGAAAGCCCCAACGCGTTTCGGCGATTGCCTTCATCAGGGGGTGCTGGAGGACAACAAAACAATGTAATAAAATAACATTATCTCATAAAAAATGAATTTATAAAAACACAAAATTAAGAACATCAAAAGATATATGTACTATAAAAGTAATTATACAAGCATAAACACATGTAAATGACCATACTTAATATGAAAACGGACAAACAGCCATAATATAACAAAATCATAATGTACTTACAAGTAGCCTTTATCAAGGGAGGATCAGACACGAGGGCCTGCAATTCACTGACGCGTCTAGCGGAAGTGAGGGCTATCAGGAATAAGGTTTTCCAGAGAACAGGTAGCCATCGGTTCAAAAGGCGGACAGGTGATCCGCTGTAAAACCACATTCAGATCCCAGTCAGGTGCTGGCGGGCGCAGAGGTGGTTTTAGTAGAAGGAGACCTCGGAGAAACCGTGCTACAAGAGGGTCGCTGGAAAGAGGTCTGCCGTCCACCGGCACATGGTGTGCTGACAGAGCACTGAGGTGGACCCTGACTGAGTTGGACTTAAGTCCCAGATTAGAGAGGTAGAGCAGGTACTGCAAGATCACCGACACCGAGCAGGAGAAGGGATCCTGAGACTGCTGTACACACCAAACGGAAAAGCGACGCCATTTAAGGGCGTAGCATTTGCGGGTAGAAGGTCGCCGAGAAGCTAGGACGACCTCTTCCACCTCTGCCGGCAGGAGAAGGGGAGCAAGGACTACCCTTTCAGCCGCCAGGCCATTAGATTGAGAGATCTGAGGTTGGGGTGTAGCAGAGACCCCTGATCCTGTGTTAGGAGAACCGGATGAAACCCCAGAGGGAACGGATCCTCTACCGCTAATTGCAACAGGAGTGGAAACCACGGCTGTCTGGGCCAGCGAGGAGCCACCAGGATCATGGACGCTTTGTCCTGGAGAACCTTGAACAGAGTTCAGGAGACCAGCGGGATGGGAGGAAAAGCATAGAGAAGGTTTTCCGACCATGAGAGCAGAAATGTATCTGCCGCTACCCGAAGGGGATGTGGCTGACGCGAGCAGAAGCGAGGAAGTTGCCGGTTGAGAGGACTGGCAAAGAGATCCATCGTGGGGAGGCCCCACTTCAGAAAGAGTTTCTGGACTACCAAGGGATCCAGACGCCACTCGTGCGGCTGGAGTATCCTGCTGAGTTTGTCCGCCAGGCAATTCTCCTGGCCTGGGAGATAAACTGCTTTGAGAAGAATGCCGTGACTGACGGCCCAAGAGCAGAGCTTTTGAGCTTCTCGGCAGAGAAGGAAGGAGCCCGTGCCGCCCTGTTTGTTCACGTAGAACATGGCAACTTGATTGTCCGTCTGGACAAGGACGGACTGGTGAGAAGTCAGGTGGGAGAAAGCCTTGAGCGCCAGACGAATAGCTCTGAGCTCCAGGAAGTTGATCTGTTGAGCAGATTCCCACGCGGTCCAGAGACCTTGAGTACATGCCCCCTGGCCGTGAGCTCCCCAGCCCAGGAGGGAAGCATCGGTCGTCAGCACTTGAGTCGGCTGAGACGACTGAAAAGGCATTCCGAGCACCAGGTTCGGCCGATGAAGCCACCACTGTAGGGAAGAGGCCAGCGGACTGGAGAGGCGCACTAAGTCGGCTAGGCCGCCGGTGGCTTGTTGCCACTGTTTGCGAAGGCACCATTGAGCCGGCCGCATATTCAGGCGAGCATTGGGGGTCACGTGGACGGTGGAAGCCATGTGGCCGAGTAATCTCAGGAAGCGCCTGGCGGAGACCAGGGACTGGCTGCGAAAACGGCCGGCTAGGTCCATGAGCCGTTGAGCCCTGTCGAGAGGCAGGAAAGCTCGAGCCTGAGGAGTGTGCAGTCTTGCGCCGATGAACTCGAGATCCTGTGAGGGGAGCAAAGTGGACTTTGCGAAGTTTATGACAAAGCCCAAGTACTGCAGAAGAGTCACCGTGCGGTGTGTGGCATTGGTGACTGCCGGAGGGGACGACGCTCTGATGAGCCAGTCGTCGAGGTACGGAAAAACATAGAGGCCGTGAAGCCTGAGATAGGCCGCCACCACCGCGAGACATTTTGTGAAGACTCGCGGTGCGGAGGACAGGCCAAAGGGCAGTACTCTGTACTGGTAGTGATTTCCGGCCACCACAAACCTTAGGTATTGGCGGTGGCTTGGGTGGATGAGGATGTGCGTGTAGGCATCCTTTAGATCCAAGGAGCATAGCCAATCTCCCTGCTGGAGGTAGGGCAGAAGGATTCCAAGGGTAAGCATCTTGAACTTTTCCCGCACAAGGAACTTGTTGAGGTTGCGCAAGTCCAGGATGGGTCTTAGGCCTCCTGTCCTTTTTGGTATTAGGAAATACCTGGAATAAAAGCCTTGACCTCTCAGGTGGTGGGGCACCGGTTCCACAGCCTGGTCCTGAAGAAGACTTGCTAACTCCTGAAGGAGTAAGTCCCTGTGCAGAGGGAGTCGCGGAGGTTCCCCCGGAAAATAAGAGGGAGGGACCTGATGGAAGTGGAGAAGATATCCTTCTCGCACGACTTGAAGCACCCAGGCATCTGAAGTGATGTTGGACCACCTGTGGGCGAAGTGAACCAGCCGCCCTCCGGTGCTGGGAGGGACCAGCTGAGGGGGAGAGGCTATGCTGAGGAAGTCAAAAACCCCCACCCTGCTGAGCAGGGGCTGGTGGTGCAGGCTTGGGGGCTTGCTGCCTACGGGACCCGTTACCCCGTCCCTTGGCCTGCTGACCCTGTTGGGGAGCTGGAGGGGCCTGATATTGGGGGTAGTGTTTGTAGGCAGCCGCCTTTCTCGGGTAAAAGGACTTTTTTCCCGAGCCCTTCTTTTTCTGGGAAGGGGCGGAGGTCTTCCTAGAAAGCCTGGTCCTGGTGAGAGTCTCCGTCTCGATTTGTGCAGCCTTTTCAGCCATGGGCTTGCCAAAGAGGTTCTCACCTCTGCAGGGGACATCGACCAACTTGTCCTGCACCCAAGGCTCAAGGTCAGACGACTGAAGCCAAGCCTGTCGGCGGGCACCGATGCCGGCTGCGGCCACACGAGCCGATGCTTCAAAGCCATCATAGGCTGCTCGGGACATGAATTTGGAGCATTCCCGAATAGCAGATGTTAAGGCTAGGAACCTCCGCAAAGGTTCCTCGGACAGTCCAGCAGAGAATCCGGCTAGCTCTTTAGCCAGGTCTCGGAGATACATGCCCATGTATAGCTGGTAGGTCTGGACACGACAAGCCAGCATAGAGCCCTGGAAACACTTCTTACCAAGGCCATCCAGGTTACGGGCCTCCCTGCCAGGGGGCACCGAGGAGTGCATTTTCTGGCTCTTCAGCCGATGCATGGCCGATTCCACTACCATGGAATGGTGTGGTAGCTGTGCTTTTTGGAAGCCAGGACTCTTGCGGACTCGATAGATGGAATCGACCCGCTTGCTCAATACCGGCGACGAGGCCGGACTCTCCCACATGCGGAAGAGTAGTCGTTCCAGCATGGGAGGCACCGGTACAGTAAAGTGCTCCCGGGCGGGAGAGTCGTACTGAAGGGCGTCGAGCTCTTCGGCTCGAGGCTCCTCCTCGGGATCCGCCGGGAAGGCCAAAGCCTTGGCCATATCCCTGACGAAGTCCGAGAACCGGGCATCCTCCGGAGGGGACTGTTTCCGAGGTTCGGACTCAGGTGAGTCCGAGGGGACACACCGAGTCCGAAAGGAATCAGGTGACTCCTCCTCTTCAGACTCCCAGACCGACTCCGAGGAGGAATCAGTGGGGTCGGCTCGGGCAGGCGGAGGCGTCAGCCGCCCCGACGCCAAGGGAGTCGGCGGCGACGACCTCGGTCCCGAACGGGAGGCCGAGGGTGACCTCGACCGAGGATCGACTCGAGTTCGCATGGACTCGAGGATCGGCTCGGTCTCCGGGGTCGACTTAGACGTCGACGTCCCGGCGGTCGGGGCAGCGGCGCCAGCGAGGCTAGCGATCAGTGCCCGCTGCTGGTCCATGAAGGCAGATAGTCTGCTCTCCAAGGCCGTCAACCTGAGTCCGACCTCAGGTGACCCAGCAGTCCCCGACTCGGGCCCCGACGGCGTCGGGCCCGACGTCGGACCTCTCGGAGGCGAGTCCAGAAGGACCACAGGACTTACCCGAGCAGGCAACTCCGACTCCAGGCGAGGTCGCTTCGGGAGGTGCTCCTTCTCCAAAGACCCGGGACGGCCGTCGGGGCTATGCGACCTGGCCCTCGTGGAGCCAGGAGCGTCCACCGACGCCGCCCTCGCGGGTTTTGTCTTCCGTCGATGGTCTCCGGAGGGAGAACCCCTGTCGGAGGAGCTTCGGCGAGGTTCAGAGCTGGAGCCTCTGGATGCCGAGGCCTCCGACGAGGTCCGGGTACGGCTGGGGTCAGCGAAGATTCTATCCCGCTGATGCCGCCGACTCCTCAACGCTTTGGAGGACATTTTGCCACAGGCTCCACAGATCATTTCTTCATGATCCGGGCCCAGGCAGCGGAGGCAATTATCGTGTGTGTCAGTGAGTGACATATTTCTGTCACACTGACCACACCGCTTGAAACCACTGGCAGCCATCGGGGGAAAAAGGGCCCCTGCAAGGTCAAAGGACCGGGCAGCCAGGGAAAAAACGAAAACGAAACTGACTAAAATCAGAAAAACCGAAAAATAAGGGAAGGACTCGCAACGGCGTCGCGAGTCCGGGCAGGAAAACGACCGGCGTCGAACCGAATTGAAAAACGAGTAAAACTCACGAAAATCAACTTTTTTAGCGGGGACACGACGGGTACGTCTGTAGGGCTCCGCGGAAAAAAGAAGACTGGCTAAGATGGCACCCTTGGGCGGGAAGGCGACCGCGCATGCGCGCTGCAATTCCCAAAGGCTTTCTGTGAAAGCTGGGGAAAATTGCTCCGCGAGGGCTCCGTCGGCGCCGACGTCACCCATATGTGAGGACTGACTTCCTGCTTGGTCCTGGAGAAAACACTTTTACACATGGTAACAGCTTTGAAAATGGCCTCCCTTAATGGTACTGAGAATAGGCAAAAGATCCGTCAGCAGAAGGTGAGAGATAACAATAGACAGTGGCATACTTTCAAATTAAGGACCTCCAAGTGATAATTTTGTAAAAGGCCTCCAAGGCAGGAGGAGGTCCATTTCGGAAAATCTGAGGGGGGTGGCAAACGTCTCACTTGCTTCCTTGGGGCCTTCGTACTACAGGAAATGCTTAGCCAGAATTTACTTCACTGCCAGTAGCTGTAACATTGTCAGGAAAGATGGAAAAGGCATTCATATCCCTTTTAATTCCCACTTAGCCCTGAATGCTCTAAGAGGCTGGACCAGGCAAGGTCGTATGCCTTAAAGCTGTAGCACTGCAGTGCTGGTGATTCGGGTTCAAATTCCACATCCGCTGGGGTTAGCTGGGCAAAGGTGGTGTGCTCAGGCCAAAGGAAGGAGGCCTGTCTGGGAACAGAGAGCAGCAGAGACTGCCGAGAAAGAACATGGGAGGAAAAAAACAACAAAAACATGTCGAGCCACAGAAATGTTCAACAGGAAACAAGGGGCAGAAGAGCAAGCACAGTTTTCACATAGACTATTGTACCTTTACATCCATGGACTGCAGGCAATCTATCAGCAGCTGTACAAAAGGATCCAGCATTTCCAGAACATGCTCATCTGAGGAATTGACTTTGGCTTTCTTCAAACTCATGTGAAGCAGCTGAAAATATTAAAACAGTGCTATCTGTATTACAGGAACAGGACTAAAATCTTCTGTAAAAGACTGAATTATGATGCATGCTGGCATAACCTACAGACATTTTGATTTACAGCTTAATTTGTTTTCTTTTTTTTGGGGGGGGGGGAAGGGGGGAAGCTAAGCAGTTTCCTCCTGCTCTTTTGGGCGTCCAATTCAATCAAATTTCAGACTGGGATCCAGTGCTCTGCATCTTCATTCAGTTTTCCCCTTATATAATATCCCTTTCCAGCTCCTCAGCTCAACCATCTCATGACAATCCATGGCTAGGGACCATGCATCAGGGCTTCCTTTGTAATCTTGGAACTATAGCCCTGCATTCAGCCACTAGGTGTCACTATTTCATGATAAATAGCACTCTCTCCAGATCTGGTCAGGCCTTACCCAAAAAACTGGATTATCAGAACTTTAGGATGCTATGGTTCAGATTTAAAAATGTAAGATAACACAAGCATTGAGGCATGTAGCAGGTAATTTTTTAATAGGTCTATTTGAGCACTATGAGCATTCATTTAAGAACTCTATATATTAAGCAAAAGGAGACTTGTTTATTATATGGGTGTTTTATAAAAGCACCACAGATGCCTATGTGCCTTTATAAAATAGGCTCCCAGATCCAGGCTTAATAGCACACAAATGTAGATGCATACATTTACACCTGCTCAGGTACACACATCACAACCCACCTCTGGGAACACTTGCATGCAGCTCACGTAAATGTAGATGCAATTTTCTACTGCCAGAGTAGCTCTCTCTTTCTACTGCTAACAAACATATTTCTAGCAAAGAAAATGCTGATGCAGAGCAAAGGTTCAAGTACAGCACTCCTGTCAGGGCATTCTATGCTTTCTGAACAAGATGAAGGTGAAATTTCACTTAGCGTTAATTTCCTTTCCTGGAATTCTGCTAGACCAGTGGGTTAACTTCCCCTGCCAGCAGATAGATGATGGAGAGAAAAAAACCCCAGAAGCTTGAATGATATCACCCTTGATAGTTAACCCAGAACCCCTAGGGGTCAGCTTCAGTATGCCACTAACAAGCATGAGGACTTCAGACCCCAGTCTAGTGAGAAACTCTACCAGCTAGGCCAAGAATTATGAATGTGAACGAACTGATGCAGAAGGCTGCTTGCAGCCAAACTATGTACAGGCAGACAACCATCAGGGCCAGCCGACTCCTGTAGAAGATTGTAGCTGAGCATCGGCAAAGGCGAGTTCTGAAGCAGAAACGGATGGGTCCTGGACTGGTCTAGCAGGATTCCAGGAAAGGAAATTAACAGTAAGTGAAATTTCACCTTCCAAATCATCCTGCTAGGCCAGTCCAGACTAGTGGAAAGTATCCAAGCTACCCCACTGTCGGGCAGGAAGATGCAACCGTAGCCGTAGCCAACACTGTGGACCCAAAGTGAGCTGCATCCCTGGCTTGGAGATCCAAGCGATAGTGATGGGCAAACATAGAGGAGGAGGACCAGGTCTCCACTGAGAAAATGTCTAGCGAGGCAACCCATGACCTTTCCACCCACAAGGCTGCTTGTGTCCTCGTGGAGTAACCTTAAAGCCCCATTGGAAATGATCTGTCCTTTAGGCGATAAGCAGCCTCAACAGCTTGTTTAATCCAGAGCGCAATCGTGGACTTTGAAGCAGCCCTACCCTTATGGGGGCTCAAAGTCAATGCAAACAGGTGATCAGAGAGGCGAAAAGGATTGGTAACCCTGAGATAGCAACACAAATGTTCGGCAGACATCAAGGAAGCAAAGGCACTGCTCCTCCGACAACGAGGGGAGTGAGACTGTCTGGTTCACATAAAAGTCAGATAAATACTTTGGACAGTAAAGATGGTACTGTGTGCAAGGTCACACCTTCTGGTGAAAAAGCCAGAAAGGGATCTTGGCAAGACAAGGCTTGGAGTTCAGAGAGATGCCGGGTAGAGGTAACCACTACCAGAAAGGCGGTCTTGAGGGTTAGAACTTTCAGAATAGTTGCTTTCAGGTGCTCAAAGGACACACATGTGAGAGCTTGAAGAACCAAAGAGAGATCCCAAGGTGGAACGATCACACGTACTCGAGGATGCAACATGCGAACTCTGTAGAGGAAGCACATGACATCGGGATGGGACATGAGGGAGCCCCGCAGAGCAGACCCTGAAAGCAAGTTAAAGCCGCCACATGAACCTTCACGGAGTTTAGGGAGAAACCCTTGTCAAACCCGTCCTGAAGGAAAGAAAGGATGTTCAGGACTTGAGCCCACCATGGGGATAGATTCCGCAGAGCGCACCTAGACTCAAAATGTTTCCATACTCAGGCGTATGCCCATGGAGGGCCGCCCTTCTTTAAGCAGGGTGGCCACAACAGGCTCCGAATAACCCTTGTAGATCAACCGGTGCCTTTCAACAGCCAAGCCATAAGCGAGTAGGGAGCAGGGTTGTCCATGACGATCGGCCCCTGTCTCACAAGTCCCTTGCGTGAGCCGACTGGCATTGGAGTTGACACCAGCATCCAAACCAGGTTGACATACAAGGGGTGATGTGACCAATCTGGCACCACCAGAATCACCTGCCTGGGATGATTTTTTTTTTTGCAGCTGACATGCTCGTTAGCACTCTCCACACAATGGAGGGCCTGCACAGACTGATGGAACTTCTGAACTAGTTTGGATGTTGTTTTTGTCTCAGGATCAATGTGGAAAAATAGGAAGCATCTTGAACAATTTTCAGAAGACTGTGTTCGTGAGAAACTAGCTTAACTTAAAGTAGACAAAGCGATGGGACCGGATGGGATACACCCTAGAATACTGAGGGAAATTGGGGACGTTCTAGCAGCTCCACTGACTGACCTTTTCAATGCCTCGTTGGAGTCGGGAGTGGTGCCAAAGGACTGGAGAGAGGCTCATGTGGTGCCTTTACACAAAAGCAGAAGTAAGGATGTGGTTGAAAATTACAGGCCGGTTAGTTTAACTTCGGTGGTAAGTAAATTATTGGAAACGCTGCTGAAACAGAAAATACTGAGGTTTCTGGAGTCCAGTGGATTACAGGATCCGAGGCAGTATGGATTCACCAGAGGCAAGTCTTGTCAGACAAATCTGATTGACTTCTTTGACTGGGTGACCAGGGAGTTGGACCGAGGGAGAGCCCTAGATGTGGTGTATTTAGATTTCAGTAAAGCTTTTGACATCGTTCCTCACAGACGACTTATAAACAAACTGAGCACCCTAGGGATGGACCCTAAAGTTTCTGCTTGGGTTAGAAATTGGTTGTGTGGGAGGCGACAAAGAGTACAGGTTAATGGAGCTCACTCTGAGGAGAAGGAAGTTACCAGTGGTGTGCCCCAGGGATCTGTCCTTGGTCCGATTCTTTTTAACATCTTTGTTAGTGATATAGCGGAAGGGCTTTCAGGTAAGGTTTGCCTCTTTGCGGATGATACCAAAATCTGCAATAGAGTAGACACCCAGGAAGGGGTAGATAACATTAGGAGGGATCTAGCTAAGCTTGAAGAATGGTCTAGAATTTGGCAGCTGGGATTTAATGTTAAAAACTGTAAGGTCATGGATTTGGGCTGCAGCAATCCAAGGGAGCAATATAGTATAGGGGGTGAAGTACTTTTGTCCACTAAAGAAGAGCGGGACCTAGGCGTGGTTGTGTCTGACGATCTTAAGGTAACTAAACAGGTAGAAAAGGTGATGGCAAAAGCTAGAAGGATGCTTGGGTGCATACGGAGAGGAATGGCTAGCAGAAAAAAAGGAGGTGATAGTGCCTCTGTATAAGTCTTTGGTGTGACCTCATTTGGAGTATTATGTGCAATTCTGAAGACCACACCTTCAAAAGGATGTGAACAGGATGGAGACGGTGCAGAGGGTGGCTACTAAAATGGTTAGTGGTCTTTATTATAAAGCATATGAGGACAGACTTAGGGATCTTAATATGTATACCTTAGAGGAAAGGCGGGATAGAGGTGATATGATTGAGATGTTTAAATACCTCTGTGGCATAAATGCACAGGTGGAGAGCCTCTCATTTGAAAGCAAGTTCTGTTACGAGGGGACATGGGATGAGGTTGAAGAGGGAGAGATTCAGGAGTGATATGCGGAAATATTTCTTTATGGAAAGAGTGGTGGATCCGTGGAATAGTCTCCCAGTGGAGGTGGTAGAGATGAGGACAGTATATGAATTCAAAAAAGCATGGGGACAAACACAGAGGATCTCTAAAGGAAAAAAGGGGACTGTTGTAGTTGTTGATATGGAAGGACAGACTAGATAGGCCATGTGGTCTTTTTCTGTCGTCATGTTTCTATGTTTATTGGGGGACGGAAGAAACCGACCAGCTCTCAACTTAAGGATCTACAATATCGCTGCTTTAATGTGGTGGATTAAGGAGGCTATCAGTGGGACCACTCACTATTTTCCTCAGGGTTTGTTGGATTATTGGTGCCAGTCATAGAGTTTAGTGAATACCCTCCATCACCCCTACCTGCTATTGAGGGTTAAAGATCACCGACTCTTTATAGACTCTTTCCATAGGAACATTCCCAACATTCAAGCAGCTGAGGGAACTGCTTGAGTTGCCAGCCTCGCACCATTACCGGTACTTACAAATCAAACACTATTGGAGGCAACTGGAAAAAGAGTCTCCAGAGGATCTGAAAGGCACCATGGCAAATGAAGATATGTGCAATCTGACACCACAATGGAATGCGCTGTCCACATAGCAGCAACTTCTATGGGACATGCTAGATGCGACTTACATTTATTTATTTAAAAGCATTTATATACCACCTTTTCCTTAAATCATGGAAGCCCTTGCAACGGCCTGGACCGCAGATTTGGCAGACACTGTTCAGGTAAAACACCTAGAGCAAAGGGAGCAGAAAGAGGCCTGTGGCACTCCGACAATGTGAGAAGTGCCATATCCGGGCAGAAGCGTTTAACCATGCATTCTTTGAATGTCCCAAGCTCATAACCTTATGGGGGAAGTGCTGGATGGGTTGGGCGACATCACAGGGAAATGTGTAGAATAGTCCTACAGGCTACGGATATGGGAAGGGGGACTGCTATGTGACCAAAAGTTTTGAATGGTGGAGAGAAAATTCATCCAGCTGGGCATATGGGGAGTCAAATAGGTGATATTATATAATTGGGTGGCCAACAAGATGCTGACATTCTCTCAATGGGTAAACGGCATGCATATGTTAGTACAAGCAGAACTGTATGTATAAAGAAACAATAACATGCCACAGTGGACATAGTATAAGTCCCAAGGGGATGGGGGAGGGGGAGAAGGCTAGAGGAATAAAACTTGTAAAACAGAAGAGACATGTTAGACACTTATAATGTTGTGCGAGATGTTAAGTGTTGAAGGGGGTTTAATGAACAACGGACATTTAAAACATGCATATCCGATGTTGCTGTTTAGAAGTAAATGTCCACATGGTGATAGATGTCTATATTATTGTTGAATTGTCAATAAAGATTTATATATATAAAACACCCCACAAAAAAAAAAAACTCTCTCCCAGCCATACAGCTTGTATGACAGACTTCAGGGTCTCCATCCGGAAGAGAGGAACCTGAAGACAGTGGTTGATGCCCTTGAGGTCCAGCATCGGCCAGAAGGAGCCATCCTTTTTGGGCATGACAAAATAAATGGAATAATGACTGGAGTCTCTTTCCTCTGAAGGCACTGGGCAAATCGCCCAAAGCTGTAACAATTGCTGAAGGATAGCACGTATCGCTGCTTGCTTGGTGACAGAACTGCACAGAGAGAAAAGAAAGGCATCTGGGATGGGCCTAAGACAGTTGAGTGTATGGTCTTGTGCCACTACCTCGAGAACCCAATTGTCTGAAGTTATCTGGGCCCATTCGTGGGAGAAAAGGCACAACCATCCACCGAACTGTGGTGCCCTGGAACAGACCTGGGGCCCATCAGCGGGAGGATTGCCGAGAATTTGGTGAAAGAGGAGTAGTTGTCCCGTGAGCAACAAACCCCCCGAAAGAACTGTGGCTTGGAGCCCGGCTTTGAGGAAAATGCTGATTTCTTGGGCCTGTAATGCCAAGACTTGGAGGAGGAGGATGATGAAGCTGCTCCAGCCCAAGTCCAACGAGAGTTGGATTTGGGCTTGTCCTCTGACAAGCACTGAGGTTTAACCTCCAAGTCCTTAACCAGCTTTTCCAAATCTTCACCAAAATGGAGTTGACCCATATAGGGAAGCCTGGTGAGCCAAGCCTTAGAGGCCACATCCACATTCCATTGGCACATCCACAACCAACACCATGCAATGGTGACTACCGCAACAGTGCAAGCTGCCAGCCGAAGATCATCATACAGCGGTGACAGATTCCAAGCGCGCCAAAGAAGGATCTTCAGGCAGGAGCTGAATCCAATGCAACAAGGCTCGTGTGGCTAGTTACCACAGACCAAAGGCTTGCAAAGCGAGAGAAGAGGAGGAAAAGGCTGTTTTCAGGAGGCCTTCCACTTTATGCAGATGACACAAAACTATTTAAAGTTGTTAAAACCCTAGAGGATTGTGGAAAATTGCAAGAGGATCTTGATAAATTGGAAGACTGGGCATCAAAATGGCAGATGAAATTTAATGTGGACAAGTGCAAAGTTATGCACCTAGGGAAGAACAACCCAAACTATGGTTACACGATGCAAAGTTCCACATTAGGAACCACCACCCAGGAAAAAGATTTAGGCGTCATTGTGGATAACATGTTAAAACCCTCGGCCCAGTGTGCAGCGGCGGCCAAGAGAGCAAATAGAATGCTAGGTATCATAAGGAAAGGAATGGAAAATAAAACAAAAGATATTATAATGCCTCTATATCGTTCCATGGTGCGACCGCACCTTGAATATTGTGTGCAATTCTGGTCACCGTATCTTAAAAAGGATATAGCGTTATTAGAAAAGGTTCAGAGAAGAGCCACCAAAATGGTAAAGGGGATGGAAGGATACTCCTATGAAGAAAGGCTGAAAAGGTTATGGCTCTTTAACCTGGAAAAGAGACGGCTGAGGGGAGATATGATAGAAGTCTATAAATTAATGAACGGAGTGGAACGGGTAAAGCACAGTTACTTACCTGTAACAGGTGATCTCTGGGAACAGCAGGAATAAGTCTTCACATTATGGGTATCGTCGGTACCGACGGAGCCTGCGTGGGAACGCTCCCCAGCGTCCAGAAAGAAAGCTTTTGGGAGCATCCCACCGCGCCTGCGCGCTGCCTTCCCGCCTTTCCCAACCGCCTCTCTCCAGTTCAAGTTTTCAAGCTGAGACAAAGAGAGAGAGAGGAAAGGAAAGATAGAGAGATACAACTCCTAGGGGAGGTGGGTGGGTTGTGAAGACTTATTCCTGCTGTTCCCAGAGATCACCTGTTACAGGTAAGTAACTGTGCTATCTCCAGGAACAAGCAGGAATGAGTCTTCACATATGGGGACTCCCGAGCTAGAGATGCCAGGGAGATCCCCAAGGTTGTGAGCCCCTGAGAAGGGCTCTACCTTCCCCCATGGATCTCGGGCATCCAACCAGGGATGGGGGGTAGGAGTTGACTAGGTATGGAACAGGTGTTTGAGAACAGCCTGACCAAACAAGGCATCCCGGCGGGAGTCCTTGTCCAAGCAGTAATGGGCTGTAAAGGTATGAACCGAGGCCCAGGTGGCCGCTCGACAGATTTGGTCGATGGACACAGAGTTTAGATGAGCCATAGAGGCTGCCATGGCCCTCACATTGTGAGCTGTGACATAGTCCTCCAGAGAAAGGTTCTTATTCTGGTAGGCGAAAGAAATACACTGAGCAATCCAATTTGACAGTGTTCTCTTAGAGACTGGAAGTCCTAAATGAGAGGGATCAAAAGCAACAAAGGGTTGAGAGGACTTTCTATGTTGCTGTGTCCTTTGTAAGTAAAAAGCGAGTGCTCTCTTACAATCCAGGGTATGGAGATTCCTCTCTGCACTTGATGCATGAGGTCCTGGAAAGAAGACAGGCAAATACACCTCCTGGTTCAGATGAAAAGGTGAGACCACTTTAGGCATAAAGTGTGAATTGGTCCTGAGGACTACCTTGTCATGATGGAACCTTGTATAAAGCACAGTTACTTACCTGTAACAGGTGATCTCTGGGAACAGCAGGAATAAGTCTTCACAAATGGGTACGTCGGTACCGACGGAGTCTGCGCGGGAAGGCTTCCCAGCGTCCAATCAAGAGCTTTTGGAAGCATCCCAGAACGCCTGTGTGCTGCCTTCCCGCCTTTCCCAACTGCCTCTCCTCGGTTAAGTTTTAAAGCTGAGACAAAGAGAGAGAGAGAGGAAAGGAAAGATAGATAGAGATACAACTCCTGGGGAGATGGGAGGGTTGTGAAGACTTATTCCTGCTGTTCCCAGAGATCACCTGTTACAGGTAACTAACTGTGCTATCTCCAGGAGCAAGCAGGAATGAGTCTTCACATATGGGGACTCCCAAACTGAGATGCCTGGAGTCCCAGCATGTCATAGGCTGGAACATGCTATCTCCCAGAACACCAGGCATCCTGAGGATGGAGGGTAGGAGTTGAAGAAAGAAGGATGCTGTGGAACAGCTAACCTAACATAGGACTGCAGAGATGGAGTCCATGTGTGGATGATGATGGTCATCAATAATATTGCAAAGGATATTGCAATATGGACCTCCCCTGACAGGATTTCACAGAAGTAAGGAGGTTCATGGATCTACTGGAAAGCTAGTAGAGGAACCTTGAAGAGGACCTCACTGTAAGTGGAGGTAATAATCCTGTAGGAAAACCAGTGGGGGTCAGAATCTTGAAAGGTAACAGGTAACCCCAGTAGGGAAACTGGGGCTTTCCAAAAACGGTGGGCCTTCAGCGGAAGGCTTTAAGAGAAAAACCCTAGCTCTTTTGGAGGCAGAGTGAGTCACTCTTAGGAGCAAAAAGAGAAGGCTAACCGATTTGGACAAACAGGCACAGTCCTTGTGGGGAGAAAGGGTGTGGGAACTCCTTGTATCCCAAAAAGAGAGGACAAATGCCTGAGGCGTTAAAGCCTGTGATTAACTGAAGATCCACAATGTCTCTCCTAACTGGGGTAAGCTAGGGGAGATATTGGGCACGGAGAGCTTCAGAGGTACCTAAACTGTTAGGTTATGGTATAAAAATTGTTGACTACCACAGGAGTGGTTGTGTGTGTAGAACCCCAAACCTGCTAGATAGCATAGGTATGGGTAAAGCCCCTCTGTCAGAATCATATAGCTATATGAGGATAGACAGTGAGATAGATAAGTATGTGGATACACATCTATCTATAATAAAATATCTCAACATATATATATATATATATATATGTATCTGTTGAGATAGATAGATAGATAGACAGACATATAAGAATATATCTATAGTGAGATATGGCAGGGCATAAAATACACACAAAAAATAAATATGGATATGTAGGCCTACATATGGGTGTCTGCAATTAAACAGACAGAGATATGCCTACAGCACAGTGATCACATAGGATATGTGGAGAGGAAATATTCATCTAAGAACAAGGATGTGGAACCTACTTGAGAAGACATATAGAGAATCTATTCCTCCTGGTCATGATCTGCAAGAATGCTAGTTAGTGAAAAATAACCAGGACTGTTACGTGAAAAACAAAGGACAATGTCAATGTGCAGCCAGCAAGTCCCGAGTCTTCCAGGACTCTAGCATGGTAAGTAGACAGAAGACGACTAGAGATGAGATACCATGTTGACCTGCTTAAGGGCAAAGATATCATGTGTTCTTACCATGAGGATGAGCATATCCCCGATTGGGAATACTATGGACCAAAGCAGGGAACTGGCAACTCCTTGAGCTTTCACGTAAGAGAAGGCCTATGTCCTTTATATCAAAAAAGGAGATAGTAAAAGAAGGGAGAACCTTCTAGTCATGGGAGACATGACTGAAAAGCCTTTCCTAACCGGCTAGGATAGCTGTTGGAGAAAAAAAAACCCATGCTCTCTAGCAAGGGCCCATAGTGGAGAGCTTCTCTGTAGATTGCAGAGAGCATGATGCAGGAGAATGAGGAGATAAAACTGGCTGTTAGAGAGCCAGTATCTCTGCCAACTATGCTGCCAAACTCAGGAAAATGAAGATGGCAGAACAGAAGACAATCTAGAAAGCTTGTAGTGAGATGATCTCCAAGAGAGATGAAGCACTGACTTGGAGCCACTACTAAGACTAGACAGAATGTTAGTGTAAAACAATCTGGTTGTTTGTGGACAAGAACCAGTGGTCCAAACATTAAAGCTCCTGCATAGGCAGCTGTTAGGAAGACAGCAGAAAGAATCTTACTGTTCAAAAACAGAAAGAACAGACAGAACAGGAGTAGGAAACTCTGGACATGTCTGATAAGCTTCCCCAAAGCAAGAGTGAGCGGAGGAGGTAAACTCCGCTCTGGAAAGTGAGAAAAGTAGAGAGGCTGAAGAAAAAGCCTCCCAGTAAGTAATTCCCTCTTACAGGGGAAAATCTTGGTAAGAGGGTGAAGGGAATGGAGCTGAAGAAGACTTACGAAATAGGAAGTCTATAGAAAGGAAAGATACATGCTGGCACAGGAACTATCATTTGATAGTGGTTAGACCTCTTTCCCTAGCAGGAAAAAGAGGAGAAACCTGTGACCTATAGGCATGAATATCCTTACAGCTCATAGAAATATAGAAAAAATGGATATCTTTTGGAAAGGGATCCATCTGTAGGGGTTAGAATGAAGCGGTGGATTGCCTCCATTGAGAAGAAGCAACTGTAGATGCTAACCCCAAGAGTCACAAGCATCTGATGATGATTGATCAGAAACCCTGCAGATGCTGGGTTTGCTGGCCTGGTGAGAGGTTGGATTCTTCAGACCAGGACGATGCCTCCCCTGTTGAGGAACATTTGTATGATGGGCAAGTGATGAATAAAACCTTCTTCTCCTGTGGGAAGAAAGTTTGGTAGGAGATTTCCTACCTAGTGGGACAGAAGGTGTAGAACAAACCTTAGGAACAGGTAAATCAGTGGATAACTGAGTAACCTGACGTAAAGACTCCTTGTTGAAAAGATTTTCTCCAGTGCAAGGAGTATGTCCCAGACGTTGTTGTGCCCATTTGTCCAAGTCTGAAGATTGGAGTCAGGCTCTATGTCGTGCCCCTATAGCAATAGCAGAGGTTCTGCTAACAGACTCAAAAGAGTCTAGGGAAGCATGAGAAAGAAACCAAGAAATATTCTGGATATGCTTAAGCAGTGAAGAATAGTCTTTACTCCTAGAATCTGGGAGGAAAGGAGTCAAAAGATATAACTGCTTTGTGACCTCCTCAAGGGAAAGACTCATAAAAAATATCTGAGAGAATTCTTGCAGAAAGCATAGATGTCTGGAAGGTTTGACGTCCAAAGGCATCTAGTGTCTTAGACTCAAGACCTGGCGGATAAGAAGAGTGCTTTTTCTTACTCTTTACCCGCCTCATTGCTGATTCCACTACTATGGAATGATGAGGAAGTTGAGTCTTTTGAAACCCTGGAGAGGGGGGCACCTGATATAAAAGATCAGTTGCCCTGGGAGGTGGGGGTACCTTTAAAGGTGTTTCCCACATTCCTAGAAGGAGATCCTGCAAGGAATGATGCAAAGGAAGCATTATGTTGTCCTTTGCTTTGGCAGAAACAGAGCCTTGTGCAGGATCATGTCCTGCAATAGGAATGGCAAGAGATCTTGCTATGTCCAGGAGGAAACTCTGAAAAGAGGGATCCCAAACAGGAATCTCCTCTGGACAGGGTAGATCTAAAGAACTAGCCTGAGCATCCACAGAGTTATCCAAATATATAGGAATAGAAGATCCTGCAGAGTGCAGTGTGGAATGCTTAAAAGATGGTTGTTGGTACTGGCTGTCAGGAGCAGCCCCCATCCTTACCACATCGTCCATGCCAGGTATCGACTCCAAGCTTGGTATACAATGGAGTGATCCTGTTGAAAAAAGCATGGCAGGAATTGGCGACGATGCTACTGTGGGTACCGGTACCGATGCTGATACCGGTACCGATGTCGGAGTCGAACCCGACAAAGACATCGGAGCAGTCATCGGCGACAGTTCAATCGGTACCGAGGTAACCGAAAACCTCCGGACGCTATCCTCGGTACCGAAGCACCGGTATCGATCGGTGTCGGTACCAAAATCTATTGGTACCCAGTCTTCTAGACTAGAGATCGATTCCAAACTCGGCATCGAGGGCAAAGAGCCTGATAAACGAAGCATGGAAGGCCCCGACCGTGAAGCTAATGAGGACATCGGTACCAACTTCGGTACCGTGTCTGATACCAGTGAAGGAAGGGCAACTAGTGGCAACTCAATCGGCGTCGGGGGAACAGAGAGTTGCGGATCCGAATCATCGGAACCGAGCCTTCGGTACCGTCGAAAGCCGGTACCAAGGCAAGTCAGTACCCAGTCCTCCAGACTGGAGATCGATTCCAGACTCGGCATCGAAGGAAGCGAGGCTATCGATGCACATCTGGAGGGTACCGACCAATGTTCCCTCTAATTTTCTGTAGGCTGTGTGCGTATAAAATATCAGCTGTGCAGCTTTTGAAGGAAGGTTACATTTTTGTGCGCCACATAATGACACTCGGAGTTATATACTTTAAATTTTGACTACATGTCAGAATACAGTATGTACACCACATTGATTGCACTAGAAAATATTGTAGAACTTGTGAAAACCGTAAATACACAACAACTTTTAAATTTTTAGACTTCTGTGTTGTTTTCTATCAGAATCAGAACTGTAATTTTTGTGCGCTCTGTTGTAAAGTATGTGCGCTCACTTGGCAAGGTGTGTGCGCGTGCACACGCGCACAGCTTAGAGGGATCAGTGGTACCGACGTCGGTTGGAGTATCGGTGTTGGTACCGATAATGGAAAGTCAATCTGGATGGTATCCACCGGTCCCGAAGGTACCGAGGACGCCAGATGACGATCCCTGGTGAGGAGTGTTTCATCCAACACCAGTGTCGATGCTGGGGTATCGGTACCGCTCGAAGCGGATGCCACCACCGTACACGGCTTAGGTATGTTCTGTGGGGGGTGAACCCCAGGAACAACCTGAAACCCCTTATAGGCTTTGGAGACCGAAGACTCCGCCGGGGTTTTGAAGCCAGTGGGCCCTCGAGGGCAAGGCCGGAGCTGTCTACATGCTGCGCATGAGATCTACCACTCGAGGACTGGCTAGTCTTAACAGACTGTTTGTGGGTTACTTGATCCTGTGTAGAATAAGGGGACGGTGCCCCGAAGTTGGAGGGCAACCGTGTATCGAGGGAGCCTCGATGTTGAAAACCTCTTCTTACCAAACTGTTGTCAGGACCCAAGCAGGTTAGACACCGACTTCGAGGGTCTAAAAATAAAGTTGTACCGCCACAGTCTGAACATTTCTTGGAGAAAGTGTCTGGCGGTTCCATGAAGGAAAAAGAAGAGGCCTAAAAGGCCTAAGAGACCGTGGGACACTATGAAGGAAAAATATCCCGTGGAAAAGGAAAATTTTTCAAGAAAAGAAAAGAAAACACCGGCGGTACCAGTGGCGTCGGGAAGACAGCCGCAACCAGAAGAAAACTAAAAAATAAAAACAAGAATTTTCTGCGGTGATAGGACGTCCTGCCAGCTCCGCGGAAAAACGAAAACTGAGGAGAGGCAGTTGGGAAAGGCGGGAAGGCAGCATGCAGGCGTGCTGGGATGCTTCCAAAAGCTCTTGATTGGACGCTGGGAAGCGTTCCCACGCAGACTCCGTCGGTACCGACGTACCCATATGTGAAGACTCATTCCTGCCTGTTCCTGGAGATGGAGGATTAGCCACCAAGGCTTGCAGCTCACTGATGCGGCGAGCTGAGGTGACTGCAATGAGAAAAATAACCTTCCAGGAAAGGAATTTCAAGGCGGTAGTGGCTAAGGGTTCAAAGGGTGGCTTCATAAGCTGACCAAGAACTAGATTCAAGTCCCATGCCACTGGAGGTAGTCTAATGGGAGGTTTAGTTAAAAGAAGGCCTCTCATGAATCTTGCAATAAGAGGATGAGAGGAAATAGGCTGTCCATTGAGAGGCTTGAGGGATGCTGCAATAGCACTCAAATGGACTCTTACTGAATTCGTTTTAAGGCCTGCATGGGATAAATGCAGCAAATACTCTAGTAAAGAATTCAGAGGTATTGCAAGAGGGTTAAGACCCTTCTCTGCACACCAAATGGTAAACCTTTTCCATTTGAAAGCATAGGAACGTCTAGTGGAAGGCTTTCTGGAAGCATGAAGGATATACTTCACCTGCTGAGAAAGATGCAAATCGTGAAGGTCTAGGCCTTCAGCAACCAGGCCCTGAGATGGAGAGACTGGGGATTTGGGTGCCATAACGTTCCCTGCTCCTGGGACAGAAGATCTGGAGCAGATCCCAAGTCCAGGGAAGGAGCTTGAGAGAGATGCAGAAGTAGAGGGTACCACACTTGGCGTGGCCAACGTGGTGCTATGAGGATCATAGACCCTCAATCTCTCTGAAGCTTGAAAAGAGTTTTGGGAATCAGGGGAATGGGTGGAAAGGCGTAAAGGAAGCCTTGACCCCAGTGAAGGAGGAAGGCATCCTTGGCCTGAACTCCCTGACACGGAATTCTGGAACAGAACCGGGGAAGTTTGGCATTCCACGGACTTGCAAAGAGGTCTATGTCCAGGGTTCCCCAAATCCGAAAGATCCTGGCTATCTGGTCCATATGGAGGGACCACTCGTGTGGAAGCAGAACTCGACTGAGTTTGTCTGCCCAAGAGTTTTGAACGCCTGGAAGATATACTGCCAAAAGATGAATTTGATGCTCTCTTGCGAAGGCCCACAATCTCAAAGCTTCGTTGCAAAGCGACAGAGAGCCAGTCCCACCCTGCTTGTTCACGAAGAACATGGCTACTTGGTTGTCCGTGTGGATGAGGACTGTCTTGCAGCTGAGCAGGGTGTGGAAGACTCTGAAAGCTAGAAAGATTGCTCTGAGCTCCAAGAGGTTGATATGTAGAGAAGTCTCCTGTGGAGACCAGATGCCCTGGGTGGAGAGATCTTGTAGATGAGCTCCCCAACCCCTTGGAGAGGCATCTGTGTAAGGGTTGCTTGGGGTAACAACTGTTGAAAGGGGGACCCCAGCAACAGATTTTGAGTGGACCTCCACCACTGGAGAGACCAAAAAAGGCGACTGGAGGTTGCTATTTTGTCTGATAGGCACCCTGATGCCTGGGTCCATTGGGTGGACAAAGTCCATTGAGCTGCCCTCATGTGAAGGCAAGCGTAAGGAACCACATGCACGGTGGATGCCATGTGGCCTAACAGTTGTAACATCTCTCGAGCAGTTAAATGGGACTTTAACTGAATCTGGGAGGCTAACTGCACCAAGCATATGCAACGGGCCTGGGGAAGATAGGCCCTTGCAGTCGTGGTATCCAGCAAGGCCCCTATGAACTCTAGTGACTGAGTAGGGGTGAGATGGGATTTTGGGATGTTTATTACAAGTCCCAGATACTGAAGAACACGCCTTGTGCAGGCTAGGGAAGTCTGGGCCACTGACTGGGATGGAGCACGGATGAGCCAGTCGTCCAGATATGAGAATACGAATATTCCTAGAGTGCGTAGAAGTGCAGCTACTACTGCCATGCATTTTGTGAACACTCTTGGTGCAGAGGCCAGACCGAAAGGAAGCACTCTGTACTGGTAGTGCTTTCCTTGATAAAGGAACCGAAGGAACCTTCTGTGTGTTGGATGGATGAGGACATGGGTGTACGCATCCTTGAGATCTAGAGAACAAAGCCAATCCTGACTCTGAAGGTATGGAAGGAGAGCACCGAGAGAAATCATCTTGAATTTCTCCTTGCATAGAAACTTGTTCAATTCTCTGAGATCTAAAATGGGTCTGTAGCCCCCTGTTTTCTTTGGGATAAGAAAATAGGGGGAGTAGAACCCTGAGCCCTGTTGAAGAAGGGGTACTTCTTCTACTGCCTTTTGGGCAAGAAGGGTAGCAATCTCCTGACCTAGAAGGTCGAGGAGAGATGTTGGAGAATTGAACTGTCTCATCATGGTGTGAGGAGGAAGGTTTAAGAAATGAAGCTTGTACCCCTCTCTTATGATGGAGAGGGTCCATTGCTCTGCTGTGATTTGTTCCCATCTGGGAGCAAAGTGAGCTAACCTTCCTGGAATGGTGAGAGGCTCTGGTTCTTCTAGAGCCGGAAAGGCTAAGTTCTCTAGTTGTAAGTCAAAGGCCCTGAGGAGGCTGAGGCTGTTGGGCCGTAGCAGTCCTTGCAGCCTTAGGCTTGGCCTGTTTAGGTTGTTGTTGACGCTTTGCAGCAAAACGACCTGCAGAAGATGCCTGCTGACCATAAACAGGATAATATTTCCCCTTTTTGGGAAAAAATGCCTTTTTGAACAACTTTTTCTTAACAGGAGAAGAAGTAGACTTTGAAAGTCTATCTAAAGCAGAATTTTCAGCATCCATCTGAGTGGCCTTTGCTTGCCAGTCCTTGCCAAAAAGGTTTTCACCTGTACAAGGAAGATTTCCTAATCCATCTTGGACCCAGAGTTCCAAATCAGAAGCTTGTAACCAAGCAACTCTGCGTGCACCTATGGCAATAGCCGAGGCTCTGCTGGCACACTCAAAAGAGTCAAAGGCTGCACGGTTGGAAAATTTGGAAACATCCTGGGCATGTTTAAGCCAGGTGAGAAACTCCTCCCTTTTATCTTCTGAAATAAAAGGGGCTAAAGTCTGCAGATGATCTATAACTTCTTTTAGAAACATCCCCATATAGAAACTATAGGAGTTGATTCTGGCAGCAAGCATATTGGCCTGGAAAATTGTCCGGCCAAAAACATCTAAGGTTCTGCATTCTCTTCCTGGAGGATTAGATGAGTGCCTTTTTGCACTCTTTATCTTCTTCATGGCAGACTCCACCACAATAGAGTGGTGAGGAAGCTGAGTCTTATGAAAGCCAGGACATGGAGGAACACGGTACATGGTGTCCAACCTACGAGAATGAGGGGAGGTGGTGAGAGGAGTCTCCCATATACCCAACATGTGATCATAAAGGATCTCATGAATTGGTAAAGTAGCTGCCTCTTTAGGAGCCTTAGGATATTGTAAAATATCCAATTGCTTGGCTTTAGGCTCTGACTCAGGGGCCACTGAAATGGAGAGGCCCCTGGCCACTTCCCTAATGAAGTCTTGGAAAGACAAGTCTTCTGGAGGAGATTCTTCTTTTTGGAGAAGAAGGCTCCTGAGGAAGGAGTACCGATGCTTCGACAGAAGCCTCTGATTCATCAGTGTCTTCGGAGGAATCGAAGTATCGCCTGTCTGGATGCTCCTGCAGAGCCCGATACGCGTACCGAGTGGTATCGACATCGGGAGTGATCGGTACCGGTTCGGTACCGATGGGCATCATAGAACAGGGTACCGCTGCAGTCGACACCGAAGCTGATGTCGATGCAATCCGTCCCGGTACCGGAACCGATATCGGTGCCGGAACCGGTACCGACAACGGAGTTTGTTGCGATACCGGAGGCGTCGCAGCTTGTATGAACACCGTAATGGCACGCTGCATGGTCAGAATATTCTGATCTATCGACGCCACCAATGTCTGGATGTCGGTACCAGTGGAAACCACCGGTACCCCACAACATGGCAACAGGTGATCGGTCGAGGCTGAGCCATCGATGTCAACCTGTGACCCCACAGATAAAGCTTTGGAAGCCGGAGCTTCCCGCCGGGGTAATTTTGCTGGTGTAGAATCCTCGAGGGCAAGCCCGGAGGCATCTCGATGCTTAGAGGGAGATCTACCCTTCGAGGACTGGCTGGAATTATGTTTGGTTACCTGAGATCCATGGGAGGAAGAAGCAGCCCTGGAAGACGTCGATGCCACCGAAGCTGCATCAGAGGGAAACAGGGTACTGAGCTTAGCCGCTCGGTTCTGTCAACCTCTTTTAGACATCATGGAACAGGACGCACAATCCGTGATGGAATGGTCAGGACCCAAACATTTTAGACACCAGTCATGGGTGTCGGTGATAGAAATAGTACCGCTGCACTTCGTGCACTTTTTAAACCCGGAAGCGGGCTTCTCCATGAGGAAAACCTTTCCTAGGCCTAAGGCCGAAAAAGAAAAATTGCACAGAAGTGGGGAACGGTAGTTTTTTTTTTTTTTTTTAAGAAGAAAGAAAGAAAAGACCAGCGGTACCGGTCCGACGTCGAAGAAGGCAGACGCGAGACCAAAGAAATTAGAAAAAATAACGAACTTCTTCAGCAGTGACAGGGAAACGACCTGCTGGCTCTGCGGAAAAGAAAAACTGGAGAGAGGCGTTTGGGAAAGGCGGGAAGGCAGCGCACAGGCGCGGTGGGATGCTCCCAAAAGCTTTCTTTCTGGACGCTGGGGAGCGTTCCCGCGCAGGCTCCGTCGGTACCGACGATACCCATATGTGAAGACTCATTCCTGCTTGTTCCTGGAGATACGTAGATCCATTGTTTACGTTATCAGAATATAGAAAGACTAGGGGACATGCAATGAAGCTACAGGGTAAACTATTTAAGACTAATAAAAGAAAATATTTTTTCACTCAACGTGTAATCAAACTCTGGAATTTGTTACCGGAGGATGTAGTAAAGGCTGTTAGTGTAGCTGGGTTTAAAAAAGGTTTGGACAAGTTCCTGGAGGAAAGGTGCATAAACCATAATTAAGAAGGGACCCAGGATATCAATGCTTGACCTAGTACAAGCATTGTGGAACCTGTGTCTTTTGGGGAAACTGCTAGGTACGTATGACCTAGATTGGCCACTGTTGGAAACAGGATACTGGGCTTGATGGACCTTGGTCTGACCCAGTATGGCATATCTTATGTTCTTATGGTCCTGTTGATCTCGGAGGGCTGTACCCGCTTCCACCGGAATGGTGGTGTACTTAGTGACAGTCATCACAAGGGCATCCACCTTCAGGAAATAAAGCCATCTATCAAGATCTGCCGCAGACCAAGCATAGATACAGCCCAGACGGTGAGCCGAGGGCAAGGAGGCATCTGGACCATCCCACTCTAGGGAGACCATTTGCTGCAATTTGGCAGAGAATCGTAAGGCCTTAGAGGGCTTCCAAATGCCCACAATAGGATCCGCTTAGGACTCCTTTTGACTGGGCTCTTGTGGCATCTGAGGCTTGGAGATATGGAGGGACTCTGCAATCTGAGTAATCAGAGTTGGGTTCTCCTCCTTCCAGAACAAACGCACATCTTGACCTTCCTTTTGCTCTTCCAGGTCTTCTCCTGGAGGGGACAATTCCCCATCCTCACGATCGGAACTAGAGCTACAGCTACAGTCGTCAGAAAGATCCTCTCTGGCTTCCTCGGCTGGAGACCAATCCACGCCTGCGAAGGAGACTTCCTTAGCTTGAGCTGTACCCTAGGAGGCAGGTGTAGACCTGGGCTACTTTCTGGATGGCGAGGCTCCCATGATGACCGGCTCAGAGGGTGAGGGGGTAGCCGCTGCTCGCCATAACTCCCAGGCCTGCTTGACAAGGGCCATAAATTGAGGAGAATCAGAATCTGTGGGAGGGAGACCTGGAAAAGTCTGTTGGACCTGTGGAGACTGTTCAGGATGAAGAACTGGAGGCGCCTCCGATGACCAAATGGCAAGAAAAGCAGGAGGTCCAGGGAGAGGAGGGGGTGTCCACAGAATATCAGACATATCAGAAGCGCTGCAAGCCGCTGAAGTCTCCCCCACATCAGCAGCACAAGAGAGGCAGAACTTGTCCTAAAGATTGGGCAAAGAAAATGGCATCTCCCACTACAGCAAAAGGGCAGGAAGATGCAGCCGCGGTGACAGGCCAAGTCGTGCTCATTGAAAAATGTGCTGAAGGCGATCTCCAGGGTCAGGGGAAGGATCAGAAATTGCCTTGGCAGACACAACGAAGAGCAGCGCTCTTGCAGAGACAACGGATGCACAAAGGGCAAGAGACGAGTAATCAAGGATGACAAAGGGTGTTTTATTAAACCAAACCCCAACGCGTTTCGGCGTTGCCGCCTTCTTCAGGGGGTACAACTAAAAACATATAAAACAGTAAATTAAGCAGCGGAATCATCAAAAAATAATTAAATAAACAAAACCCCCCAAGGAACTGCTGCTGAAGAGATTGAGCTGGTTGTAGCAGTGTGAGGGGAAAAAGCATCTGCACTGCTGGAAGCCGAAAGCAGGGAGCAGAGCCGAAGCGGAGATACAGGAGAGAAATGGCACAAAGGCAAACTCGGCCCAAGGAGAGAACGTGCCGCCGGGCTGTCCCCCCCTCTGTGGAAAACACACTGTCGGCCTTTTAAGGGTGGAAAAGAGGGTGTCAGGTTGAGAACTCACTGTGCCAACACCAGTAGGCTCCATCCATGGCTGCCTCTGGTAGTTTGGCTGCCTTGTACAGTTTGCTGCCTTGTCCACTAAAACAAATCAATTGGACTTTTATTTTTATTTTTAAATGGTTAATGTTTAAGGCATTTGATATACCACCCACTAAATACCTAACTTCCTGACTAAATTTAAGTATTGGAAAAGCATCCCTAAATTTGTCTCATCAGCACTCAAGAATCTTCTCCCTCCCACCGATCCAACTGAAAAAAATATTTGAACTGACAACACTCAGAATCCCCCTCCTACCAACCCAATGAAAAGAACTTTGTGACAGAGGATAGCCCTCCTTTTCCTCCCACCACCCATTCAGTTCAAGACAAGTCTCGTTGACCACCTCTTGTTCCGTCTCCCTTGCCTTCCCTCCAATCCTACCCAAGCAGAACTAAGAGAAGGGCACTGAGGCTTGCAGCTTGCTTCCTCTTCCCAGCTCCAGCAACACACATCCAGCACTGCCAGTAGCTGCTACTTCATTTCCAGTCCTAAGTGGCTACAGGGAACTCAGCAGCAATAAGTCTAGGCAGTCAGATTTAGGAGAATTTTCAGTCATGTTCAGTTAATAATTAGCCAGTTCTCGTGGCCATTCGGCAGCTTTGGAATATTGATCTTTTTAAAGCATGGTCCTTACCCGAAGCCCTGAATCCACCAAAACATGCATATTGGTCTTACTGCTGACAAGAGCTCTTTGTCCACCTCTGGCTGGGGCTGGCTGGATTAATAGGCAGCTCTTGGGCTGCAGACGAGGATCTGGAGGATCCTGTGCTGACATTTTATTTCTGAAAATTAACAGTAGAGAAGAAAGGGTTTATGTTTCAATTCCATTTGATTTAGATATCTCAGCAGCTTTGTAGGCAAAGAATCCTTATAAATCAGGTCAATATAAAGATATTCTAATCTATGAGTTTTGGAAAACACATGGGTCCCTTTCTTCAGATGTAAATGCAGAGCTTAAAGAGTTAATCTTCTGTATCTAGTGAATGCTATAGGGTGAAGGGTTATAATTGCTTGATATTAACGTATACTTCTTTTCTTCAGGCCTGAAGGGCCTAGTGGTCTAGGAGTGGCCTAGTGGATGGGGCAAGTTACCTCAGGCCAGAGGGCCAGGTATTCAAATCACACTAGAGGACAGCAACCTTGGATCAGAAGGACTGAGGTTTCTAGTCCTACAGGTGCTCCTTGTGGCCTTGGGTAAACCACTTAACCCTACTGCCTCAGGTACAAAAACCTAGATTGTGTGCCCTTTGGGGACAAGGGAAATATATACACCGCTTTGATTTGTAGAAAAGCGGTATATAAGCCTAGCTAAATAAAAATAAAAATATCCAAAGAAAGGCTCCAAAGTGTTCTTAAATAAAATTGTTAGTCTAGCATTAAATACCCACCAAACATGGCTGTTAGGACTTTGTTCATCCTTGGTGAGAAGTCTGTATTGCAATCTCACCAAGGATGAACCTTTATTGGGGAAGGGAGCTTAGACATTTCAAGAGGCGAGGTAATACTTTTAAAAGTTATACACAATTTGCACTAACAGATAAACAGGCACAAAGGATCAGATGCTACACGTCCTGCAGATGAGGAATTTCACCTCCTTAAGCGAACCTCTCTCTAGAGATTAAATGTTTCCAAGTCCTTGAAAAGCCTGCATAATGAGGAACTGAGTGCAAGCAGCAGATCTTAAATATTCCCAGTCTATCGCGTCTGCCTGATCTGGCAGCCGCAGATCTGAACCTCATTAACAATTACATGCAAAGTTTTAGGTAAGAGAGTCTATATCCAAAAAATATAAAGTCTAATGGAAAAAACAGGAAAGCAAACAAAAGTCACAAATGCCATTTTATTTGTGCAGTCTATCTGAGCGTTTCTAGATTTTAGACCTGGATTAGGGCCAATTTAATCTCAGCTTGGAAAATTTGTTGAAACCATAAAACCACTGTAGAACTGCTGATCTTGTTCAGGTGCAGTGCGTTAAAAAGGTATGCTAGGAACATATACATAAGCATGTAAACAGTTCTTGTCCATGAAGACTCCTCATGTACAAAAGTTACTTATATTAACCATATATATTCTTGTTATGTTGTTCGGTTCTATGTAATCAGTTGAAATATACTGTCATGTTATGTTCTCTGTAAACCGTCTTGAACTGAAGAAAGACAGTATATAAAAACTGTTAAATAAATAAATACACACACCATACCTAGATCTGACCTCATGAAATGTTATGCTCTTACATCCCTAAGCCTTGAATTTGCAGCACCTTCAAGCTGGGGAACAATATACTATACTTTAAAGCTACAACTTTTTTCCGCAGCTCCAGAATCTGCACTTTACCACAAGAGGGCGATTTTCTAACACGGTGCCTTATTAAAGTGCATTTTAATGTAGCTAAAAATCAGCCTACTTTTCTTTATAAAATACTAGTTTAAGTGGCAAAAAATGAACATTATTTTAAGGCGTGATCACTCCACCCATACACTGCCCCTTGCAAGCCCACAACAAAGGTCATGTCATCAAATTATATATGGGTATCTCTAAAATCACACCCAGTGTAAAAGAGCCCATTTATGCATGTAAATGACTAAAATATCAACTTTTATGAGCATAAAACTAGGCGGCTTTATGTAAAAATGTATCCACCCAAATAGCCACAGAACTGCAGGTGTTTCTGGTTGCTGTAACTATCTCTTAGTTTTCCAGGCTTACCGCACTTTCTCTGTTAACAATGGGAGATTTTGGCTGATGAGGCCATGGCTGAGCAAGAGGATGGCTTCTGCTGTCATGTCCTTGTTGGCTAGTAGCCCGAACACGATGCGGCGTAATGCCTCATGCACTTTACGGGACAGCTTCAAGCTGGTGGTGGTCTCCAAGAACTACAGGGTATGAAAATGCAAAAGTGGATTATCTTACACAATAAGAAAGTGCAATGAGAAAGTCAGTCAATCCCAACTAGCTGCTGAATTTTTCCAGGTCATTCTGCATTCAGTGTGTTCTGAGGCTACTGACCCACAGATGGATTTATGCTGCTTTGCTGTAGAGAATTTCTCTAGATAATTAACCAAGTCCTACATATACATTTTAGAATGCACTGACACAAAGTACGGGAAAATTCGGTACAGTCCACAGAGTTGGCATGCTTTTCAGCCTTTGCCCTATAAAAAGTGATATTTTGCTTACCTGATAATTTGCTTTCCTTGAATCCTCCTAGACCAGTCCAGACAAGTGGCCTTGCCAGCCGAGATGGAGAAAAAACTAAAAGCTTCCAGTGACATCACCACTGGCCTAAGGATTGGTACAGCTAGGGGCACCCTTAGTATTTACACTACAAACCCCCCATGCCAAACCCTGACCCAACAAAACAAACCCATAAGTCTGAGGACAACAACCCCAAATGAGTAAAGGCCAAAACTATATACATCAAACTTAATCGATGCATCAAAACTGAACTATGGGATCCAACAAGCAGCAGTGATCTTCCACAGTGCGGGTCCTGGACTGGTTCAGCAGGATTCCAGGAAAGGAAATTACACTATGGAGTCTATTCTGTCCTGTTGGGACATCCATCCCCGCTATTCGTCCCCCTTGCCGTCTTCGGCTAAGCCTCCCCGTATGAACAAGGAGTTTGTATCGGGAGGCTTAGACGGGGCGGGAAGGGGTGGTGCGGAGGTGGGGTTAGGACGGGCAGTGGGCGGTCTGCAGCTCCAGACATACAGGGCTGATTCTGAAGTTGGTCCTATACGTCCAGGGACAGCAGACTGGATGGGGGAATTATTCCACCTCAGAGATGGAATAAGTCACCCTAGACTTCGGGAGACGGGAGGCTTGGCCAGGATCGAAATGCTGAGGGTGTGCAGGAGATTCCTCGCAGCCTGATCCTGGCCATGGGAAGCCAGATCGGGGGGAGGGGGGCTGCGGGGAAAAGATACTAGTCAGCAGCCGGGGATCTTGGCTCCTGAATGGAGCCACAGTGCCATGGTAAACAGATGCCATGGTGCCGTAGCTCCATTCAGGAGCCTGACTGAGTTAGCCAAGCTGGGGCCTGTACATGCAGACTGATGGGAATTGGGTCCCAGCCTGCATGTACAGGCTAGACATGATTCTGATCCCGCAGGGGCTAGACGTGCCCTGCAGGATCAGAATCGCATCTACCTCTGTGCGTCCAGTTACGACTGGACGCACAGTACAGAATGTGCTTCTATGTGTACAATAGTTTTTGAGCAATATATCATAATAAAATATTTTATTTTGCTGATTTTATATTTTTACTATGAGAACTTGCTAAATGTCATACTCTCAATCTGGGAAAACTTGTTCATAAAAGTGAATTATAAAAAGTTAATATATGAATAAATAAACTGAGCAAACCCACTGTTAAAACCTATGCAACTTATTCGTTCACAGAATGCATTTATAGAGAGGAGTCAGAATGCATAGTCTTAGTTTACCTGTTTCAATGGGAGGATGAGGTTTATAACCTGATCCTTGCTCACAAACTGGGCAAGGAGCTCATAAGAATCATAACTTTTGCTACTGCGGGCCTCCATGACCTTCGATACTATTCCTTTCACTTCCTTTTCCTCAGCAATGTCTCCGAACAGCTCGTGATTGAAAATCTTTAAAAAGAAGAGAAAGCGAAACAGTCAAACTTTGCTCTTCCAATTCTCTGCAAATCTCACTGTGAGAGTATACAACTGAAAACATAGCACAATAGCAGAGAGATCTGATCCTGTGTTTTAAAGATGTGTGAACTCTTTAGGTGGAGGGCTATTAAATGATTTGATGAACTTGGAAAAATACAGCGACTTTAGCAAATTGGTTGTATAAACTTCTTTAAAAAAAAAACATCTACTGAAGGCTATACCCATACCAGAATCACATACAATCCTGAGCAGAGCTGCAGGAATTAAAACATTGATTCTGCCAATCACAAGAGCCACACTGGACGTCCCTCCAAGATTAAGAAGGATAAAGCTGACAGATTTTCACAGTGATTCATATAAATTAAACCAGCCTGAAATCTACCGTTTTGATGTTTGACTTTGAAACGTTTGCATATCTCTAATGGGTACCCTGGTCCTGATCTCCTACTCATCATGTCATCTTCAACATATTACTTAACCTCTCTGTGCCTAAAATAAGGTAACATCCTCAGAGGTGCAGACACGTGAATTATCCTGTATAACACTGTACAGAAGGATGACATTTTATAACTAACTGAGCAAAACTCGAAATGGTTCATAAACTGAAAATACACAGAATCATAAATAACCAAAGTGTAAAGTCTAATAAACACCACCAAACTGGAGAACAAGAGACGAGATAACAAACGTCACAAACCTCTGAGATAAGGGCAGGCCTCAGTAAGAGGGGGGGGGGGGGAATGCACTAGTGTAGCAGTAACGCAGCAGCCCCACAGATTAACTAACCCCAACCCCCCACAAATTCAATCATAGGCCAACTTAAATTTTGAATTTTTAAATGCATTTAAAAGAACAATAAACTTAGCCAGAAAAACGAAGCCCACAGAAGACACCAAGGCTCTCAATTGCAAGCCGCTGACAAGACGCCTGATTCTTAAGAGACATAAGTCCTACTGAATGTGCTATAAAATAGCATAGAAATGTCAACTCGCGTTTCGCCTGTTGCTGCTGAGGCTGCTTCAGGACACTTAGATAAACAGGAAAAACTGATCCCTCTCCAAAAAAGGCTGCACGCCAACTAAAGACTTAAAAAAGAGGAATGAACGACATCACCACAAACAAACCAATCAGTTACTCCCAATCCACATGGGAAAAAACATGCGACAGCTCAGAAATAATGAATGAATGAATGAATGAATGAGCTACCAGCTGAAGAATGAAATTAAACTGCTGACAGCCACTCAACAGAATCATTCAGCCTTTAATCTGAATATCCATTTCTGTTCCAAATGGGCTAAGCAACAATCAGCTTGACCAGCCAACAAATCCTCAATCACGTCGATGACCAACCAGCGCAAATCAGTCCACATATGTTCATGATCTAAACAATGTTGAACAATAGGGGCTGTCAACACACTGCTAGATAATCTGGATTTGTGTTTAGCCAAACGGTTGTCTCATGTTTGCTATCGTGTTCCTTGTTCTACAGTTGGGAGATGTTTATTAGACTTTACACTTTGGTTCTTTATAATTTTGTGCATTTTATAACTAAGACATATTACACAGTTCTACTGAAGAAATAGTAATGACAGATACAGAAAGGTTTCTCCTTCTCTACCAGAAAAGGGGAAATTATTCCTTACCTGCTAATTTGCTTTCCTTTAGTTCCTCCAGTCCAGTGCGGACTCACTCCTAACTCATGGGTTTTGTCCCAGTTCCAGCAAATGGAGAAGGAGCATACTTTTGGTGATGTCACTATATAAGGAACCAATGCTCCTCTCACCAAGTCAGTATCCCTTTGTCCAAGCAGCTAAACTGAAACAAAACAATGTACAGAATTACAAACAATGTGGAGAGAAAGCACAGCCCACGAGATTCAAGGCTGCAGCCAAATGACGGACACTGCAGAACTTAATCCTTAGGTCCCAACTGCACCTCTCCGCCTCCTGCAGAGCCAAGGCAAAACCTTAGAAAGGAAAACGGTGACCTCCTGAAACTGGGCTTGCTGTGAAGCAAAGAACAGGCGGGTTCTGGACTGAAGTGGAGGGGCTAAAGGAAAGCAAATTAGCAGGTAAGGATTAATTTCCCCTTCCATAGCATCCCTCCAGTCCAGTCCAGACTAACTCCTAACTCCTGGGATGTAACAAGAGCAGTGCTCACATGTGGGGGACCTGCAAGGCCAGACATTAACACCCAAGCACCAAATCAGCCATCCGCCTGAGCCTGTAGATCGAGCTGATAATGATGTGCAAACATATTCAGGGTTGACCAAGTCGCGCTTTACTTGGCGGAACCGATCTGCACTCGACCCAAGAGGCCGCTTGCGCTCTGGTGGAATAGGCTTGGAGCCCCATCAGAACCACCCGATCATTCCGTATGTAGGGCAAGGTGATCACTGCTTTTGACCAACATGCAATGGACACCTTGGATGCTGCCTCGCCCTTGTGTGGACCCCCAAAGAGCATGAATAAACAATCTGTGGTCTGAAAAGAGGCAGTCTGCTTGAGATAGCACCGCAAGGTCCTGCGGGCATCTAGACAATGAAGCTGGCCCACAACCTCTCCAGGAAAGGCAGGCAATGTCACTTTTTGGTTGAGATGAAATTCCGAGATCACCTTGGGCAAAACTGCCGAAACGGTATGCAGCGTAACCTTATCCTTGGAGAGAACTAAATAGGGTTCCTAGCACAAGAGCACCTGCAACTCTGATATGCGGTGAGCTGAGCAAATTGCTACCAGAAAGACTGTCTTTAAAGTGAGATCTTTTAAGGTGGTCGAGGCCATTGGTTCAAAGGGGGCCTGCACTAGTGCTGACAAGATTAGATTCAAATCCCACAGTGGAGCTGTCTGTCTTTGAGGAGGCTGCACCTGCTTCACCGCTTTAAGGAAACGGACTACATCAGGGCGAGTGGCCAGCGCTACTCCTTGCACACGGCCCCTGTAACACGCCTAGGTGACAATCTGCACCTTTACTGAGTTGAGAGCCAAGCCCTTCTCCAGTCCTGTCTGTAAGAAGGCCAGGATCTCCGGCAAAGGAGTTTGCAAGGGGCGTAAGCTTCTTTCCGTACACCAGTGTTCAAAAATGTGCCACACCTGTACATAAGCCAATGACGTAGGCCGCCGCCTCAACTTAAGCAACGTGGCAATAACTGACCTGGAATAACCCCGCTTAACCAAGTGCGCCCTTTCAAGAGCCAAGCCATAAGCAAGAATCGATCCACTTGAGGCATGTAAATTGAACCCTGTGCCTGTAGGTTGGGTCTGTTTGGCAGCCAGCACGGGCTGTCCACTGATAAACAAACAAAATCCACGTAAGACGGCCACCGAGGCTAGTCTGAAGCGATGAGCACTGCGCTCCACGATGCGCCTCTATGCGCTGCACCACTCGCTCTATTGGAGGCCATCGTAGGAAGAAATACAGAAGGCTCGCAGTGGGCTATGCCTGGACCAACGCATCGAGCCCCTCAGAAATGTGTTGTCTGCGACGACTTAAGAAACGCTCCACCTGAGCGTTTTACATTGTTGTCATCAGATCCATTACCGGCTGGCCGCACCAACAGACCAGGGCCTGGAAAATCTTCCACTGTAGTGAACATTTTCTGGGATCCAAATGCCACCGACTGAGAAAAATCGGCCTGTATGTTCTCTTTCCCTGCCATGAGTGCTGTCGACAACTGCAACAGGTTGGTCTCTTCCCACTGAAGAAGCAGAACCACCTTCTCCGTCATGAGCGTGCTGCCTGTTTCTCCTTGGCGACTGATATAAGCCACAGTCTTAGCATTGTCGGAGAGGACTCGCACTGCCCGGCCCTGTATCACAGGCAAAAACTGTTGGAGAGTCAACTTCAAGGCTCTCAGCTCTAGGCAATTGACGGACCACTGTGTCTGTTCTGGCAACCAAGTCCCCTGCGCCACCTGCCCTAAACAATGTGCTCCCCAACCAGAAAAGCTGGCATTCATAGTGACCAGTGTCCAGCTTGGTTGCTCCAAAGACATTCCCTTTAACAGATTGGCATCCCGTAACCACCAGTCCAAACTCTTAAGGAGCCAGTGATGGAGGGGATGACGCTGTGGAGACCAGCAGATCAACAATGCTCTCTGCAGAGGCCGCATGTGCACTCTCACCTAGGGCACCAGGTCCAGGGTCGCTGCCATCGATCCCAATGTCTAGAGGTAACTCCACGCCGACAGACTGCGTTGAGAGAGAAACTGCCAAAGCTGCCCCTGAAGCTTCTCTTTGTGCTCCAGTAGAAACACCAATCTGCTGACCGTAACAAACCGAGCTCTCAGATAAACCAGGTTCTGTGATGGAGTGAGATGACTCTTGGCCACATTCACCACCCATCCGCGAATCCGAAGCAGTCCGAGGACTGATTGCATCGCCTGTTTGCTCTCCACATGTGATTTTGCCCATATCAGCCAATCATCCAAGTAAGGATGAACCAAAATTGCCTGACTGCAGAGCGAAGTTGCCACTACCCACATAATCTTGGTGAACATGCATGGAGCGGTCGCAAGTCCAAATGGAAGGGCTTGGAACTGGAAGTGACCCATGGGCATGGCGAACCTAAGGAATTTCTGATGGTCTGGTCAAATGGGAACTTGAAAATATGCTTCCGTTAAATCTAATGCCATCAAATATTCCCCGCAATGAACCGCCATGACCACCGAATGCAGTGTTTCCATCCAAAAGTGAGGAACGCACAAGGTGCGATCGACATACTTGAGATTGAGAATGGGTCAGAAGGATCCCTCTTTCTTGGGGACCACAAAATAAATAGAGTATAACTGGTCACATGGAACCGGTTCCACCACCTCCAAGTCCAGCAACTGGCGGAGGGTTAGGTAGACTGCCTGTCTCTTGGCCAGGGCCTTGCACAGTGACAGAAGAAATGCATCCAACCAAGGACGAGCAAACTCTAATGCATACCCCTCCCGAATAACCTCCAAGACCCACTGGTCAGTGGTAATTTGGACCCAGATGGAGTATAACTGCAAAAGCTGACCCCTTACCGGCACTATTGTATCCTCCGACTGAGTCCCCCCCATGCTTCATTGTGACTTCTTGGGGTTTGGACAGAAATTGGAGAAAAAAACCTCTCCCAGTTCCTCGACCACCCCAAAAGGGCTGTCCTCTTGATGGATAACGTGGCTTATGGCAAGGAGCAAAGCACGCCGCTCAAAAGCACCTGAACTTGCGATTTGAGCCCTGGCTGGTCAGAGTTGCCTTTGGAGTTCTGGGCTTATCCTCCGGAAACTTAACTGGCTTTGCTTCACAGAGTTCCTTTACCAGAATTTCCAGATACATTTAAGTTCCAAATAACAGTCAACCCCTACAGGGAAGCTTGGTGATTCTGTGCTTTGAAGAAACATCCGCAGCCCAGATGCAGAGCCACAGCAGCCGACGAGCCGCTACTACCAACACCATGTCCTTGGCAGTGGCTCTCAGTAAATCATAAAAAGCATCTGCTAGATACGCCGCCCCTGACTCCAGGTGCGTGGTGTCTGACAGAGCTGATACTGTCTCGGTGTCCCCTGGGTCTGAGCCAAGCGCATACACAAACGAGCCATGTAGGCCCCACAGACAGAAGCCTATAGCACAAGTGCATTAACCTCAAAAGCTAAATTCAGCAAAGTTTCCAATTTCTTATCTTGCGGATTCTTCAGCACCACCCCTCCTTCTACGGGTATGGTGGTCTTCCTGGTCACTGCCGTGACCAAGGCGTCCACCTTGGGCAAGCGCAGGATCTCTTTCTCTTTGGCCGCAAGTGGATACAGCCTCTGTACTGCTCTGATACCTGCCTCTGGAACCTCTCATTCAAGGTCAATCATCTGCTTCAGGGCTCTGTGTAATGGAAAAGCCACCTCTGATACCGCTATGCCCTGCAAAAGGGGGTCTTCCAAAGGTGGTTCCCTCTGACAGAGGATCTAGTGAGAGATTCAGAGCCACCAAGGAGCGAGTAATGAATGCTGTGAGCTTTTCTCTGTGGAAGACTCTAACAGTATTAGGGTCTTTTCCTGCTGGGATCTCTCTTCCCCTCTAGTGTAACTGGCTCATCTTCTCGGCCATGAGACAGACCCTGAAAATGGTCCTCTGAGCCAAAAGAACACTTGGAGCCCTTCTCCTCTGCTCCATCCAGATCTAAGGTCGCTAGCCCCTTAGTGGTAGAAGGTTTAAGAACTATGTGTGCACCCACACTCTCTCCTGAAGAGTCCTGCATGCCTTCCTGACCCTGCCTGCAATAAGCCTGATGCATCATCAGGATGAATTCAGTGGAGAAAGGTGCCTTGACCAACAACCCCCCCCCCCCCGAGTTCCCTACCGATAGTCTAACCACGTAGCTTCCCTGGATCGGATGACTCGACCTGAGAAGTTTCCAAAATGGCATTGTTTCCCACCAAAATGGAGGGTTCGGTGGCCAGAGTTAAAATGGGTGGCCCAGTCAGAGCCGCGAGCACAGGACCCTCTGCTCCTTCAGGCCTTCCGAAATGGCAAGAGATGAGCCGCCTGCCTCACCATCTTCTCCATACATATCCTGCAAAGGCCTGTTGATGAAAGCTGTCCTCTCCGCAATCCGCACGCTGCACAAATGAGTTTGAACGAAGATGGCATGGTCAGAGAAGCCTGTGTAGCCTGTGTATAGCCACCAGAGAACGGAGTCTGATGCCGCACACACTTCCCTGTCTATTAAATTCTCTGTGAACTGCACGCGGGCACGATGAAAACTAATACCCCGGCTGTGAGAAAAACCTATCGGACTTACCGTCACAAAATCAGTCGGACGCCTTAGAGATAACGCTGCTAACCCTCTGTCTCCCACTGAAGGAATGACAGGGTGCAGGAGACAAGTGCCCAGAACCAGAGGATTGACCCCTCCAGCCACCACTCCCTCCTGAGGTCCTGCAGTTGACTAAACAGCGTTGGACTCACAGAGCAGGCACAATCCAGTCCTGAAAACAAACCCTTTACTTCTAGAGGGATATTTATTTAGCTGCATTTATATTTATTTATTTAGCTGTATTTATATTCCGCTTTTCACCGGGTCAAAGCGGTCAATTGGGGGATACATTTAACATGAGGGGATATGACACACATATGTTAATACTTACAGGGAACATGGGCAATGGAGGGTTAAGTGGCTTGCCCAAGACCACAAGGAGTGCCTATAGGACTAGAAATCCCAGTCCCTCCGGCCTGAGATTGCTGTCCCCAGGTGGGACTTGAACCCCCGGCCCTCTGGCCTGAAGTACCTTGTCCTAACCACTAGACCACTCCTCCCTCCGACCAACTATTAGTTTAACATTTCTTTACAAATGTCTCTACAAATTCCTTTCAGTGTAGTCCGGACCACACTGAGTTCTGTCCCATCTGCTGGAAACGGAGTATACTGACTTGGTGGGAGGAGCATTGGCTCCTTATAGGGTGACATCACCAAAAGTATGCTCAGTCTCCATCTGCTGGATAGGGACAAAACCGAGGAGTTAGTCAGAACCACTGTTCCCTCTAAGCTGTGCGCGTGCGCGCGTGCACACACCTCACTGAGTGAGCGCACATACTTTACAACAGAGCGCACAAAAATTACAGTTCTGATTCTGATAGAAAACAACACAGACGTCTTAAAATTTAAAAGTTGTTGTGTATTTACGGTTTTCACAAGTTCTACAATATTTTCTAGTGCAATCAATGTGGTGTACATACTGTATTCTGACGTGTAGTCAAATTTTAAAGTATATAACTCCGAGTGTCGTTATGTGGTGCACAAAAATTTAACCTTCCTTCAAAAGCTGCACAGCTGATACTTTATGCGCACACAGCCTACAGAAAATTAGAGGTAACATTGGTCAGGACTGGACTGGAGGGACGCTCTAGAAGCTTGCATTATATGGTATGGTATTACTGTACATTATCTTCTTCATATCAAATTGCTGTGGTTTTATTTGGAGTCTCAATGGAGGCACATTCAGAGTTGCAGGGTTGGGCTGGAGTTAGTCACTGTGTAACAGTGACATCTAGTGGCATATTATAAGATACATGACTTCAGGGTTCCAGAGGGCTCCTGATGCAAAAATGGGTTCAGCTGGGAGAGGATACCAAAACCATCAAGACTCCTGGGTAGGTGTAAATGAAGGCCCATGGCATTGTAGCCCAATAGAGTCCTGTTCCAACTGAGATGGAAGTACAAACTCTAGGAGGAAACTGTTGAGCCAAAGAAGAAAAGCTTTTTTTTTTTTTTAGTGCAATTTTTGAAAGGTGCCAAATTTAGCTCTACAGTTTAAGAAACTTCAGCTTATTCTTTTATGTTGTGATTTACAATGAAACTTAAGCAAAACATTTCATTTGGCTGGCAGTCCACTTTTGCTCTAGCGAGCACTATTTGAAATTCTGGTGTTCTGCACCACCACATCGCATAAGAGTTAATGGTACAGAATTTACATTTCTTTTCATCTTATTATTCCCTGAAGACACACCCCACTGGCTAGATATGGATCTACAGAAAAGGAAATACAGGTCTCAGGTTCCTTAAGTGTGAAAGTTCTATGAGCCCTGGGTTATTGGGTCCGGTTCCGATTCTCACCTCCACTAGGATAGCCAAGCAGGAATCCAAATCCCCACTCTTCAGGCAACTGCTGAGGCTTTTTAGTAGCAGGTTAACAGTGAAGGTTAGCACGTGGACCTATAATGAAAGGAAGGTTAAGATAATCTTTACATCTAAATGCAAGCAGAATTTTATCCCAATAAACACACATGCAAAGTACGCAAATAAACATCTCATATTATATTAAAAATGTCCTTCAAAATAACAGAACTGCTCACTAACTCTTCATGATCCAGGCTTCCAGGATCGAAGGGTGGATGAGGAATATCCATCTCCAGTAGTGGGTGTGGGCCGGTTGCTGGTTGGAGGTGGCAGATTGAGCTGCTGCAGGGCAGTAGTTAACTAAATATTAAGTACCCCTCCAATGATGGAACTCTAACAATCTAATACATGACCATCATCAAATACGAACCCACAAAATTAATATAAAATTATTTTTTGTCGGAGCCCACCGAGGGAGGGTTAGAACTGTTTACCTAACCCCCACGTGACGGTAGACTACTTTTATTTTATTTCACCCTAGTGTATTTAAAATGAGTACTTATCTTCAAAACCAGCACTGCACTTATTATCTTCCACGTTGCAAATGTTGCAAATCACGAAAGTGCACAACGTGCACGTTTCGGGTGTGTGCCCTGTTTCAAGTGCTCTTCATTCGTTCAAATATGCAACAAAATCGCCGTCTTCGTGGCGATGGGCTATCTATAATGAATGGCATCGACAGAGCCCTAAACTTTAAATCGAAGAGAACCAATCAGAATCGGGAAACACCTCACTGTCAGAGGTATCCCCGCTGCCATTGGTCACAATCTTGGATCATGACTAAAAACACATGAACTCAACGTCATAAAATGGTAATCCAATCAACAGCCCGATTCAGACCATGGGGGTGGACCGTATGCAAAGCGAAAATCCATCTTTGTTCCAAACGCTGTAATTTTTGTTCTCGATCACCCCCCCGTGGATTCCAAGGGACATGATCTATTACAGTCCAAGTCAATTCCTCAAAAACATGAGGAATTCCTACACAATGTTCCACCAAAGGGGCTGTTAAAACTCGATTCTTTATCCGTGAAGCGTGCTCTGCAAGACGTTGGCGCATTGGACGAATCGTACGCCCCACGTACAAAAGTTCACAGGGACACTTCAACAAATATACCACATATGAGGTGAGGCATGTCGTTTTCCATTGTCGGACATAATTTCGACTAGTAAGGGGATGTTGCCAAACCAAACCAGAGATTGTCCCTTCACAATATTTGCACATATTACAAGGATGATGGCCCCCCTCCTGCCCTGGTGAAATAGGTCTATCTCGTGCCAAAGTTGTCTTCACCAATTGATTATCCAAATTGGTACCCCTTGTAAATGCCAAACGTAAGGGTTGTTTAAAACAATCATGCAAGGTTAACATTGGCCAATGAGAACGTAGAATTTTTGCAACTTCTGTACTTCTATCAGTATAAGGTAATACCCCTACTATTGAATCCCCCTCCGCTGATTTTTTGGAAGAGTAGTGAGGGTCCAGTAACCATTCACGATGAACGTGCTTAGCACAATGATAAGCTTGTGAGACAACCTGAGGAGGATATCCCCTTGCCAGCAGCCGATGTGTCAGTTCAGAGGAATGCACTTTAAACTCCCCCATAGAGTGGCAAAGACGTCGGAGGCGTAAGAACTGACCAAAGGGGAGACCCCGTTTAAGGGGACCAGGATGGTAGCTATGGTAATGAAGCAGACTATTTCGCTGCACAGGTTTGCGATATAAGGTAGATACCAATCTTTCATCTTCCACCATAATCAAAATATCCAAAAATTCAATTTTATCCTGTGCAACCTGTTCTGTAAAGGTAATATTAATTTTTAATTGGTTCAACCAAGAGATGAAATCATGGAGCGAGGATTGATCTGATGTCCAAACAAAGAAAATGTCATCTAAGAATCGTTTCCATAATTTCACATGTTGATACAAGGATGAATGTTGGATGAGATCCTCCTCCATTTTTCCCATATACAGGGTAGCCAAAGATGGGGCCATAGTTGCCCCCATCGCTATCCCAGAAATTTGTTTATAAAATTTACCTTCCACTAGAAAATAGTTCTGTGTCAATACCAGCCGTGCTAAGTCCAACAAAAAGGATCGTGGAAGTCGATTGGGAGCTGAATGGAATGAATGCTCTAACAATTCCAATGCTTCCGTCTGGTCTATGTTGGTATATAAAGCGGTGACATCTAAAGTCACCAAATAAGCTCCCGGAGGGATCGTAAATTCTGAAATAACTTGCAAAAAGTGAGTGGAATCCCTCAAAAAAGATGACACTATCCGAGCCTCCGTCTTTAAAAACACATCGCAAAAAACAGAAAGGGGTTCTAAGATGGAGTTCCGACAGGAAACAATAGGTCTTCCCGGAGGGGACACTAACGATTTATGAATTTTGGGCACAAGATATAAAGTGGGAATTGTGGGATGAGTCTTTAGCAAAAACCTCTTTTCTTTCGAAGTTATCCAACCATATTGATGGGCTTCTTCTACTAGGAGCTGAATGCGACTCTTCAACTCTGCCGTAGGATCGGCTTCCAGTAACTGATAAACTGTGGTGTCTTGAATATGAACCATTAGTTGTTGAAAATAGACCTGTGAGTCTAACACCACAAGCGCCATGATTCGTCCAATGCGCCAACGTCTTGCAGAGCACGCTTCACGGATAAAGAATCGAGTTTTAACAGCCCCTTTGGTGGAACATTGTGTAGGAATTCCTCATGTTTTTGAGGAATTGACTTGGACTGTAATAGATCATGTCCCTTGGAATCCACGGGGGGTGTGATCGAGAACAAAAATTACAGCGTTTGGAACAAAGATGGATTTTCGCTTTGCATACGGTCCACCCCCATGGTCTGAATCGGGCTGTTGATTGGATTACCATTTTATGACGTTGAGTTCATGTGTTTTTAGTCATGATCCAAGATTGTGACCAATGGCAGCGGGGATACCTCTGACAGTGAGGTGTTTCCCGATTCTGATTGGTTCTTTTCGATTTAAAGTTCAGGGCTCTGTCGATGCCATTCATTATAGATAGCCCATCGCCACGAAGACGGCGTTTTTGTTGCATATTTGAACGAATGAAGAGCACTTGAAACAGGGCACACACCCGAAACGTGCACGTTGTGCACTTTCGTGATTTGCAACATTTGCAACGTGGAAGATAATAAGTGCAGTGCTGGTTTTGAAGATAAGTACTCGTTTTAAATACACTAGGGTGAAATAAAATTAAAGTAGTCTACCGTCAGGTGGGGGTTAGGTAAACAGTTCTAACCCTCCCTCGGTGGGCTCTGACAAAAAATAATTTTATATTAATTTTGTGGGTTCGCATTTGATGATGGTCATGCAGGGCAGTAGTTGGCAGGGGGTGGTCTCTCAGACTAGACTCTCACTCATAGGGCACAGGGCCAACAGTCACACAGTATAAGTCAGAGCATAGAGTATTATAATTCCCTCAGTGAGTCATTACATCATCAAAAGTAAATAAATGAAAAAAAATTACAGTGCAGAAATATAGCTGAAATTTAGCTATACTCCTATATACCTTAATTACTTATTCTTACAGCCTTGCAAATGAAGGAGAAATTTCACTTACTATTAATGTCCTTTCCTGGAATCCTGCTAGACCAGTCCAGACTAGTGGGTTATGTCCCTCTGCCAGCAGATGGTGGAGACAGCCCTGGTACATACAGAGGATCCCCTAGGGATCGCGTTCAATATTTCTCTGTCTCCAGCAGATGTGCTCCTTGCATTCACTTTAAAGGTGCTCTGCCAGAATCTTTTTGAGAACTTTTTTCCCCGAATGTGGATGTCTCCAGGGCACGCAAGAGGTGCCCTTTTGAAGTTCCCCACTACTTGCGTCGGTTGGGCTCCTGATCAAGAGGATCAGAGTAGCTTCCATTATCAAGGGGGGGGTGGGCGGGCTCCTGGTCAAGAGGACCGGTGGAGCCCTCACTATTCTCTGCTTAGTGTGGACGACTTGTTGTCCAAGCCTTTTCTCTTTATTGTTTTTTTAAAGTTAGGTTTTTCTCTGCAACACATTTTTTTCTTGGCGGCACAGCAGCACTAACAGGCTCTGACTGAGGCTATCCAGGACCACAGTGAGTAACCCCTCCCCCGATAATCTCTGATTTGGCAATGGGGGGGGGGGGTTTCTTAGGGCTAATTTCTCCTTCCATCGGTGCTCCAGTGAGATCCTATATACCTTGTAACCGACTACATCCTCTCACAGCCCTGCAAATGAACAAGCTCTCATTTAGGGTGCAATTTTGAGGCTATCTGTGAGGCTCACAGGCCCACAAGGATACATTGCCCTCATAGGCCTGTAAGCTAGCTTTCAATGGAAACTCCTTATGTAAAATTCAGGCAGGTGGGGGAATGTGGGTTCTCTGCACTTACTTTGAAGAAGGTGAAAGGTAAGGGGGGCAATTATAAAAGCCATTTTTGCACATATAAGGTAAAATTAGGTCTTACCTGCTAATTGGCTTTCCTTTTTCTTTTCTTTTTTGTGTAGAAAATTTTTATTCAGGTCAAGATCAGAAAATTTCACAGCCATCAGAATACAGATAGGTTATATCCATAAGGCATGTACACTCAGGAAAGGATACCAACAGTTCCAAACAATTCCCACCATAGTCTCAATTCCCCTTCTCCCAAACAAAACACAACATCTCCAATCCATTAAACAAGAGAACATAACAGAAATGCAAGACTCTTCAGCCCTAAGGAAACATAGCACTACAGAATTGTTGCTAGTATGATTATAGTAAAATTAGCTTCCAATAGGCAAATTGAACAACTCTCCCTCTAAGGAAAGAGGGAGAAGGAGCCCACTCTCTACCCTGTCTATGTCTCTCTTGACCCAACCCCCCCCCCCCCGCCCTTCTGAGGCTTGAAGGATCTCAATAATACAACCAATCATTATCCCACCCTTCTCTCCCCCCCCCATCCCTACCCCTCCCCTCCCCTCCCCCCACCTTCTTTCCTATGGAATCCTACGAATTGCACGAGTGGAACCTAAGACGGCAGGTATGCACAATCAAGTGCCATAACTTATATGAAAATAATCATATACAAGTGTACAACTCAGCATCAGAGAGAATCAATCCACCAATGGTAGAAGAGAAGACCACAGTACCCTCATCTTTTCTGAAGTGTCATGGAGATCCGCTGTAAGCTTCTCCATTCATCCACCGAAGACACATATGCTCTCTTTCAATACTTGCTGACAACAGACCAGGTGGCTGGCAGCAAACAGTCAATAGTTCGTCTGTGGCCTGGCGAAAGAGTGTTGGGGGATAAATACCCCAGTACACAGGCCTCTATGCATAAAGGGAAGGAGACCTTAACCATCCGTGATATACGGTTATGCACCGAGTGCCAAAACGTTTGAATCTTAGGACAGGACCACATGTGATAAAAATCTCCACGGCGACCACAAAGACACCTGCACAAGAGGTCATCCCCTATCCCCACCTAAAAAGATCTATAGGCGCAATGGACATGCAAAAAAGTATTTGCAGTTGGGTGTTAACTAAAGAAAGAGAAAAAGAGCACGTATGTGTATACATAGTGGTGTGCTTCTGTCCAGAAATCTTCTGTGCGAGTCAGAAGCTCAGCATTCCATCGAGTCTCCAGTAATGGTGTTGCAAGACTTGCTGAGTAGTCTGCAGTTATAGACTGGTATAACTTGGCAAGAAGGGCGGGGAAGCGTGTGGATTCAAATAGTATCTTTTCTCACAATTGTGGGGTGTGCCCTAATGCCTGTGTCTGCTGTGATTGCCCTAAGCAATGGCATAGTTGATAATATTGAAATGGAGAGGGTCTAAAATGTGTCACTTGCTCAAAACCCATCACGTCCATCTAAGAGGTCTGCCAAACGAACCAATCCACCTGACGCAACAGTCCTGGATCCGAAGTTTTGATAGAATGGGAACGCAGCAAGCATCGTATATGGAGTGTATCTCTGTGATATCTGGAAGGAATGGGTCAGGGAAGTCTACCCCCTCCAAAAGGGTCCTAAAAAGAAATGAGAGAGCACTCCTTTGCTGGTCTTCTGGAGCATGTATAAATGGAATAGCTCATAGTGGTATGGGATGCATCCAAGCCGTCTCCAGTGTAACCCACGCAACATTTGGGTTAGTCTTCCAATGATGCAAAGCTCGCAAGCAAGAACAACAATTAGAAAGTACCAGGTCTGGGAGTCCCAAACCTCCAGCTCCGCGTGGTCGGATCATAATAGACCAGTGGCGTCGTGGTCGGCAGCCCCCCCAGATGAATCTCATCAAGATACGTCACAGCTCCTGAAAAAAGGAACACAGGACCCAAATGGGCAGCTGAGTGAATAAGAACAGTAGCTTTGGCATGAGTAACATTATAATTGTATTAATACATCCTAACCAGGAGACCAATAATCTTTGCCAATAGGTAATATCTTGGGTCAAAAGTGCCAGAAACACCGTGTAGTTAAGAGTATATAATCTCCGGAGATCCTGAGGAATCATAATTCCTATGTATCTGAATTGGGTCACCACTAAGAAATCTGTCACAGATAAAGATTTGTGCTGCCAGGTAGCTGAGCGACAAGGTAGGAGTGTTGATTTCTGTTTATTGATTGAGAACCCTAAGACCAGTGAGAACGTATGGAGAATATTTCCAACTAACGGTAGGGCTGCACTTGGATTTTGCAAAAAGATAAGGGTATCATCCGCATAAAGCGAAACAGTATGATAAGACCCCTTCCCATTAAAATTCCAATTTGTGAAGCTTCCTTGCGCAGATGCGCCGCCAAGGGTTCTATGGCCATCACAAACAACAATGGGGAAAGCAGACAGCTCTGTCTTGTACCACTACCTAGCTCAAAGGATGGAGAGAGAAAGCCATTCACCAATACTGAGGCCTTAGGAGCAGCATACATTGCTGCAATGCAACCATGAAAACTAGGACCAAAACCGAAGTGCTCAAAAACCATCCATAAGTATTTCCATTCCACTTTATTCACTAGTCGCCGAACGTTTTCAAATCCGTATCGGTGCCTTATGAAATCCGTTTGGTCTGGGTGTATAATAGCATGAATACATGAATCAAGACGGGATGCAATTATCTTTGTTAAGATCTTATAATCAAGATTTAATAATGAAATTGGGTGATAGCTACTGCACAATAGAGGGTCTTTACCCTCTTTTGGTATGACCGTAATCGTAGCATGATAAAAAGATTCGGGTAGTTTATGTAGCAGCAAAATTTTGTTAAAGACCCGTACCAGGAGAGGGGCAAAAGAGCTCAGGAGTTGCCTTATATAGTTCTGTCGAAAACATATCTGGGCTAGCTGCCTTGGCGTTTTTCAAGGAGCAAATCGCCACCTGAACCTCAGACAACATTATAGGGCTTTCCAGAGTGTCTCATATCTCTGGATCTATGCAGGGAAGCTCTACCTCTTGCAACCACTGTTGCATGGTCGAATCATCTGCCGTCAATTGCAAGTGTAAAGCTCTGAATAAAATTTTGCAAATAGTTTTGCCATAGCTTCTGAGCGCCGAGGTCAGAGTTCTGGTGTGGGTGACAGTGCGGCAATCCTGTGTCTCTGTCAACGATGCTTTAACTATCAAAGGAGGAGACAACTGGCCTTGTTACCATGTTCATAGTATGCTTGATGTATACATTGTAAAAGGGATGCTATATTTTCTCTTTCTAGGGATGCAAGTTCACCCCTAAGTTTGACCAATCGGCGCCACACCGACTTCCCTCCCCCCTTCCGATGCGCTAGTTCCAAATTTTCAATCTCATTACGCAGGTTCATTTGTTTAACCAGGCGCCACTTTTTAAAGGCTGCCGCTAACAACATTAATTGACCACACAGAAAAGCTTTCCCAGCTTCCCATAGGGAAAAAAACGAAATGTCCGCAATATCATTATAATGCAAATAATCCTTCCACCCAGCTCTAATAGCATCAGGAAAGCCGGGATTCTTAGGAGATGTCGGGGTAACATCCACAACCTCGGGGGTTTTCCTCAGCTGCCACACACCATTCTAAGGGTAGGGCCGTATGGTCAGAGGGTCCCATACTACCAATAGTTACTTGCGATACCAATGGAGGGAGGAGTGGCCTAGTGGTTTGGGCAAATTACCTCAGGCAGGAAGGTCAGGGGTTCAAATCCCACTAGAGGACAGCAACCTTGGGCCGGAAGGACTGTGGTTTCTAGTCCCACAGGTGCTCCTTGTGGTCTTGGGCAAGCCACTTAACCTTCCATTGCCCATGTTCCCTGTAAGTATTAGTGTATGTGTCTCATATCCCCTGGTATTAAATGTATCCCCCAATTGTGTTGTGACCACTTTGACTGAAGGATAAGGTGGTATACAAAACCGTCTAAATAAATAAAATAAATAAATAAATGGCAGAAGCAAAGGAGATACAAGCCAATAATCAATACGTGAGTGCAGTTGGTGAAGAGGTGAGAAGAAAGTATAGTCCCTTTCCTTTGGATAGAGCATATGCCAAGTATCGCACAAGTCTAAATCCGCACATAGTGCCATCAGTGAGGGGGGCCGCAGAGACTGCACGCTGCCTTTGCCTGTTCTATCAAACTCAGAGAAGACACAGTTGAAATCCTCTCCTAGAATGATTTCATCTTGGGCATATAATTTGGTCATCTTCAATAAATCATCAAGTGTTTGCGCAATCTCCCGCGGAAGTGTGTACAGATTAATCAGTGTGATTTGAATCTCCTAGAATCCACTAGAATAAGAAAATGATCGAGAGGGTTGCAGTACTGCGTGGCTAGTTGGAAAGGGAAATTTTGAGATATCAGAACCAGCACACCCTGTTTATGCGTCATAAAGCTGGAAGCATACATCTGCGGAAACTGTTGGGACAAAAATCGGAGGTGGTCCTGAGAGGCAAGATGTGTCTCCTGAAGGAATATCACCTCGGCCTTTGTTCTACGTACATCGTCCACGACTAGTTTCTTCTTCATAGGGCTATGCAAACTCCTGACATTCCAGGTCAATAATTTGATCATTGAACTAGAAATAGGGAGCATAATTTATTTATTTATTCATTTATTTAACAGGTTTTATATACCGCTTTATCATTTTAATCAAAGCGGTTTACATTGTAACTTAAACTTAGTAATGTACATTAAACAGGGATAGTGATAACTTGGCTTTTTCTGAGGCAATGGAGGGTTAAGTGACTTCCCAAGGCCACAAGGAGTGCTAGTGGGAATCAAACCCTGGTCTCTGGGTTCCCAAGCCAGTGCTCTTAAGCATTAGGCTACTCCTCCACTCATAATGGAGACCTCTCTGTGATACCGGATGCGGTCCAAACAGCAGCTTGATCAATGTATTGGCATATGCGTTTCTTGAAGAGGATCCCCTGCATCCTTGAGAGTGAGAGACTGAAAAACCTCCTTAGTCTCCTAACCACCCTCCCTCTCCTCCCAAAACCCCACAGTACTGAGCTATCAGGACGGAAAAGTCTATAGCAGTGTGAGGACGAAAGTACCTGAGCACCTTGGACAATAACAGTAATAAGGGGGTCTAATGGAGTAAGACCGCACCCGCTCCCCTTCTCCTCAAGATCCTGTATAGGTGTTACTCCCCTGGTTCATATCAGCGGCCTATCAATTAAGGAACTGACGCTACCTCCCCTCAAGAGATACCTACTACTAAAACAGCTTCCCCAAACACCCACTAAACTAGAGCTTACCTGTATCAGAGCCCCTCAGCTATAACAAAGATAAACATACCCCAAAACTCCTCGATAACCTCAGGAAATATAAGTAGAACAATAGAACATAGTAGAGGGAAACGAGAACAGCTCATTCAGAGCAGCTTGGAATGCTTCCAGAACATCACATTATCAAGGAGGAGCAGCAGTGTCCATAGATTTATGTTGGGCGTCCTCGGTATCATCTTCTGATTGCCTCCTGGATCGGGGCACTTTGTGCTGTTTCGGTGTAGATACCTCCCAGTCTGATGCGAGCTTCTAGTTTCCTCATTTTGAATAGAGTCCAGAAAGTCCATACAGGCCGGAAGTTTGGAAATTTCATGCGTTATGTTGTTCCATTGGAAGATGAGGGCAAATGGAAAAAACCCCATCTATATCTGATGACTTTACTCTGTAAAAACTGTGTTAGGGGTTTGAAGCTACGTCTTCTCTCTAAGGTGTACTGGGATAAATCCTGATAGATTTGTATCTCCTGGTGGTGAAAGTGGATCCCGCGCTTGCCTTGCAAGCTCTTCAGAAGGGCAACCTCTCCTCAAAATAGGAGAAACATGCAATAATTGGACGAGGTCTAGTGACCCCTCCAGCATGAGGCCCATCGCCTCGATGTGCTCATTCCAATTTGACTGGATTAGGTCTTCCAGGGATGCAAAAGGTGAAAAGTTCTTGGTACCAGCCAAGTGGTGTTTTCCTGACCACTTGGAATTTCTAGCATGCCCATAATATGGATAATGTTTCTGCGTTGTCTATTTTCAAAATCGTCTTGACGCTCTTTAAGATCCCAGGTTAGATGGTCCAGCTTCTGAAGCCGAGCTTGGAAGAGAGAAGTGGCATCAATTTGTTTGACAATGTTTATCTTGTTCTGAGTTACCTGGTCTTCCAACCCTTTCATCTGAGCCCGGAGATCAGATATTGCCTTGGCAAAATCTATACGGAAGGCTCGGAGCAGCTCTTGAAGAATTTCCAGATCTGCCGTTGTGGCGGGAAGTGTTGTATGCCCCTCCGGCATCACATTCTGATTGGGTGGAGACACACCTTCTTCTGCGTGGTTTTCGGCCTCGTGGCGCTCGGCTTTCTGGGAAAACTTGGAAAGTGCATTAGCATAGATGTTCTTGGACGCCATAATCACAAGAGAGACTCTTCTGCTGAGTTTAGGTGAAATATACTGCATACAGGATGGTGTGTGCTCACTATCTCTGAAGTAGACAGTGCTCTAAATTGGATACTGGCATGTACTTCCCAGAAGAATCGCTAGATGGCGCTCCTGCATTGAGATTACAGAGGCTCCCTCTCTCTCTGGTATTGCAGTTTAAGCACTGTGAGGCAGATAGAGAAAGAAAAAAAGAACAGGAGAGCCAACAAACTTCACTCACCGGCAGCAAAAACGACTGCCCCCAAAATGAGCTTGCTACCCCACAGAATCTTGGTCGGCAGGACATAGGCAGCACACAGACCCTCTCCCTTCGTGATCATTTGATGGTTCTGGAGATGTCATCAGAGGGGTTCAGATTCTTATTAATTAGGGTTGGCTGGTATTATTGGATCTTGAGGCAGGAGCCGGGCTAACCTGCTGCCAGCATCTTCGGGCTCACGAGTATCCCCCCCCCCAATTGGCTTTCCTTGCTCAAGTCCAGTCCTGCACCTCTGGGTAGTCAACTCCCACCAGCAGCTTGGAATCTGAGCATGTCATTTTCTTGATGATGTCACTGTACTTAGGTAGCTGGCTCCCCTTACCAGCCCTCAGTAACCTACTGACAAAGCAGACTCACAAGAGCAACAAATAAGAAGTCCAACTGTATGAACAGTATCTAAATTTGGACCTCTCCAAACCCTCCAGGCGGGCCCTCCTCCCCCCCAAATGAGGAATCTTAATCTTCCTGTGGACAGTTCCCTGGTGAACCACAACAACCTTATGAAGGACCCAACCGCCCAGGGGAAAAGTAAACTGATGGCCACCTACAGCAAGAATACAAACAGCAGTCCTGCAACTACTCACCAGCCTTGAACGCCATTGCAGCGCAGCCGGTGCTCTTCCTGGACCCCAAATTCAAGGATAACACTCTTCAGGCCCAAGGTCGCGATGTTCAACCAAGTAATCCCTAGGGAGGGTTCCGGGATTGGACTGGAGTTCCTCGAGAAAAGCCAATTAGCAGGGAAGGCCTAATGTTTACCTTCCTTATCCATCCCTGCAGTCCAGTCTTGCACCTCTGGGATGTAACAGAGCAGTACTATTGATGGGAGGGGCCTGCGATCCCGGCCTGAATCACCGCCGCCCCTAATCTGGCGTCCGCTGCTGCCTGGACGTCTAGGTGATAATGCTTCACAAAGTTGTGAAGGGAAGGCCACCCACAAATCTCTGCAGACAGTACCATACTAAACTCCGCCCATGAGGCTGCCTGAGCCCTCGTCGAATGAGCCCGCTGGCACAGACTTCCCTGTCAACATGTATGCGGACGTAATAGCTTCCTTAATCCACCTGGCTATGGAAGCCTTTGCCACTGCCTCTCTAGTCTAACGAGATCTACATACCAGGGGCACCTCAGCCAATCCGGGGTGATTAGAATGACCCTTTTCTGGTGAGTCTCTATTCGCCGCACTACATGGCCTATAAGTGCCCATGGTGGAAATACATAGAAAATCCCTTCCTTGGGTCACTTCTGCACCAGGGCATCCAAGCCCTCTGACATCTGTTCTCTTCTTCTGCTGAAAAGCCAGCTTGCTTTTGCAGTGGTAAATGCTGCCATGAGATCGGCAGACCCCATCTTTGCCCTATCTGGCAGAAGACCTCCTCCTGACAGTGTGTCCACTTCCCCGGATCCACCTGGACCTGGCTCAAGTAATCGGCCATCATGTTTCCTTTCCCCTCAATGTGTGCCGCTGACAGTGCCTGGAGATGCTCTTCCGCCCATGTCAACAGACTTTCGGCTTCTGTTTCCAACTGTACGCTGCCTGTGCCCCCTTGCCAAATGATGTAGGCTACAGTGTAGCATTGTCTGAGAAGACCTGGACCACTGCCCCTTGCAGCCAGGGCAAAAAATGCAGTGCCAGAAAAATGGCTCTCATTTCCAGTCTGTTGATGGGCCAAGCCACTTCCTCCAGGTTCCAGCGCCCTTGAGCAATATGTCCTTCGCAGTGGCCTTCCCAGCCCGAGAGGCTGGTGTCCGTCATCAAGAGAAGCCACCGTGGTGATTCGAGAGGCATCCCTGCCGCCAACTTCTCAGGACGTAACCACCATTTGAGCACCATCCTTGTCTCCCATGAACATAGCAGCAGCTGCGACAAAGGATGTAACTGGTATAACCACCTGCACAGCAGCACTCTCTGCAACAGTCACATGTGTGCTCACACCCAAGGGACTAGCTCGATAGTCGTCGCCATGGTCCCTATGAGTTGCAGATAATGCCATACAGTTGGCTGCTTCATATGTAGGAACTGGCCGCATGATGAAGCCCTTCCGCCTTTTGGCTGGGCAGAAAGACTTCCACTGAGGGCATAGAAATGAGCCCCCAGGTACTCGAGCACTTGGGAGGGTACCAAGCGATTCTTGGACATGTTGATCACCTATCCGAGACTCTGCAGGGACTCCATCACTCTTGCCGTGACCTGCTTGCTTTCACGCTTTGACTTTGCCCGAATGAGCCAGTTGTTGAGGTAAGGGTGGACCAGGATCCCTTCCTGGTGAAGCACCACCACCCCCAGCACTATCACCTTGGTGAAGATATGGGGAGCCGTCACTAGGTAGAAGGGTAACGTCTGAAACTGAAAGTGTCCCATGGGCACCGCAAAGTGCAGAAACTGGTGATGCTCTGAACAGATGAGTATATGTAAATATGCCTCCATAAGATCTAGCAATGTCAGGAACTATCCTTCTCCTACCGCCATTATGACTGACCGCAGCATCTCCATGTGAATAGGTGGACCGCAGCGTTCACCTGTTCATGCACTTGAGATCTAGAATACATTGAAAGGAGCCCTCCTTTTTGGGGATCATAAAATAGACCGAGTATTGACCGGAGTCGCACTGGGCCTCTGGAAAGCATACTACAGCTCCCAACTGCAACAGGCACACCAGGGTGTGTCTCACTGCCTCGACCTTGCCACGGGCCTTGCAGGGAGACTACCCGAAGGAGAGAGCCAGAGGCCTGCAAACTCCAATGCATATCCCTCCCTGATGACCTCCAGCACCCATTGGTCAGATGTGATCTGGACCCAAGCAGGATAAAATTCCCACAGCTGACCCCCTATGAGTTGAACCGCCTGGGTCCTCATCACTTCATTGTGCCTTTTTAGGTCCAGAGGACAGTGAGGAAGCAAAATAGCCATGCCCTGTTCCTCGAAAACCTCTAAAACCTTGCCCCCGAGAGGCAAAACTGCCCCTCTTGAAGGGTCAAATATGACTGAGTGGAAATGCCTGAAGTAACGAGATGGTGCCGAGGAGTGGGCTTGCTTCTGCTTGTCCTCGGGGAGGCGTCCCCCTTTTGTCTCACCTAAATTCTTCACCAACTTTTCCATCTCCTCCCCGAACAGAAGCTTTCCCCTGAATGGATGCTTACTAAGCCGGGACTCGGAGGAGGTGTACACCAGGTAGGCGGCCCCAGATTTCAGCTGAGCCACTACTGCTGTTGGATCCGGAGGCTCATCTCTGTGTTCCAATACCCCCTCTACCCATTGCAAGCAGGCCCTGGCAACTAAGGCCCCACAAACTGAAGTCTGCAAAAGGAAAACATTGGTGTCAAATGCTTGTTTCAGCAAAGGGTCCAGCTTTCTATCCTGGGCATCCTTGAGTGCCGTACTGCCCTCAACAAGGATCATAATCTTCTTAGTAAACTGCCGACACGATGGCATCTACTTTTGGTGAGCAGAGCATCTCTCACTCCTGTTCTGGCATGGACCGAACACCTCTGAGGCCAGCCTCCGTGAGGTCCCACTCATCTTGGATTATCTGTTTGACCACTCTGTGTAAAGGAAATACCTTCTGCGACTTCCTCACTGCCTGCAGTAGTGGATCTTCCAATGATTCTTCCTCTGGAGGGTGACCTGTAGGCATATTAAGAGCCTTCAAGGTTTCTGCAATGAGCGCCACCAACTCCTCTCTGTGGAACAGTCAGACTATTCGGGACCCCTCCCTCTTGCAGAATCTCTCCTTCCTCCAGCTCTTCTGCGGCTGCGTCTAAGTTGGAGTCCATATCCAACTCCTCTGGCTCTTCCGCCCGCGGGGAGTCTTCCTCCAAGTCCTCCTCAAACCTGTGCTGGTGTTTGGGTGGCTTCATGGGGGCCACTGGCCACTTCGTGATCTGCTCCTGTGCTGACAACTGACCATCTGTCCCCTGGAGCTTCATGCAGTATGCCTTACGCAGGAGGCAGAGAATTCTGGTGAAAAATCCTGTGGCCCCAGAGCCTAGCCTCAGGGATGTAGAGGGGCCTGGAGAAACCGGCTCACAGTTTTAGGGTTCCAACAGGGAGGGAAATGACCCCAGTACCACCTCTGCTGTCAAACCCTACCCCCTTCTGAACTTGTTAAGTGCTCCCTGTTGGCCCAGAGGAACCTGCTCGCCCCAAAACATCTGCTCAGTCTTCCTGCAGACCCTGTTCCACTGTAAATGCCTCTTTTTCACAACCGCGGCAAATGCTCTTGTCAGAGAGCAAAGATCGACCCCCGCTGGACTCCTTAAGCTAAACACTGTAGCCATGCCAGCATTGTCACCCCGGTAGGACTAACCAGTCTCTCTAGCTCCTCATTAGCTCAACATGAAAAAAGGAGAGAGAACCGGTGTCTTTTCCTTTCCCCGGACAGCTGTGGAGTGTCCTTTGATCTTACTTCTCTTATTTTTTTTATTATAAGATCAAGCTCTGCAACCCACAGAAAGTACAGAGCCAAAATTAAAAATCGCTGTAGTCAAGACCCGGCCGGAAAAAATTCTCCCCTTCATCTCTCGTCAACTCGCGGCCAAAAACTGCCTGCTGGAGTGCTTCCCGCACCGCAGAAAAAAAACTGCTCCGAGTCACCTGGTCAGCTGCCTTCTCCCTGCACTGCGTAGACCAAGGGAGATGAAAAGGTAGGGGCTAAAGGAATTACCGCCGTTGATCTCACGACTCTCCCTCACTTACCGGTACGAAAGACAGAGACTACTGATGATCTTTCCCCTGCTGCCCTTGCGCACAGCTTCTGTCAGCAGCGTCAGCATCGAGGTGGGAGATCTGAGGAGAATGCTGTCTGCGGCCTTGTGTTTCTCAAGTGGCTCCTCACCTGATCACAGGTTCGGGAGTCGCTGCTGCCGATTTGAGGGGATTGGAGCCCACAAATCCCCCCCACCTTGTTCCCCGGGGGGGGGGGGCAGGGGAGAGCCCCTTCCTCAAGGCACTCCCTTTTTTTTTTTTTTAAAGCTTTATGTGCAGGGCAGCAAGGCAAATCAAGGCAGTACCAGGTAGCCAGTGCCCCAAAGAAAGTGCAGAGCAGCCAGGAAAAGCAATAGTACCCTGAAACCTAACTAACTCACTACTTTGTTGTCCCTTCAGTGAGTCCAGCCTTCTGGATCACCATCTCCAGCTGCTTGGAGACTGGACTTATTGGGGGCTGGTAGAGGGAATCAGCTGCCTAAGTACAGTGATGTCATCAAGAAAATGACATGCTCAGTCTCCAAGCTGCTGGTGGGGGTTGACTATTTGGACTGGAGGGACGATAAGAAACAGAGGTTTATGTGCAGGAAGGTTTTTGGGATAAAAGTATGTGCGCTAATGCGATGAGAAGAGGTGTTCCTGGGGATACAGCTAGGGCGGAGTTTGGACTTGTGCACAATTTTGAATTTTCAAAAGTATGCATGGGAATTTTCTAGAACATTTTGTGTGTACTAAATAGCAGGTGTACGCGTATGCTTCTGGTTTCAGTAAACAAAGCATGCACCTACTTTTCAATTGAAAACTGGCTTTACCTATGCACATATTAGGCAGCCAGCTTTAAAATTACCCCCAAGATGTGTGAAACTATGCGCAGAGATACCATCCCTTTATCTCTGTGAGTAAACATATGTGCAAGTTCACGATGTGTACACTTTTATTCACACTTAGGGGGGAGTGGAAGAAAATTTCTTAAAGTTTTTTTCATCCTCCCCATTCATATCCTGGTTGCTGTCTTCCACCCCTCCCCCCCAAAAAAAAATCCCCACCCAAACTAATTTTGAACTTGTTAAAATCTTGTGAGAAAGCACAGTTACTTACCTGTAACAGGTGATCTCTGGGAACAGCAGGAATAAGTCTTCACATATGAGTACGTCGGTACCGACGGAGCCTGCGCGGGAACGTTCCCCAGCGTCCAAAAAGAAAGCCTTTGGGAGCATCCCACATGCATGCGTGCTGCCTTCCCACCTAAACATTTCCCTCTCATTAGTTGGGTTTGTAGCTGAGACCGAAGGAGGAAAGTAGACAAATCAGAAAGAGAGAGAGAGAAAAAGAGAGCAACTCCTAGGGGAGGTGGGTGGGTTGTGAAGACTTATTCCTGCTGTTCCCAGAGATCACCTGTTACAGGTAAGTAACTGTGCTATCTCCAGGAACAAGCAAGAGTGAGTCTTCACATATGGGGACTCCCAAGCTAAGATGCCTGGAGGAGGCTCCAGCGTGTTGCAAATCCGATGGATGGGCAATGCTTATCCTTTAGAGCCCCAGGCATCTAAGGGATGGAGGGCAGGAGCTGAATTAGAAAAGAAAAAAGGGTGCTGTGGAACAGCTCGACTAAACAAGGTATCCAGAGGGGGGCCCCTTGTGTAGATCATAACTGTTAGAAAAAATTGAATCCCAATTTTCTAATGTGGATCTTACTCAAAATATTGCAAAAGCATTTGTTGAGGCCAATATGGGTCTGTAATTGAGAGCCAGCATATTATCCTCAAAGAAATTCCCTCACTGTGAAGTAGAGGAAAAATAAATTTTGCAATACAGGAAGAGAAGAATTCTTGATGGCAAGAACTAACCCCAGAATAAGAAGTGGGGAAGTTTAATGGGGTTGGACTTTAGAGAACTAGGTAAAGCTTCTGTAAAGTCCAAGTTTGAACTCTTTGTCCTTGGAGCAGAATAAGGCCCTAGGCAAGAGTGGAGATAAATCTGACTGGTTTGGATGAAAAGGTAGAAATACCCCTTACAGAAAAAAGGGGTAGGTCTTTAAGACCCCTTTTATACAAAAGAAAACCAGTTATTTGTATTAGGCATTGGGCCTCCAACTTCTTGAAGATCAGTAAAAATCTTTCATAAGTGATGTCACTTATGATAATGACTTTACATGAAGAGCTTCAGATGTGACGTAACCGAAAAGGTTACGGTATTTCCCAATTTACCAGAGAAATTGGTTGTCCATTAAGTTTTATGATATGCTGGGACAGCATTAATATGGACAGTAAACAAATCTTTCAAAGTCAGATATTGTATAGAGATTGACTCAATAACAAGAAGGATTAAGACCTACTTGAGAATATTGATGGAGAATCTCTGCTTGGTTAAAAATGGAAGAACTTTAGGGAAAGTTTAGTCGAAACTGGTATTATGTTCTTCACTTACAAGGAGAGGACTAGATTTCTTTAAAAGATCTAGGTCCTGAATAACCAGATCTGGAGACTTACGTGAAGGAGTGCAGAGGAGATCCTTAGTCTTAAGGCAGCAAGTCTGGATCCTTCTATAACTTCAGGTAGTAGCTGGAGAAAAAGACGCAATATAAGGAGATACCATGTTTGCCCCTCCATGAGGGCAATATGAGTATCATGCATCTTTTTTATTCATTATAAGCTACAATGAAGTATAGGGAATTAGAAGGAAAGTAGTAATTAAGGACCGACTGCAGTGAAAAGAATGCATCCCTGTTGTAGGAGTTCCAGTGAAATGTGTAACAACCCAGGGAATAGTGTAATTTTTTTTCTTTTTTTACACCTTCGTGTGGTCTAAGCCCTGGTTAGTTTTCCTTAAAAGAAAACTTTTAAGGAAGATGGTAAGAGTAGGAACAAACCAGTCATGTAGGAGCATGACTGGGCAGAGTCTACCAGCTGAAACCCTTTTAACCATCTGGAAGCTACCTGCTAGGAGTAGCTCTTAGGCTCTCTGGCAAGGCCCATAGTTGCAGAGCTTCCTTATATAATGGCAGAGAGCATGTTGTAAGTTGGTTAGATCTGGCTGTTTAATTGCCAGTGTGCAACCTAATCTATTCTGTTGGAGCCAAAAAGAAATGAAGATGGCTAAGAATAGTAGACAGGCCTGATGCCTGCAACAATAAAGTGTAACCTCTCTTGGAGTTATCTGTTATTAAATCAGCAGAAAAAGTAGGTCCTATAGGTTGGAGAGGACCGACAGACATAATCTGGAGTGGTAATACTCAATTTATGTCTGATAAGCTGCCTTAAAGAAGTATCTGAGATACATAGAGAAGAAGATGAACCACGAAGGGGAAGAAAACTCTGTATGGAAACTGCCCACTGGAGTAGGTATTGAAGAAAAAAAATCCTATGGGCTTAGAGAATAAGCCCTCCAGTGGATTAGTAGTACTCTTAGAGACTGAAAGTCTGGACTAAGAGGGATAGAAGTAATACAGAGTTGAGAGGACTTACAATTTGGTAAGTCTTTGAAGAGGTAGGGTCCCCGTGCAGTTAAAAGTATAAGATATCCTCGTACAGAAAACTGTCAAGGTGAAGGGTATAGCTCACCTTGTTGTTAGTTGTTAGTTCTCCCTTTCTTTTAAAAGGAGCAACCTGTTATCTCTAGGGTATGATGGTCCTCAATAGCTCTTGGAGCTAAAAAGATGGATTTCCCTTGTAGTAAGAGATTCATGCCCAGAGTCGAGGATTGAGTCAATGTATGATTGGTATCTCAGCATGGATGAGATGAACCTTAGATGCGTCTGTTAAAAAGAAGTAGGCTCAGAGGTTCTAAACCTCACACAGAAAAACAGAGAATAGAAATATCAGAAACGCTGGGCTTGCTGAGGCTGTTGAGGTCTTGAATTTCTTAGCCTGGTTTGATGTTGCCTGTCTTTGGAAACATCCGCATGATGGGTAGGAGATGGATAAAACTTTTTTCCCCTAGGGCAGCGATGGCGAACCTATGGCACGCGTGCCAGCTGTGGCACGCGAAGGCCTTGCAGCTGGCACGCGGGAAGGTCCGCAATCGAAAAAAAAAAAAAAACCCTGTCTGCTGCCGCTGTCGGGGCCGCCGCGGCAGAATCGAGCGTGCCGCGGGGCCCCCCTGTACCCGGCAGATCCTGCCCACCCCGTCGCAGCTCTCTCCTTTGGAGCTACAGTCAGCCGCGCCGGCTTGCAGAGCGCGAAGGGAAGAGTTTCCCTTTCGCGACTCCGTTAAGCCCGCGGGGGCTGATGGGAACTTCCCATCAGCCCCCGCGGGCTTAACAGAGCAGCGAGGGAACTCTTCCCTCGCGCTCTGCAAGCCGGCGCGTCTGACTGCAGCTCCAAAGAGAGAGCTGCTATGGGGAGGGCAGGCTCTGCCGGGTGGGTACAGGGGGGCCCTGCGGCACGCTCGATTCTGCCGCGGCGGCCCCGACAGCGGCAGCAGACAGGTTTTCTTTTTTTTTTAATTTTCCCTGGGCTGGGCTGGGGGGGGTGGGGGGTTAGGAGTGGTGATGGGCTGGGCTGGGCTGGGGGGGGTTAGGAGTGGTGATGGGCTGGGCTGGGCTGGGCTGGGGGGGTTAGGAGTGGTGATGGGCTGGAGGGGGGGTTAGGAGTGGTGATGGGCTGGGCTGGGCTGGGCTGGGGGTGTTATGAGTGGTGATGGGCTGGGCTGGGCTGGGGGGGTTAGGAGTAGTGATGGGCTGTGCGGGGGTGTGGGGTGTTAGTAGTAGTGATGGGCTGGGGTGGGGGTTTAGGAGTGGTGATGGGCACTGGGCTGGGGGGGTTAGGAGTGGTGATGGACACTGGGCTGGCTGGGGGGGGGTTAGGAGTGGTGATGGGCACTGGGCTGGCTGGGGGGGTTAGGAGTGGTGATGGGCGCTGGGCTGGGGGGTTAGGAGTGGTGATGGGCGCTGGGGGGGTTAGGAGTGGTGATAGGCGCTGGGGGGGCTTAAACTAACAATTGAGTGATGGGGGATTAGGACTGGGAGTGGGCTGATGGGGAGGTTAGGACTGGAAATGGGCTGGTGGGATTAGGACTGGGAGTGGGCTATGGGGGGCTAGGACTGGTAATGGGTTGGGGGGGGTTGCTAGGACTGGAAATGGGCTGAGTGGAAGGGGGCTTGAACTGCAAATAGCTGTTGGGGATGGGGCTTGGAATGGAAATGGGCTGAGGGGAAGTGGGGGGCTTGAACTGCAAATAGCTGATGGGGACGGGGCTTGGAATGGAAATGGGCTGAGGGGAAGTGGGGGGCTTGAAGAAGGGAATGGATGCTGGGTGAGACTGGAACTAGAAGGGAGCTGATGTTGGGGGAGGATTAGAATGGGATGGGGCTGGGAGAGTAAAATGGAGAGGGGAAAAATATTTTGTGTAGGAGGGATGAAAAATCTACAATTGGCCAGGTATTGGGAGAGTAATTGGGGATTGAGGATGGAGGGGTAAAATTTGTGTGGATGAAATAGGAATGAGGAAAGAGCAAAAGGAGAAAGATTAGTATGTTAAAGCAGATGTAGAGAGAGAGAGAATGGAAAAAAAAACTAGAAGAGAGAAGAAAGGACAAATGGACAGCAGACGATGGAGAGTTAGCAGAAAACATGAAGAAACCAGAAGAAAATGGCTGGACCAATTGCAACTGAAAAAAAATGCACAAAAGGTAGAAAGATATCTCTTTATTTTGAATTTATTAACTGGAATATGTCAGCTCTGGGAAATGTGCATCATTAACATCTGCGCTTTGTTTGGTACAAGAGCAAATTCCTATTTGACGTTGCCACTTGTTCTCTTTCCCCAGTATTCACTGAAATGTATTGGTTTAATATTTGCAGTGTTGCCTTTTGATAGGTAGGGTATGGTGCTTTGTGAGTCCTGGTAATGCTGTCAGGATACGGCGGGTTTGCTATGGGTTCTAAATGGGCAGCGTTTGTAGTAGTTCCTAATGTGCCTGGCGGTTGGCACTGGATTATAGTAATGTAGAAATCTTTTAGTCTTTCTTTATCCATACACTCATTAAGAGACATGTTTACTAAAAGTTAGTGTATGGTAACATTATGCAAATATTTATGCAAATAAGACCACTTATGCAAATGACGTGCTGGCACTTTGAGGAAATTCTTTGGTTTTGTGCGGCAGTTTGGGCACTCGGGCTCAAAAAGGTTAGACATCACTGCCCTAGGGGGATAAAGCTTTTTAGGAGAGTTTTTATTGGCTGGGATAGAGGAAAGTTTTGACAATCCTCTGACAGTAAGAGCATCAGTATTTAACTGAGTAGCTTGAAATAAAGCATCCTTATTAAAGAGATTTTCACAAGTACAAGGAGTATTTCCCAGCCTTTCTTGTACCCATCTGTCCAAGTCTGAAGCTTGGAGCCAGGCCAGGCGTCGTGCTCCTATAGCTATAGCAAAAGTTCTGCTAATAGACTCAAAACAGTCTAGGGAAGCACGATTAAGGAACCTAGAGATATTTTGAGCATGATTGACTAGTATGAAATAGTCTGCTCTCTTATGCTCTTGAAGGGTTCAAAAGCTTTAAGCTCTTTGTGACCTCTTCAAGAGACAATCCCATATAGAAAATATATGAGACAATTCTTGTTGAAAGCATGGATGCCTGGAAGCATCGACGTCCAAAGGCATCTAAAGTCCTAGACTCACAACCTGGCAGATAAGAGGAGTGCTTCTTTGCACTCTTAATACGCCTCATTGCTGATTCTACAACAATAGAATGATGAGGAAGTTGAGTCTTTGGAAAACCTGGAGAAGGTGGCACTTTGTACCTAGTTTCAAGTGTCTCAGAATGTGGTGATACCGTTAAAGGAGTTTCCCACATCTTTAAAAGTAGATCTTGTAAGATCTGATGCAAAGGAAGCATGATTAGCTCCTTTGGCAACCAGGGGGATTGCAGGGTCTCTGAACCCCCTGGTAAGGATTCTTCACCAGGTATAGAAATGGCAAATAACCTCGCCATATCAAGCAGAAAAGCTTGAAAATAAATCTCCCCTGAAGAGGACCCTCTAAAATGAGGGGTAAAGGCTAGACTTGTTGAAGATTCAGCCTTGGTACCGATGGGCTCATCCCAGTCATCGGTATTGGAAGACTTGAAAGGAAGAACCATCGGATTTTCCCTAAATCGATGTCTTCGGTACCACCCGAAGTCGGTACCGAGACGAGTCAGTACCGAATCATCCATGCTAGGGATCGATTCCAGGCTCGGCATCAAAGGAATCGAGCCTGTCGAAGCAAGCATGGACAGTACCGACACCGATGCCAATACCAGTACTGAAGGCGATACCGATACTGGAGGAACGGTCTGCAGCCACTCTAACGGTACCGAAGTAACCGAGAGCGCTAGACTACGTTCATCTGTGAGGAGTGTTTCATCCATCACCGTAGCTGATGCCGGGGTGTCGGTACCGCTCGAAGCAGCCACAACCACCGAACATGTCCCCTCACCGAACATGTCCCCTCACAACCACCGAACATGTCCCCTCACGCCTGATATTGGTCCCCTTAACGTCTGTCTTTCCGCGGTTTCTTCCTGGTTTTCTGAGAACTTTTTGCATGTTAATCTATCTAAGACTTCTGCTATTTGGTTTACTGCTGGTGCTCCTATTCCTACCCTCACTCCGTCTCTCTCTGCTGGGCCTATCCCTCTTGTCACATCTATGCGTTATCTTGGTGTCACCCTGGATTCGGCTTTAACTTTCAAGGATCATGTCTCTTCCGTTGTTCAGCGTTCTTTCCACACACTTCGGCAACTTCGTGCTATTCGGCCTTTTCTTTCCCTCCCTGCTATGACCACGCTTCTTCTTTCCCTCGTAGTTTCTCGTCTAGACTATTGCAATGCTTCCTTGGCCGGTCTCCCTCTTTCTCAGCTTCACCGTCTTCAATTAGTTCATCACACCGCTGCTCGTCTTCTCACTAATTCTTCCCGCTCGGCTCACATCACTCCTCTTCTTATTCAATTACACTGGTTGCCTATCCCTTTTCGTATTCAATATAAGATCTTGACCTTTGTTCACAAGGCTTTGCACACCGGTGTCCCTCTCTATCTTTCGGATTTGGTTCATTTTCACTGTCCTTCTAGAGTTCTTCGGTCAATCCACGCTAATCGTCTTTTTCTCCCACCCCCTTCTAGGGCCCATCTTGAATCCACACGTTCTTCTGCCTTCTTTTTTCTTGGCCCCCGCCTTTGGAATTCTCTTCCCTCAGCTCTACGTCTAGATTCCTCTTTCCGTTCCTTTAAAGTCTCACTTAAGACTCACCTCTTTTGCACAGCTTTTGACCTTCCTTTCCCCCTCTCCTCTGCTGCTGGCAGCTGACTGCTCCTCCCCGTCCTGTTTATATTTTTCTTCTAACTCTTCTTTTTCCCTTTTCCTTGCTATCCTTTCCTGTAAATGAACTGGCGTTCCTTTCTATTTCTGACAGTAGTCTCCTATATTTTTTTATTGTACACCGCTGTATGCCTCTAGGTTCAGGCGGTATAATAAGTTTTAATAAAGATAAAGATAATGCTTTGGAGTCCGAAGACTCCCGCCGGGGCTTTATTGCCAAAATGTCCTCGAGAGCAAAGCCGGAGCAATCTCGATACTGGAAAGGAGATCTACCACTCGAGGACTGGCTAGTCTTTACAGACTTTTGTTTGGTTACCTGATTCTGTGGAGATATTCTAGCTGGTGACATCGAGTGCAATGTGAACCGGGTATCGAGCTGTGCTCGATTCTGAAGATTTCTTCTGTTTGAACTCCAGCAGGAAAGACACTCCAGTGAGCAATGGTCAGGACCCAAACATTTTAGACACCAAGTATGGGTGTCTAAAAGAATATTTGTACCACCACACTTAGAGCATTTCTTAAGGGTAGTGGCTGGCTTTTCCATAGCAGAAAAAAGGAGGCCTAGTGGCCTAGAAACTGTCAGACACTAACGGAAAAAATTTCTGTCGAAAAGAAGAAATTATTTAGAAAAAACAAAAGAAAAGCACCGGCGGTACCGGTGGCGTCGAGGGAAGGCAGACGCGACCACAAAAAAGTAAGAATAAAAAGAAGAATTTTCTGCGGTGACAGAAATACGTCCTGCCGGCTCCGCAGAAAACTGATGAGAGGGAAGTGTTTAGGCGGGAAGGCAGCGCGCATGCGTATGGGATGCTCCCAAAGGCTTTCTTTTTGGACGCTGGGGAGCGTTCCCGCGCAGGCTCCGTCGGTACCGACGTACCCATATGTGAAGACTCATTCCTGCTTGTTCCTGGAGATAAATCAGTGTACAGTTCCTTATGACAAAATTGATCAACAGTCCCTGTTATAATATACACATAGAACAGAACTGATGATCCCCGAAGCCTCTTAGCCACCATGATGGAAGTATAACCCTGGGGTGGGAGCTCAGAGTTTTGAGCACTTATAGGTAAGGTGACTTGGTGGTGTTCATGCAGTGAAGGCAGAACTCTGAGCTCCCACCCAAAGGTTATACTTCCATCATGGTGGGAGCTAGATATCTTTGGGGAAGAGACCTTGCTGCCATGTGATTCAAAATTCTATAGTGCCTGTCTTAAAAAAGCTTTAGGGGGCTACTTACTGAGCTGAGGTAAAATTTCACATTTTACCACAGCTTAATTTACTGCAGGAGTCACTAAACTGCAGTAACTCAGTACCACAGTTTAGTAACTCCTGCAATAAATGAGTAATGATCAACCACGCAAGCTGCGTTATTCTGCTCCCCTGAACAGCCCAGGTCAGCGAAGCACAGTTACTTACCTGTAACAGGTGATCTCTGGGAACAGCAGGAATAAGTCTTCACATATGGGTACGTCGGTACCGACGGAGTCCGCGCGGGAACGCTTCCCAGCGTCCAATCAGAAAGCTTTTGGAAGCATCCCAACACGCCTGCTTGTTGCCTTTCCGCCTTCCCAACTGCCTCTCCTCAGTTAAGTCTTAAAGCTGAGACAAAGAGAGAGAGAGAGAGAGCAAGGAAGGGAAAGATAGAGAAAGAGAAATGCAACTCCTAGGGGAGGTGGGTGGGTTGTGAAGACTTATTCCTGCTGTTCCCAGAGATCATCTGTTACAGGTAAGTAACTGTGCTATCTCCAGGAACAAGCAGGAATGAGTCTTCACATATGGGGACTCCCAAGCTCAGATGCCCGGGAGTCCTAGCATGTTGCAAGTCTAGAACGAGCCATGCTATTCCTCAGGACCTCAGGCATCCTGGGGATGGAGGGTAGGAGTTGAATACAGAAAAAGAGCTGTGGAACAGCTGGCTAGAACAGGGCTTCAAGGGGAAGACCCTGTATCGAGGGCATTTAGTAATAAAATATTGTAATCTGGGCCTCCCTTGTTGGCATTGCACAAGTGCACTGAGCTACATATGGATCTGATAGAAGAGCCAGTGAATGTGCTCAAGGGGTACCTCACTGAGAAGTAGAGGTAATAAAGTAGAACAAAAAACAAGTGGAGGTCAGAACCCTTTAGGGTGAGAAAAAATAGCCCCAGAGGAAAACTGGGGTAGTATAAGAGGTAGAGCTTCAGCGGAGACGCAGAAGGTACTATTAAGGAAAGTTTAAGCTGCTTTGGTCCAAAAATAGTATAAATTTAGGACCAAGAGAAAAATTTTAGTCTGACCCAACTGGACTGGGGTTAGAATCAGTCCATGTAGGGGAGAAAGGGTATGGAAACCCTTGTAGCTGATAAAAAGGTAAGGACAGACTCAGGAGCGCTAAGCTTTAGAGCAACGGAAGCTCCGCAATGTCTTTCCTAAATGGAGTCAATTAGGAAAGAAAGGTACATGGAGAGCTTCAGGAGTACCTAACCTGAAAAGGTTAATTACCACAGGAGTGGTTCTAGGTGCAGTCCCCTAGGCATGCTGGTACAGCATTGATAGGGTTAGTGCCCATCTGTCAGGATCATAGAGGAATGTCAGGATATCTGATCCTAACAGCCAGATAGATAAGTAGATGGATACAGATCTATCTAAAAATATATCTCATCATATGTATTAATATATATATATATATATATATATATATGTGTGTGTGTGTAGATTTAAGTATATACATATATAGGGTATATATGCATATATTTATAAAGAGATATATATGGGCAGAAGACACACAGATAGCTATAATCAGTACATATATATATCTATATATATATATACCTAGATGAATAGGCAGGCATATAGAGACATGTCTCCAGGTATATGGATGGAGAGATGTCCAGAGAACCCCATCCCCTCTTATAGGGAGAGAGAAAGATTTATCTAATAGCAAGAAGGTTGATACTTGCTTGAATAGATAAAACAGAAAAAATCCTCTTCTCCTGGTTATGACTGGCATAGTCAGAGGAAAGGTGTCCCTGACAAGAAGGCGGCTTAATTATTTGCAGAATTTGAGCTCTTGAGTAACCAGGATGGCCTATGTGAAAATGGCAGAGGATAACAGCAGTCTGCAAACAGGAAGTCCAGATATCTCCAGAATTATAGTATGGAGATTGGATAGAGGCCGCCTCTGGAAGAAGATACCCTAGTGATCCGCCTATGAGGGCAAGATGGGTATTAGGTATCCTCTAGCTGCCAGTGAAGAATTTATCTCTGACGGGAGACCTCAGGAGATATGGGCCAAGCCAGGGAATTGGCCCTTCTTTAGGCTTTCACGTAATGAAAAGGCCTGAGGCTTATGCCTCAAAGATTTTTAAGATAAGATGGAAAGGGTAGAGAATACCTGCCAGGCATGAAACATGACTGGGGAAACCCCTTTTAACCATCTGGGGTTATCTGCTAGGCAAGATACTAATGCTCTCTAGCAAGGGCCCATAGTGCAAAGCTACTCTAGTAGAGTTGCAGAGAGCATGCTTCAGGTTGGTCAGAAGAAAAAACTGGCTGTGGAAAGCCAGCAGGTAACCAGCTATTCTGCCAAGGATAGGGGGGGGGGGGCAAAGAATAGAATTTAACCAACCAAACTGTGATAATAGGGTTTCCCAAACGAGGTTGATACCCTGTTTGGGACTTAGCACTGAGGCTAGGAGGATTGCTAGTGGAGGGGAAACCCTGGTTGTGTAGTGAACAAAACCAGTGGTTTAACCAATGCAGCAACTATCAGGGCAGCATGTAACAGGTGTTCTCCAGGAGCAGCAGGAATCAGTCCTCACATATGGGTGACGTCGGCGCCAACGGAGCCCTCGTGCGGAGCATTTCCCCAGCTTTCAAAGAAAGCCTTTGGGAATTGCAGCGCGCATGCGCGGTCCCCTTCCCGCCCAAGGGTGCCATCTTGCTCAGTCTGATGACATAGCTAAAAGACAGCAAAAAAATTGGCAAAAACAAATCATATGACTGCAACTCCAAGGGGAGGAGGGAGGGTTGTGAGGACTGATTCCTGCTGGCTCCTGGAGAACACCTGTTACAGGTGAGTAACTACTGTTTCTCCAGGACCAAGCGGAAGAGCAGCCGCTCCAGCATCGGAGGAACCGGAACAGTAAAGGCCTCCTTCGGGGGAGAGTCATACTGGAGGGCCTCGAGCTCCTCGGCTCGAGGCTCCTCCTCAGGATCCGCGGGGAAGGCCAAGGCCTTGGCCATATCCCGCACGAAGTCCGAGAACCGGGTATCCTCCGGTGAGGATTGTCTCCGAGGTTCGGACTCCGGCGAGTCCGATGGGACACACCGAGTCCGAAAAGTATCGGGTGACTCTTCGTCCTCCGTCTCCCAGCCCGACTCCTCGGAGGAGGAATCGAGCTGCTCCGGTCGGGCGGGCACCGATGCCCTCCGCCCCGATGCCGAGGGTACCGGCGTCGACGACCTCGGTCCCAAACAGGAGGCCGAGGGAGACCGTGGCCGAGGATCGACTCGAGCCCGCATGGACTCTAGGATCGGCTCGGCCTCCGGGGTCGACTTGGACGTCGAGGTCCCGGTGGTCAGGGCAGATGCACTGGTGAGACCGGAGATCAATGCCCGCTGCTGTTCCATGAAGGCAGCGAAGCTGCTTTCCAAGGCTGTCAACCTGAGTCCGAGCTCAGGAGACCCAGCAGCCCCCGACTCGGGCCCCGACAGCGTCTGTCCCGACGTCGGCTCCCTTGGAGGAGAGTCCATGAGGACAACAGCACTTACGTGTCCAGGAGACTCCATCTCGACACGAGGATGCTTGGCAGGCCTCTCCGACTCCGAAGACCTGGGACGGCTATTGGGGCTATGCGATCTGGCCCTCGAGGAACCAGGAGCGTCCACCGACACCATCCTCGCGGGTTTCTTCTTCCTGCGATGTTCCCACGAAGGAGACATCCGCTCAGAGGAACCCCGACGCTGCTCAGGGCCGGAGTCCCGAGACGTCGAGGCCTTTGACGAGGTCTGGGCCCGTCCGGACGCAGAGTCAGAAAAGATCCTATCCTTTTGGTGCTGCCGACTCCTCAACGCCTTTGAGGACATTTTGCCACACGGACCACAGATCATTGGGTCATGATCAGGTCCGAGGCAGCGGAGGCAGCAGTCATGTGTGTCGGTAAGAGACATAAGTTTCTTACACCGATCACACTTCTTAAACCCGCTGGTAGCCATTGGGGGAAAAAGGGCCCCTGCGAGGTCAAAAGACCAGGCTGCCAGGGAAAAAAGAAAAAAGGCGCTAACACTAGTCACAAAGGACAAAAACCGAAAAAGAGAGAAAGGACTCGATACCGGCGGATCGGTCCGAGCGGGAAAAGGATCCGGCGTCGAACCGGAGAAAAAAGAGAAAAAAAAGAGAAAAAATAGGGAAAATCAACTTTTTCCTCGGGGAAAAACAAACTACGTCCATCGGGCTCCGCGGAAAAAAGACTGAGCAAGATGGCACCCTTGGGCGGGAAGGGGACCGCGCATGCGCGCTGCAATTCCCAAAGGCTTTCTTTGAAAGCTGGGGAAATGCTCCGCACGAGGGCTCCGTCGGCGCCGACGTCACCCATATGTGAGGACTGACTTCCTGCTTGGTCCTGGAGAAGCATTATGTTCTCCTTTGCTTCGCTAGGAACAGAGAGGTATTCTGTATTCTCTTGTGTAGGATCTTGTCCAGGAATAGGAATGGCAAGTGATTTTGCCATATCCAGGAGGAAAGTCTGGAAAGAAGGATCCCCAGAGGGAACTTCCCTTGGATAGGTTAGATCTGATGAAGAACTAGCGTTGGCACCAAGGGATCTATTCCAGTATATAGGAATAGAAGATCCTGAATGGTGCAGTATGGGATCCTTAGATGGTGGTTGCTGGTACTGCAGGTCAGAACCAGCGACAGTCGGTAACAGATCGTCCATGCTAGGGATCGATTCCAGACTCGGCATCGAGGGAAGCGATCCTGACGAGAGAAGCATGGAAGGTACCGACGGTAATGGTACTGTGGATATCGGTACCGATCTCGGTACCGTATCTGATACCGGTGGAAGAATACCAGCCGGTGGCAACTCTAACGGTATCGGAGGAACCGAGAGTTGCGGATACGAAGTATCGTAACAGAGCCATCAGTACCAAGGCGAGTCGGTACCCAGTCCTCCAGAATGGAGATCGATTCCAGACTCGGCATCGAAGGAAGCGAGCCTATCGATGCACGTCTGGAGGGTACCGACATCAGTACTAGTATCGGTGTCGATACCGATACCGGAAAGTCGGTCTGAAGCGTATCCACCGGGCCCGTAGGTACCGAGGATGCCAGATGACGATCCTTGGTGAGGAATGTTTCATCCAACACCAGTGCCGATGCCGGGGTATCGGTACCGCTCGAAGCGGATGCCACCACCGGGCATGGCTCAGGTATGTTCTGTGAGGGGTGAACCTCAGGAACAACCTGAAACCCCACACAGGCTTTGGAGGCCGAAGACTCCCACCGGGGTTTTGAAACCAGTGAATTTTCGAGGGCAAGGCCGGAGGCATCTCTATGCTGTGCATGAGAAGTGCCGCTCGAGGACTGGCTAGTCTTAACAGACTGTTTTTGGGTTACCTGATCCTGTGCAGAAGAAGATATGGTCGGTGCCCTGAAGTTGGAAGGGGACCGCGTGTCGAGGGGAACTCGATGTTGAAAACTGCTTCTCACAGTACTGGTGCCCGAGGGCTCCGGAGAAAAATGGTCAGGATCCAAGCAGGTTAGACACCAATTGTGAGTGTCTAAAAATAAAGTTGTACCGCCACAGTTTGTACATTTCCTAGGGAAAGTGGCTGGCGGTTCCATGAGGAAAAATGGAGAGGCCTAGAAGGCCTGAGAACTGTAAGACACTAAGAAGAAAAAATATATTCCGTAAGGAAAAACTTTACAAGAAAAGAAGAAAGAAATACTGGTGGTACCGGTGGCGCCGGGGAAGGCAGCCGTGACCACAAGAAAAGCGTAGTTACTCACCTGTAACAGGTGTTCTCCAGGAGCAGCAGGAATCAGTCCTCACTTATGGGTGACGTTGGCGCCGACGGAGCCCTCGAGGAGCAATTTTCCCCAGCTTTCAAAGAAAGCCTTTGGGAATTGCAGCGCGCATGCGCGGTCGTCTTCCCGCCCGAGGGTGCCATCTTAGCCAGTCAGATGACATAGCTAAAAAAGACAGCATAAAAATATTTGCAAAAACATAAGCAGACGATTGCAACTCCAAGGGGAGGAGGGAGGGTAGTGAGGACTGATTCCTGCTGCTCCTGGAGAACACCTGTTACAGGTGAGTAAATAAGCTTTATCCAGGACCAAGCAGGAAGTACTTCCTCACTTATGGGACTCCCAAGCTCAAGGCTACCGGAGACCCTAAGCACAAAAATGAGCTCCCTCTAGCTCAGCAGCACAGAAGGAAAGAATCTTCGCTGAATTATCACCCACCGGTAGCCCACATCCGGGATGGAGGGTAGGAGTTGCTCAGACCTCAAAGAGATTACGGAGGACTGCCTGTCCGAAAGCACTGTCCCTGCGGGACTCCCTCTCGAGACAGTAATGGACCGCAAAAGTCTGGCTCGAAGACCAAGTAGCGGCCCGGCAGATGTCTGCCAGCGGAACAGAGCGGAGGTAAGCCACTGACGTAGCCTTTGCCCGAACGCAATGAGCCGTGACTCGACTTTCTAAGGAGAGTCCGACTGCCCCATAAGCCCAAGAGATACAGTCCGCAACCAGATGGACAGAGTACGCTTGGAGACCGGGAGCCCCAATTATTGGGGTCAAAAGACACAAAAAGCTGAGCAGCTTTACGGTGCTCCCGCGTACGGTCAAGGTAGAAGTTCAAAGCCCTTCTACAGTCCAGGGTATGGAGGACCGTTTCAGCTCGGCTGGAGTGTGGTCTGGGAAAGAAGGTTGGAAGTACCACCTCCTGATTGATGTGAAAAGGGGAGACACTTTTGGAAGAAAATTTTGGGTGAGTCCGTAGGACTACCCTATTTTTGTAGAACCGAGTGTAAGGGGGATCAGACACGAGGGCCTGCAATTCACTTACGCGTCTAGCGGAAGTGAGGGCTATCAAGAACAGTGTTTTCCAAGACAGAAAACGGAGAGAACAGGTAGCCATAGGTTCAAAAGGCGGACAGGTGATCCGCTGCAAAACCCACATTCAGGTCCCAGTCAGGCGCTGGCGGGCGCAGAGGTGGTTTAAGTAGAAGGAGACCTCGGAGAAACCTCGCTACGAGAGGGTCGCTGGAGAGAGGTCTACCGTCCACCGGCACATGATGTGCCGAAAGAGCACTGAGGTGAACTTTGACGGAGTTGGGACTTAAGTCCCAGATTAGAGAGTGTAGCAAGTACTGCAAGATCACCGACACCGGGCAGGAGAAGGGATCCTGAACTGTTGGGTACACCAGACGGCAAAGCGACGCCATTTAAGGGCGTAGAATTTGCGGGTAGAAGGCCGTCGCGAAGCCAAGACGACCTCCTCCACCTCTGCCGGCAGGAGAAGGGGAGCAAGGACTACCCTCTCAGCAGCCAGGCCATGAGGTTGAGAGACCTGAGGTTGGGGTGTAGTAGAGACCCCTGATCCTGAGTGAGGAGATCCGGTTGTACCCCCAGAGGGAATGGATCCTCCACCGCTAATTGCAGTAGGAGCGGAAACCACGGCTGTCTGGGCCAGCGAGGGGCCACCAGGATCATGAAGGCTTTGTCTCGGAGAACCTTGAAAAGAGTCCGAGAGACTAGCGGGATGGGAGGGAAAGCGTACAGAAGGCTCCCCGACCATGAAATTAGAAAAGCGTCCGCCGCAACCCGAAGGGGGTGTGGCTGACGAGAGCAGAAGCGAGGAAGCTGCCGGTTGTGAGGACTGGCAAAGAGATCCACCGTGGGGAGGCCCCACTTTAGGAAGAGCTTCTGAACTACCAAGGGATCCAGACGCCACTCGTGCGGCTGGAGGATCCTGCTGAGTTTGTCCGCCAGGCAATTCTCTTGGCCCGGGAGATAACTGCCTTGAGGAGAATGCCGTGACTGACGGCCCAAGAGCAGAGCTTCTGTGCCTCCCGGCAGAGGAGGAAGGAGCCCGTGCCCCCCTGCTTGTTCACGTAGAACATGGCAACTGATTGTCCGTCTGGACAAGGACGGACTGGTGGGAAGTCAGGTGGGAGAAAGCCATGAGAGCCAGGCGGATCGCCCTGAGCTCCAGGAAGTTGATCTGCTGAGCAGACTCCCACGTGGTCCAGAGGCCCTGAGTACGTGCCCCTTGGCAATGTGCTCCCCAGCCCAGGAGGGATGCATCCGTGGTCAGCACCCGGGTCGGCTGAGGTGACTGGAAAGGCATTCCGAATATCAGGTTCGGCTGCCGAGGCCACCACCGGAGAGACGAGATCAGCGGCTCGGAGACGCGCACTAGGTCTGCTAGGCCGCCTGTGGCTTGTCGCCACTGCTGGCGGAGACACCATTGAGCAGGCCGCATATTCAGGCGGGCATTGGGGGTCACATGGACGGTGGAAGCCATATGGCCGAGCAGTCTCAGGAAGCGCCTGGCGGAGACCAGGGGCTGGCTGCGAAAACGGTCGGCTAGGTCCATGAGCCGTTGAGCCCTGTCGAGCGGTAGGTATGCTCGCGCCTGAGGAGTGTGCAGCCTTGCGCCGATGAACTCGAGATCCTGTGAGGGGAGCAAAGTGGACTTTGCGAAGTTTATAAAAAAGGCCAAGTGCTGCAGAAGAGTCACCGTGCGGCGCGTGGCGTTGGTGACCTCCCGAGCGGACGCTGCTCTGATGAGCCAGTCGTCGAGGTACGGAAAGACATAGAGGCCGTGAAGCCGGAGATGGGCCGCCACCACCGCGAGACATTTTGTGAAGACTCGCGGCGCGGAGGACAGGCCAAAGGGCAGTACTCTGTACTGGTAATGATTTCCTGCCCCACAAACCTTAGGTATTGGCGGTGGCTTGGGTGGATAAGGATGTGCGTGTAGGCATCCTTTAGATCCAAGGAGCATAGCCAATCTCCCTGCTGGAGGTAGGGCAGAAGGATTCCAAGGGTAAGCATTTTGAACTTCTCGCACAAGGAACTTGTTGAGGTTGCGCAAGTCCAGGATGGGTCTGAGGCCCCTGTTCTCTTTGGTATTAGAAAATACCTGGAATAAAAGCCTTGACCTCTCAGGTGGTGTGGCACCGGTTCCACCGCCTGTTCCTGCAGAAGACCTGCTAACTCCTGAAGGAGTAATTCCCTGTGCAGAGGGGGTCGTGGAGGTTCTCCCGGAAAATAGGAGGGAGGGACCTGGTGGAAGCGGAGAAGATAGCCTTCCCGCACGACTTGAAGCACCCAGGCATCTGCGGTGATGCTGGACCACCTGTGGGCGAAGTGAACCAGCCGGCCTCCGGTGCTGGGAGGAACCAGCGGGGGGGGAGAGGCTATGCTTGTGAGTCAAAAACCCCCACCCTGCTGAGCAGGGGCTGGTGGTGCAGGCTTGGGGGCTTGCTGCCTACGGGACCCGTTACCCGTCCCTTGGCCTGCTGGCCCTGTTGGGGAGCTGCAGGGGCCTGATAATGGGGTATTGTTTGTAGGCAGCCGCTTCCTCGGGTAAAAGGACTTTTCCCCGAGCCCTTCTTTTTCTGGGAAGGGGCGGAGGTCTTCCTAGAAAGCCTGGTCCTGGTGAGAGTCTCAGTCTCAATTTGCGCAGCCTTTTCCGCCATGGGCTTGCCAAAGAGGTTTTCGCCTCGGCAGGGGACATCGACCAACTTGTCCTGCACCCAGGGCTCAAGGTCTGACGACTGAAGCCAAGCCTGTCGGCGGGCACCGATGCCGGCTGCGGCCACTCGAGCCGATGCTTCAAAGCCATCATAGGCTGCCCGGGACATGAACTTTGAGCATTCCCGAATGCCAGTGGACAAGGCTAGGAACCTCCGCAAGGGTTCCTCGGACAAACCAGCGGAGAATCCGGCTAGCTCTTTAGCAGATCCTGGAGATACATGCCATGTATAGCTGGTAAGTCTGGACACGACATGCGAGCATAGAGCCCTGGAAACACTTCTTGCCAAGGCCATCCAGGTTACGGGCCTCCCTGCCAGGAGGCACCGAGGAGTGCATCTTCTGGCTCTTAAGACGATGCATGGCCGATTCCACTACCATGGAATGGTGTGGTAGCTGTGCCTTTTGAAAGCCAGGGCCTTGCGGACTCGATAGATAGAATCGACCCGCTTGCTCAGGACCGGCGAGGAGGCGGACTCTCCCACATGCGGAAGAGTAGTCGTTCCAGCATAGGAGGAGCCGGTACAGTAAAGTGTTCCCTCGCGGGAGAGTCATACTGGAGGGCGTCGAGCTCTTCGGCTCGAGGCTCCGGGATCCGCAGGGAAGGCCAAAGCCTTGGCCATATCCCTAACGAAATCCGAGAACCGGGAAGACGACCGCGCATGCGCGCTGCAATTCCCAAAGGCTTTCTTTGAAAGCTGGGGAAAATTGCTCCGCGAGGGCTCCGTCGGCGCCGACGTCACCCATAAGTGAGGACTGACTTCCTGCTTGGTCCTGGAGAAACTAAAAAATAAAAGAAGAATTTTCTGCGGTGACAGGAGGACGTCCTGCCGGCTCCGCAGAAAAACGAAAACTGAGGAAAGGCAGTTGGGAAGGCGGGAAGGCAGCACGCAGGCGTGTTGGGATGCTTCCAAAAGCTTTCTGATTGGACGCTGGGAAGCGTTCCCGCGCGGACTTCGTCGGTACCGACGTACCCATATGTGAAGACTCATTCCTGCTTGTTCCTGGAGATTAATGAATCTTTGGTGGTCTAAAGGAATGTGGCAGGAGTGGCTCCTCTCATTCTTACCAGGATCAGTGATGGATTCAAAAGAGTGGTCACTAATATCGTGCATTATTCCCTTAACATACCTAAATGTGCTATTCACTAATAAGCTTTATGCCCTTTAATGAATAGCATGTGGAAACGCTGCAACATGCATTAAAAACATGCACCACAGCATGCTTTTAACAAAAAAAGGGCCCTTTTACTAAAGCTCATTAGCTGGTTAACATGTATTTTAACGTGCAGCAACTGGCAGTCAGGAACACCAAATTATGAGAATGTCTGCTACCGCATGTTAAACCGCACAGTAAAGCGTAGTTACTCACCTGTAACAGGTGAACTCCGGGAACAGCAGGAATTTAGTCTTCACATATGGGGTATCGTCGGTACCAACGGAGCCTGCGTGGGAACGCTCCCCAGCGTCCAATAGGAACGCTTTTGGGAGCATCCCTCAGCACATGCGCGCTGCCTTCCCGCCTTTCCAACTGTCCCTCTTCAGTTAAGTTTGTAGTTGAGTGAAAGGATAAAGGGAGAGAGGAAAGAGAGAGAGAGACAACTCCTAGGGGAGGTGGGTGGGTTGTGAAGACTAAATTCCTGCTGTTCCCTGAGATCACCTGTTACAGGTGAGTAACTACGTTATCTCCAGGAACAAGCAGGAATGTAGTCTTCACATAAGGGGACTCCCTAGCTGAAGATGCCAGAGGGTAGGAGTTGAATTAGGTCTGAAAGAGATTTTGAAGAACAGCTTGGCCGAAGAAGGCATCCTGACGGGAGGCTTTCTCCAGGCAGTAGTGGGCTGTGAAGGTGTGTACCGAAGCCCAGGTGGCTGCTCGACAAATGTCATCGATAGACACAGAGTGGAGATTAGCCATGGAAGTTGCCATGGCTCTCACGTTATGAGTTGTGACATGGCCTTGACGAGGAAGACCCTTACTCTCATAAGCAAAGGATATGCATTGGGCAATCCATTTAGATAAAGTTCTTTTGGAGACTGGAAGTCCCAAATGACTAGGGTCAAAAGCTATAAAAATTGCGAGGACTTTCTATGTTGCTGTGTTCTCTGTAGGTAAAAGGCTAAGGCTCTTTTACAATCCAAAGTATGAAGGTTTCTTTCTGCATTAGAGGCGTGAGGCCTCGGAAAAAATACAGGAAGATAAATTGATTGATTCAAATGAAAAGGCAAAACCACCTTTGGCATAAGGTGTGGATGAGTTCTAAGAACAACCTTATCATGATGAAACCTAGTATAAGGAGGATCAGCCACTAAAGCTTGCAGTTCACTAATGCGACGTGCAGAGGTGATTGCAATTAGGAAGATGACCTTCCAGGACAAAAACCTAAGGGTTGTAGTGGCTAAAGGCTCAAAAGGCGGCTTCATGAGCTGCCCGAGAACTAGATCTAGATCCCATGCCACCGGTGGTGGCTTAATGGGAGGCTTTGTTAATAGAAGTCCTCACATAAATTGGGATATGAGTGGATGAAAGGAAATTGGTTGTCCATTCAAAGGCTTATAAGAAGCTGCAATTGCACTAAGATGGACTTTTACCAAATTGGTCTTTAGACCAGAATTCGATAAGTGAAGGAGATACTCTAGTATCAATTCTAAAGGTATGACAAAGGGGTTTAATCCCTTCTTGGAGCACCATATAGTAAAACGTTTCCACTTGAAGGCATAAGATCTTCTTGTGGAAAGTTTCCTAGAAGCCTGAAGGATATCCTTTACCTGTTGGGACAGGTTGAAATCCTGGAGGTCTAAGCCTTCAGCAACCAGGCCGTGAGATGCAGGGACTGGGGATTCGTGTGCCATAGCACCCCGTCCTCTTGGGAAAGGAGATCTGGAGCATGCCCTAACTCCAAAGGTGCAGCTTGAGAGAGATGCAGAAGCAGGGGATACCACGGTTGGCGTGGCCATCGTGGCGCTATGAGAATCATGAGACCCCTGTCTCTCTGAAGCTTGAAGAGTGTTTTGGGGATGAGGGGAATGGGTGGGAAGGCATAAAGGAAGTCCTGACCCTAGTGAAGGAGGAAGGCATCCCTTGCCTGACAATTGTGAGCCGGAATCCTGGAACAGAACCGGGGAAGTTTGGCATTCAGAGGACTGGCAAAAAGGTCTATGTCTGGAGTGCCCCAGAGATGAAATATCTTTGCCACCTGGTCTAGGTGGAGGGACCACTTGTGAGGCAGCAGTACTCGACTGAGTTTGTCTGCCCAAAGGTTTTGAATGCCTGGAAGATATACCACTAGAAGGTGAATTTGATACTCTCTGGTGAGGGCCCAAAATCGTAAAGCTTCATTGCATAACGACAGAGAGCCTGTCCCGCCCTGCTTGTTCACATAGAACATGGCTACTTGATTGTCCGTCTGGACTAGGACAGTCTTGTAGCTGAGCTGGGTGTGGAATACTCGAAGAGCTAAATAAATTGCTCTTAATTCCAGGAGGTTTATGTGTAGACCAGCCTCCTGTGGAGTACATGTTCCCTGGGTAGAGAGATGATTCAGGTGTGCTCCCCAACCCACCTGCGATGCATCTGTTGTTAGGGTGGCCTGAAAAAGGGGTTGATGAAAAGGAGACCCCACTGTCAGATTTTCTAGTGATTGTCACCATTGTAGGGACAAAGACGTTGAGAGTTTATTTTTTTGTCTGATAAAAGACCTGTGGCTTGTGTCCACTGTGTGGATAGGGTCCACTGAGCTGCTCGCATGTGGAGGCGAGCATATGGGACTCCATGAACTGAGGATGCCATATGTCCCAGCAACTGTAGTAGTTCTCGAGCAGTTAGGGAGGACTTCCCTGCTGCTTGAGAAGCTAGTTGCATTATGCAAAGACAGCGGGCCTGTGGAAGGAAAGTCTTTGCCTGTCTGGTATCTAGATAGACCCCTATGAATTTCAGGCATTGGGAAGGAACAAGTTGGGATTTTGGGAAGTTTATTACCAACCCCAAGTATTGGAAGATTCACATTGTGCGAGACAGTGCAGTGCTGGCCTCTACAACTGTAGGGGCTCGAATGAGCCAGCCGTCTAAGTAAGGGAAGACGAATATTCCCAGGGTTTGCAGAAACGCAGCTACTACTGCCATGCATTTCGTGAATACCCTTGGTGCTGAAGCTAGATCAAAGGGAAGAACCCTGTACTGGAAATGTTTTCCCCTGAAAAGGAATCGTAAGAATTTCCTGTGATCTGGATGGATCAGAATGTGAGTGTATGCATCCTTTAAGTCTAGAGAGCAAAGCCAATCCTGGCTTTGAAGGTATGGCAGAAGAGTTCCTAGAGAAATAATTTTGAACTTCTCTCGAAACAGGTATTTGTTCAATTCTCTGAGGTCTAAAATGGGTCTGTGTCCTCCTGTTTTCTTTGGAATAAGAAAATAGGGGGAGTAAAACCCTGCACACCGTTGAAGAATGGGTACCTCCTCTATTGCCCCTTGGGCAAGAAATGTTGAGACCTCGTGATCTAGCAGATCGTCTGCGGAGGTTGGAGAATTGAATTGCTTTAGAATTGTAGGAGGGGGCATGCTGTGAAATGAGATTGTACCCCTCTCCTACAATGGACAGAATCCAATCTTCTGCTGTTATCTGATGCCATCTGTTGGCAAATGGCATAACCTGCCTGGGATATTGTGGGGTTGGGGACACCTCAGAGGCAGGAAGGCTAAGCTCTCTAGGAAGGAGTCAAAGCCCTTGAGGGGGCTGAACCTGCAGGGCTGGTTGGGCTCTCGGGCCTTTTGGCTTCTTTTGCTGTCTAGTTTGTCCCTTTTAGGCAACCTGACAATGAGTTTGACTCTGCTGGGTATAGGAAGGATAAAATTTCATCTTTTTGCTGAAAGAGGGTTTTTTATAAGGCTTCTTTTTGGCTGGAGTGGCTGTAGATTTCAACAATCTATCCAGAGTAGTATTGTAAGCATCTAACTCGTTAGACTTTTCCTGCCAGTTCTTGCCAAAGAGATTCTCTCCCGTGCAAGGAATGTTGCCTAACTTGTCCTGTACCCAAGTCTCCAAGTCTGATGCCTGAAGCCAGGCAATCCGTCGTGCGCCAATGGCAATAGCAGAGGTTCTGCTGATGCATTCAAAGCAGTCAAAGGCTGCATGATTTATAAACTTGGAGAAATCTTGAGCATGCTTAACTAGAGCAAGAAAGTCTTGTCTCTTGTCATCTGGGAGAAATGGGCTCATAAGCTCCAAGTCTCCTGTAACTTCCTTGAGGAACATTCCCATATATAGTATATATGAACTGATCCTAGCTGAAAGCATGGAAGCCTGAAAAATTCAGCGCTCAAAAGCGTCCAGAGTCCTGCATTCACGACCTGGAGGATTGGATGCATGCCTCTTTGCACTTTTCATCCTATGCATGGCTGACTCCACCACCATTGAATGTCGTGGCAGCTGAGTCTTTTGAAATCTAGGACATGGCGGAACTCGATACATAGTATCAAGTCTCCTAGAGTGAGGAGATGTAGTCAAAGGTGTCTCCCACATTCTGAACATCAAGTTATACAGAATTTCATGGATAGGCAGAGTGGCTGCCTCCTTTGGAATTTTAGGATATTGGAGGATTTCCAATTCCTTTGCTCTGGGTTGCTCTTCAGGAGCCATCATGATTGAAAGGCCCTTGGCCATATCACGAATAAAATCCTGAAAAGACATGTCCTCTGGAGGTGACATTCTGCGTTGGAGAGAAGAGGGATCTTCTGGGAGAAACCCTCTAGTACCAGCAGAATTGTCAGAGTCTTCGGAATCGGAGGATTCGAAGTATTCCTGACCACGATGCTCATGCAAAGCACGGCCCTGGTATCGATCGAAGTCGGTACCGAGTTGATCCGGTACCAATCTGTCGATTCCAGCCAAAGATGGCGTGGGAAGAATTCCCACCGGGGCCGGTATCGTTGGTACTGGTACCGGTGTCTGTACCGGTGTAGGTACCGGCATTGCTGCCGATGTTGGTACTGGTGCCTGTTGGACCAACTGTACTGCATATGAGAGGAGAGCTGCAATGCTGCGTTCGATAGCGAGGAACCTCTGGTCTATCGACGCTGCTGATGCCTGGGTGTCGGTACCGGTGAAAACGGCCGGGACCCCTGAGCATGGCACAGGTAGTTCTTGTGAGGTCAATGCCTCGAGAACATCCTGGAGCCCCATTGATGCTTTGGAAGCCGAAGCCTCCTGCCGGGGCTGTTTTGCCGGTGTGGTTCCCTCAAAGGCAATGCCAATGGCCTCTCTATGTTTAGCAGGAGAGCTACCCTTTGAGGACCGGCTTTTATGTTTAGTTACCTGAGATCCATGGGAGGAAGAGGAGGCCCTTGAAGATGTCGATGCAATGGATCTGGCATCCAAAGAAAAGAGGGTACTGAGCTTTGCAGCCCGGTTCTGTCTTCCTCTTTTAGTCATCCCCATACAGGAGACACATTCATATGGAGAATGTTCAGGCCCTAAACATTTAAGACACCAATCATGGGTGTCAGTGACGGAAATGGTACCGCCATACTTAGTACATTTTTTAAAACCACTAGTTGGCTTTTCCATGTTTTAGGAATATGGGGCCTAGTGGCCAAAATGGTGCCTAGCACCGAAAAAGAAAAGTTTCTGAAGAGAAACAGTTCAAAGTATACTTTTGTTTTTTTTAGAAAAGTAAAGAAAAGAACCGGCGGTAGCGGTAAGCATCGTGCGGAGGCAAACGCGACCACAAGAAAACAATTTTAAAGACGGAATTTTCTGCGGTGACAGGATATGGATTCTGTCGGCTCCGCGGAAAACGAAGAACTGAAGAGGGACAGTTGGAAAGGTGGGAAGGCAGCGCGCACGTGCTGAGGGATGCTCCCAAAAGCGTTCCTATTGGATGCTGGGGAGTATTCCTGCGCAGGCTCCGTCGGTAACGATACCCCATATGTGAAGACTACATCTACATTCCTGCTTGTTCCTGGAGATTCAGCAATGGTGGGATGGGACGGGGAATGGCTGTGGAAAGCACATTACTGCTAGCCCCAGGACAATTGCCGTGTGCTCAACAGCGACGTGACTCTTAATGCGAATTCACCTAACTCCTCCTCAATCGGAGTCATTAAGCGAACCTGCCTTGGTGGTGTGCACATTAGATTGGCCCATCATGCGTTAGCTACTGGGAGCATACTGGTCAAGCCCCCGGCAGCTGCTGCAGAGGCTTTGCAATTAACATGCATTCGTTTGGTGCATTAATTGCACATCCTTAGCAGGCTTTAGTACATCTCTAGAGATCTGGTTAATGCTTTACATCAATAGCAGCATTAACACAGATATGTGCAGTAACATGATCTGTGGAAAATACAAATTAACTGATTAGTACAATTTTGTATATTAATCAACTCACTGTTATTCTAAGGCACAAATATGGGATCATGCCAAAGGGTCCAAGTTATTGTTGCGCTACCAGGTATTTAACGCAATAAAACAGGACCCCATGTTAACAAACAACTTCATGACTTAAATTTTGCTGCCTTAAATGACACTATGTTCCTTTTATTACATTGTTCTTCAGCCACTCTCCAAACACAAATGAAAATAGAGACGCCTGCTTTTTACCTGATACCCTTTGACAAGTAAAGTCTGCATCTCTCTTAGAACGTACTGCAGGTAATGTGCACCCAAGGTCTCCATGATTTTCATAAGCGTGTTGCGTGCAATGTCTCTGATTTCCTGTGCTCTGTTCCTCAGCAGTGTGCAGACTTTCAGCAGAATACTTCAAATCAGAAAGAATTAAATAAACCAATGCACCAGCACAAAGCTCCAAGACAGAACCGAGCAGATTCAAGGGAACGAATCAGCACTTTATGAGATTCATTGCACTTTGACTACTAATAAAAAGGTATGAGCTAAATCTAAACCAATAAACAATAGTTGAAAAGTGTATAGTAGCAGTGTGACACAATGGTGCATTTCTCCCATCCTCAGAATAACGCATGTAGGTGTGGGGTTCGTGTGTATATGTGTAAGGCTGCATGGATGAGTATGTGTGTTTGTGTGTATCAGGGACTGCCTATGTGTCAGGGGGGTGCTGGGAGCTCCATGAATCATCGAGCGTACTGGGGGCTGCGTGCGTGCATCATGGAGTGCTGGGGCTGCATGCATGCGTGTATGTGTGTGTCATGGATAATGTTGGCGGCTACATGCATGCGCGTGTGTGTGTGTGTCATGGGAAGTGTTGGGGGCTGTGTGTGTGTGTGTCATGGGGAGTGTTGGGGGCTGCATGCATGCATGTCTCTCTCTCTCTCTCACTCTCATGACCTCCCTCCCAGGCTTCAGGCGCTCTCTCTCCCATAACTCCACCGCCACCAGCCTTCCCCTAGTCAGTCTCTCTCTCATGACCTTCCCCCACCCCCCCAGGCTTCACACAGTCTCTCTCTCTTTCATATATATATATATATCTGTCCTCCCCCACTTCATCTTGTCTCTCACTCACCGATGCCCTGGCTGCAGCTCCTTAAAAACTCAGTGGTTCACCTTTGCCCTCTACAGTTAGCTGTATGTTGGAGCGGTGTAGTGGAAGAAGTTTGGGCTGATCCGTATTTCAAGTATTGCGAGACTTGAAAAAGAGATCAGCCAGAACTTCCTCCACTGCATGGATCCAACATGCAAGCCAAATCACGGTAGGGGAAGATGAACCTCAGAGTTTTGAATTGAGCAAGGTAGCATACACAAACAATTTGCCTTTGCTTGAACCCTCAGCAATTGGCATTACGCCTAAGCAAAACACATCTAAAGATCAAATATTCCTTCCAGAACATTAAAAACAATAACAAGGTCACCAGGAGTTGAAATAGACTCAATGGCACTTAACAACGACGACAATACCTTGGCAAATGCGCTTCCATAACCTCTTGTGGAAGAGACTGCATTAACTTGACCAATGCAAATGCTAAAGGAACCCTGACCACTTCTTCCTCATTTACCACCTTGGACTTCACCAGCTTGTGTTCATCGTCCCTCTTCACCTGAAGCAGCAGCACCAGAAAACAATATTTGGGGATCTTTGTATTAGCAATATCATCAACAAAGCGACATTTCTACATTAAGCTATGAAGAGGTAACTATATAAAGTTGGATCTAGTCAACATGCATATTCAGGTGCCTATCTAACACCAATACAGTATTTTATAATCAGTATGGGTACTTTCTTGCATTGACCACATTCTGCCCAAACTCCACCCATGCACATCCATAGTGAAAGTAAGCACCATGAAATTAATGTGCATACTTTCATGCTAGCTGGCATTCTAGAAGAGGTCATTTACACATATAATGGAGAAATTTGGTCTTACCTGCTAACCAAACCAGTCTAGTATGCATGGGCTATGCCCATCAACCAGGGGATGGAGTGACTAGAGACTTAAAAGCTGTGTGCTTTGCCCTCTAAGAGGCTCCGTGCAGCCACATGCTCCTCAGTATTTCTGTGACAGAGTACTAGCAAGCCAACATACTCCTCAAAAACTGTCCCATTAGAAGAGGGTCGATACATCTACATCAAACAAACCGCACATCTAAGGAAATCAGATCATTGACAGGTACCGTCATAAAAAAAAGGATTAACAACTAGAACAAACCTACTCAAGGTGGACCTCAGGACTGTTCTGGCTGGACAAGGAAAAAGAAATTAGCAGGTGAGATCAAATTTATCCTTCCTTTTATTCCACCAGACCAGACCAGACCAGAATGCATGGGATAACAATGCAATCCCTACTTTGGACAGGATAAAGACACTTCTGCTCTAAACAATTCAAAGGCTGCATCATACTGAGCTCAACACCTAGTCTATATTGCTTAGAAATGAATACAATGAAGACCTGTTCTTTCAGGCTTCCGCAGCCAGTAAGATAAACTTTGCAGTTTTCAGGGTCATGCTGTGTCTTTGTAATTGAAACTGACATTTCAGCCACCATATTGTGGCTTTCTTCAGGGTGAAATAGTTAAGCAGCAGATGTCTGTTCTTTTATGTAGTTATCCTCAAACTGGACTGGTGGGATTGAGGCAGGAAATGGTGGCTCTTTTGAAAAACCATACAATGTGAAGAGATAACCCCCAAGGAACAGGTCAAGGCTGCCATCTATATCCTCAAAGAGGAGAATGCTGAATCCATTTTCAAGATGTCTTGGAGAAAAGATAAAGTAAGGGCTACTGAAGTCCTAAAGGGAGAAATTCCATGTGTTGAATACAATGTCTCAAAAGTTCTCAACTCCTAGCCAAAACCAGCAAAGTGGAAACAGGTTAGGCCTAAGCCTGCAGGAAACAGAGAATAATCTCTTCTGCATAACCTATATATCTTTGCAGTGACCTTTCAGGAGTCAGGCCAAAAGAAAGAAGTGTGACGGGACTCCCTTGAGGCCTGACCCTTGCTGAAGCAGGCCTCTCTTGTGTGAAAGCCTCAGGCTGTTCTTCACTAGGAGAAAAAAACAAATCTGCACACCACAGATGTCATGGCCAATCTGGGGCCACCAGAAACACCAAGCTGGGATGAAATGCTATTGTCTGTAAACTTGGCCCAGAAATAGCCACAGAAGACCTACATAATCTCCAATTAAGGCAACTATTGCAGAAGAGCATCCTCGCCCAGCAATTACAATTCTTTGCAACTACTAAAAACCCACGGAACCTTGATGTTCTGCCTTGTTATTATAAATCTTTAAGGAATATCCCCTGCACCTCTGGATTAACCTGAATATATTCTTCTACAGTTCCTACTCCCGTGGCTAAGCAGTGTCTGATCAGACAACCTACTTGTACATTTTTGGCATCCACAAGACCCAAAGATGTTTTGTGGCCCAAATGAGTAATGGAGAGGCCTCCCTGGCAAGGACTGAGCTCTTAGTGCTGTCCTGTCGGTTGACCTATGTCAGCATTGCTGGAAATATCCCCCCTCACCCGTCTCAAATTTATGGAAGAAATGTGCTAAGAACATAAGATATGCCATACTGAGTCAGGCCAAGGTCCATCAAGCCCAGTATGCTGTTTCCAACAGTGGCTAATCTAGATCACAAGTACTGTAAACGGGGGCGCTGGGTGAGAATGTCCACAGTCTTGGCAAAGGCAAATATTAATATGACTTGCAAAGGATTGTGGGAAATGTAGTCCATTCATACCAGAATCAGCCGTTCACAAATAAATTAGTTGTGCTTGCTCAAGTGTAAGGCAAAGAAGATATATTTTATTTATGGGGTTATTTCTCCCAACACAGATTTGCTTGGTAGCACAGAAAGGATACTCGCTTTCAGTATTATACTTAGAAAAACAAAATCAGGAAAAACAACAACTGAACTTCTTAAGCAATCAAATCAGATCATAAAGACCTTGATGGGAACAGAAAGGTCTTTTCTGTGGGCTCCTGCTAATATCTTTTTAGCAGTGCTTCAAAAAAACAAACAAAAACCCACAAAGTAAAGAAAAACTGTTCTTTTTCAAGGCTAACTTCTGGTATTTTTCACAAACACCCAGAAGTATCTCTTCAGAGCTCACAGGCAATTAAGCAAGGCTCAATTGCTAACAATTAACCAGCTGAAAACCTCTTGGCTGGTTTTACTTTCTAAACGTGGCTCAAATCCTGCTCAAAAGCTTTTATGAGTAGATCAAAGAACAAGTTTATATTTCTTTGTGATGGTTGTTGTATTTTGTAAAAGTATATTACCACAGAAGTTTAGACAGAGAGCAATCCATGTATTCACACTGTTCATTTACCATATCCCCTTCTTCTTCAATTATCATAGAATCAATATCATGGATTGGCACAGAGGAATTTCTTAATGGAGCATTCTCAGAACAATACTTGTTTCCCTGCTGTCTTCCAAGTGAATAACAAAAAGACCCCAAAAACAAAGGTCAAAATAACAACAATCATCAATAGAAAGACCCCGTTGTGTTCCAAAAAAAATTTTTTGTATTTTTGTCGGATATAGATCATGAGGAGAAGGCACTATAGGCCAACTCGCTTACATGATACATGTCCCTTTTATTCCACCACTTGGGTATGAAACATAAAAGTACTTAAACTAAGAAGGTCTCAAACCTGAATCACACGATAGCGCAGACATTTGACAAGTATCGTGTGATTCAGGTTTGAGACCTTCTTAGTTTAAGTACTTTTATGTTTCATACCCAAGTGGTGGAATAAAAGGGACATGTATCATGTAAGCGAGTTGGCCTATAGTGCCTTCTCCTCATGATCTATATCCGACAAAAATACAAAATATTTTTTTTGGAACACAACGGTGTCTTCCAAGTGAATAGCTAGGGCATAGATCAGTGTTCATACCTGAGCTTCCATTGCTGTTAGGGTTCCTCTCTAAATATCCTGGCCAGTATGTAGTCCAGTTTTTATGTCCAGCCTTCCAATCAAGATCCCTGGACACTGGGTCTCTCTTCACATACCTTCTTGCACTGGTCTTAGGGCCCCTTCCAAATGCAGTCGTCTCCCTCACAGGTCCCGTCCGGGGATTCCTGGCTCTGCAACCCCACTCCTCTGGTTTCCTCCAGTCCAATGGCGTATGCTTGCCTCTGGAATGCCTCCCAGCACACGTACTGCTATGGACTCCTTTAGACCTCCAAGATGCTTCTCTCTTCTTTCTTCCAAAGTGTTTCTTGCTCTCTCTGTCCTTGAGCTCTGGCTTCTGCTGCCTCTGCTCCTGCTGATGATGATCATGAAGATTCTGCTGATGATTATCATGAAGATGATCCTGATGATTCTGATGTGTAGAATAAGCTTTACTTTTAACCTGTTTAGAGGGCTGCTCCACCCTAGCACAGCGCAGCTGTGCTGAATCAAGCCCTGCCCTTGGAGATGAGTGCTTGGGGATTACCTCATAGTTCTCCTGATTGAACACACGTTTCCCCACTTCAGCTCTTCTAGTGGCTGTTGGAAACCTGGTGCATTCTGGGACTGGTAGTCTTTTATGGAAACATTCTGTTTTATTATTTCTACCAGAAAAGAAAGGTTGCTTGTTCAGAGCCAATTCACCTCTATTATAGCTCCTTCCTGAACTATGATAAGCTTCCTTATCACAGTACCTAGCAGTTTCCCCAAAGCAGGTTCCACAATGCTTGTATTGGGGAAAGAAGTGGAATTCACACGTCCCCTTTGGTTTATGGACCTCTCCTCCAGGAACTTGTCCAAACCCTTTTAAAACCCAGCTACACTAACAGCTTTTACTACATCCTCCGATAATGAATTCCAGAGTTTGACTGCGTGTTGAGTGAAAAAATATTTTCTCTTATTAGTCTTAAATACTTGTTGGTTACACTGTAGCTTCATTGCATGTCCCCTAGTCTTTCTATATTTTGATTGTGTAAACAATCAATCTACGTCTATCTGTTCCACTCCATTCAATTTATAGACCTCTATCATATCTCCCCTCAGCCGTCTCTTTTCCAGGTTGAAGAGCCCTAACCTTTTTAGCCTCGCCTCATAGGGGTATCCTTCCATCCCCTTTACCATTTTGGTGGCTCTTCTCTGCACCTTTTCTAATAAAGCTATATCCTTTTTAAGATACGGTGACCAGAATTGCAATACATAGTAATATAGTAAATGATGGCAGATAAAGACCAGTATGGTCCATCTAGTCTGCCCAGTAAAATGGCAAGAGTAGGTGCACCTGCCGCTCCACGCAGGACACCCATCCCCATGTCTTTGTTTAGGGGTGAACCCACCGCTCCGTGTAGGACACCCCTGTTTGTTGAGAAATTAGATAGCTAAGTTTATTTTGATTTTGTCCTCTTGCTGTAAAGGGATCCGCTGTGTCTGTCCCATGCCATTTTGAAATCTGTCACTGTATTTGCTCCCACCACTTCCATCGGGAGGGCATTCCAAGCATCCACCACCCTTTCAGTGAAAAAGTATTTCCTGACATTGCCTTTCAATTTACCCCCTTGCAGCTTCATGTTATGCCATCTAGTTTTACAGCTTCCCCGTCTTTGGAAGAGGTTTGTTTGTTCATTAATTCTCTTTAAGTATTTAAAGGTCTGGATTATATCTCCCAGTTTTACAGCTTTCCCGTCTTTGGAAGAGGTTTGTTTGTTCATGAATTCTCTTTAAGTATTTAAAGGTCTGAATTATATCTCCCCTATCCCTCCTCTCCTCCAGAGTGTACATATTTAGGTTTTCAAGTCTCTTCTCATAAGGCTTCTGACGCAGGCTCCAAATCATTTTGGTCGCCTTCCTCTAAACCGTTTCCAGTCTTTTTACATCCTTTGTGAGATATGGTCTCCAAAACTGAACACAATATTCAAGATGCGGTCACACCATGGAACAATACAGAGGCATTATAATATTCTTTGCTTTATTCTCCATTCCTTTCCTTATGATACCTAACATTCTATTTGCTTTCTTGGCCGCCATTGCACACTGGATGGAGGGTTTCAACATGTTATCCATGATGCCGCCTAAATCTTTTTCCTGGGTGGTGGTTCCTAATGTGCAACCTTGCATTGTGTAACCATAGTTTGGGTTGTTCTTTCCTAGGTACATAACTTTGCACTTGTCCACATTAAATGTCATCTGCCATTTGAACATCCAGTCTTCCAATTTTTCACAATCCTCTTGGGTTTTAACTACTTTGAATAATTTTGTGTCATCTGCAAATCTGATTACCTCACTTGCTATTCCCATTTCCAAGTCATTTATGAATATGTTAAAAAGCAGCGGACCCAGCACAGATCTAAGGGGTACTCCACTATTTACCTTTGTCTATTGGGAAAATTTGCCATTTAGCCCTACCCTCTGCTTTTAACCAGTTCCTGATCCATAACAGTACACTGCCTCCTATCCCATGACTTTTTAATTTCGCCAAGAGTCTCTCATGAGAGAGAATGAGAACATAAGAACATCAAGCCCAATATCCTGTTTCCAATTGTGGCCAATCCAGGTCACAAGTACCTGTCAGGTTCCCAAAAAGGTACACAGATTCCATGCTGCTTATCCCAGAGTAAGCAGTGGATTTCCCCGGTCCTCTTTAGTTTATGGACTTTTCCTCCAGGAACTTGTCCAAACCTTTTATTTAAGCCCGGCTACACTAACAGTTTTTACTACATCCTCCAGTAATGCTTTATGCTTTATTTGTTTATTTAGATGGATTTGTATTCCACCTTATCCTTCAATCAAGGCGGTCACGTCACATCACAATTGGAGGGTTACATTTAACATTATGGTATTTGTATACATTTAGACAGAACAATTACTTAACACCATTTAGACAGTACAATTGAGGGTAACATTTAACAAGAGGGTGTTTAATAACATATAATAATCTTGTGTGTGTAGGTGGGATGAGTGCGTGCCTAGTTGGCAGAGGTGGTTGTGTTTCTGTTTGGGTATGGACTGTTGTCTAAATGTCCGCATGATTCTATAAATAACAGTGTTTTGAGGTCTCTGCGGAATTCTGTGATGTCATCCAGTGCTCTCAGGCTCGTTGGGAGGGAGTTCCATAGTGTGGATGCCAATAGTGATGGAGCTCTTTTTGAAGTTGTTTGCTTGGTTTTGTGATAGCCTGCAGGTGTGCCAATTGGGTTGTCGTTATTGGTTCTTCTTGGTCTATTGCTGATATCTCTTGTTATAACGTCTTGGAGTACGTCTGCTGAGAGATGGTGAATGATTTTGAAGATGATCATGATTGTTTTGTATTTAGCTCTTGCCAGCAGTGGGAGCCAGTGTAGTTGTTGTAAGACAGGGGTGATGTGCTCAGTCCTTGGAGTGTCTGTAATGATGCGTGCTGTGGTGTTTTGCACCATCTGTAGTGGGTGTAGTGTCTGCTGAGGGAGGCCTTGGTATAGTGAGTTTCCATAGTCAAGCAGTGGTGTGATGAGTGCTTGGCACACTGTGCAGAAGTGGTCCTGATGGAGTATCGATTTGATTTGTCTGATGGTCCTCAAACGTTGATAGGCCTTGTTTGCGTTTTGGTGATGTGGGATTTCAGGTTCAGCGCTCTGTCCAATGTGATGCCTAGATACTTAACTTCTTCTTTGACTACTATGTTTGTCTGAGATGCTGATAGTTTGTGGAGGTATGAAGGTGGGGTTCCTGGTGATGAACATTGCCTCGGTTTTATCATAGTTGACCGTTAAGTTGTTGGTTATGAGCCAGTCATTCATGTCTTCGAGGCATTTGGTTATTGTTGTGGTATTTAGTGCTAGTAGGTTGATTGGAGCGTATTATGTGTTCTAGACTAGTCTGGTGGACGAAGAGCAAGGTGAAATTAGACCTTACCTGCTAATTTCCTTTCCCTGAGCCCTCCATTCCAGTCCAGTTGAGTTGCGTGGGTTATTTCTCATTAAAAGCAGATGGAAACTGAGCATGTTAGGTTTTGATGATATCACAGTATAAGAGTTTTGTGCAGAATGTCTCAAACCAGTATTCTAACAACAAAGTAGACTCCAAGAAGAGCAACTTTAAACAACTTATTAATTTTTTTCATAAGTTCAGTGAACTATATACTGCAGGGGTCTCCAACTCCATTCCCGGAGAGCCACAGACCAGTCAGGTTTTCAGGATGCCCCTAATGAATATGCATACAATATATTTGAATGCACTGCCTCCATAGTATTCACATTTATCTCATGCATATTCATTAGGGATATCCCGAAAATCTGACTGGTTTTCGGTCCTCCAGAACTGGAGTTGGAGATCCCTTTTAAACAGCATTACAGAGAATATGGAGAAATAGTGTTTGCATGTGGGAGAGAACCGAAACTCTAGGAGTTCCTCCAGAGTGTTCGGTATGTGTTCTCCGTGTAGCACGTAAAAGACAGAAAAAGATAATGAAGATAATAGACACCCGATCCAGCAATCCTGGCTCACGCAAGAAAAAAAACTGAAGAGCGGGTTCTGGATTGGACTGGAGGGACTCAAGGACAGCAAATTAGCAAGTAAGGTTGAATTTCACCTTCCATATTGTCCCACTAGTCCAGTCCAGACGTGTGGGATGTATCACAGCAGTAATCAAGTTTGGGCGGGACCCACGAGCCCGGCCTGTAAAATGCTAGCCCCAAACTGCGCATCATTCCTAGTTTGCACATTTAGATGATAGTGACGCACAAAGATATGAAGAGACGACCATGTTGTCGCTTTACAGATATCAATTGGAGGAACGAGGCCAAACTCCGCCCAGGAAGCCACATGGGCTCTGGTAGAGTGCGCATACAACCCCATTAGAAGAGCTTGAACTTTAGCAAATAAGCTGAGCCAATAGCTTTTTTCAACAACTGTGCTACAGAAACCTTGGATGCTGCCTCACCCTTGCATGGTTAACCAAAAAGGACAAAAAGGTGGTCCAATTTCCAAAATGTCTTGGTATACTTCAGATACCAATGAAGTACCCTTCAAATGTCCCAAAAGATGCAGCTACCGCTCCTCTGAGCTCCTTCCTGAAGAAAAGAAGACTAGAAGGGACACAGGCTGATTAAGATGGAATTCAGAAACGACCTTTGGCAAGAAGGAAGGAATGGGATACAAGACGACCGTCTCTTTTGAAATCACAATGAAGGGCTCTCTAAATGATCATTTTTGAATCTTAGAGATTCTTCAAGCGAAGCAGAGCCACCAAAAATACTGCTTTTAGCGTAAGATCTTTGAGAGTAGACTCAGACAGAGGTTTAAAAGGAGGACTAGTCAGAGCTGACAAGACCAAATTGAGATCCTACGGCTGTACCAGTGGATGAACTTGCTTGACCACCCTAAGAAAATGCACATCATCTGGGTGAGAGGACAGAGACAGACCTTGCACTCGACCACAACAACAGGTTACAGCGGCCACTTATACTCGCAAAGAATTACATGCAAGACCTTTATCTAATTCTGCTTGCAGAAAAGCGAGCACCTCTGGCACTGAAGCTGACAGTGCATGATGACTACTGTCCAATCACCAGTCCTCAAATATTTGCCAAATCCAAATGTACGACAAAGATGTAGAATGCTTATGAGCTCGCGACAAAACAGAAATCACCTGAGTCAAGTAACCTAGCCCTTTCAGGAACCAAGCCAAAAGTGAAAATCAATCCACTTGCAGCATCAGAATGGGACCCTGAGAGAGAAGATCATCTCTTGCCAGAAGATGCCATGGCATATCCACTGTCAAATGCACCAGATCCTCATACCAATGCTTCTGAGTTCAATCTGGAGCTGCCAGGATCACTAGACCTCAATACGCTTCTATCTTCTGGACAAGCTGCCCACAGGGCCATGGAGGAAACACAAAGACTGCTCCTTGGCCAAGATTGTGCTAGCGCATCCAGCCACTCAGACAATCGTTCTTTGCCATCAGATCTATGGTCAGCATTCCCCAGTAACAGACTATGCCCTGAAACACTGACATCTTGAGCAACCACTCTCCTGGATCTAAATGATGGCTGAGAAAGTCTACCTCCACATTCTCTTTTCTGGCCACATGCACCACTGATAGCGCCAGAAGATGAGACTCCTCCCAGTGCAGGAGCGGAGCTCTCTCTTCCGCCAAAACTGCACTTCCTGTGCTGCCTTAGCAATAGATGTAAGCTACTGTGGTGGCATTGTCCAAGCAAATCCTCACAGCCTCACTGCGTATGAGGGAGAAAGGATTGTAAGGCTAGAAATATCATTCTCATCTTCAGCCGATTGATGGAACAAATGCTCTCTTCTTCAGACCAAAGACCTTAGGTTACCTGAGACAGACAATGAGCTCCCCCACCCAGAGAGACTGGCATTGGTGGTCACTATTAGCCACTGGGCTGGTTCCAATGACATTCCTGCTAATAGATTCGTGGAGGCTAACCACCAGCATAGACTCACCCACGAGTCCACAGAACACAACAACCATTTTGAAAGCATGGTGCTACAGAGACCAATGGACATAAGAGCCCTTTGCAAAGGCTGCATATGAGCTTTGGTCCATGGTACCAGATCCAAGGTTGCCGCCATGGAACCCAACAGCTGTAGATAGTGCAAAACCTGAGTCTACACTTTATTTGCACGCTCCAACGGAAGACACACTAGGCCCTTTTCTGTGTCGCAACGAGCGCTGAGATATACAAGATCTTGGGTTGGGCTCCAGTTTGCTCTTATATAAGTTGATTACCCAACCCTCGCAACATTCATCCAATGATTTTGTCCTGATAAACCAATTGTCCAGGTAGGGGTGCACTAGTATCCCCATGCGCCGAAGAACCACCACTACAACCACCACCATGACCTTTGTAAAGGTTCAAGAAACCGCTGCTAGACCAAAGGGCAGAATCCAAAATTGAAAGTGACCCTATTGGTACTGTGAACCGCAAAAACTGCTGATGTTCTGGGCAAATATAAATATGTAGATAAGCCTCTGTAAAGATCGAAAGCGGTTAAAAACACTCTCTTTCGCACCGCTACAATCACCAACCACAGAGATCTAGGATTGGGCAAAAAGAACTCTCCTTTTTTGGGAACCAAAAAATAAATGGAGTAACGACTTTGACCAAATTGGTCTGAAGGAACTGCCACCACAGCCTTCAACTGAATCAATCTTTGGAGAGTGTTGTCACTGCCTGAAATTTGGATAGAGCCCTGCAGGGGGACAACATTAAGGCCTCAGAGGAGTCGAGCCAATTTAAGAACATAGCCTTCAAGTATAACCTCTAACATCCACTGGTCAGAGGCAATCTGGACCCAGGCAGAGTATAAATGTAGCCGACCACCTACCCAAATCAACCCCACCTGGGCCCCTCTCACTTCACTGTGGCTTTTTGGAATCTGCTCCGGTCCCCGAATAATAGCCTCTATCTGCCCCTCTACTGGGCTGGCCCTGGGTGGGATAGAGAGCTTGCTGGAACGGAGCAAAGCGGATGGCACAAAAATGGCAAATATCCCTGAACTGACCTCTCAAGTGAGCAATAGATTTTCTACTCTTAGGCTTACCCTCAGGAAGCCAAGCTCCTTTAGTTTCAATCAAGTCCTTGACTAACTTGTCTAAAGTCTCCCCGAGAAGAAATTTACTTACTGAGCAGAGTCTTAGAAGAGATGTCTGCTGACCATCACATAACCAAAGAAAAAGCTGAGCAGTAATTACAGATACCATGCTCTTGGAGGAAGCTCTAACTAAATCATAAAACGCATCCGCCAGATACACAGAGCCAGATTCCAACACAGCAACATCTGACAATGCTTGCTGAGGCTCTGGCCCTGAATCAGGAAAACCTTGGGCCCATCTTAAACAGACTCGCACCACGTAAGCAACACAAATGGAAACCTGCAGCGTCAAAGCATTGATCTCAGCTATCTGTTTTAATAAAGATTCAACGTTCCTATCTTGAACATTCTTCAAAGCCCTCCCTCGACAGGAGTGGTTGTCTTATTAATAACCACCATAACCAGGGCATCTACCTTTGGCAACTTGAGGAGGTCCTTTTCTACCTGTGGAATATGGTACAAACAAGACATGGCTCATCCTCCCCACAAGCCTGCCTTAGGTTCCTCCCATTCTGCCTTGGTCATCAGTTTTACGGCTCTATGGATCAGAAAAGAGGTCTGAGAGGTCCGTATGCCTTGGAAAAGGGGATCCCTCCAGAGGCACCTCACTCGCTGGAGAATCCTGAGGAATATTAAGCACCGCCAACAACCACACAATCAAGGCCGCTAAATCTTCATGTCTGAAAACCCTAATGATATTAGGATCTTCTCCTGGAGGAATCTCCCCTTCCTCCAGATCTGTCAGAGAAGTCTCACCCCAGAGACCAGAAGGACCCTCCAGAGGATCCTTTGACACTCCTGAAAGAACTGAAGCTTGGTCATCCCAAGCCTCATCCTCCAAACACCTGCATTTAGGTGTAGGCTTCACCGGGTCTGGCACAGGACCCTGCAATGTCCCTAATAAACTCTCTTTCAGAGTAGAAACAGTAGTTTTAGAAGCAGAATTCTCCAAGCCCTGTTTTATGCAGTAGGCTTGATGAAGAAGCAAAATGAAACCTGGAGAAAAGGGAGCAGAAGAACAATCGCCAGAAGCTAAATCTCAAAGCAACAAGCTCCCAGAAGGAGCAGGAACCAAATCCTGTCAACCCCAATGACTGCAAGTGAAGCTCCAGCTGAGGTAAAATGGCCATGATGCCCCCCCAAAACCGCAGGAACCTGAGGCTGAGAAGAGGGCTGAGAACTGTGCTCTCCAGTGTCTCCTGATAAAATGGCAGCTTACCCTGAGGAGGACTCTGTGCCTTTGAGCACCTCCTCTGCAGCCGGCCTTTCTACTCACATCCGTGGCAAAAACCCGCAGCTGACAATGACCCCCTCGAGTCCCACACGTGGCACAGACTAGTTTTACTGATGGCATGACCTGACTGCAGGAGCCTGATGAACAAAAGCTCAGACATGAAAATTACAAAAGAAATCCTGGGGAAAAGAAAAAAAGAAAGAAAATGAAAATACAACGCACTGTGGGAAACGCTGGCGGTTCTAGACACAGACAGCTGCAACTGCTGAGAGGCCTTTCTTGTTAAACCGCACAATCTCTTTATTTTTTACCTTATCTTTTTTAAAGTGACAGGGACCGAGAACATTTTTAAAAAAATACAATCAAAATGCCCCGACCCTTTTCCAAACATGAGAAAAAGGGTCCAAAAGAGGAGTTCAGTGAGGAGAAGTGCCCACTAAGGGGGAGAGACCTGTACAAAATCTTAGCTGACCAAACAGCATAGGTTATCCAGAGGAGAAATCAATTTCTCTATTCCTCTAATCTAAAGTAAGATGAAATTAGACTTAACTGCTAATTGTAGTTCCTGGAGTGGACACAGTCTAGTCCCGAAACCTCTGGGTTCCCCATCTCATATAGCAGCTTGGAGACTGAGAAACTCCTCCTTTTTGTGACATCACTGGTATATCCTCTCTGGATCCGCCTCCTGTCACCAGTTACCTACTGACAAAGCAGACTCACCGGAGCAACAAGTAAGAATTAATAACAAGAATAAACTAACTATAACTGCTCCAACCAATTAATTAAACTGTGACTTTAGCCTGATCAGACCACTCCCTCATCCCAAAGAAAGGAAAGTGTACCCGAAAACTAGAGGCATGCTGCCTCTAACTGACCCTGTAGACCAGGAAGCCCTGCAATCACCCTCAGAACTTACCGGTAATTCACCTCCAACGCTTCAGGCTCCTCGGAAAGCGAGACACTTGGGAGGGATATGGGACTAGACTGTGTCCACTCCAGGAACTACAATTAGCAGGTAAGTCTAATTTCATCTTCCTGATCGTGTCCACAGTCTAGTCCCGAAACCTCTGGGTTAGTACCAGAGCAGTGAAGAACCACTTCAAGCACGGGGGGGAGGGGGCCTGCAAACCAGCCTGAAGCACAGCCGCTCCGAAACAGCCTTCCTTCCCCCGTTGTAAGTCCAACCGATAGTGCTTCACAACTGAATTCAAAGACGACCAGATTGCTGCTCTACAAATCTCACCTGGAGACACCGACCGGCGCTCTGCCCAGGTAGCTGCGTGCGCCCTAGTGGAGTGGGCTCGCAGCCCTATCGGCACTGGCTTCCCCCTCAAGACATACGCCGATGCAATGGCTTCTGTAAACCACCTAGAAACAGACGCCTTGGACGCCGCCTCACCCTTTCTCAGACCTGCGAAAAGCACAAAAAACCTGTCCGACCTCCGAAAAGACTCCGTCCGCCTAACGTATTTCTTTAAGGCTCGACCAACGTCCAAAAGATGCAGCCTCTTTGCTGCCGCCCCGTGGACACTCTTCGAGAACACCGGTAACGTGATGTCCTGACTCACATGGAAAGGCGAGACCACTTTCGGAAGAAAAGCTGGCACCGTCCGCAGCACCACCTTGGACGCAAAAAAGAAAAGGTAGGGCTCTCTACACGACAACGCTTGCAGTTCAGAGATTCTTCTAGCTGAACACACCGCCACCAAAAAGATCACCTTCAGCGTAAGATCCTTGAGGGTCGCCCGAGACAAAGGCTCAAAAGGCTCGTGCTCGAGCGCGTCCAACACGAACGGGAGGTGCCACTTAGGTACGATCTGGTGGGACGGTGGGCGCAGAATCGACACCGCCCATAAGAATCGCTTGACGTCTCTCTGAGAACCAATCGATTGACCTCCTACTCTGCCCCTGTAACAAGACACTGCAGCTACCCGCACACGTAGGGACGCGGCTGCTAAACCCTTGTCGAAACCATCTTGTAAGAATTCCAATATCTGAGGGACAGAGGCCTTTAAAGCCATGCACCTTCTATCTCCGCACCAAGCCTCAAAGGTCCTCCATATACGAACGTACGCCAACGAGGTAGACCTCCTTCTGGCCTTCAACAAGGTCGCAATGACCGCCGGTGAGTGACCACGGGAGCTCAGCCGTGCCCGCTCAAGAGCCAGGCCGTAAGCGAGAACCGATCCACGTGAGGCATGAACAGGGGCCCCTGAGACAGTAGATCCGCCTTGGCCGGAAGGCGCCACGGCTTTGCCACCAACAACCTCACTAGGTCCCTGTACCAGGGTCGGCGTGGCCAATCCGGGGCTATCAGAATGACCTGCCCCCGGAACCTTTCTATGCGCTGCAGCACGCAGCCGATCAGGACCCACGGCGGGAATACGTAGAGAAGTTGACCCACCGGCCAGGCCCTCTGACATTCTCTCTCGCCGCCTGCTGAAAAAACGACTTGCCTTTGCTGAGTCGAAAGTTGCCATGAGATCCATGACCGGCTCTCGCCCCACCTGCGGATCACCATCTGGAAGACTTCGGGATACAGGACCCACTCTCCCGGGTCCACCCTCACCAGGCTGAGGAAGTCGGCCTGAACGTTGTCCACCCCGGCCATGTGCGCCGCCGAGAGATCCACCAGGTGTGCTTCTGCCCAACAGCACAGCTCCCTCGCTTCCTCTTCGAGCGCCACACTGCTGGTTCCCCCTTGTTTGTTGATATAGGCCACCGCTGTCGCACTGTCGGAAAACACCCGGACTGCCTTCCCGCCGAGGAGCGAGAGAAAATCCCGCAACGCCAGAGTCACCGCTCTTAGCTCCAATCTGTTGATCGGCCACAACTGTTCCTGAGCACTCCACTGCCCTTGCTTGAAACTGCCCTGGCAGTGGGCTCCCCAGCCTAGCAGACTGGCATCGGTCATCAGAGGCACCCAGGCTGGGGGGGGCTCCAGAGCCTTCCCGCACTCCAGCGAAGCGGGAACTAGCCACCACCGCAGAGCCTGCCGAACCTCCTCTGGACATGGAAGTCTCCGGGACAGCGAGTCCTGCTGATGCGACCAGCGCCGAAGAAGTGCTCCCTGCAAGGGTCTCATGTGCGCCCTTGCCCACGGCACCGTTTCTATGGTCGCCGCCATGGTGCCCAGCAGCTGCAGGTAAAGCCAGGCCGTGAACGCCTTGTATGTCAAGAACTTCTCGATTAGCAACCGCAGGCTCTGAGCCCTCTGCTCCGTGAGGAAAACCTTTCCTACCCGCGTGTCGAATCGAGCTCCTAGATATTCCAGATTCTGCGATGGCACTAAGTGACTCTTCGAGACATTGACTATCCACCCGAGTCCTTCGAGGAACGCCACAACTCGGGCCGTAGCTGTCACGCTCTCTGCACGAGACTTCGCCCTGATCAACCAATCGTCTAGATAGGGATGCACCAGAATGCCTTCCTTTCGCAAGGCTGCCGCCACCACTATCATGACCTTCATGAAAATTCTCGGGGCCGTCGTCAGGCCAAAGGGTAACGCCCGGAACTGAAAGTGGCCAAAGGGAAGCGCGAAACGGAGGAACCGGTGGTGGTCTGGTCGTATGGGGATGTGGAGATATGCCTCGGACAAATCTAGCGAGGTGAGAAACTCTCCCTTCTGTACCGCCACGATAACGGACCGCAGCGTTTCCATGTGAAAATGGGACACCCAGAGGCAGCGATTCACTCCCTTGAGATCTAGAATAGGCCGCGCCCCGCCGTCCTTCTTCGGGACGATGAAGTAGATGGAGTACCGACCGCTGACGCATTGGTCTGGCAGTACCAGAACTATGGCCCAGAGGGCCAGCAGCCTTTGTACGGTCTCCCGTAAGACCCCGCGCTTGGCGGGCGACCTGCCAGGGGACCGTACGAAGAACTCTCTCACTGGGCGCAGGAACTCTAGCGTATAGCCCTCTCGGATGACCTCCAGCACCCACTGATCTGACATGATTTGGGCCCAGGCAGGGTAAAACTACTGCAATCGCCCCCCTACGGCAAGTGAGGGCGTCTGGGCCCCCCTTATCTCATTGCGACTTTTTGGGAGGAAAAGAGGAAGAGGAAGAGGCCCCAAAACCCCGTCCCGTTCCTCGAAATCCCCGGAAACCTTGAGTCCTGCTGGGGAAACGTCCGCGAGGGAAAGAACTGAACCGCTGGGAACGGAACCGGCGGAAATCCCGCTGCTGACCCCTGCCCGTCGGGATTGCCCGCCCTGCCTTAGGCTTGTCCTCCGGTAACCTGCCACCTTTGGACTCCCCGAGATCCTTGACCAGTTTCTCTAAATCTTCCCCAAATAGCAGGCGTCCCTTAAAGGGAAGTTTACTTAACCGAGCTTTGGAGGAGGTATCCGCCGCCCAGTTACGCAGCCACAGGTAGCGCCGCGCTGCTACCGCCGACGCCATACTCTTGGACAATCCGCGCATGAGGTCATAATGGATATCCGCCAGATAAGCCGCCCCTGACTCTAACCTGGACGCCTCCTCTGACAATCCGCTTCCCTGGTCAGCATGCACCCGTTGGGACCAGTGCAGGCAGGCTCTGGCTACCCAGGCCCCGCAGATAGCTGCCTGAAGCGACAGGGCATTTATGTCGAACACCTGTCTTAAAAGCACATCCAACTTTCTGTCCTGAGAGTCCTTAAGAGCTGCACTACCCCTCTACCGGAATTGTAGTCTTCTTAGCTACTGCAGAGACAGCCGCGTCCACTTTAGGTGATTTAAACACCTCCTTGTCCTGTTCCGACAGAGGGTACAGGCGGCCCATGACGCGTGAACCCTTTAACGGGGCCTCTGGGGTATTCCATTCTTCCTGGATCATCTCGCGAAACACCCGGTGGAGCGGAAAAACACTCTGACTTTTCCTAAAGACTTGCAACAATGGATCCTCCAGGGTTTCATCCTCCGGTGATCCCTGAACCGGTATATTTAACACTTTCAATGCCTCCGCGATTAGCGCCGGCAATTCCTCTCTTTGGAAGAGCCGCACCACTCTGGCTTGGTCCTCGCTTTCGGCAAGCTCACCTTCCTCCAGTTCTTCTTCCAAATCCAAACTGAATCCTTCCTCGTCCGACATGGGGCCCTCAGAGACCAACGACTGTTCTCCCACGTCCCCTTCACCATGAGGCCTCTTGATCCCGTGTGGAAGGTCTTCAATCTGACAGGGAGCAGCGGGTCTCTTCACCGTGCGCCCGCTTGCCGTACCTTTCAGCTGTTGCGCGCTACGCAGTGCTGACTGCTGCAGTAAGGAAAGAAAGTCTTGAGAGAAGATGGAGGCCAGCTGCTTAGGCCAGGCCACCTGAGACGAGGAGAGATCCACCGCGGAGGAGGGCCCTGCCACTGGCTCCTCCTGCGGCCCCTCGGAGGCCAAGGCCGCTGCATCGGTCCCTGATGCTTCCTCTCTCTCCTGCTCAGACACAGAAGCGTCCCTCACGCAGGACTTACAGACCCCCGACTCCGTGGCCTTCTTAGCACCACATACTACACACTGGGGTTTGGAGGGCATGGTAAAACAGAGAAACCAATGATATCTGGGAACTGGGACCGAAGATACCCCCATAGAGGAAGAGTGAGCGATATCCGGCACCTGGGCCTGCCCAGCACAGCATAAAAGAACCTCAGAAAAATGGTATACACATGAACTGGCTTCTATAAAAAAAAAACTAAGAAAAATAGAAAGAAAATGGCGAGTAAAGAAAACACCAGAGCTCAGGGTTCTCTACTTCACAACGCTTAACATATACAGATCAGCAACTAATAACGCCAAGAAACTACATCATACCTCAATATTAACTAAGGCTATTAATCGTCCGAGGGAACTCTTTGAAATTGTAAAATCTCTATCTAAAGCCCCCACCAATAACTCCCAGCTCGTCCCTATTAACATGTCTGATTTAGCAAACTATTTTGCTAGTAAACTAAAACTATCCTCAATACCAACACCAGATCCTATAATATCATTAAACAACAACAATAGATGGAAATCCTTTCAACCCATAGATAAAAAACAACTACTAAACATAATATCAAATATTAACACCACCACATCTATCCTTGATCCATGCCCTGTCACTTGGATCAAGTCAACTAAACAAGAACTTGCCCCCTTTATTCTCAAAATAGTAAATAACTCCCTCCAGCAAGGGGTACTACCAAAAGAACTAAAGAACTCTGCAATCCGCCCGATTTTGAAGAATAAAACACTAAATGAGAATGACCCAACCTCATATCGCCCAATTGCCAGTATCCCATTTATAACAAAAATCATAGAAAAAGTTGTACAATTACAACTACAGGACTATATAGATACATCTGCCCCTCTTGATGATCACCAATACGGATTTCGACCATTTCACGGCGTAGAGACCCTCCTTCTTGCCCTCCTCGATACTCTAAACAAAGGACTGGACAACACAAAACAAGCATTTATTCTGGTATTTTTAGATATATCCGCTGCCTTTGACAGTGTAAATCACAACATACTAATATCAAGAGTCAGACAAATTGGATTAAGGAAAATTACACTAGAATGGTTTAAATCTTACATTTCTGACCATACACAATTTGTAAAAGTTAACCAGAACTCCTCACCTACTTTTCCTCAAGAACAAGGAATACCTCAGGGCTCTGCTTTATCTGCCCTTCTATTTAACCTTTATCTCCAACCAATTTGTACCATTTTTGATAAATACAAGATGAATAGAAACCAGATATATGCGGACGACATTATGCTGTACTCTGCATTTGATATACATGATCCAAACTATGACAAAATAGCAAGCTGCCTTATGGAAGCTGAAAAATGGCTAAGTAAAAATAATTTGAAAATCAATTTCAAGAAAACAGAGATACTAATCACATCAAGAAACACAAATTATACACCACCAACTGACATCAAAATTCTTAACTTTACCATACCTATAAAGGAAAATATTAAATACTTAGGAGTCACTCTAGACAAGGCTCTCAATTTCACTAACCATATTAAGAAAACAACTAAAACAATTTACTACAAGCTACGCTCAATTCAGCAACTGAGGCCACTACTAGAAATCAATGACTTTAGAACCATCACACAGGCACTGATAACTCCCCATTTTGATTACTGCAATGGAATATTAACAGGTGTATCTAAAAAAAGCCTAAAAATCCTACAAATGGCTCAAAATGTTACAGCAAGAATAATTTCCAAAGCCAAACTGACCGATCACATCACCCCGATACTCTACTCTCTGCATTGGCTACCTATACAAAGTAGGATTCAATATAAAATATTATTGACCACTTTCAAACTGATAAACCAGATTGCCCCATCATACCTGTCTACACTAATTCATAGACCTATAGAAAACAGAATAAGACGTAGAAGGAACCTTCATACTATTGTAGTTCCCGACTCAATAAGAAAAACTAAACACATAACAAGCAGCAGTGCCTTCTCATTTGTAGCACCTTCATTATGGAATAATCTCCCTAATCAACTAAGGGAAATAAAAGACCTAAAACATTTCCGAAAAGATCTAAAAACTTACTTGTTCTCACAATATTACTCTAACATAGATAATGATTTGGACAAGGCCTCCCATCCTCCATAGATCTCCATAATATACTCGCCTTAATACTTGCAATACTACTACCAAAAGAGAACTTATGATAAAACTTTAATGTATATATGTAAATAGTTCCAAATATTGTCAATACTACCTATATATAGTTCTGATTACTGTTCATCGTACTTGATTTTAACTACCTGTATATAGTTTTGATTACTGTTCAATGTACCTGTTTATCACAGCACTGTTTTATGTATTTCATGTTGTTTGATGTAAACTGCCACTGATCTTAGGAAGTGGCGGTATATAAAAGATTTGCAAATAAATAAATAAATAAAATAAATATAGTCCACGAGAACTGAAGCGCCCCTTGAATTATTAATAGTTATTTTTAAAACATGCTACACTGAGCAAAAACCACTTAACAAGGCACTGTGAGCCGAAATAATGCTCCGGGGGTTCCCTGTAACCCCCCGGAAGGGTCTGCTGGCTTCCCGCTCGAGCCCCGGTGCCTGATTGTGCCGACTGCACGCAGCCAGGCCTAAAGCCTGGTTCATGCCAAAATCACACTGCCGGCTTACAGCAAGGGAGCGCGCCTTCTTACCTTTGCAGGCGGCAGAACGCTCCAGCCCGGCCAAGCCCGTCTGCCGCAGACTCACGGAGCACGTCCCTGAACCGGAGAAGGCCGCCCGAGCTCCAATCACTGACAGCTCCTCGACCTCGTGCAATCTCTGCAAGTCTGCCAGGCGCGCTTGCAGGCAAACTTCTGCTTGGCGCCGGCAAGACTCTGAGGCACCGCTCCTACTAATTTTTAAAACCGGAGCTGCTTCTCTCCTACCGCTACAGCTACACAGATGTCCCGAAGCCCCGAAGGGAGACAGGAAAGCGGGAGGAGGAACCCGGCGAAGAGGTCAGGCCTGACAGAATTTAAAGGCACAGACACCCAAATACCAGGTCTCTTATTTATTTTTTTTAATCCAAATTATAAACCCTCTTTAAACTCAAACTACTCTGTTCCTAATTGTTTCTCCAGTGAGCCCGACCTCTGGGCTCACCATCTTTCCAGCTGCTTGGAGACTGAGGTAACTGGTGACACGAGGCGGATCCAGAGAGGATATACCAGTGATGTCACAAAAAGGAGGAGTTTCTCAGTCTCCAAGCTGCTATATGAGATGGGGAACCCAGAGGTTTCGGGACTAGACTGTGGACACGATCAGGAAATTATTATTTTTTTAAGTCACTTCAGTGGAGTTCAGACTGCACAGGAGCTCATCACCATCTGCTGGAGACTGAGAATACTGGTCTGAGATGTTCTACACAGAGCCTTTAATACCATGACATCATCAAAATCTGACATGCTCAATCTCCATCTGCTGGTAATGAGAAATAACCCATGCATCTCGACTGGCCTGGAGGGATGCTATGGAATTGCCACGCACATGTGTAAATGACTAAAAAACCAATATATAGGCATATACTTGCTGTCTAAATCTAGCAGCAACTTATAAAATTACCCTCTATAAAGTTATTTTCTCTACATGAGGGTATTTGACAACCCCTTGGGACACCTTGTGATGGGGGAAACTCAAATGCCTTTCTTTTTAAACTATTGTTTCTATTTCCAGTCCTGCTCTCAGATAATATCTGCTGAATCTTCAATGCCAATCTGTCTGCTGAAACATGCCATTGTTACTAAAGTGCTGGCCAGATGTTCAGAAAATAAGCTATCGGTTGAACACAGAAAAGCATCTGAATGCCAGATCAAAGCACAAATGCAAGAACAAGCTACTTTTCACCTTTGCAGTAAGACACGCCTGCAGCTTGGGTAAGATATTATCTGCCACGGTTTGTTGAATATGTTGAATCAGACTCTCTAGCTCTTCCTTATTCCTTGGAAGAGAAGAAAAGGATCTTGGAGTTTTCTGGCTGCTTTCAGACTCTCCAGATGCTACTGCCTCCTGCTGTTGCGTCAGCCCAGCTTCATCGAAATTCTCATTTTCCTCCAGTGCCTTCTCCCCTTCCTCATTCTGTTTGAAGTCCATAGCATCATCCTCTATATCTAGCTCAGTATCCATAGTGCCTGGAATAGAAAGCATACCGAATAAAAGCAGAAACTCAACTCAAGAGGTGACACTGTGTAAACAGTAAAAGGAAGAAGACCCCAAGTCATGCTGAAACTGGTTAAGCAGATCATTGCTCTGCCATTCTAGTGCATCTAATAAAGCTAAAATTTTAATTTCGCATGGCTTCTGTATACAAAACCCACCTTTTCACAGAATACTTTGGTTCAGGCACCTTAATCTCCCAAACAGACAACATATGAACTTTACGTACTAAAATGTAATGCATTAACTGTTGTAATTAACCTACTATAAGTGTCCCACTAAACCCATCCCTTGTTATACTAACCTCTAGTTAACCATGCAATGTTCCAATAATTGTTAACATACTCCCTTGTTCTATGTAAACTAGGTTGAGTTTTCAATGTAAACGGCTTTGATTATTTCTATACCGCCGTTCGAGTATTAAGTTAAATAAACAAATACTGTCCAAATCCTAGAATCCTGACCACACTGGATATAATTTAATAATGCACGTTTTGCATATAAAGTATTTTTTACTTGCTGACAACTGCTCTCATAGAACTGCACAGATAAATACGTACACATGCTGAAAAGAGCACACATACTTTTAAACAATCCATATGTAGGTGTTCCTGGGGGTATAGTTTAGGCAGAGCTGGGGCAGTTTCTTCAGAAGTAGATCAATATGTCAATGATCCATTTTTATTTGAATATAATAAGCATCGGTTTTGTTTGGGAGAAATCTGTTAAATATGAAGGCTGAAGACATAGAAGAGTTGGCTGCGATGATAGACTGCTCTGATAATAAATCCATCCCCTTGAGACAGCTCTGCAAAACGTGTAGGCATGCTGTGGACACGTTAGGGAGACTGATGGATGAGAATTGCTGACCTTCATCCCTGCAGAATAACGTAACGTATAGGACTGCGGATTTCTACCTCTACAAATCTGTAATGTATAGGATTATTTCTCCTTTTATATGCTGTTTTTGCTGAAGAAACGTGTGTGCATGTTCTATGAAAGAAAACTACGTATTTACGTGCCTTTACATAACTACTTAAATGCTCCCATACAAAGTAACACCTTCTCCAAAGCAGAAATTGCCTTGTGCATTTAGGTACGGTAGGAATCAACGCATATACAGATATTTTATAAAATGCCCACACAAGTGCCAATCTCATCCATTCTCCATCCAAGTTCTGCCCTCCGGGAAAGCGTAGTTACTCAACTGTAACAGGTGATCTTCGGGAACAGCAGGAATTTAGTCTTCACATATGGGTATCGCCGGTACCGATGGAGCCCGCGCGGGAACGCTCCCCAGCGTCCAATAGGAACGCTTTTGGGAGCATCCCTCAGCACATGCGTGCTGCCTTCCCGCCTTTCCAACTGTCCCTCTTCAGTTAAGTTTGTAGCTGAGTGAAAGGATAGAGGGAGAGAGGAAAGAGACAGAGATAGAGCGACAACTCCTAGGGGAGGTGGGTGGGTTGTGAAGGCTAAATTCCTGCTGTTCCCGGAGATCACCTGATACAGGCGAGTAACTACGCTATCTCCAGGAACAAGCAGGAATGTAGTCTTCACATATGGGGGGACTCCCTAGCTGAAGATGCCAGGGAGATGACCCCAGGAAGCTGCTACCTATGGTGAGGTGGGCCATGCTTCCTCCTATGGATCTCTGGCATCCCACCAGGGTTGGTGGGTAGGAGTTGTATTAGGTTTGAAAGAGATTTTGAAGAACAGCCTGGCCAAAGAAGGCATCCCGACGGGAGGCTTTATCTAGGCAGTAGTGGGCTGTAAAGGTATGTACCGAAGCCCAGGTGGCTGCTCGACAAATGTCATCAATAGACACAGAGTGAAGGTTAGCCATAGAGGCTGACATGGCTCTCACATTATGAGCTGTGACATGGCCTTGAAAAGGAAGACTCTTACTCTCATAAGCAAAGGATATGCATTGTGCAATCCATTTTGATAAAGTCCTCTTGGAGATTGGAAGTCCCAAATGACTAGAATCAAAAGCAATAAAAAGTTAAGACTTTCTATGTTGCTGTGTTCTTTGTAGGTAAAAGACTAAGGCTCTTTTACAGTCCAAAGTGTGAAGGTTCTTCTCTGCATTCGAGGCATGAGGCCTCGCAAAGAATACAGGAAGATAAATCGCTTGATTTAAATGAAAAGGTGAAACCACCTTTGGCATAAAGTGTGGATGAGTTCTGAGGACAACCTTATCATGATGAAACCTAGTGTAAGGTGGATCAGCCACTAAGGCTTGCAATTCACTAATGCGACGTGCAGAGGTGATTGCAATTAGGAAGATGAACTTCCAGGACAAAAACTTTAGGGTAGTAGTGGCTAAAGGTTCAAAAGGCAGTTTCATGAGCTGCCCAAGAACTAGATTTAAATCCCACGCCACGGGTGGTGGTTTGATGGGAGGTTTTGTTAAAAGAAGATCTCTCATAAATCTGGATATGAGAGGAAATTGGTTGTCCATTTAGAGGCTTATAGGAAGCTGTAATTGCGCTAAGATGGACTCTTACTGAATTGGTCTTTAGACCAAAATTTGATAAATGAAGTAGATACTCTAGTATCGACTCTAAAGGTATCACACCAGGGGGTTTAACCCCTTCTGGGAACACCATATAGTGAAACGTTTCCACTTAAAGGTGTAAGATCGTCTTGTGGAAGGTTTTCTAGAAGCCTGAAGGATATCCTTTACCTGTTGGGAAAGGTTGAGATCCTGAAGATTTAAGCTCTCAGCAACCAGGCCGTGAGATGCAGGGACTGGGGATTCAGGTGCCATAGCGTCCCGCTCTCTTGGGAAAGGAGATATGGAGCACAGCCTAACTACAGAGGTGCAGCTTGAGAGAGATGTAGAAGCAGGGGATACCATGTTTGGCGTGGCCACCGTGGCGCTATGAGGATCATACGACCTCTGTCTCTCTGAAGCTTGAAAAGTGTTTTGGGGATGAGGGGAAAGGGCAGGAAGGCATAGAGGAAGTCCTGACCCCAGTGAAGGAGGAAGGCATCCCTTGCCTGGCAATTGTGAGCCGGAATCCTGGAACAGAACAGGGGAAGTTTGGCATTTAGTGGACTTGCAAAGAGGTCTATGTTTGGAGTCCCCCATATGTGAAATATCTTTGTCACATGGTCTATGTGGAGAGACCATTCGTGAGGCAGCAGTACTCGGCTGAGTTTGTCTGCCCAAAGGTTTTGAATGCCTGGAAGATATACCACGAGAAGGTGGATTTGATGCTCTCTGGCGAGGGCCCAAAGCCATAAAACTTTGTTGTATAACGACAGAGAGCCTGTTCCGCCCTGCTTGTTCACATAGAACATGGCTACTTGATTGTCCGTTTGGACTAGGACTGTCTTGAAGCTGAGCTGGGAATGGAATACTCGAAGAGCTAAATAGATTGCTCTTAATTCCAGGTGGTTTATGTGAAGACAAGTCTCCTGTGGAGTCCAGGTACCCTGGGTAGAGAGATGATGCAGGTGTGCTCCCCAACCCACCTTTGATGCATCTGTTGTTAGGGTGGCCTGGAATAGGGGCTGTTGGAACGGAGACCCTACTAAAAGATTCTCCAGTGATTGCCACCATTGGAGGGACAAGATCAGCCAATGAGAGTTTGCTATCTTGTCTGACAAACGTCCTGTGGCCTGTGTCCACTGTGTGGATAGGGTCCACTGGGCTGCTCGCATGTGGAGGCGATCATAGGGAACTACATGGACTGTGGCTGCCATATGTACCAGTAACTGTAGCAGTTCTCAAGCAGTTAGGGAGGATTTTCCCGCTGCTTGAGAAGCTAGTTGCACTATGCGAACACACCGGGCCTGTGGAAGGAAAGCCCTTGACTGTCTGGTATCTAGACAGGCTCCAATGAACTCCAGAGACTGGGAAGGAACAAGTTGGGATTTTGGGAAGCTTATTACCAATCCCAAATATTGGAGGATTCGCATTATGTGAGACAGTGCAGAGCTGGCCTCTGCAACCGTGGGGGCTTGAATGAGCCAGTCGTCCAAGTAAGGGAAGATGAAAATCCCTAGGGTTCGCAGGAATGCAGCTACTACTGCCGTGCATTTCATGAATACTCTTGGAGCGGAAGCCAGACCAAAGGGAAGAACCCTGTATTGGAAGTGTTTTCCCTTGAAAAGGAATCGTAAGAATTTCCTGTGATCTGGATGGATCAGAATGTGAGTATATGCATCCTTTAAGTCTAGAGAGCAAAGCCAATCCTGACTTTGAAGGTATGACAGAAGAGTTCCTAGAGAAATCATTTTGAACTTCTCTCGGAACAGGTATTTGTTCAATTCTCTGAGGTCTAAAATGGGTCTGTGTCCTCCTGTTTTCTTTGGAATAAGAAAATAGGGGGAGTAGAACCCTGTACCCTGCTGGAGAACGGGTACTTCCTCTATTGCCCCTTGGGCAAGAAGTGTTGAGACCTCACGATCCAACAGATTGTCTGCAGATGTCTGGGAATTGAACTGCCTTAAGATTGTAGGAGGGGGCATGCTGTGAAAATGAAGCCTGTACCCCTCTCCTACAATGGACAGAGTCCAATTTTCTGCTGTTATTTGGTGCCATCTGTTGGCAAAATGACACAGCCTGCCTGGAATATTTAGGGGTTCTGGGCCCCTCAGAGGCAGGAAGGCTAAGCTCTCTAGGAAGGAGTCAAAGCCCTTGAGGGGGCTGAACCTGCGGAGCTGTTTGAGCTCTCGGGCCTTTTGGCTTCTTCTGCTGTTTGAATTGCTGTTGTTGTCCCTTTTGGGCAACTTGACTGTGAGCTTGGCTTTGCTGGGTATAGGATGGATAAAACGTCCTCTTTTTGCTGAAAGAGAGTTTCTTATAGGGTTTCTTTTTGGCTGGAGTGGCTGTAGATTTTGACTATCTAAGGTGATATTGTCAGCTTCTATCTCATTAGTCTTTTCCTGCCAATTTTTGCCAAAGAGATTTTCTCCTGTGCAAGGGATGTTGCCTAATTTATCCTGTACCCAAATCTCCAAGTCTGATGCCTGAAGCCAGGCAATCCGTCATGCACCAATGGCAATAGCAGAGGTTCTGCTGATGCATTCAAAGCAGTCAAAAGCTGCACGATTGACAAACTTGGAGATATCTTGAGCATGCCTGACAAGCGTAAGGAAGTCTTGTCGTTTGTCATATGTGAGAAGTGGGCTCATAAGCTCCAAATCTCTTGTGACCTCCTTGAGGAACATACCCATATATAAGATATATGAGCTGATCTTAGCTGAAAGCATGGAAGCTTGAAAAGTTTGACCCCAAAAGCATCAAGAGTCCTGCATTCACGACCTGGAGGATTGGATGCATGTCTCTTTGCACTTTTCATCCTACGCATGGCTGACTCCACTACCATTGAATGGTGTGTGGCAGCTGAGTCTTTTGAAATCCAGGACATGGTGGAACTCGATACATGGTATCAAGCCTCCTAGAATGAGGAGATGTGGTAAAAGGTGTCTCCCACATTCTGAGCATCAAATCATGAAGAATTTCATGAATGGCAGAGTGGCTGCCTCCTTTGGAGCTTTAGGATATTGGAGAATTTCCAATTCCTTTGCTCTAGGTTCCTTTTCAGGTACTACCGTGATTGAAAGGCCTTTGGCAACATCACGAATAAAATCCTGAAAGGACATGTCCTCTGGAGGCAACATTCTGCGTTGGGGAGAAGAAAAGTATTCCGGGAGAAAAACTCTGGTACCAGCAGAATTATCAGAGTCTTCGGAATCAGAGGATTCGAAGTATCTCTGATCACGATGTTCATGTAAGGCACGGTCCCGGTATCGATCGAAGTCGGTACCTAGTTGATCCGGTACCGATCTTTCAATGCCAGGCAAAGACGGCATGGGAAGAATTCCCACCGGGGCCGGTACCGTTGGTGCTGGTACCAGTATCTGTGTTGGTACTGGTGCCCGTTGAACCATCGGTGTCAACGGTACCACAGCTGTAAGGAGAGCTGCAATACTGCACTCGATAGCGAGGAATCTCTGGTCTATCGATGCTGCCGATGCCTGGGTGTTGGTACCGGTGAAGGAGGCCGGGACCCCTGAGCATGGCACCAGTAGTTCTGTCGAGGCCAAGGCCTCGAGAACATCCTGGAACCCCGTTGATGCTTTGGAGGCCGAAGCCTCCCGCCGGGGCTGTTTTGCCAGTGTGGTTCCTTCAAGGGCAATGCCAATGGCCTCTCGATGCTTTGCAGGAGAGCTACCCTTTGAGGACCGGCTGTACTGAAAATGGTTTCCTCCCACCACAAATCTGAGATATTCTCTGTGGTCTGGATGAATGAGGATGTGAGTATAAGCATCCTTTAGGTCTAAGGAGCATAGCCAGTCTCCCTGCTGGAGGTAGGGCAGCAGTATTCCAAGGGTAAGCATCTTGAACTTTTCCCTCTCCAGAAACTTGTTTAGTTTTCGCAAGTCTAGGATAGGCCGGAGGCCTCCTGTCCTTTTTGGTACCAGGAAGTACCAGGAGTAGAAGCCTTGCCCTTTCAGGTGGTGAGGCACCTGTTCCACCGCCTGTTCCTTTAGAAGACTTGCCAACTCCTGAAGGAGGAGGTTCCTGTGTAGAGGGAGTCTTGGAGGCTCCCCTCGATAGTAGGAGGGGGGGTAACTGGTGGAAGTGGAGCATGTAGCCCTTTTGGACTATGCTCAGTACCCAGGTATCCCCTGTGATGGCTGGCCACCTGTAAGCATAAAGGGTCAGCCGACCTCCTGTGCTGAGTGGAGACACCGGCGGAGGAGAAGCTAAGCTGTGGGAGTCAAAATCCCGCTCCCTGCTGTGCAGGAGCCGGAGCTGGCGGCTTGGTGGTCTTCTGTCTACGGGGCCCATACCCCTGCCCCTTGGCCTGCTGGCCCTGTTGGGGAGCTGGAGAGGCCTGATACTGAGGGTAGGTTTTGTAGGCAGCACCCTTCCTCGAGAAAAAGGGCTTCTTTCCCGAGTCCTTCTTTTTTTGAGAAGGGGCAGAAGTCTTTCTGGACAGCCTTGTCCTAGTGAGTGTCTCAGTCTCGATTTCTGCAGCGTTTTCAGTCATGGGCTTACCGAATAGGTTGTCACCTTGGCATGGGACATCGACCAACTTGTCCTGCACTCATGACTCCAGGTCCGATGACTGTAGCCAGGCCTGACGGTGTGCACTGATGCTGGCCGCGGCTACCCTGGCCGAAGCCTCGAAGCCATCAGATAAACTTGGAGCACTCTCGGATCCCTGTAGACAAGGCTTTGAACCTCTGCAAGGGTTCCTCGGAGAGGCCAGCTCAGAACCCGGCAATCTCCTTTGCCAGGTCCCATAAGTACATGTCCATGTACAGCTGGTAAGTCTGGACACGGCAAGATAGCATAGAGCCCTGGAAGCACTTTCTACCGAGGGTATTCAGGTTCCGGGCCTCCCGGCCGGGAGGCACTAAGGAGTGCATCTTCTGACTCTTCAGGCGATGCATGGCCGATTCCACAACCATGGAATTGTGCGGTAGTTGCGCCTTTTGGAACCCTGGGCTCTTACGGACTCGATAAATGGAAACGACCCGTTTGCTAAGAACCGGCGCCGAGGCTGGTGCCTCCCACATGCGGAAGAGCGGCCGTTCCAGCATTGGAGGAACCAGTACAGTAAAGGCTTCCTTCGGAGGAAAATCATACTGGAGGGCATCAAGCTCCTCGGCTCGAGGCTCCTCCTCGGTGTCCGCAGGGAATGCCAAAGCCTTGGCCATATCCCTCACGAAGTCCAAGAACCGGGTATCCTCCGGGGAGGGGGGGGGGACCTTCTCCGAGGCTCGGACTACAGGGAGTCCGAAGGGATGCACCGTGTCCGGAAGGTGTCAGGAGACTCCTTATCCTCCGTCTCCCACGCTGACTCCTCCGAGGAGTCGAGCGGCTCCGGCCGTGTGGGCCTCGGTGCCACCCGCCCCGACGCAGACGACATCTGCCCCACACAGGAGGTCGAGACCTTGGCCGAGGATCGACTCGAGAATTGATGGACTCGAGGTTCGGCTCGGCCTCCGGGGTCGACTTAGACGTCGAGGTCCCGGTGGTCGGGGCAGATGCACCGGTCAGACTGGCGATCAGTACCCGCTACTGTTCCATGAAGGCAGCCAAGCTGCTCTCCAAGGCCGTCAGCCTGAGTCCGAGCTCCGGAGACTCAGCAGCCCCCGACTTGGGCCCCGACGTCAGTTCTCCCGGAGGAGAGTCCATGAAGACAACAGAACTTACATGACTCGGGGACTCCGGCTCCATGCGAGGTAGTTTGGACGGCATCTCTTACTCAGAGAGCCCGGGGCGGCGGTCAGGACTATGCTACCTGGCCCTCGAGGACCCAGGGGCCTCCACTAATGCCGCCCTCACGAGCTTCTTCTTCCTTTTGTGCTTCCAGGTGGGAGACCTCCTCTCAAAGGAACGACGCCGCCACTCGGAGTCAGACTCCCGAGATGTCGAGGCCTCTGACGAAGTCCAGGCCCGGCCAGACGCGGACTCTGAAAAAATTCTTTCACGTTGATGCTGACAGCTCCGAAGTGCCTTCGACGACATTTTGCCGCACGGGCCACAGACCAGCGGGTCATGGTCGGGCCCGAGGCATCGGAGGCAGCAGTCATGTGTGTCGGTGAGAGACATGTTTCTTGCACCGATCACATTTTTTGAACCCGCTGGCAGCCATCGGAGGAAAAGGGCCCCTGCAAGGTCAAAAGACTGGGCTGCCAGTGAAAATAACAGAAAAAGCGTGAACGCTAGTCACAAAGGACAAAAAACGAAAAAGAAGTTCCGGTCTCGATACCGGTGTACCAAGCCCAGGCGGGACGGGGAACCGGCGTCGAACCAGATAAAGAATGCAAAAAATCGCATTAAAAAATCTACTTCTCCCAGGTGACATGAACTACGTCCGTTGGGCTCCACGGAAAAAGAAAGACTGAGCAAGATGGCACCCTTGGGCAGGAAGGGGACCGTGCAGGCGCGCTGCATTCCCAAAGGCTTTCTTTGAAAGCTGGGGAAATACTCAGCACGGAGGTTCCGTTGGCGCCGATGTCACCCATATGTGAGGACTGACTTCCTGCTTGGTCCTGGTGAACCTTGTTTTAAAGAGTTATTTACAATATTTACAATGTGAAAGCTAATTTGATTTTTAGTACTTTAAATCCATTCCACTGGACATGGGTCAGCTGGAGAAGTTGTTGTATTAATTGTGCTGATTATATTTTCAATCTGTTTTGAAGTTGGTATAGAAAACTCCTTCCAGACTTTTGTGAATTCGATGCAAGGCTTCATCCAAAATAGGTGGTCTTGTGATATAGATAAGTTGTTTGGCGAAAGTGAATTTTTGTTTATCAGGTAGTTTGCAAATTCTTGGGGATCTATTTGAAAGTCGCTATTTGAAGTGGTCGCTTTTGTGAGTTGTTGAACAATGTTTGTTTAATTATATTGTTGCATAAACCAATATTTCGTAGACGTTGTAGCATTATTGAGTGAGACACAGTATCAAATGCTGCTGAGACATCGATGAAAATTAATAGAAATAACTTGTTTTTGTCAAGATACAGGCACATTAACATTAAACGACAGCAACACAAAAACAGCGGAATTTAAAATATGCAAAAAGTAGAATAGAAGAAAGCTTTGTGGGCTTTACTGAAGGATAAATTCCTAGACAGGGTGCTATGCTTTATCAAGATATCCCCCTAAAGATCGGGAGACGGCTGCAGGGAATCTGTTTTATGGGAGCACACAGAGAGGAACAGAATAACTGTACAGTGATCCTCTTCCTCAGGCAGCAGCTCCGCAAACTGAGCATCATTCCAAGGGACATTTCTCACTTCGGACTGCATCGGAAATATTTCCATTTGGTGTGTGTGTAGTGCTCTTTGTTCTAGTCCTCAAATATACAGGGTGGCCCAAAAAAAGTGAGAACATCTTGTAAATTAAAAGCTTAAATAGTTTACTTATTTACCTTTTTTAGCTATATAACATCTTTATTTTGACAATTTCTGGTCGCCATCTTTTTTTTTTAAATTTGTCAATCGTTTACATCTGTCTTTTTGAATTTTTAAATAACTTATATGCTAAGAGATGTTCTCACTTTTTTTGGGCCACCCTGTATTTTGGCTTTGTGTAGTGAGATACTTGTCTGTACTCTGTGCACTTGAAAAACACATGGTTACAGAACCTAACTGTTTGGTGTGCTATTCCTTGAGCATCAATATCTTGGAAACACACCTTCAATTTCCAGGTCTATATTAAGAAGAATTTTATTTCTATTTATTGATTTTAAAACGCCTTTATGCCTTATCCTCCACCCATTTCCCAGTCTTGCCCATGCTGTTCCCAGGATCGAAGGGTTGTCTTCTCTGAGGTGCATCCTCAGTGCCCCTTGTCATCTGGTATGGGGGACTACTGTAGATGAAGCAGACTTCTTTCTTTCACCGAGCTCAAGAGAACCAGGCTGCATGAGGCACCTGTAAGAGATGCTTTAGCACCCCTTATCTGGGAGACAAGGAAGTCATTGCTAAAAGCTATGGGGAACCCAGCTCCTATAGCAATATGGTGAAGTTTTCCAACAAATTGCTGAAGCAGTCATGCAAAGGAAGTGCTGCAAGGTTTTGCATTACTAATACCTACTTTTTCCATCTTGAATTGCTTCTAGCTGATTCCTGAGGGTTTTGTGATCGAAGTGGAAAGCTTCTAGTACAGTCACTAACAACCTAGCAAACAAAAAAAGTACATTGTAATCATACTGTGGACATTAACACCCCTTTATTAGCACCTATAATTTCATTCTACAGCCATTTACAAATAAAAAGGTTTTTTCTTCCTCACCCAGAAAAATGATTTTTTGGATGGCTGCACAAGGAGTTAGAAAATTTCTCCCACTAAGCGACCTTCAGCAATTCACAAAGAGGATAATTTTCAAACTTTTAACTGAGGTATAAATATGATTACATGCATAAAAATGCCTTTTGAAAACTGTCCCCATGTAAGCGGTTAAAAGCATACATACTTGTATCACAGCAGATGTACTTATAGCTATGCTGAAAAGCAGTAGGATAGGAAGAGAAAGCATAGTTGCTTAGCTGTAATGGGGGGGGGCGGTTCTCTGTAGACAGCAGGGGTACGCTGTCACACTATATAGGCAATGTCCCTGATGGAGCCTTCAGTGCTGGACTCTCTCCTAGCTCAGAGAAATTTTAGGGACTTCTCTGAGTATGCATGCACCTTCCCATCTCTGAGCTCCTCAGCTGATATCCCAGCTGTCATGCGACGAGAGTCTTCGCTGGCCTGTAGTCATGTAAAAAGAATCTGGAACAGCAGGCCTGAGGCTCTGTCACTGCTCGTGTGCTTCAGCACTGTCCCTCATCGTATCTTGTTTGTTTGTATGGTAGTTTCTAGGGGGGGCGGTTGTTGTTGTTGTGGGGATGGAGGGAGGGTGAGTGTGGCTGCATATCCCTGCTGTTTACAGAGAACCCCCGTTACAGGTAAGCAACTATGCTTTTTCCCACAGACAAGCAGAGGAATGCAGGCAGAATATGTAGGTGAATCCAAAGCTGAGGGTCGTCTCCCAGTAGAGTGTAGTCTGGCTGAGAGGGCTGGGCCTCACATGGGAGGAGGAACGGAGATATCATGTAGCAAACAGGTTGCAGAGGATAGCCTGTCCGAAGGAGAGTCCTGTGTCGAGGAGGCATCGATGCTGTAGTACTTGCTAAAGGTATTGATAGATGACCACGTGGCGGCTTTGTAAATGTCCAGTGCAGAGACAGAAGCCAGATTAGCTATAGAAGCTGCAGTGGATCAAAGACGATGGGCACCTAATATGTCCAGGGGATGGCACTTGAGCCTGTTGGTAATAGAATGAGATACAATCAACTATCCTGGCAGAGATTGCCTGTTTGGTTGCTGGTTGACCCGGGTTGTTCGGGTTAAAGGTGACAAAAAGCTGAGAGGAGAAGCGGAGCCCCTCCATTGCTTTAGGATAGTTTAGGAGAGCCCTGTTGCAGTCTAAGGAGGGCAAAGTTTTCTCAGGAGAGTCGTGGTGCAGCACCAGAAAGAAAGTCGGTAGGATAATGCTCTGATTAAGATGGAAGCTTGAGATGACCTTGGGAAGGAACTGTGAATGAGCCTGAAGGATGACTCTGTTGTGTAGGAACTGTGTGCTGAGAAGATAGCGAACCAAAGCCTGGAATTCACTGACACGACGTGCCAAAGTGATTGCCACCAGAAATACAGTTTTTCATGTAAGGTGCTTAAGGGAAGCAGACCCTAATGGTTCCACGGGCAGCTTCATGAACTTAGCAAGACCAATGTTGAGGTCCTATGTGGGTGTAGGTAGCCTGGATGGAGGCTTGGTATTCATGAGTACTTTCATGAACGTGGATACAAGAGGGAGTTGTAAGAGAGGGCTTCCCACCAATGGGGGCATGGGAAGCTGCGATAGCAGAGAGATGATATCTCACGGAAGTGGTCTGAAGTCCTGACCTGGACAGATGCAGCAAGTATGCTAGGATCTTGCTGACAGGATGGAACATGGGATTGACCTGGTACTCCACAGACCAATGTGTAAAGCGTGACCATTTCCATTTGTAAGAACATTGCGTTGCAGGTTTTCTGGAAGCTGAGAGGATGGCAAGCAGCTTGTCCAAGAGGATGTCATCTAGTGTTACACCCTGGTCAGTCTCCAGGCAGCCAAAACTAGGCTCTGGAGGTTGGGATGAAACAATTAGCCATCACGCTGAGAGAGAAGAAAAGGGTCACAACCCAGCAGAAGGGGAGATTCTTTCATCATGGCGAGGAGGTCTGGGCACAGTCTCATCTTGGCCAGTGTGGGGCGATGAAGATGACTAAGGCTTTGTCCTCTCGAATCTTGACTAGGATCTACAGTATGAGTGGGAAGAGGGGGAAGGTGTACATGAGTCAGCAACCCCAGGGGATCACAAAAGCACTGTGAGCCTAGTGTCGTGTGCTTGACTTCGCATTCTCCATGGAGGTGAAGAAATTGACTTCTGGGGTGCCCCACCTGTGGAAGATGTATTTGATGACCTGGTGATTGAGGGACCACTTGTGCAGATCCAACTCCGGCTGAGGGAATCTGCTAGGTAGTTTTGCATGCCATGCAAGTACGTTGCTCAGTGTGGAATCCAGTGATTTGGCGACTTCTCGGTAGAGACATAGGGAGCCTAAGCCTCCTTGTTTGTTGATGTAGAACATTGCAGTTTGGTTATAGGTCTGTAGTAGAATTACCCCTTGATGGATCCACTGTTGAAAAGCAGTGAGACCGTAGTAGACCACTTGCAGCTCCACAACATTTATGTGCAGAGCCCATTTTTGGGCTGTCCACAATCCTTGAGTGGTAAACTGCAGCAGGTATCCTTCCCAACTACAGGTGGCTAATGATGGTGGTGAGGACAAACTGGGGCAGAGGTTCTTGAAATGGGTAACCATCCATGAGGTTTGTAGGCATGGCCCACCAGAAGCGTGATCAATGGAGAGCTCAAACGTTGCAGCCCTGCATCAGGATTTTTATGTGGAGGGACTGAGAATGCTGGTTCCACCTGAAGTGCCACTGGAGCAGGCGCATGTGCAGATGTGCTAAGGGAGCAACATGACAGATGCAGTCAGGTGGCCCAATAGGTGGAGAATGGAATGTGCTGAGGCAAGTGCTGAGACACTAATGAATAAGGGCTCTGTTTGGAAGAACAGCTCTGCCCACAATGGTGTCTATGCATGCTCCAATGAAGGAGAGGCCCTGTTGGGGCTTCATTGCTGATTTCTGGATGTTTGCGATGAACCCAAGCTGCTGCAGTGTCTTCACAGTAATACACATGGCATGAACTGCCTGCTCCCTTGAGGCAGCGGGGACAAGCCAGACATCAAGGTGGGGGTAGACACAATGACCTTGACAATGCAGACGGGCCACCACAGCCACGAGGATGACGACAGTCCGAATGGCCTCTGAATCAGAACTGTAGGAATTTCCAGTGCTGGAGATGGATAGGGATGTGGATGCAGATGTCCAGGAAGGCTAACCAGTTGTCGTGGTGCAGAAGCGGGAGAATAGTGTGAAGAGATTGCATTTTGAATTTTTCACGCTTGATGAAGAGGTTGAGGTTGAGATCTCAGAGGTTGAGGATGGGCCACAGCTCATTGGACTTCTTTGGAATGAGGAAGAACTGAGTAGAAACCTTGGTTGAGCTGATTGATGGGAACTGGTTCTATGGCTTGGTTCTGCAGCAGCTGATTTTTCTTGTTGCAAAATGGGAATGTGCTGGAGGTTGATAGAGAGGTACTGCCGAGTGGGAAATATGATAAGAGATCTATAAATTAATGAATGGAATGGAAAGGGTAAACGTAAATTGATTGTTTATGCCATCAAAAAGTAGAAAGACTAGGGGACATGCAATGAAGTTGCAGTGTAATCTGTTTAAGACTAATAAAGAGAAAATATGTTTTCACTCAACATGTAATCAAACTCTGGAATTCGTTACCAGAAGATGTAGTAAAAGCTGTTGGTGTAGCTGGGTTTAAAAAAGATTTGGACAAGTTCCTGGAGGAAAGGACCATAAACCATTATTAAAGAGAACCCAGGAAATCCACTGCTTGCCCCAATACAAGCACTGTGGAACCTGCGTGTCTTTTTTGGAAACTGCTAGGTACTTCTGACCTGGATTGGCCACTATTGGAAACACGATACTGGGCTTGATGGACCTTGGTCTGACCCAGTATGGCATATCTTATGTTCTTATGAGTAGTCAAAAAGTGGGGTTAGCTTTGGTAGTAGGTTGGACTGGAGGTCCACTGAGCAGGAGGCCGGGAATATGGTTGAAGGTAAAACTGTTGAAAATTTTGATAGTGGTATGCCCTGTGGAACTAACAGAGCTGGCCATGGCAGGACTGGAATGTGCCTTCTGGTGGTTGAGCAGCAAGCTCCTCATCAAAGGGAGTGGTCAGTGACCTCGGAGATGGCTTCTTGCATCTTGGAGCCAAATAGGCTGTCCCCCTGGCAGGGCACATCTGCCAACCATTTGTGGAAGTCCTCCCGGAGGCCAGACCCTGCAGCGAAGCAGTGTGTCAAGCTGAAATAGATGTAGCTGCAGAAAGAGCAAATGAGTCAAAGGTGTCATACGTTGCATGGATTACGTGATATAAGGGCTCATGTAGGTTGTCATGAAGCTGTGCATGGTCATCAGTCGTAGATGGACCAGGGTCATCCAACTGTAATAGCAGATTGTGGTGATAGTGAAGAATTTGTAGTTGACGAGCTAGGACCCACATGAGCAGGAAGGTGCTCTGGTATGTTTTACATCCCATGCCATGCAGGGTTCTCTGCTCTTTGCTGGGAGGCATTTGCACTGTTGCCTTGGCACTTTTAAACTTTTTCAATACTGCTTCCGAGACCACTGACTAATGTGGTAGTTGCTGGTGAACAAACCCCGGGGCAGGGAGCACCTTGTACCTCAGGTCCAGTCGCTTGGAGGTGGCATATACCGATGTGGGGTTTTTCCAGATAGAAGATTGGAGGTCCTGCAGAAGCTGATGTACTGAAAGAGCCAAGATCTCTTTGGAAGCGCTGCAAGAACAGAAGACTGACAAGAAATCATGCTTGTTTGTGGGAGTCCGAGACTCACTGAGGGCGAGTGCCTGAGAAATCTTTGTAGAAACTTAGGGTAAGAGAAATCTTTTGGGGGCTTGTTGGGGCACCCTGTTCTGAAAGTGGGAAGGGGTGATCGTCCGCCATGAAGGAGGATGCAGTTTCCCAGGGACAGGCATTGCTAGTGGCCAAATGCGTATCTTCTTCAAGGGGTAGGGGTGGGCAACCAGTTGATTAGGGAGGAAGAAGGGGGGGGCATTCCCCGGGGGTCTGACGGAACCTGCAGCGGGACACTGGAGGGGGGAGGGGGATGCTCTGGCTGAGCACTGAGCAGAAGGGCAGCATTGTCCTGGACAAATCGGCGTAGCAGGGAGAGTAAGCTGGAATTGGGACATGAGGCTCCCCCCTGGTGGTAGGAGAAGAGGTTTCTCTGGAGAGAGGGCAGGCATGGAGGTTTCTACTCCTTATGAGAATTTGGTAGGAGGTCCCTCTATGTTGGGAGGCAGTGTGATCTGGCTTGTGCTGAGACACTCCCTTGGAAGGTTTGGAGCATTTTGTTTTGCCTGTGCGTTCAGCCCCTGCTCAGCTGTGGAGGAAGATAGGGCTGATCAGGTAGGCATGGAGCCAGTGGGGAGCGGGGGGTGAGGGGTGGAGCCTCGTGTCTGAGAGTGTCGGTCCTAGGCTGCCCGAGTGTGCCGGCACCAGGAGGAAGTCTGCCTCCAGTATCGCAGCCGAGACCAGCCCCTGTTTGTGCCTTGCCTGGGCCCGATGGAGGCGGAGCTGGGGAGGAACAGTAACTTACTGCAGAGCAGGTCTTGTGAGTATGTGCTTGTTGCCCGCTTATCTGTCGTTGATATTCCCTTTGTGTTGAAGGCATGATGGTCTGTTTGCTGCTTCTAATCATTGAAGATGCAGCAGTGCCTTTTTTTTTTTTAAGATGCGGCGGTTGAAGGCCACGCGTAGGGCCCATGGCCATTGTGGGGAGGCAGGCGCTGAGAGGTCCTTTATCATCAATTTTTTTTTTTTTTTTGCATTTACGGCTGGCATCCCCTGGTGCTGCGGGGACAGATGAGAGTAGCGGGAAAGTGGAGAGGGACAAGCATAGCTGAAGTTTACATAGATTCTGCGCAGGAGGGGAGAGCCATGCAGCATGCTGGCACAGCAAGGAAAAACCAAGGCGCTCAGTGGTGGGAAGGTGGGCACGTGCTCAGAGAAGTCCCTAAGATTTCTCTGAGCTAGGGGAGAGTCTGGCACTGAAGGCTCCGTCAAGGACGTCACCTGCATAGTGTGCCTGCATCCCCCTTCTTGTCTGTGGAGAAAGTAAAGCACACACATGGATTTCCTTTCAAAACTGCCATATGTACTTTACCACATTTACAAAAATACCTGCATTCCCACAAACATTCAAAGGGAAACTCCACCAGGAATTTTTCCCTTTGAAAATTTGCTTGCAGACCTGTAAGTATAAAGCTGAGACTCACAAAGTGTAGTAGCAACCTTTGCAGCCTGGCTGGCGTAAGTCAGTCTGGCCACTAAGTGTTACCACTGAGCAACAGTTACAACTCCCTCACCCCATAGGCTGTGACTATACGTGGCAGCCAGTTGAGGCAGAACAGCTGACCTGGGTACTGAAGGCTGGCTGCACTAATTCACATTCCAAGGATTTTAAGAAAAAAAAAAGATTGTGCAAGTTCAGGGGTAATTTTTTTTTTTTTGTAACTTAATCTTTATTGGTTTTTATAGTTTAAATTCCGCAAGTCAACAAAGCAATACGATATAAAACAGAATAATAAGTAAAATCGTAAATACTTCCCTCCCCCCCACAATATATCCAGAATGTAACGATCAACATGATATCAGAAAAATAGACCCATACCTTCCCCTCTCCCCCCGCCCCAACCAAAAATGGGAAGAACCACTAGGGAGGCCTCCCCACGTCCCTCATTCCCTTCCCTTCCCTACGCAAGAAAAAGTGCTAGCTCGTGCCTGGAGTTGCTAGGTATGCAATGAGTGGTTGCCATTGACGCTCAAACCGCTCCCCCTGATTTCTTCGAAGGGCAGTCAAGCGTTCCATATGCAGAACGTTCTGCAAACGGATAGTCCAATGATGTAAGTCTAGCGCTCCCCCTTGTCTCCATCTCCAGGCGATCTCGCATCTGGCAGCCACAATACAGGTTCGCATGGGACGAGACCAATGGGTGGATAAGGTATCTGGCCAAACCCCCAAGAGAAAGAAAGAGGGGCAAAGCTCCATTCGCACCCCAAAGATAAGAGCCATTTTATCCCGGACCCATGTCCAGTAAGAGGAAACCCGGGGGCACTCCCACCACATATGGAAATAGGTTCCCTTAGCCCCACAACCCCTCCAACAAAGATCAGACACTGCAGGGAACATCTTATGATATCGCTCAGGAGTATAATACCACCGCATTAAGATCTTATAAGTGTTCTCTTGAATCAAGGTACAAATAGAGGACTTGGCTGCTGCCTTATAAATGGCCGTCCATCCATCATCGTCCCACTGCCTCCCAAGGTCAGTCTCCCATTCCACCATATATTTTAAGCGGGGTTCGCCCTCGGAGGCCCTCCGCAAGCTGAGATAAAGCATGCGGATCAGCCCTCTAGAGCGATGATGGCTGACCCACAAACCCTCAAGATCATTGAGACCCTCCTCTATGATGCGGTTCCTGAGCTCCTTTTGTCGCAGATAATGAGTTACCTGCAAGTAAGCGAAGAAATCGCGGTTTTCTAAATGAAACTCTGCTCTCAATTGGGCAAAAGATTTAATCTCGTCGTCATCTAATAGGTGCACAAATCGGGACAGGCCCTGATCCTCCCAAAGCTGAAAAACCCTCTCTTTGCCCGGCACGAAGGCTGGAGTGGCTCGTATTGGAGAAAGCAAAGACGTCCCTAACTGTGCATTGATGCGGCGCCACCCCCTACCCCACTCCTCCAATAGGTGGCGAATAATAGGATTGTGAGTCCAGTCCCCCTGCAGAGTGCCCCCGCGACACCCAGGGTAACCAACCTAATTTAAAGGACGGACGGCATGCTGCTCAATCTGAAGAAACCCCTTTGACGACGCAGGGGCCCGCCATTCCATCACCTGCCGCATTTGCGCGGCGAGATAGTAATCAGCAATCAGCGGCATTCCCAGCCCCCCCTTTCTTCTAGCTCTATACATAACAGTCCGTGCAATGCGGGGAGGCCGATGCCTCCATACAAATAGGAACAGCTTCCGTTGAAGCCTGCAAAGAACGTGCCGCGGAACCTTAATAGGCAGGACTTGGAAGAGATACAATAACTGAGGTAAGACCATCATCTTGACGGTCGCTATCCGGCCCAACCATGAGATTCCCTCACGATGCCAGCGCTCCAAGGTACTACTTAACCGTTGCAGCAACTCTGGTAATTAGCCGCATATAATTGATCGAAATGACGTGTAAGATACACCCCTAAGTATTTGATCTTGCTAGTCGCCCAACGGAAGGGAAAACACTTCTGCAGGTGTTCCGTTAAGGCACCTGACAAGGTGACCCCAAGTGCTTCCGTTTTGTCCCAATTGATCTTGAACCCAGCGACCGCCCTAAAGCGCTTCAACTCAAGCATATACGTGGGCAAAGCCAGCAACGGCTGCGTAATGAATAGCAGGAGATCATCCGCAAACATCGCCAATTTATGCACTGCTGATCCAACCGTGACTCCCAGTGCATCCACATTGCACCGGAGATGCTGAGCCAGAGGCTCCATCGTTAAGGCAAATAACAAGGGGGATAAGGGGCACCCCTGCCTCGTTCCCCTCCCCAAGGAGAAAAACTCAGAGTGCCTACCGTTAATTTTTACCGTTGCTACCGGATGAGCATACAACGCCCGTATCCAGGACAGCATATTAGGGCCAATCCCCACAGCATCGAGTACCGCATACATGAACCCCCATTCTACTCTATCAAACGCCTTTTCGGCATCCACCGCCAAAAGAAGAAGTTCCCGTTGCTGAGATTGGGCCTCCCACATCACCTGGAGGGCTCTGCGAATGTTATCGCCCGTGGTACGGCCCTGGATAAAGCCCGTCTGATCCGAATGAATAAGCGTGGGCAATATGCGCCCCAAGCGATTCGCCAGAATCTTCGCCAATAATTTCCCATCCGTGTTCAGAAGAGAAATAGGGCGATAAGAACCACAATTAGCAGGGTCCCGGCCGGGCTTTGCTATCACCGTGATTCCCGCCTGACTCATGGAAGGAGGTAACTGCTGGCCCTGGAGAACCGCATTGAATAACCGATATAATAATGGAGCTAATGTTGTTTGAAATTTCTTATAAAACACCACGGGAAAGCCATCTAAGCCCGGGGATTTATTCAAAGGCAAACCCTTGATCACCTGATAAATTTCCTCCAGCGTAATCTCCTGATTCAAAAACTCGCGATCCAAGTCAGAAATGACAGGGAGAGACCTCCCCCCTCTTGAATATATTGAAGCGCCGCTGTTGAGGACCCTACCATCTCACTAGTATATAAGGCCTCATAGTATTGACGGAATTGCTCCCGAATATCCTTGTTCCGGAAGACAAGCCGATCTCCCGGCCCCTTAACTTTTAGAATGGTGGAGCGCCAATCCCTATCCTGCAACTTCCGTGCGAGTAGACGGCCCGCTTTATTGTGAAACTCATAATACGTCTGATTAACACGACGTAGTTGGTAATTGATCGTCTCCATCTGCAACGAGATTAAGTCTGCTCGAGCCTTCGCCAATTGTACCTGTACACGAGTTTCCCCCCCCCTTTTATGGCGGCGCTCCAACTCAGCAATCTTCTGAAGCAATTGAGCCTCTTTTTCCCCTCTAGCTTTCTTCTTGCGGGCAGCGCTCTGTATTAACACTCCTCGGAGGACCGCCTTCAAGGCATCCCACTGAATCCCCAAGGAGACGTCCTCCGTGTCATTTACTTCACAAAAATGCTTAATTTCCTCGGTGACGCTAGCGATCACCGCAGGATCCTGCAATAGGCTTTCATTAAGACGCCAGAAGGACCGGCCACTCGTATCCCGCTCCCCGCCAAACTCCACCCAGATCGGGCTATGATCCGTCCAAGTGATGGGTTCAATCCCAGCTTTCAAGAGTTTTGGGAACCATGCGGCATCCCCAAGAAAAAAATCTATTCTGCTGTAACTTTGATGTACCTGGGAATAGTGCGTATAATCAAGCCCCTGCGGGTACAGCTGGCGCCATAAGTCTCCCAGCCCATAGCTCCTCATGAAATTCTTCAACTGGGTTCGCCCTTTGGTATCCCCTCCTGTACCCCCTGGAGCCCTATCACGCCGAGGGTTCAATACTTCGTTGAAATCCCCCCCAGCAACAGTGCTCCATGCACTTTGTCAGAAAGCCAACTAGACAGCGAGCTCCAGAATACCGTGTGGGGATCATTAGGGCCGTAAACATTCAAAAAAGTAACCTCCTGTCCATGCAACACACCCCAGATTAACAGGACCCGCCCCTTTACACCTTTACTCACCCCGCCCAACTGGAAAGAGACGTCCCTGTGAATCAAAAGAGCCACTCCAGCCTTTTTATGAGAACCCTCCGCATTAAACCATACATCAGTATATGCCCCATGTCATAATAAGTGCTCGTCTTTCGGTAGTAAGTGCATCTCCTGCACAAAGATAACTTGCCAACTGCAGCGCGTGGCCTCTCGAAAAAATGCTTTCCCGCTTTTGGGGGTGTGTTAAGACCTCTCACATTAATAGAGCCCACCTTAAGACCCGCCATCTATGGGCGTCAACCACATGAGCTCCGGCAACTCCAGCACATAAGCTAGCCTATATAGCCCCGCCCACCCCCTAACAACCCTCCCCCCGCCCACCTCCCTCCCAACCCCCCCTCCCCCCCGCTGTTGACCCCCCCCTACACCCATCCCCCCACCCTCCCAAACTCTTTCAACAGGCCCTATGCCTGTCACCCCTCTCCAAAAGGAAGAAACGTACCTTCCGAGACAGAGATGATACCTGAGCCCGGAATCCCCCCCCCCTGCTATTAAATAACAGATCAAAGTACTCTGCAACTGTCAAGCCCGGAACCATTATCCAGTCCCCTCTCCCGTTATCATGCCCCGCTTGCTATAGAAAATAGAAGGCATAAATCACATAGAAAAAAGCAAAAAGGCATTTAAACAGACATTTCTCTCCAACCCAGAGCTATGTACCCCCCCGAACCAACCTAAATGATCCCAACAGGACCCAACTTAATTTCCCCTAAACAACAGTAAACCTATCTAGGTCAGGCCCCGAGCGGGGAGGCCAAATGGTGCCACTGAGCAGGCCCCCACCTCCCCTCCCGGGCCCGGCCCCTGCCAAACCTCCAGGCTCCGACGGTCTATGTAGGCAGCGCGTGAGCTGGGCACTGCTAGTCAGTCCAGGCCAAGCAAGACTCGCAAGTTTGAGTGTAGGCCCAAGTCAGATAGCTGAATTCCACTGGAGCCCGAAGTGACGTCTCCAAATTTTTGTCTCTCTGTGCTGACACCAAATTTCAGTGCTCGGCGGTTGCGGCAGGCTGCTGCTGAGGCTCTCCCAGCTCCGAGGCCCCAGAGGGGTTCGCATCCCCAGATGTCCGATGCAAACGATGACCCTTCGTAGGAATCCGATGCCATCTCAACTTTTCCAAGATAATGGACTGCTCCCGGATCTGATCAGGCTGACCGGGGGCCCGCGCGATTCTTAGGTAAGTTCGGGGCCTTAACCTCATCAAGGCACCGCCAGGCCTCTTGGAGTGACTTGGCACGATGAGTCGCCCCTCCAGCCTCAAACTGAATGCCGAAGGGAAAAAGCCATTTGTATTTGATTTGCTCGCCCCTCAGATATTCCGTAACCGGCCGCATCTGCTTTCGGCGTTGTAATGTCTGCGGCGCTAAATCCTGGAACACTTCTATCTCGGAACCTTGCCAGCGCAACTTGCCCACCTGAGCTGCCGCTCTCATGATCTCCTCTTTTTGTGGAAAATGAGTAAGGCAGGCTATGAGGTCCCGTGGTCGGTTCCCTGGAGGAGATCTCAGGGCCCTGTGCGCTCTTTCTATACTGATGCCGGTTGCGGGGCCTGTCGGCTCCCGAGCGGCTCCTTTCAACAGGGCCTCGCAGATTTCACGCACCACATTAGCCGCTTGTTTAAACCGATCCTCCTCCGGGACCCCACGACTGCGGATGTTGCAGCGTCTGGATCGGTTTTTCAAGATCCTCAAGTTTTCTCCGCAGGTCCTCTGTGTCCTCTTGCCAGCGACTGTCCATTGTGCGCACCGTCTGTGCTGCGGCGGCCATTTCATCCACGTGGTCCTCGAGGACCTCCACGCGGTGCCCCAGAGCCTGCAAGTCCTGGCGGAATTCCACAAAAAGATCTTTCACTTCGCGCTTTACCCCCAGGACCTCTGCTTTGATTTCATGACACCAGCGCCGAAGGTCCCCTTTAGTGCAGGCCTCGTCAGCATTCTCAAGCTCGTCCTCGGTTTCGGTGTCATCCTGTTCGGCCCGCTCCTTTTGAGAACGGAGGGGGGCATAGCTAGAACGAAACTTGTCGAGCTTTTTCTTAGTCGACATCTCAAACCCCGACCCTTCAACCGCAATTTGCGTGCGTTCCCGGGGGTGGGGAGGCTCAGTGCAAAAAATTATTGCACGATTTTTAATATCTCGAAGGGAGCTACTGCATCAAGCCGCCATCCCGGTCGGTGACGTCACTTCCTTCTCAGGGGTAATTTTTAAAGCCTTTTAGTTGCATAAAACTTGTTTGGAAATGTCTTGTTCTAAAATTTAATGAATATATGTGGGTAAAAATATGCACGTAATGCCATTTTGTGCATTTTCACCTGTGGTGAACAGAGATGTTTCTGGGGGCAGAGTTCTTGTGAAGTTTGACCTTATGTGTGCTTTTTAATATTCAAAAGAATACATATAAATTGTGCATACTTTCCCTTTAAAAATTGGTTTAAGTTATGTGGATATAGTCTGTACAAGTTAGGCAGACTTACAAAATTACCCTCTCAGAGCTTTTGAGTAAACAACTTCACCATGAGACAGGTGGGTACAAGCTTTAGATGATTTTTAAAACTTTGCACTCTGATACACCAAGGTCAGTTATTTGTGCACAGCAACCTGAATGGAAAAACTATATGCTTAGACTGGAAAATCCAAAATATGAGTGCAGCTACCTCCTACAACAAATGTCTCTGGGAACAACTCATTTTTGAGTGGCATAAAGTACTTTTCAGCTACTAATAAGAAGTACAGTTTCAGATAGGTGGCTTTTCTCTTGCAACTAGGAAGATATGGGGCTAAAATTTGACTAAGCCCTTGTAAATATAAATTGCAAGAAGAACCCCCAATCTCCTCCCCCCAAAAACACAAAACCAAACACCCAAGGTGTTGTACCTTACTCCCAGCTTTTGGCTGATCTGCCCAGTTTGCAGAATATGTATAAAATGTTTTAAATGATACATATAAGCTGACCAGGCCAAGTGCCTGCACACTGCACCCACCATCTCCACCGATGCCGTTATCATGTTTTCATACTAGAAAAAAACAGATAACAGAACTTTGCTTTCACAAAACACCAAAATATTAAGTAGACAGGCAATGTTTCTTTAGGCTTGAACAGAGATGTATCTCTGTCTGGAAAAACTTCCTATTCAAATCTTCTCTTGTTTGCATACAATTCATGAAATTTTAATATACACATTTTTTCTAATGACAAAGCAGATTTCTAATTTCATTTGGCAGACTACTTGCTCTATATAATTAGTAAAACAAAAATAATTAAAAAAATAAACCATAGTGTTTCACACAGCTTTAAAGCTTTAAAGTGGCCAATTAGCTGAACTGAGAAAAAAATGTGATAAAAACACTGAACATGGTTTAAATGTTATACTAACGCAAATCCAAAGCCTTAGCATCTGCTCACTGTTACATGTAAATATTAGGAAAATAATGACATTTTAGAAGATAAAATTTTACAAGGAAAAAAAAAAGCATGGGAAAAGGTTCTGGAAAAATTTCCACCCTGCATCTCTGGGTTTGAAGACTACCAGTGATGTGAGAAAAGGAGCCAGGTGGCAAGGCTCATGTGTCATTTGAATAAAAATGTCCCTCTCTTGCTGATATTTTATGTTGCTTTCCTTTTACAACTCCCCTCTCCCAGGTGTTGAATACAACCCAAACTTCGGTGTTTATGAAAATGCATCTGTGGGCAATAGCTTTCTTAAAACAACCACCGTCTAATTGACTCATCAGCAAGACAGTCTTAGTAAAAATCCATTAGCATAGAACGAGACCCTAAGCTGAGAAAAATAACTGGACAAAATGTAACTTTGGTTTTCTGACAATAAGAATGAACAATTCTAACTATGCCCCTAGTTTTAAATATTAGTAAAATGTACTTACCTTGAGCATTTTCTCATCAAAAAGTGCTGTAGTTGCATATGGCATAATGTAATTCTGCAGAGACTTGGAGGACAGAGAAACTTTAGCCTCAGTAAGGTGATTTGCCAGTTTCCTCAAAGCTCGGGCTCTTCTGTGGATCTGACAAATATTTAGACATTATAATTATAATCAAGCAGGTAATAAGAACTTTTGTAAAAGGAACACTGTAGGTCGATGTGCCACTTTGGAGAAATACAGCACTCTAAAAGCACTTCACAAGTTATTAAGGGGTGGTTAGGTGCTACCCTGCAATGATGGATACAAGTAATTAAAAAAGGTGCTGTTTTGCTTACCTGGAATCCCGATAGACCAATCCAGACAAGTGGATAGTGTCTCCCTGCTAGCAAATGATGGAAACAGAAAACAACCAGAAGCTTCCGGTGACATCATCGTTGGTATTAGGACCAGTGCAACTAGGGGCACCCTTCGTTATTTAGATCGCAAGCCCTGAGGTACAGCCAAGTCAAACAAAATAACCAAATAGCTAAAAGACCCCAAGGGAGACAATCCTAGGAGAATCAAGGTGTCCAAATGATGGGCAAACAGCCCAAACTATAAACAACAATTCTGAGACATCATGAACAGATTAATACAGGCAAGAACCCCCTGGACTAGCAGGATTCCAGGAAAGAAAATGATCAAGTAAGCAAAATTTCACCTTCCAGAGTATCCTGCTAGACCAGTCCAGACAAGTTGAAGTATCAAAGTTACAACTGAATCAGGCAGGAAAATGACATAGCTGCTTTGATAACCTCCACCACCTTGGCCTGCAGATCCAAGCAGCAGTGCTTGACAAAAGAAAAGAGGAAGAACCATGTAGCCACCTGGCAAATAACTACTGGGATTATTGAACTTGCTCCGCACCCATGAGGCACAGGCTATCTTCTCTTTAATCCAGTGCGCCCCAGGGTGGCCTTGAAGGCCGACTCACTCTTATGCAACCTTGCAAACAAGACAAACAACCTGTCTGATGCAAAAGGGATTAGCAGCCTTCAAGTAATGGAGCAGCACTCTGCGGACATCCACAAGGTGTAGTTCGTTATCCCTAACTGCAATCATATAAAAAAACAGGATCCACTATACCAGTGATGGCTAACCTTTTTGAGCCCAAGTGCCCAAACTGCCGCACAAAACCAAAGAATTTCCTCAAAGTGCCAGCACGTCAATTTGCATAAATATTTGCATAATGCTAACATACACTAACTTTTAGTAAACATGTCTCTTAATGAGTGTATGGATAAAGACAGACTAAAAGATTTCTACATTACTATAATCCAGTGCCAACCGCCAGGCACATTAGGAACTACTACAAACACTGCCCATTTAGAACCAATAGCAAACCCGCCGTATCCTAACAGCACTACCAGGACTCACAAAGCACCACACCATACCTATACAAAGGCAACACTGCAAATATTAAACCAATACATTTCAGACAATAACAATACATGACCTACTGGGGAAAGAGAACAAGTGGCAATGTCAAAAAGGAATTACATAAACAGAATACCTCAGCTCAGTTACACAGTTGCAATTGCTCCAGCCACTTTCTTCTGGTTTCTTCATGTTTTCTGCTAACTCTCCATCATCTGCTGTCCATTTGTCCTTTCTTCTCTCTTCTAGTTTTTTTTTTCCATTCTCTCTCTCTACATCCGCTTTAACATACTAATCTTTCTCCTTTTGCTCTTTCCTCATTCCTATTTCATCCACTCAAATTTTACCCCTCCATCCTCAATCCCCACTTACTCTCCCAATACCCGGCCAATTGTAGATTTTTTATCCCTCCCACACAAATATTTTTCCCCTCTCCATTTTACTATCCCAGCCCCATCCCATTCTAATCCTCCCCCAACATCAGCTCCCTTCTAGTTCCAGCCTCACCCAGCATCCATTCCCTTCTAGTCCCTGCATCAGCCCATTTCCAGTCCTAGCCCCCCATCAGCCCATTTCCAGTCCTAGCAACCCCCCAACCCAATACCAGTCCTAGCCCCCCCCCATCAACCCACTTCCAGTCCTAAACCCCCATCACCCATTTTCAGTTTAAGCCCCCTATAACCCATTACCAGTCCTAACCCCCATCAACCCCATTTCCAACAGCCCCCATCAGCCCACAGCCCATTAGCAGTCCTACCCCCCCAGCCCATTAGCAGTCCTAACCCCGCCCGCCCCCCCTGCCCATTAGCAGTCCTAACCCCCCTCCCCTCCCTCCCTGCCCATTAGCAGTCCTAACCCCCCCCTCCCTCCCTCCCCGCCCGCCCGCCCCCCCCCCTGCCCATTAGCAGTCCGAACCCCCCCTCCCTGCCCATTAGCAGTCCTTACCCCCCCTCCCTCCCTGCCCATTAGCAGTCCTAACCCCCCCCTCCCTCCCTCCCCTCCCTGCCCATTAGCAGTCCTAACCCCCCCTCCCTCCCTCCCTGCCCATTAGCAGTCCTAACCCCCCCCTCCCTCCCTCCCTGCCCATTAGCAGTCCTAACCCCCCCCCTCCCTCCCTCCCTGCCCATTAGCAGTCCTAACCCCCCTCCCTCCCTCCCTCCCTGCCCATTAGCAGTCCTAACCCCCCCTCCCTCCCTCCCTCCCTCCCTGCCCATTAGCAGTCCTAACCCCCCCTCCCTCCCTCCCTCCCTGCCCATTAGCAGTCCTAACCCCCCCCTCCCTCCCTCCCTGCCCATTAGCAGTCCTAACCCCCCTCCCTCCCTGCCCATTAGCAGTCCTAACCCCCCCCCTCCCTCCCTGCCCATTAGCAGTCCTAACCCCTCCTCCCTCCCTGCCCATTAGCAGTCCTAACCCCCCTCCCTCCCTCCCTCCCCTGCCCATTAGCAGTCCTAACCCCCCTCCCTGCCCATTAGCAGTCCTAACCCCCCCTCCCTCCCTCCCTGCCCATTAGCAGTCCTAACCCCCCCCTCCCTCCCTCCCTCCCTGCCCATTAGCAGTCCTAACCCCCCCCCCTCCCTCCCTCCCTGCCCATTAGCAGTCCTAACCCCCCCTCCCTGCCCATTAGCAGTCCTAACCCCCCCTCCCTCCCTCCCTGCCCATTAGCAGTCCTAACCCCCCCTCCCTCCCTCCCTCCCTGCCCATTAGCAGTCCTAACCCCCCCTCCCTCCTCCCTCCCTGCCCATTAGCAGTCCTAACCCCCCCTCCCTCCCTCCCTCCCTGCCCATTAGCAGTCCTAACCCCCCCCCCCCTCCCTGCCGCCATTAGCAGTCCTAACCCCCCCTCCCCTGCCCATTAGCAGTCCTAACCCCCCCCTCCCTCCCTCCCTCCCTGCCCTGCCCATTAGCAGTCCTAACCCCCTCCCTCCCTGCCCATTAGCAGTCCTAACCCCCCCTCCTCCTCCCTGCCCATTAGCAGTCCTAATCCCCCCTCCCTGCCCATTAGCAGTCCTAACCCCCCCCCTCCTCCTCCCTGCCCATTAGCAGTCCTAACCCCCCCTCCCTGCCAATTAGCAGTCCTAACCCCCCCTCCTCCTCCCTGCCCATTAGCAGTCCTAACCCCCCCCTCCTCCCTGCCCATTAGCAGTCCTAACCCCCCCCTCCCTGCCATTAGCAGTCCTACCCCCCCCCGGCAAATTTTTTTTAAAAAAAAAGCAGGCTCTGGCTGCTGCCGCGGCAGTTTGCACTGGCCCGCGGGGCCCCCTCCGCCCGCTAAGCCCCTCTGCAAGGGCTTTCAGATTCGCGAGGGAGAGCATCTCCCTCGCGTCTCTGTTAAGCCCGCAGGGGCTAATGGGAAATTTCCCATCAGTCCCTCGCGTCTAAAGGGGCTGATGGGAAATTTCCCATTAGCCCCTGCGGGCTTAACAGAGACGCGAGGGAGACGCTCTCCCTCGCGAATCTGAAAGCTCTTGCAGAGGGGCGGAGGGGGCACCGCGGGACGCTGCATTCTGCCCTTGCCGCGTCCGCGGCAGCAGTCAGAGCCAGCTTTTTCTTTTTTTGCGGACCTTCCCGCGTGCCAGCTGCAAGGCCTTCGCGTGCCACAGCTGGCACGCGTGCCATAGGTTCGCCATCGCTGCACTATACAAACTAACAAACGTATTTCAGCAAGTGCAATAAAAAAAGGGGGAAATCATGGAGGAAAAAAGACCTTAGGATAAATACACAAGCCAACACAATAGCTCAAAGAGCCTGAACACACAGCTCACAGATCTGCTAAGATCACAGCTCACAGTCTGCTAAAGCCGTCACTGGCTTACCGAAGTGTTATATCCTCGCATCATAGTTCACAGAAAAAAAACATCCGGATCTTCCTCAACAAACATTTTCAAAATCATATGACTTTAGGCAATTGGCTAGGCTCCACATGCCCAATTCATACTCATAAATGTAATAGCACTAGTGGCAAAAGTACTTAGCTCAAGCACAAGGACAGTAAAAGGCCAGGCATTTTGCCGAGGCTGCTTCAGGGAACAGGGTTGCCCACATCAAGCAAAGACACTGCTATAGTCCCGTAGCAAACATGGTCATAGAGCCACTGCAATGAGTCATGACAAAAAGGCTGGGAGAGACACCAACTGGTGAACATGAAAGGCCTTGCACAAGAACAACAGAACAGGGCGAAGCATAACAGCTGCTGCTGAGAAGGTCAAACAGGGACCTCTACAGGATAGAGCCTGTAACTCTGAGATGCGGCGAGATGAGCAGATCACCACTAAAGAGATGGCCTCGAGGGACAAATCCTTAACCGCAGTCCTCCATAATGGTTCAAAGGAAGAACCCATCAAGGCCCAAAGAACTAAGATGAGGACCCAGGGCAGGATAAGAGGCCAGACAGGGGAGAAGCAAGTACTGCACCCCTCCAAAAAACAGGATACATCAGGGTGAGAGGCCACCAGTCACTCCGCTATCAGCCCCTTAAAACACATCAAGGCTTCGTCCTAAACCTTCAAAGAGCTTGATGAGAGCCCCTTATTGAAGCCAGCCTGAAGAGTCTGCCCGCCATGAAGAAAACCCATGGACCTTACACAATGCCTCAAAGAGGTGCCAAACCCAGCCAATAGGCCAGGCAGGCTGACCTGTGCCTCACCCTCAAGAGAATAGAAATCACAAGAGTTTCCCTTCCATCTCAGGTGGTGCCTTTCAATAGCTAAACCATAAGTGAGAATGGACCGGAATAGTCTTAAAGCAGGCCCCTTACACAGCAGACCCTTTCTCTCAGGACAGGGAATGCCCTGATAGACCTCTCACCAGATATGCACACCAGGACCTTTGGGGCCAGTCCAGAGCCACCAGGATCATCAAGCCCTGATAGTCCTCTATCTGCCACAACACCTGATTGGTCATAGGACGTGACGGGAAGATGCACAGGAAGGACTCCCATGGTCATGGCTGCACCAGGGTATCTATGCCCTTGCAGTCCACCTCTCTTCACCAGCTGTAAAAGGGAACACATTTTGGCATTCTGGCATTCACTTGCATTGACATCGTCCAGATCTGGACGGCCCCAGCAGTCCACTATCTGCTAGAAGGCCTGGTGGCTGAGCTTAAACTATCCAGCGTCAAGGGTGTGCTAGCTGAGGAAATCTGATTTTATATTATTGACCCCAGCAACATGCTGGGCAACAACAGATCATGCTCTGCCTAAGGGAACAACCACATTATGTAAATCAACATTTCAACACCCCTACAGTTTTTTGTGGGCTTTGCTGAAGTGAGTGAGGCCTGAAAAACAAGCCAGGGCAGTATGGTGGAACATGTATAAAAGCAAAAATATCTTATTTCCTAAAAGATTTTTAAGATAAAAAACATGATATTTTTGCTTTTGTTGGGGACTTAGTCACTTTATTAAAAAAGAGAAAAAAGGACTTAAATGCTAGAAGTAGCTTATTAACTGCAACTTTGAATGAAAAATTCCAACATACTTGCTATTTCTGCAGATGAGCATTTATATTGTACAGAGTTGGTGTCTTTCACTATTGTGGCATTGATAATCTTGTACGTGTCCAATTTGGGATAATACTGATCATCATCCAGGCAAGGGGAGTTTTGGGTTGGTTTTTTTTTAATCTCCCCTGGATCTGAGTGAAGCATACATTCATATTCCTATTCAGGACGATCAACAAAGACTTCTACATTTGCTGACCTGGGCAGGCAATTTCAGTTTCATGCTCTACACTTTGGCCTAGCGCTAATCATGGCTGTGCTGGCTGCCACTATTCCATCATGAGGTGATTTTGATGCATATTTGCTATTTTAGCAGATGAACATTTATATTGTGCACAGTTGGTTCCCTGTTATCTGTAAACTCATACATGTTAACTGTACTGAGCATTTGGTTCCATGTAAACCGCGCTGATGCTGAATAGTGCGGTATGTAAGAGACTGTAAATAAATAAATAAGTTGGTGTCTGTCACTATTGTGGATGATGATCAGAGCATCTACATCCGAAATGAGACATTCACAGAGGAGTTGACTACCCTGAGATACAGAATCAGCCTGAGGGACCCATCCTTGACCCACTAGCAAGGGTTGACTGATACAAAGGCCTCGAGCTGGAAAAAATCTTTCTGGGGTGGCCCTGCTAGCGGCTCTTTAGAGAACAGAAGTGAATGGACAGCCCAATAAGGTGTCCGAAATGGACGGCACCCTCCAGGACGTAACTGGTGAATGATGTTGAGAACCCATTGATCCACGATAACTTGGGCCCATTCCTGGTAAAAGAAATGGAGGCAGCTGCCCACTGGAGGCACCATGGAATGGGCTTACTTCCTGTCATTGGGCAGGGTGGCAGGAACTGATTGTAGAGGAGTTTTTGCTCTTGATCCCAACATGTTCCCCAAAAGGATTGAGACTTCCTGTGAGACTTACCAAACAGCCATCTGCTTGCCAGGCCTGTAGCATCATGATCCTTAAAATGGAAACACAAAGCCATATGCTTGGAAAACCCTTTTGGTCTGTCCTCCGGCAGCTGTTGGGGGATTAGTCTCGCCAAAGTCCTGACGAGCTTTTCCAGGTTCTCACCAAAGAGAAGTAGACTATTAAACAAAGTTTTGTCAATTGGGACTCAGAGGCCATGTCTGCAGATAGAGCTGGAGCCAGAACCAGGGCCTGGCCACCGCAATTGAGCAATCATTTTTGCAGCAGGCAAATAAGATCACGAGGTGTCCTCCCAAGGAAGGTTGCAACAAACTAGATAAGCTGACACAGCATCATCTGGAAGCTGCTGAACCCAGTGCAGAAGACAAAAGGTGGCTAGACTGATCATGGAAGCTGAGAAGACTGGCTTCAACAGCATTTCCACCTTGTAGTCCTGCTACATTATGGATAGATGTGTCTGCCACCAATAAGACAGAAGTACACAAGTGACAGCTGCTATCAGCACATTTACTGAGGCAGGGTATATAGTTTGCCCATGACCTTAATGTCCGACAGCAGACTATCTGGAGCCTCCTATTCTGCTAGGACCATGCATCAGACCACCTGTGGAAGAAAGGGTCTTAGGTCCCCCTCAGACCCTCCAAGATGGAATTATTGCCCGATTTCTCCTTATTTTCCCCGGTCACCTCCACAACGTGGAACGAGGAGATCTGCCCAATTAGGACAGACAACTCTTCCCTCCAGAACAGATGGAGGACCAGAGAGTCATCTTCTTCCTCCCCTGCTGGTGATAGCTTCCCCTCTTCCAGACCGGGTGAACTGGCTGGGCTCTTGAGGTCCATGTCGACCTCTCTGTCACCCAAAGGGGAATGATCCCTGAGCTCAGAGACCTTCTCAGAAACCATAAGGAGAACCTCACAGCTAGGTGGGGCAGAAACCGTACCCACCAGATGGATCCTCTTCAATGGTGGCCCTGCTACCTCAGGACCCATACCAGAAGAGTCCAAAGTTAGCAAGATGAAGGCCTCCTGAAAAAACAGAGGGGATCTTGACACAGACACCATATGCTTGGTGCATAAAGTGGATGTTGTCCTGGGTAGAGGCCCCAGAAGACTCTGGGTCTGAGGAGGCCCCAGAGGCTGCCCCCCCAATGACCCCTGGTTCAGGGCAGGAGCACCTGAGGGAGCTGGGACTCAGAGCCACCAAGAGCACTGGAGGGTGCTAAGGGCCCAAGGCCTTAGGTTTGAGCAAAACGGCAGCTGTCCCTGCTTTTCCTAAAGCTGCAGAGAGCTTCAGGGCCATATGCTCCTCCAGACCTTGCCGCGATAGAAATGTTCTGGTGGCAGAGCCTGCAATCTGCAGAGGATCAGCAGCACATGGAGCACACACGCCCTGCTCCATAATGTCAGAATACTGCCTGCTTCAAGCCACGCAGTGGCATCTGCAGCCCAGCATATACCCTTAGTAAAAATAAAATGCATCACAAAGCCCCCTTCCTTATTTACTTCATTCTGCCTTGCTTTATCTGTTCTGTCTTGTTTTGTTTTTATGGGGTACTTTTCCTTTCTACATTTTTGAGTTTTAATGTAAACCACTTTGCTGCCAACCATGTGAACGGAGGTATATCAAATTTTAAACAAACACAAACCACGCTGCAGCCGACTGCAGCAAACAAGGGAGAGCTCCGGTATCTCATGTGGCTTATGCTGCTATTGTGCGCAGAAAGGCCAGCTCAGCAGGAGACAGCTATATGAAGTCCAGGTGCATGGTGGCACAGCAGAAGCTGATTTGGATCCCCCTCCCAATCACGGTCTGTGGCCAGGGCAGAATGCCACAACCATGAAGATAGCAAGCAGATGACTGGTATCAATTTCACTGTGGGCCACCCCACTCAAGCAGGCTGAAGCCTTGGGGGTGATCTCCCTATGAGGTAAGGCCACCCTGGAAACACTGCCAAATTGGAGTCCCCCCACCCCCGAGAAAAAAGCCCCCCTTGCCTCAAGGACACTGCCTTTTCACTCTTGTTTATTTATTTATTTAAAGGCTTTTCTATACCGCGCTCTTTATTATCAGTGCAGTTTACAGTTAACAGTTTGAAACAAGGGCAGCATAATTGTCCAGTTTTTACATACAACAGGGAGGTAACATGGAAAAGAACTGGGGGGAACTATGTACAATTTAAGTGGTGATAGAAGAACATGAGTGGGCTATTTACATTAAAGCACATTGGTATGTCATTACCGTTAAATTAAAGATTAGTACAATACAATTCGAATGTGTATTCCTGTAGTACTATTAATGTATATTCTGGAACTGACATGGTTTTGTATCTAAAGTTTTATTAGATCGAAAACTTGTAAATCAGGATTGGGTTTGAGAGATGGCTAGTTTAGTTTGTGTGTGATGAGTGTGGCGTTGAAGGGTTGGGTTGTGGGGTGGGAGAAGGGGCGGTGCTGTTGGGTTGTGAGATTTTATTTATTTATTTAATTTATTACAGTTTCTTATATACCGCGCTATTCGGTATCAGCGCGGTTTACATCATAACATAACTACCATAACGACAAGTTGTCAGGTTTTACATCGAACAGGGATACAAACTTGGATAACAGGGTAAACTATATACATAAGCTATTTACACAGCAAGGGTAGGTAAAAATCAGATAATGAATATGAGGGCATTTCTAGAGTGGGTCATTTCTTGAGAAGGGTATCTAGGATCAATTGCTGGCTGGGAAGTATTGGAGGAAGAGGTAGGTTTTCAGTGCCTTCCTGAACTGATATAGATTGGTTATGGCCCTAATGTCAGGGGGTAGAGCATTCCAGCATTTGGGGATATAGAAACTGCACGCCCTGTTTGTGGTTGTCTTGTTGCACTTTGTTGATGCCTTTGGAGTGATTAGCAGGTTGACAGCTGTTGCTCTTCTGGATCTGTTGGGGGGTACAATGTGGATAAGATGTGTAAATGAGGAGGAGGAAATGCCTTTGATTGCCTTGAATGCTAATAGAAGTGTTTTGAAGGTGATCCTCCCATGAATAGGTAGCCAGTGTAGCTGTTTGAGAATGGGAGTCACGTGGTTGCTTCTGGCTGCTCCGTAGATGACCCTGGCTGCGGCGTTCATGGCCAACTGTAAGGGGGTTAGTGTGGATTGGGGGAGCCCTTGTAAGATGGCATTTGCAAAGTCAATATGTGGCAGGATCAGTGCTTGATATATGGTTCGGAAATCATCTGGGTCCAACAGGGAGCGTAGGTGCTTGAGTGAACGGATTTTAAAATAGACGGCTTTGACTATATTGCTTATGTGGCGTTTGTCAGACGGCTGCCTGGGTGAGAATCTTCACAGTCTTGGCAAGTGCATATATCTATATGATTTGCAAGGGATTGTGGGCAATGTAGTTCATTCACACCAGACACAGCTGCTGACAATAATTTAGTTGTGCTCAAGTGTTAAAGCCAATAAGATATTTATTTATGGGGTTATTTCTCCCAACACAGATATGCTTGGTAGCACATAAATCAGGTTACTTGCTTCCAGTGTTTAACTTGGAAAAACAAAATCAAAATCAGGAAAACAACATTCAAACTTGTCAGGCATTAGCTAATGTTTTCTTAGCATATATCAAACAACAAACGAAAAGCCACAAAAAGAAAAAAACTGTTATTTTCAGGTTAACTTCTGATAACTTCCCACATAGATTCAGAAGTGATTCTCTCCTAGCTCACAAGCAATTAGGTAAGGCTCAATTGCTAGTAGTTATCCAGCTGAAACCCCTTAGCTGGCTTGCTTTCTACAGCGTGGCCAGAAATCCTACACAGGAGCTTTTCTGAGTAGATTAAAGAACAAGTTTGTATTTCTTTGTGATGGTTGCTGTACTTTATAACAGAAAATCACCAAAGGAGTTTGGACAGAGAGCAGTCCATATAAACACATTCTTCATCTGCAATCATTACCCCCTTCTTCAACAAGCATGGGTTCAATATCATGGATTGGCACAGATGAATCTCTCAATGGAGCACTTTCAGGAGAATACTTGTTTCCCTGCTGTCTTTCAAGGTTATAGCTAGGGCATAGATCAGTGTTCATACCTGAGCTTCCATTGCTGTTAGAGTTTCCCTTTAAATAGCCTGGCCAATATGTAGTCCAGTTTCTGTGTCCAGCCTTCCAATCTAGATCCCTGGACACTGGATCTCTCTTCACATACCTTCTGGCATGGGTCTTAGGGTCCCTTCCACGTGCAGCTGTTTCCCTCACAGGTGCCGTCTGGAGATTCCTGGCTCTGCAATACCACTCCTCTGGTTTCCCCCAGTCCAATGGTGTATGCTGACCTCTTGTCTGTCTCCCAGTATACATACTGTGCTGGACTCCTGTAGACTTCCCAGAGGCTTTTCTCTTCCTTCTTTTAAAGGGCTTCTTGCTCTCTCTGTCCGTCCGTTCTGACCTCTGCTTCTGATGAGAATGAAGATCAGGATCCCGTGGATGATCAAGATACCAATGATCATGACATCCCAGCTCTGGATGATTCTCTGTAGAATAGACTCTATCTTTATTCTGCCTTGATGAGTGCTCCACCTTAGCACAGCGCAGCTGTGCTGAATCAGGCCTTGCCCTTTGAGATGAGCGTTCCATCCTAGCACAGCGCAGCTGTGCTGAATCAAGCCCTGCCCTTTGCAATGAGTGCTTGGGGATTACCTCATAGCCCTTTTGATTGAACACACGTTTTCTCACTTCAGCTCCTCTCATGGCTGTTGGAAACCTGGTGCATTCTGGGACTGGTAGTCTTTTATGGCAAAATTCTGTTTTCTCATTTCTACCAGCACTGACAGGTTGCTTGTTCAGAGACACTTCACCTTTTCTATAGCCCCTTCCTGAGCTATGATAAGCTTCCTTATCACACGTTTCATATCCAGACGTTGATCCACAGTAACTCCCAGATATTTTATTGACTCTTTAGTTTGCAGGTCAGCTTCCTTGACACTGACGTGGGATGGCGGAGTAAAGTTGGGGTCTCTGGTGATGAATAGCACCTCTGTTTTTTTATGTTGAATGCGTAGGTTCTGTGACTGGAGCCACGTTGAAACTGCATTGAAGCAATCCGTGAGTGGGGTAAGGTCCATGTGCGTTGTGGAGAAAGGCATGTATAAGAGAATGTCATCTGCATATATCAAGCAGTTCACATTGAATGATCTTATAATATTGCAGATGGGCTGCATGTAAATATTGAAGAGTAAGGAGGATAACGAGGAGCCTTGGGGTACCCCTTGCTTTTGATGGAAGTGTATCGACTCTTCTAATCCAGACTTCACATATTGCCATCTACCGTCCAGGTAGGATTTACACCATCCTAGTGCACTGTTGCAGATGCCCTTTTCTCTCAATCTTCCGAGGAGTATTTCGTGACTCACGGGGTCGAACGCCGCGGCGATGTCTAGGAAGATGAGCACAAAACCTTGACGGATGTTGTCGATTCCTGTGATGATGTCATTGAATAGACCAGTGAGTAGTGTCTCGACCCCATGATGTTCTCTGAACCCATGTTGACAGCTGTCTAAGGGAGCAGCGGCATCTATGTGGTCCTGAATTTGCCGTTGTGCCTCTTTCTCAATTATTTTGGCTAAGAGAGGGATGCTAGCTATTGGTCGATAAGAGTCAACTCTTTGGGGGTCAAGTTTGGGGTTTTTCAATAGTGGCCTAATGGAGGTCCGCTTGAGTGAAGTGGGAAAGTATCCTCTTGTGAAGGAGATCTTCATTATATTTGCGATGACAGGGCTGAACACATCACGTAGCTCCTTGATCCAAAAAGCTGGACATGGGTCAGTCTGCGCAGTGGAGGTGTTGAGAGATGCTATGGTGTCCTCGATAGATTTAGTGGATGGTGTGGAGAGAATGTTCAGTGGGGATAGGCCCGTCGGTTCTTGAAATGTGACTGCTGAAACCTTGTTGGTTTGCACAATCTTGGATTGCAGGTAATCAGCGAATTTTTGCAGGTGAATCTCGCTATGTTGTTCGGGAGATGGTTCCTTTGAGAAGGATTTGACTAAGTTGAAGAGGTCACGTGGTTTATTCAGAGACCTCTTTAGGGTGTCAGTATGATATTGTCTCATTTTAGTAGTGATTGTTTCTCGATGTATTGCAAGGTGGGTTCGGTAAGCGGTCTGATCCTCAGTTGAACGCGAGCGGCGCCATCGGCGTTCAAGTCTACGTAGTTGGGTGAGAGAAGATCGCAACTCAGATGATGCTTCAGAGCTTTCCTGCATTGCTTGATGTCTCTTTAACTTGCTTTAAGAACATAATAACATAAGATATGCCATACTGGGTCAGACCAAGGTCCATCAAGCCCAGTATCCTGTTTCCAACAGTGGCCAATCTAGGTCATACGTACCTAGCAGTTTCCCCAAAAGACACAGGTTCCACAATGCTTACATTGGGTCAAGCATTGATATCCTGGGTCGCTTCTTAATAATGGTTTGTGGACCTTTCCTCCAGGAACTTGTCCAAACCTTTTTTAAACCCAGCTACACTAACAGCCTTTACTACATCCTCCGGTAACAAATTCCAGAGTTTGATTACACGTTGAGTGAAAAAATATTTTCTTTTATTAGTCTTAAATAGTTTACCCTGTAGCTTCATTGCATGTCCCCTAGTCTTTCTATATTCTGATAACATAAACAATCGATCTACGTTTACTCGTTCCATTCCGTTCATTAATTTATAGACTTCTATCATATCTCCCCTCAGCTGTCTCTTTTCCAGGTTAAAGAGCTCTAACCTTTTTAGCCTTTCTTCATAGGGGTATCTTTCTATTCCCTTTACCATTTTGGTGGCTCTTCTCTGAACCTTTTCTAATAACGCTATATCCTTTTTAAGATACAGTGACCAGAATTCACACAATATTCAAGGTGCGGTCTCACCATGGAACGATATAGAGGCATTATAATATCTTTTGTTTTATTTTCCATTCCTTTCCTTATGATACCTAGCATTCTATTTGCTCTCTTGACCGCCACTGCACACTGTGCAGAGGGTTTTAACATGTTATCCACAATGACGCCTAAATCTTTTTCCTGGGTGGTGGTTCCTAATGTGGAACCTTGCATCATGCAACCATAGTGGAGGGATTGCCCCTTAATTCATTTTTTTCAGATGTTGAAGCCAAATTCAAGGAGGGGGGCAAAGGGAAGAAACCCCAACAAAACGGGGGGGGGGGGGGGGAAGGAGAGGAAAAGGCAGAGATAGGCTCTGAAAAGAAGCATCACACTGCCTGGGATTAGCCTAGTGAGACCCCCTTACCTGGACAGCCTCAACTTGATGACTAGCCTAGGCTGACGGGGTGCCCAAAAATCGCACCAGGTACAGAGAGCTATCCAAAGATATGCCCTGGAGATCGCCAATATACTGGGTCTCCACTGGGAAGGCACCCTGCAAGTCGGCTGCCCAGGAGTCCCAAATCCTCAAGCTGCACCAGTCCAGCAACTACCATCTGTTGGAGACAGAGAAATACTGGAGGATACCCCCAGCTGCACTAGTCCTAATATCTGTGATAATATCACGGGAAGCTTCTGGTCATTGCTCCATCTCCTTCAACTGCTGGTGGAGGGACACTACCCACTTGGTTGAACTGGTCTAGAAGGATGATATGAGATTATTTTTCAAAAGACAATTAAAGGCTCTTTGAAGCCTGGCTAGTTGTTAGTCACAGTCATGGCTAGCCCCAGCTCTGAGCTGGATTTCTTAACTCTACAGTGGCTGCAATTTCACCCAACGTAGTCTCGGCCTCATGTTCCAGCAGTATCAATGGAGAAGGAAACCAATGTTTTTTCCATTAGCACCAAACTTAAGTAGTAAAGAGAAAGCGACGGCAGATAAAAACCATATGGTCTATCCAGTCTGCCCATCCATAAGAAAGCATAGTTACTCATCTGTAACAGGTGTACTCCAGGGACAGCAGGAATCAGTCCTCACATATGGGTGATGCTGGCGCCGATGGAGCCCATGCAGAAGCATCTCCCCAGTTGGGCACATGCATGGTCCCCTTTCTGCCCAAGGGTGCCATCTTGCTCAGTCAGATGACATAGCTAGAAAGGCATAAAAATAAAATAAGGTACAGGAGGCAACTCCAAGGGGAGGAGGGAAGGTTGTGAGGGCTGATTCCTGCTGTCCCTGGAGATCACCTTTTACAGATGAGTAACTACGCTTTTTCCAGGAACAAGCAGGAAGTCAGTTCTCACATATGGGACTCTCTAGTTCCAGGCTGCCAGGAACCGAAGCACAACAGCATTAGTGGTGACCGTGACAGGGTAGCTGCAAGTTGCAGAAGATGAGTCCCCGATTGAGAGACTCTGCAAGATCCTAGTGTCCCAAGGCTCATCACTCCGGTAGCCTGAACACAGAAGGGTCGGAGGGCTGAGTTGCTTACACCCTGAATAGATTATGGAGTACCGCCTGGCCAAAGGAGCTGTCCCGATGGGACTCGCTCTCAACGCAGTAGTGAGCTACGAACATGTGAACTGAAGACCTTGCAAATCTCCATCACTGGCACTGAGGGTGGGTTCGCCACCGAAGTGGCCATCGCTCGCACACGATACACTGTGATCCGATGCTCCAGGGAGAGTCCAGCCCGTTCATAGGTGAGGGCAATGCAGTCCGCCACCCAAATGGACAGAGTTCGCTTAGTCATTGGGAGCCGCAGCCTACTGGGGTCATATTGTAGGAAGAGTTGAGAAGCTTTGCGGTGGCCCTCAGTCCGTTGAAGGTAGAAGGACAGGGCTCTTTTACATTCCAAAATATGGAGTACGGTCTTCTCCCAACCAACATGGGGCCAGAGGAAGAATGTGGAGAGGACCATCTCCTGATTGAGGTGGAAAAGGGATACCGCCTTCGGGAGGAATTTGGGATGTGTGCGGAGCACTACTCTGTTCTTGTAGAACTGTGTATAATGTGGGTCTGCCACCAGAACTTGGAGCTCACTTACTCTGCGAGCAGATGTGAGAGCCACCAGGAAAGCGACCTTCCAGAAGAGATATTGCAGATGGCAAGTGGCCAGAGGCTCGAACGGCAGACTGGTGAGCTGCCAAGAGCACCACGTTGAGGTCCCACTCTGCCACCGAGGGGCGGATGGGGGGTTTAGAAAGTAAGAGACCCCAGAGGAATCAAGCAATCAAGGGCTGAACCAAGAGGGGTTTTCCCTTGGTGGGGTGGTGGTGCGCCGCAATTGCACTTAGATGCACTCTGAGTTGGACTTCAGTCCGGCCTGTGACAAATGGAGCAGGTACTGGAGCAGCACTTGCACTGCACAGCAGAAGGGGTTCTCCTGCTTCTCTGTGCACCACACTGAGAAACGGTACCACTTAAAGCTGTACGCTTGTCTTGTGGAGGACTTGCGGGAGGCCAACAAGGCCTCCTCTACCTCTCATGGGAGGTTAAAGGGAGCCAGATCTACTCTTTCAGCAGCCATGCAGTTAATGTCAGTGACCCCAAGTTGGGGTGTAGGAGGAAGCCCTTCTCCTGAGACAGAAGGTCTGGTGCAAAGCCCAGTGGGACTGGGAGTGCTGCAGACAATTCGAGCAGTAGTGGGAACCAGGGCTGCCTGGGCCACCTGGGGGCAATTAGTATCAGTGATGCCCTCTCGCGTTGGACCTTGAAGAGGGTCCTGGTGACCAGCGAGTCGGCAAAAAGGCAAAGAGGAGGCCTGTCCACCGGATTAGGAATACATCTGCTGCTACTCTAGACGGGTGCAGTTGCTGTGAGCAAAAGCGGGGCAGCTGTGTGTTGCACAGGCTGGCAAAGAGATCCATCAGGGGCAGCCTCCACAGACAGAAGAGCCGAGAGGATACTCTGGGGTTCAGATGCCACTCGTGTGGCTGAAGGATTCTGCTCAGCTTGTATACCAGGGCACTGTTCTGGCCCAGGAGGTAGACTGCCTGGAGGAGTATGCCATTGCGAGTCACATAGGAGCAGAGAGTTACCACCTCCTGGCAGAGGGAATATGACCCCGTGACCTCTTGGTTGTTGATACAGAACATTGTGACTTGGTTGTCCATCTGGACCAGTACTGTCTGGTGCCACAACCGATGGCAGAAAGCCCGAAAGGCCAGGAAGATCACCCTAAGTTCCAGGAGATTGATCTGCAACTGGAATTCCATCTGGGACCAGCAGCCCTGTGTGCGAAGATCCCCACAATGGATTTCCCAACCGAGGAGTGAGGTGTCCGAGGTTATTACCTCTGTGGGGGGTGTCTGCAAGGGCATCCTGGCCTGGAGGTGGCAGAAACGCTGCCAACAATTAAGGGGCTCCGCTAGCTGGTGGGTTACTCTGACCCTATCCTATAGTCTGCCAGTGACTTGAGTCACCTGAGAGCATAGGCACCACTGAGCATGTGTAAGCGGAGGATTTCCCACGTCCTCTTTAATAATGGTTTATGGACCTTTCCTTTAGGAACTTGTTCAAACCATTTTTAAACCCAGCTACACTAATAGCTTTTACTCTATATCCTCTGGTAGTGAATTCCAGAGTTTGATTATGCGTTGAGTGAAAAAATATTCTTTCTTATTAGTCTTAAATGGGTTACGTTTTAGCTTCATTGTGTGTCCCCTAGTCTTTTTACTTTTTGATGGTGCAAACAACTAATATACGTTTAACCGTTCAATCCCATTAATTAATTTAAAGACCTTTAATCATATCTCCCCTCAGCCATCTCTTTTCCAAGTTGAAAGTCCTAACCTTTTAAGCCTTTCCTCATAGGCGTATTCTTCCATTCCTTTACCATTTTGGTGGCTCTTCTCTGTACCCTTTCTAATTCCGCTATGTCCTTTTTAAGATATGGCGACCAGAATTGCCCACAAAATTCAAAGTGCAATCGCACCACAGAATGACACAGAGGCATTATAATATCCTTGGTTTTATTCTCTATTCCTTCCTTATAATTCCTAGCATTCTATTTGCTTTCTTTGCCACCGATGCACACTGGGTGGAGGGTTTCTATATATTATCCACGATGACTCCTAAATCTTTTTCCTGGGTGGTGGTTTCTAGCGTGGAATTTTGCATCATGTAACCATAGTTTGGGTTGTTATTTCCTAGGTGCGTAACTTTGCAGCTGTCCACATTAAAGTTAATCTGCCATTTGGATGTCCAGTCTTCCCATTTATCAAGATCCTCTTGCAATTTTTCATAATCCTCTTGTGTTTTAACAACTTTTAATAATTTTGTGTCACCTGCAAAATTTGATCACCTCACTCGTTATTCGTACTTCCAGGTCATTTATGAATATGTTAAAAAGCAGTGGGCCCAGCACAAATCCTAGATTGGCCACTGTTGAAAACAGGATACTGGGCTTGATGGACCTTGGTTTGACCCAGTATGGCATATTTTATGTTATTATGTTAATGTATGGAGGAGAATTTTAGAAGGAACGTCCAAGGGCAATCTGGGGTTCAATTCTCACTAGTACTCCTTGTGGCCTTGGGCAAGTCACTTAACCCTCCACTGCCTCAGAAGAATCCAAGTTAACAATGTCTATGTTAATGAACATTACCAAACATAAGTTACAATGTAAACCACTTTGACTAAATGATAAAGCAGTATAAAAAACCTGCTAAATAAACTAAAAAAATAAAAATAAATAAAAGCCAAAACATCTGGAAAAAAAGCAGGCATATCCAGGCACAGACATGATTTTACAAACGTGGACCTGTCAGATATGGATCTGCGGGAGCATCTACATAGATGTCCCCAGAATAGTATTTCAGAACATCTACGAATCGCCTAATGGTTAGAGAAGTGGGCTAGGACCGGGGAAAGCCAGGGTTCAAATCTCACTGCTGCTATCACTGATATTGTGCTGCATACTGGAGATGATAGAGTGCTATCTTCTCTACTTTTCAGATGCCTGTTCATGCCTGGTATAAAAGTGAAAAACCCTTTTATCTTTTTGTCGGAGGTATCACACAAAAGTAGGAGGAATTAAATCCTTTCTCTCGCTGTGGTCTCTCCTTTTAATCATTTCAAAAACAGTGTACCAAGTTAAAACATTAGCTGTAGCTTTCTCCAGAGCTTAGAATTTAAGGATTTAATTCCTCCTACATTTGTGTGATACCTCCGAGTTAAGCATGGACTCTGTGGTGTTTCTAAGCTCGGGAAAAATCTACAGCTAAGTGTTTTAACTTGGTACACTGTTTTTGAAATGATTAAAAGGAGAGACCACAGCGAGAGGACTAGTCTTGAAGGACTAGAAAAAGTGACTGCTACTTCTGGAGAGAGATCTGCAATTGTGAGTATATACTTCTGGGAAATTTCTGAAAGGACTTCTTTGTATTAAAGCTAATTAATCTGTGAAGCCAGTGTTTTTTGTTAAATCAGTCAGGGCCTAGGAGCATCAGTTTAAGTTTAAATTTAACACACAGAAGAGAGCTTTCTGGTTAACTTTGGAACCCAACAGTGAGCTTGTAGTTTAAATTTAATAGTCACTTTAAAACACAGAAGAGAGCTTTCTGGTTAAATTTAGAACCCAGCAGAGAGCTTATAGTTTAAATTTCATTATAAGTCAGAGCCCAGCAGCAGCAAAGAGCCGTAATTTAAATCAAATAAGAATATAACTTAGCATAAAAGGCAAAATAGGGTCCGTACTCTTTGAGCACAAATAAAGTCTTCTAGAGACCCTTACAAAGAGGCCTTCTACCTAGGGGGCAAGAGACCTGTGAAACTTTTTCAATAGGTGTTAACACCAGGTAGCAGGTCAAAAGGCCATTTTGAAAGACTCCTCCTATCCAAGCAAGGACTGTTAATCACCCAGGAAGTTGGTCACAGCTTACCTCAGCAGCACAGGACAGGGTACTGTGCAGCAACCCTCTTTTAATAAGGGAAAGGAGGGGCTCTTCCGGAAGGATGGGCTTCACCTTAACCGGGATGGAACCAGGCTGCTGGCATTAACCTTTAAAAAGGAGATAGAGCAGCTTTTAAACTAGATAATAGGGGAAAGCCGACAGTCGCCCAAGAGCGCATGGTTCGGAAGAATGTATCCTTGAAGGATACTACCAAAAGCAGAGAGGTTCCAAAAAAGAGTAAAGTAGCCCAAATGCCCTCGAGTATGGAGCAGACACAGCTTAAAGATCACAAATTACCCATGTCTACCAATAGCCAGATTAATATGAATAAAATACAGTCTTCTAAAATGCTTGTATGCAAATGCTAGAAGTCTAAAAAATAAGATGGGAGAGTTAGAATATATAGCACTAAATGAGAGGTTAGATATGATTGGAATATCAGAGACATGGTGGAAGGAGGACAACCAGTGGGACACTATGATACCTGGGTACAAACTATGATAGAGCTGATCAAATTGGTGGAAGGGTTGCGCTCTATGTTAGAGAGGGCATTGAGTCAGAAAGGATTCAAGTTTTGCAGGAAACAAAATTTGCTGTAGAATCTCTATGGATTGAAATTCCATGTAAAAAGGGGAAGGCGATGGCAGTGGGGGTGTACTATCGACCACCTGGCCAGAATGAACAAATGGATGATGAAATGCTCAAAGAAATCAGGGAAGCTAACAAAAGTTACAACACTGTAATAATAATGGGTGATTTCAATTACCCCAGTATCGACTGGGTCAGTGTCATGGCAGGACATGCTAGGGAGATAAAGTTTTTAAATGAAATAAATGACTGCTTCTTGGAGCAGCTGGTTCATGAACTGACCAGAGGGGAAGCCATATTGGACCTAGTCTCTAGTGGAACACCAGATCTGGTGCAAGAGATAAGGGTGTTGGGGCCACTTGGCAATAGTGATCATAGCATGATCGTGTTTGATATATTTAGTGGAGGAGGGATAGTAAGGAAATCCACAGTATTACTTTTTAACTTTCGAAAGGGAGACTATGATAAAATGAGGAAAATAGTTAAGAAAAAACTAAAAGGAGCAGTTGCAAAGGTTAAAGACTTACATCAAGCTTGGGTGTTGTTGAAAAATACTATCTTGGAAGCCCAGAACAGCTGTATTCCACGCTTTAAGAAAAGTGGAAGGAAGTTCAAAAAACTGCCAGCATGGTTTAAAGGTGAGGTTAGAGAGGCTGTTGTTGCCAAAAAAGCATCTTTCAGGAAATGGAAAAAAGAGCCAAACGACGAAACCTGGAAACAGCACAAGCACTGGCAAGTCAAATGCAAGGCATTGATAAGGCAGGCAAAGGGAGAATTTCGGAAGAAGCTTGCTGCGGAAGCAAAAACGTGAAATAAAGGGGCATGTTTACTAAAACGTCTTAACGTTGCAGCGGTGGTATTATCGCGCGATAACGTCACTTATCGTGTGATAACGCGGTGGCGGCGTTAAGGCACACTAACGCTGGGAAATCCGGGTCTGAAGGGTGGAGTAAGGCTTCCCCGAGGACAGAGAGAAAGGGACAATGGGCGGAGAGTGGGCATGGAGAGGCTCCAGGCACGCTAACGCTGTGAAATCCACGTCTGAACACTAATGCCAGTGAAACCCTCACGTTAGGCAAATTTGCAGGAAAGAGAAACCATTAAAGTCAGTCGTTTACATCTGTCTTTTTGAATTTTAAATAACTTATATGCTACGAGATGTTCTCACTTTTTTTGGGCCACCCTGTATACACAGACTTGGCTCTCTTTTGTGGTTCATTTGCCAGAAAGTCTCACCGAACTCTGGGCAGGGAAGCAGCACATCCCCTAGACATAACCGAGCATGTATTATTTATTTTGCTGCTAATAATCCCTAAAGGATACACACTGCATAATAACAAGAAAAAAAATTGTATACAGTTTGTTGGGTCTTCTATCATCTCCTCTCAATCCAACATATTGGTTTTAAGTTTTTAAATATTCTGGAATTAAATATTCTGGAATTCCCAGGATCGATTATTAAAATATACTCCTCCATTCCCTTGGAGCTACACACAGCCATTCACATATTCAGAATCAACTGGCTTATCTTTTTAGAGTCTTACTATATCAGCTATTTGTAGGCATTTACAAATATGCCCACAATATTGGCAACAGCTATGCGCCATCTCAAAAAAAGCCTACCATGTGGAGATATTGTGCAGAAATATATGTCCTTATATAAGCAAGAAGTTTTTCTTAAGTCATGGTCACAATGAAATCATAGTACCTGGATGTGTTTCATGTTCTCAAAGAAGTCCATCTCTGGATCATTGTAATCTGTAAGAGGCACCAAGTCCTGGAAATCTGGGTGTGTAGGGTAGGTCTGAATCAAGCAGGAAAGCAATGTTGTATAGTCCTGCTGAACACTCTGATAGCAACAAAAGACAAAGATGTTTTGTGAGAAGAAGAAAATTACAGATCATGTGTTACATGTAAGTGAATGCACCAAAATCTTTTTGATAGTCAGTCTCCTCATATAATAATCTCTTCTTGAAACCCCACAATGTAAAACAGGTTTGTTTTTTTAAAAATGTATACAGGGACTGCCCCCACCTCCAGAAAGCATACTCCTTTCCCCCAAGCTAGCCTCCATGTGTTGGACTAACCCTTGCAACTTTCTAATTTCAAATAAGACTTAGATTGTCTACAGGACTTTGTGAAGCTTGGACAGCATGTTCTCCAGTATCTATCTTCAGGTGGTTGGAAGACTAACTTTCTGCATTGTCATTGGTTAAAAAACTGCTGCTTTGGACCCTGATTGTTTTTTTTAAGACCAGAATTTGGCAGACCCTCTGCAGACTTGGCTGTGAAGAGGAAACAGATCTGTGCCAATGCCCTTTCTCAGCTCTCTGAACCAACACATGAGTTAAAGTGACTCAAATAAATTTCAAAATGTAACTCAGAAGAATTTTAGAGGCAACCAATTGACAGGAATTTCTTAAACTGCCACATACTATATACTATGTAAAGCGTAGTTACTCACCTGTAACAGGTGATCTCCGGGAACAGCAGGAATTTAGTCTTCACATATGGGTATCGTCGGTACCGACGGAGCCTGCGTGGGAATGCTCTTGGGAGCATCCCACAGAGCCTGCGTGCTGCCTTCCCGCCTTTCCAACTGTCCCTCTCCAGTTGAGTTTATAGCTGAGACAAGAGAGAGAGAGACAGAGAGAGATACAACTCCTAGGGGAGGTGGGCGGGTTGTGAAGACTAAATTCCTGCTGTTCCGGGAGATCACCTGTTACAGGTGAGTAACTACGCTATCTCCAGGAACAAGCAGGAATGTAGTCTTCACATATGGGAATTCCCTAGCTGGAGATGCCAGGGAGATGGCCACAGGAAGTTGTTAGTCCTTGTGAAAGGGCCATACACCCCCCCCCATGGATCTCTGGCATCCTACCAGGGATGGTGGGTAGGAGTTGATTAAGTCTGAAAAAGGTGTTGAAGAAAAGCTTGGCCAAACAAAGCATCCTGGCAGGAGTCCTTGTCTAAGCAGTAGTGGGCTGTGAAGGTATGTACAGAAGCCCAAGTAGCTGCTCGACAGATGTCGTCGATAGACACAGAGTGAAGATGAGCCATTGAGGCTGCCATGAATCTCACATTGTGAGCTATGACATGGCCTTCAAGAAGAAGGTTCTTTGCTCAATGCATATCCTTTGCCTATGAGACTATCCCGTTAGATAGAGTTCTTTTGGAAAATGGAAGTCCCAAATGACTAGGATCAAAAGCAACAAAGAGTTAATAAGATTTTCTATGTTGCTGTGTCCTTTGCAAGTAAAAAGCTCTTTTACAGTCCAAGGTATGAAGGTTCCTTTCTGCACTGGAGGCATGAGGCCTTGGAAAGAATACAGGAAGGTAAACCGCTTGGTTTAAATGGAAAGGCGAAACCACCTTTGGCATAAAGTGTGGATTAGTCCTAAGAACTACCTTATCATGGTGGAACCTTGTATAAGGAGGATCAGCCAACAACGCTTGCAATTCACTGATGCGACATGCTGATGTGATTGCAATGAGGAAGATGACTTTCCATGAAAGGAATTTCAAAGATGTAGTGGCTAACGGCTCAAAGGGCGGTTTCATGAGCTGCCCGAGTACCAGATTTAAGTCCCATGCCACCAGTGCTGGCTTAATGTGAGGCTTTGTTAAAAAAAGGCCTCTCATAAATCTCGCTATGAGAGGATGAGAGGAAATAGGTTGTCCATTCAGAGGCTTGCAAGAAGCTGCAATAGAACTAAGATGGACTTACTGAATTTGTCTTGAGAACCACATTTGATAAATGAAGGAGATACTCCAGTATCGATTCCAGAGGTATCGCAAGAGGGTTAAGACCCTTCTGCGAGCACCGTATGGTAAACCTTTTCCAATTAAAGGCATACGAGCATCTTGTGGAGGGTTTCCTAGAAGCATGAAGGATATCCTTTACCTGCTGGGAAAGGTTAAGATCCTGAAGTTCTAGGCTTTCAGAAACCAGGCCCTGAGATGCAGAGACTGGGGCTTGGGATGCCACAGCATCCCATCCTCTTGGGAGAGACGATCTGGAGCGGATCCCAACTCCAGAGGCGGAGCTTGAGAGAGATGTAGGAGCAGAGGGTACCACGTTTGTGGTGGCCAATGTGGAGCTATGAGGATCATATGACCTCTGTCTCTCTGAAGCTTGAATAGGGTTTTGGGGATGAGGGGAATGGGTGGGAAGGCATATAGGAAGTCCTGACCCCAGTGAAGGAGGAAGGCGTCTCTTGCCTGACAACATCGAGCCGGAATTCTGGAACAGAACCGCGGAAGTTTGGCATTCAACGGACTTGCAAAGAGGTCTATGTCCGGGGTTCCCCAAATTTGAAATATTTGGGCAACCTGGTCTGCATGGAGAGACCATTCGTGTGGAAGCAGAAGTCGACTGAGTTTGTCTGCCCAAGAGTTTTGAATGCCTGGAAGATACACAGCAAGGAGATGAATCTGATGCTCTCTGGCAAGGGCCCATAGTCGCAAAGCTTCGTTGTATAGTGACAGAGAGCCTGTTCCGCCCTGCTTGTTCACATAGAACATGGCTACCTGATTGTCCGTTTGAATTATGACTGTCTTGTAGCTGAGCTGGGCGTGAAATACTTGAAGAGCAAGGAAGATTGCTCTGAGCTCCAGGAGGTTGATGTGAAGACAGGCCTTCTGTGGAGTCCAGGTACCCTGGGTAGAGAGATTGTGCAGGTGGGCCCCTCATCCCACCTGTGATGCATCTGTTGTTAGGGTGGCTTGGGATAGGGGTTGCTGGAAAGGAGACCCCACCAGCAAATGTCTGGTTGATTGCCACCATTGGAGGGACGAAATAAGATGGTTTGAGTTTGTTATTTTGTCCGACAGGCAGCCTGAGGCCTGTGTCCACTGAGTGGATAAAGTCCACTGGGCTGCGAGCATATGGAGGCGAGCATAAGGAACCACATGCACAGTGGATGCCATGTGGCCTAGCAATTGTAGCATTTCCCAAGCAGTGAGGTAAGGTTTGAAACATAGAAACATAGAAACATGATGACAGAAAAAGACCACAAGGCCCATCTAGTCTGTCCTTCCATAACAACAACTACAACAGTCCACTTTTTACCTTTAGAGATCCTCTGTGTTGGTCCCATGCTTTTTTGAATTCAGTTACTGTCCTCATCTCTACCACCTCCACTGGGAGACTATTCCACGGATCCACTACTCTTTCCGTAAAGAAATATTTCCGCATATCACTCCTGAATCTATCTCCCTTCACCCTCATCCCATGTCCCCTCGTCGCAGAACTTGCTTTCAATTGAAAGAGGCTCTCTCCCTGAACATTTATGCCACGGAGGTATTTAAACATCTCAATCATATCACCTCTATCCCGCCTTTCCTCTAAAGGTGTACATATTAAGATCCTTAAGTCTGTCCTCATATGCTTTATAATGAAGACCACTAATCATCTTAGTAGCAACCCTCTGCACCGACTCCATCCTGTCACATCCTTTTGAAGGTGCGGTCTCCAGAATTGCACACCATACTCCAAATGAGGTCGCACCAAAGACTTATACAGAGGCATTATCACCTCCTTTTTTCTGCTAGCCATTCCTCTCCGTATGCACCCAAGCATCCTTCTAGCTTTTGCCGTCGCCTTTTCTACCTGTTTGAGCACTGCTTGGGAAGCTAGTTGTACTATGTGAAGACAGTGGGGCTGCAGAAGGAAAGCCCTTGTCTGTCTGGTATCCAGATGAGCTCCTATGAACTCTAGGGACTGAGTGGGAGCAAGATTGGATTTTGGGAGGTTTATGACCAGTCCCAAATACTGAAGGATTCGCATTGTGCGAAACAGAGCAGAGCTGGCTTCAGGCACTGTAGGGGCTCGAATGAGCCAGTCGTCTAAGTAAGGGAAGACAAATATTCCCAGAGTGCATAGAAATGCTGCTACCACAGCCATGCATTTTGTAAACACTCTTGGGCAGAAGCTAGGCCAAAGGGAAGAACCTTGTATTGGTAGTGGTTTCCTTGAAACAGGAATCAAAGGAATCTCCTGTGATTTGGATAGATAAGAATATGAGTATACGCATCCTTGAGATCTAGAGAACAAAGCCAATCCTGACTTTGAAGGTATGGCAGCAGAGTTCCTATTGAGACCATTTTGAATTTCTCTCGGAACAAATATTTGTTCAATTCTCTGAGGTCTAAAATGGGTCTGTGTCCTCCTGTTTTCTTTGGAATAAGGAAATAGGGGGAGTAGAACCCTGTACCCTGATGGGGAATGGATACTTCCTCTATTGCTCCTTGAGCAAGGAACATTGTGACTTCTTGACCTAAGCGACTGTCGAGAGAGGTCTGAGAATTGAACTGTTTTAGAATTGTAGGAGGGGGCATGCTGTGAAAATGAAGCTTGTACCCCTCTCGTACAATGGACAGAGTCCAATTTTCTGCTGTTATTTGGTATCATCTGTGGGCAAAATGACATAACCTGCCTGGGATGGTCGAGGGTTCTGGACCGTTCAGGGGCAGGAAAGCAAAGTTCTCTAGGAAGGAGTCAAAGCCCCTGAGGAGGCTGAGCTCGCTGAGCTGACTGAGGTTTTGCAGCTTTTGGCTTCTTTTGTTGTCTAGGTTGTTGCTGTTGTCCCTTTTGGGCAGTCTGACCTGGACGGTGTGCCTGCTGGATATGGGAAGGATAAAACTTCTTTTTTTATTGAAAAATGGTTTCTTAAAGGATTTTTTCCTTGCAGGATCGGCTGTAGATTTGGAAAATCTATCCAAAGTGATATTGTCAGAATCTATCTCATTAGCCTTCTCCTGTCAATTCTTGTCAAAGAGATTTTCTCCTGTGCAAGGAATGTTTCCTAATCTATCTTGTACCCAAATTTCCAAGTCAGATGCCTGAAGCCAGGCTATCCGACATGCACCAATGGCAATAGCAGAGTCTGCTTATGCACTCAAAACAGTCAAAGGCTGCACAATTTACAAACTTGGAAACATCTTGAGCATGTCTGACTAGAGTAAGATAGTCTTGCCTTTTGTCATCAGGAAGGAGGGGGCTCAAAAGCTCCAAGTCTCCTGTGACCTCTTTAAGGAACATTCCCATATACAAGATATAGGAACTGAACCTAGCTGAGAGCATGGAAGCTTGGAAGCATCGACGCCCAAAGGCATCGAGAGTCCTACATTCACGACCTTGAGGATTGGATGCATGTCTCTTTGCACTTTTCAACCTTCTCATGGCTGATTCCACCACCATTGAATGGTGTGGTAATTGAGTTTTTTTGAAAGTCAGGACAAGGTGGAACTCGATACATGGTATCGAGTCTTCGAGAATGAGGAGATGTGGTTAAAAAGTGTTTCCCACATCCTTAGCATAAGATCATGTAAGATCTCATGAATAGGCAGAGTAGCTGCCTCTTTGGGAGCCTTAGGGTACTGGAGAATTTCCAACTCCTTTGCCCTAGGCTCTTTTTCAGGAGCTACTGTGATGGAAAGGCCTGAAAGGACATATCCTCTGGCAGAGACATTCTGCGCTGAGGAGAAGAGGAATCCTCGGGGAGATGTACTTTTGTATTGGCAGAGTCTTCGGAGTCTTCAGACTCAGAGGATTCAAAATACCTCCGATCCCGGTGATCGTGCAAAGCACGTTACCGGTATTGATCGAAGTCGGCATCGGGTTGTTCCGGTACCGATCTGTCGATGCCGGAGACAGACGCTTTACTCGGTATAAGTGGCGTACCCTTCAATGTTAATGCAGTCGGTACCGGTATTGGTTGAGGTGTCTGAAGCGGTTTCAACAGTACCGAAGCCGTGAGAAGAGCCGCTAGACTGCGTTCGATAGCAAGGAATCTCTGGTCTATCGACGCTGCCGATGTTTAGGTGTCGGTACCGGTAGAAGCGGTCGGAACCCCAAAACATGGCGCCAGTAGTTCTGCCGAGGTTAAGGCCTCGAGAACATCCTGGAACCCCATTAGTGCTTTGGAAGCCCAAGCCTCCCGCCGGGGTAGTTTTGCTGGTGACAATTCCTCAAGGGCAACGCCAGGGGCACCTCGATACTTAGGAGATCTACCCTTTGAGGACTGGCTAGATTTATGTTTAGTTACCTGAGATCCATGGGAGGAAGATGAGGCCCGGAGGACGTCGATGCAACAGACGCCGCATCTGAGGGAAAAAGGGTACTAAGCTTAGCAGCTTGGTTCTGGCAGCCCCTTTCTGACATCATTCCACAGGAGAGGCACTCTGAAATAGAGTGGTCAGGACCTAAATATTAGAGACACCAAACGTGGGTGTTGGTGATGGAAATGGTACCGCCACATTTAGAACATTTCTTAAAACCTGAAGTAGGTTTTTCCATTTTTAAGGAAAAATTGAGCCTAGTGCCCAAAATGGCGCCTAGCACCAAGAAAAAACTTTTCTAAAGTAAAATACCTTAGAAACTATAATTCTTTTTTTTTTTTTAAAGAAAGAACCGGAAGACGCCACCACAAAAACGAAGATTAAGACAAAATTTTTCTGTGGTGACAAGGTATGTGACCTGTCGGCTCCGCGGAAAACAAAGAACTGGAGAGGGACAGTTGGAAAGGCGGGAAGGCAGCACATGCAGGCGCTGTGGGATGCTCCCAAAAGCTTTCCTATTGGACGCTGGGGAGCGTTCCTGCACAGGCTCCGTCAGTGAAGACTACATTCCTGCTTGTTCCTGGAGATCTTCTATTACCTCTGAAATCCTTCTGTTACTGAGGGCAGATGGCTAAGCCTGCGGTTACGATTCACTGCTATAGCGCCACTCGACTCGCGCCCTTATTTTTATTCATAGGCCTTTAACGTTTGTTTTTACAAATTTTCAAATGCATCTAAACAAATTGAAAACATCTTAGCTTTCGTTGTCTATACATCATGAAGGTTTGCAATACAGCTGTTTGACCAGTCCTGATGCAGCTCTGAAAATTTATGGGCAAAACTAGAGTTGACTTAGCCTCACACCCTCTGAAGTTTTGGGATGCATAGACAACGAAAGCCAAGTTATTTTCAATTCTTTTAAAATAATTTGAAAATTGTAAAAACAAACGTACAGATACATCCGTTGCCACCCTGGAGGGGTGGGCCTGCCAGGAGCCGAAGAGGGGCAACTGAAAGCTATCTGGGCTGGCGAACGGGTCCATCACGGGTTCCCCCAGAGCCGGAAGAGCCGACTGGCTACCCTGGGGTCCAGCTGCCATTTGTGCAGCTGGAGAACTCGGCTGAGCCTGTCGGTCTAAGGAGCATAGCCAGTCTCCCTGCATGAGGAAGTACCTGCCCTTGAGATAGTGGGGCAACGGTTCCACTGCTTTGTCCTCGAGAAGGCCTGCCAACTCCTTCAGAAGGTGGTCCTGGGTGGAGGGGATACCTGAGGGGCTCTCCCGGGAAATAAGGGGGAGGGAGTCTGAGTCAGGTAGAGGTGGTAAACCTCCCTGACCACCCTTAGTGCCCAGGAATCGGTGGTGATTGTCAACCACCTCTGGGCATAGAGGGCCAGACGTCCCCCTGTAGGCTGCTGATCTCCTTGGGGGTAGAGAGGCTATGCTCAAGGAGTCAAAAACTCCCCCCTGGCTGGGACGGAGCCGGTGTCTGGGGTTTTGGAGCCTTCTGCTTACGTGGACCATGCCCATGTCCCTTGGCCTGCTGACCCTGTTGGGGAGCTGGGGAGGTCGGATAAGGTGGGTAGTTTCTGTAAGCAGCTCCCTTCCTCGGGTAGAAGGACTTTTTACCCGAGCTCTTCCGTCGGGGAGGGGCAGTGGTCTTTTTAGAGACCCTCGTCCTCATCATGAACTCGGTCTCCAGATCGGCAGCCTTGTCGGTCATGGGTTTGCCAAAGAGATTCTCTCCTTGGCAGGGGACATCGACCAATTTGCCTTGAACCTCTGCTCGAGGTTGGATGACTGTAGCCAAGCTTGGCAGCATGTACCAATGCCAGCTGCCGCTACTTGAGCCGCCGACTTGAACCCGTCATAGGCTGCTGGAGACATGAATTTGGAGCATTAACGGATTGATTTAACCAGGTTCTTGAACCGCTGCAAAGGTTCCTGAGAGAGACCAGCTGAGAACCCGGTGAGTTCCTTCGCCAGGTCTCTCAGGTACATGCCCATGTACAGCTGGTAGGCCTGGATGCGGCCGATGAGCACTTTCTGCTGAGGGCATCCAGGGTTCAGGCCTCCCTGCCGGGGAGAGGGGGCACCAAGGAGTGCATCTTCTGGCTTTTCAGCTGATGAATGGCTGACTCCACCACCATGGAGACTCTGAGGCTGGTCCGTGGTCGGATCTTTCTGGGTGACATTTGCAGGCCGCTCCTTCTCTGATGCCTCGGATGAGCATCTTGGACTGCCGGACTGGGCACAGCAGTCGAAACCTTCGAGGGTTTCTTCTTCCTCCTGAGTTCCCTCGAGGGAGACCCCCTTTCTGAGGACCCACAATGAGGCTCGGATTCAGAAGGCTCCACGCGAGATTGAGACCCTGACATTGAGGCCTTCAGAGGCACCGGCGACTTAACGGAAAAACTTATCGTGCTGCTGGTTGTGGCTCTTGAAGGCCTTACTGAACATCCTCTTGCAGAGACCGCCGGCTGCCAGGTCATGGTCTGGTCCGAGGCAGCGGAGACAGCAGTCATGTGTGTCGGTCAAAGACATGATTTTGGAGCACCAATCACACTTCTTAAAGCCACTGGTAGCCATGGGGTTAAAAAGTACCCCTGCGAGGTTGAAGGCTCTCTGGGTTGCCAGTGGAGAAAAAAGGCATGAAGACGCCAAGAAAAGAAAAGAACGAAAACTACAAAATTAGATCGATCTCGAGGCAGAGGCAATGAGGTCGATAGGCGGGAAGAGTACCGGTGCGATACTGGAGATGAGTATGAAACTCGGAGAGAAAAATCAACTTTTTCCGGGGACAAGCCAGACAAATGTCTGAAGGGCTCCATGGAAGAAAGGAGACTGAACAAGATGGCACCCTTGGACGGGAAGGGCACTATGCATGCGTGATAGCATCTCCCAAAGGCTTTCTTTGAAAGCTGGGGGGGGATGCTTCCGTTAGAGCTCTGTCAGTGCCGATGTCACCCATATGTGAGGACTGACTTCCTGCTTGTTCCCGGAGAACGCCACTACTTCCTATTTTCATTTCATTCTCTAAAGGAAACACAAAGAAAATGAATACAATTTTGTTTGCTTTCATTTCTTCCTAATCCTTCCTCTGCAAACTAGACATCTGCTTAAAAACTTTAAAAAAATCCCCTGCCCAGGCTCTTCTTGTATCCTTCCCAACAATGGAGGCAGTGTATGCAAATCTCTCCCATGCATATTCATTGTGATTATCCTGAAAACCTGACTGGCAAGGTGTGTCCCAAGGATTGGGTTGAGAACCCCTGGTCTAAAACCGTATATATAACAGCTACGCTTTTCAGCCTCACTATGGGCGGAAGTATACAAGTGGTGCCACTGGCATGTGTACTGTTGCCTGCTCTGAGAGGTAGGCACTTCTGTGCCTGACAAGGAAATGGCGCGGAGGTAGGCATGCTATTCATGAGCATTCTGGGCCCAATATTCAAAGGCAGTTACATGGTTTACAGACCTGTAAACCGTGTAACTGCCTGTAAGTGGATATTCAGTGGCACTAACAGATATCCTTGGATACAACTGCTATATGCCCCAATGTTACATGGCTAGCATCAGAGCATTCTGGGAGTGGCAATTGTTGCTAAATGGTCAGCGGTAATATTCAGCCATAACCCGGTTAGCAACATGACGGCAGATAAAGACCAGCATGGTCCATCTAGTCTGCCCAGCAAGATGGCAAGAGTAGGTGCGCCTGTCACTCTGTGCAGGCCACCCCTCCCCGTGTCTTTGTTTAGGGGTGAACCCACCACTCCATGTAGGACACCCCTATTTGTTGAGATGTTAGATGGTTCAGAAGTTAGATGTTACCGTTTATTTTGTTTTTATCTTGTTGCTGTAAAGGGATCCACTGTGTTTGTCCCATGCCGTTTTGAATTCTGTCACCGTGTTTGCCCCCACCACTTCCATCGGGAGGGCATTCCAAGCATCCACCACCCTTTCAGTGAAAAAATATTTCCTGACATTGCCTTTCAATTTACCATCTTGCAGCTTCATGTTATGCCCTCTAGGTTTTACAGCTTCCCCGTCTTTGGAAGAGGTTTCTTTGTTCATAATTTCTCTTTAAGTATTTAAAGGTCTGAATCATATCTCCCTTGTCCTTCCTCTCCTCCAAAGTGTACATATTTAGGTCTTCAAGTCTCTTCTCATAAGGCTTCTGACACAGGCTCCGAATCATTTTGGTCGCCTTCCTCTGAACAGATTCCAGTCTTTTTACATCTTTTGCAAGATATGGTCTCCAAAACTGAACACAGTATTCCAAGTGAGGCCTCACCAGTGACCTGTACAGTGGCATAAGTACCTCTTCCTTTCTGCTGGTAATCCCTCTTTGTATGCAGCCCAACATCCTCCTGGCTTTTGCCACTGCCTTGTCACACTGTTTTGCCATCTTGAGATCATCAGAGATAATCACACCAAGGTCTTTCTCCTGAACCGTGTATACCAACCTCTCACCCCCTATCGCGTACATTTCCCTTGGATTTCTGCTACCCAAGTGCATGACACTGCACTTTTTTGCATTAAATCGTAGTTGCCAAGCATTAGACCATTCTTCCAGCTTTTGTAGATCTTTCCTCATGTTAACCACTCCCTTGAGGGAGTCCACTCTGTTGCAAATTTTTGTGTCATCTGCAAAAAGACAGACTTTTCCATTCAGTCCTTCAGCAATATCACTCACAAATACATTGAACAGTGCTGGGCCCAGGACCGAACCCTGGGGCACCCCAATAATCACCTTCCTTTCATCCGAGTGAGCTCCATGTACCATCACCTTCTGTTGTCTGTCAGTCAACCAATTTCTAATCCAGTTTACCATCTTGGGACCCATCCCCAAGCTACTGAGTTTATTGACAAGCCTCCTATGAGGAACAGTATCAAAGGCTTTGCTGAAATCCAGGTAGATGACATCCATTGCATGCCCCTGATCTAATTCCTTGGTCACCCAGTCAAAGAACTCAATCAGGTTTGTTTGGCAAGACCATCCTTCGGTAAAACCATGTTGCCTCGGATTTTGCAACCTGTTGGTTTTGAGAAAGTTCACTATTCGCTCTTTCAGGAGTGCCTCCATTACTTTTCCTGCTACCGAGGTAAGGCTCACGGGCCTGTAGTTTGACACTTCTTCCCTGTCACCACTTTTGTGTAGAGGTACGACATCAGCCATTCTCCAGTCCTGAGGAACCTCTCCTGTTTCCAAGGATCTGTTGAAGACATCCTTTAACGGTCCTGCAAGAACCTCTCTGAGCTCTTTCAGTATCCTGGGATGTATCCCATCTGGTCCCATGGCTTTGTCCACTTTCAGTTTAGCAAGTTGTCCAACACCTCATCTTCTGTGAATGGTGTGGTATCTACTTCATTCCCATTTTTATATTTGGGAGTCACAGCTGGTCCATCTCCAGGATTTTCTTTAGTAAAAACAGAGCAGAAGTATTTGTTTAGCAATTTCGCTTTTTCAATGTCACTTTCCACGAGTCCTTTCCCAGCACTTCTGAGTCCTGCAATTCCAACTCTGATCGTCTTCCTTTCCCGAATATACCTGAAGAAAATTTTGTCGCCACCCTTAACATCTTTAGCCATCTTTTCCTCTGCCTTTGATTTTGCTATCCTTATTTCTCTTTTAGACTCTTTGCTTGATCCTGTATTCATTTCTGTGTTCTTCTGTTTGCAAGCTTTTGAATTTTTGCAAAAGCTGTGTTTTTTGCCTTTATTTGATCAGCCACGTCTTTGGAAAACCAAATAGGTTTCCTTCTCCTCTTGCTTTTATTTACTTTTCTTATATATTTATCTGTTGCCCCTTTATTGCCACCTTTAGTTTAGCGCGTTGCAATTCCACTTCCTTTATCTCCTTCCACCCCGTCATCTCCTCCTTTAAGTACTCGGCCATTTTATTGAAGTCAGTGTTCTTGAAGTTTAGGACTTTGAGCTTGCTATGATTGGCCTGTACCATGGCTTTTATCTCAAACCACATTGTGTGATGATCGCTGTTGCTCACAGGGGCACTCACGCAGACATTCGACACGCTATCACCGTTGGTGAACACTACATCCAGTGTTGAGCTTTCCCTGGTTGGTTCCATCACCATTTGTCTAAGTAAGGCATCTTGGAGAGCATCCACAATTTGTTTGCTTCTTTCCAGATGTGCAGAAGGAGTAATCCAATCCTTTGACACACAAAAGAATGCAGACCAATTAAAAAAGGAAACAGTAGGAAATAGTATAAAAACTGTGACAATGTCAAGACATAATTATTGGCACCCTTATAAACAATTCAAACCAGTTTGAACAGAAGAACCACATTCTCATTGCAGTAAAATTAGATGCATCTGTGATCAATTGTCAGTACTCACATGACTTGAATCAACCAATGAATGACTCCTTTAATGTTTACAATGGCTACATTCACTCCCTGTGGTGAAGACAAGAGAGCTGCCCATGAAGCCATTATCACCAAACATCAAACTTCAAAAGGGTACAAAGCCATCTCCAAAAACCTTGAGAATCCTGTCTCTACAATTTGCAATGTTATTAAAAAAAATTTCTGCTGATGGAACTGTCAAGAACCTCCCAGGACATGGTGGGAAGAGGAAAACTAATCCAAGAAGTCTTTGAAGATTAGTGTGAACATACAACACCTAAGAGCTTAAGGCTGACCTGGAGCAATCTGGAGTGGTGACTTAAACTTTCACTATATGCCGTGCACTAAACAAAGAAAGACTTCATGGGCAAAGGCTAAGGAGGACCCCACTGCTCAAAGACAGACACAAAAGGCATGCCTGATCTTTGCCCAAGTCCACCTTGAGAAACCACAATCCCTCTGGGAACACGTTCTGTGGACAGATGAAACCAAACTTGAGCTCCTTGACCATGCAGACCAGCGATACATTTACAGGAGAAGAAATAAAGCTTATAAGGAAAAACACATCTTTCCTACAGTTAAATATGGTGGAGGTTTCATAATGTTCTGGGGATGTTTTAATGCCTCAGGAACTGGAGGCCTGGAACATATTAAAGGAATCATGAAGTCAGAGGACTACAAGGTATTTTGGAGCAAAATGTGTTACCTAGTGTCAGAAAGCTAGCACTGCGTCATAGGTCATGGATCCTCCGGCAGGATAATGACCCAAAACATACATCCAAAAGTACAAAAGAATGGTTAAAGAGGAAAAAATGGACTATTTTAAACTAGCATCAATGAGCCCTGATCTCAATCCAATCGAGAACCTTTGGAAAGAGCTGAAATCTTCCATTGGTAAAAGGAATCCTGGAAACATTCATGAGCTGGAACAAATTGCATTTAAAGAGTGGGAGAAACTACCAGCAGGCAGATGTACGAAACTTACAGATGGCTATAAGGATTGTTTGGAGGCTGTCATCACTGCCAAGGGTTATGCAACCAAATATTAGTGAAGAGTGCCATTAATCCTGTCCAGGTCATCTAAGTTACACAGACATCTTTTTCATTGTTGTATACCTTTGATCATACTATTAAAATATTCTGATGACATACGGCTAGAATATTTTCATTTATTTCTCAAGATATTGTACACAATATACGTAAAATGCAAGGGTGCCAATGTTGATCACAACTATAGTATAGAAAATTCAAAAGGAATAAACTCTATGAGCCCAATAGTCAAAAGCACTTAACCAGTGAGCAACACCTACTAACCGGATAAGTGCTAGCTAGCGAGATACTCAGTGGCAATATCTGTTGCTATTTCGTCTGACCGCCTTAGCATTATCTGGATAGTGCTGCGATGGTTTAGGGGTAGAGCTGAGGAACAGTTCAGTTATCCAGTTAGCAGCAATATTTATCCCACTAAACGGATAACTATCCGCACAAAGTTAGGCCAGAACAAAGACGTCCCTAATTTTATCTGGTTAGCTATCTAGATGGCAAAGCTGCCTATCACTGCTATCTGTATAGTGGCTCCAATCACCACGGAATTTGGATATTCAGCGCCCGCCACTATCTACATACTGGGGTTGAATATCTGGATTATATTTATCTGCAGAGGACAGCATTTAAAAATAAACAGCAATTAAGCAGTGACCTCTCCACGTCCATTTTAGGCCAAGCAATATCTATCAACTATTTTTCCCCCACTCACTAGAATCCACCCAATATCATTAAGACGGCCACAGAACATTTCATTTATCTCAATTTCTTACCCATTTTTCAAACTAGTGCTCAATGTGTTTTACATAATAAAACAGACCACAGCATCAACACTTTCAATAAATAATGTAGAGATATCACCGTCACAGAGGAAGAAAAAGGACTCCCAGCAGTGAAAACATCAAGTACAAAAAAAACAGACAAAAGATATTAAACCAAACCAAAAAAGACAGACATCCTGTAGTCTCCTCCTGAAGGGACACTTACCTCAGTCTTGCTTTTTAGCCCTTTTTTCAGAGACTCCAATAAAGTGCGTTGGATTATTTCCTTGAATTCATCCTCTCTCCAGTCCACGGTGGCCAACTGCTTGATAATACTCATCAAGCAAAGACAGGCATTATCGCTCAGTGACATCTCGCCCAGCTAAAAAAGGAGACGGAAAACATTTTGGGGGTAATTTTATAAGGCAGCACCTAGTTTCAGGTACTAACAATATGCTTAAACGTCAGTATTTTAATCACAAGTTACAGTATTTTGTAACTTAAGCGTGTTCTTTAAAAAAAAAAAAAAACTAGGTATGTTGATTTATGCCAGGCCTAGGGGCTGACGTAAGTGCTTGTGCCTAGATTTTACGCTTGTTTTTGGCCACATACGACATGAATTTATAAAGAATAGTAGGTGCCTGCTTTTCCTTATTTATGTACTTAGCTAACTCACGCTTTCCAGTAGTAGTTCAAGGTGAGTTACAAACAGGCACTGTAGGGATGTGTCTGTCCCTGAAAGGCTTAGAATCTAAGGGGTATGTTTACTAAACGACAGTAGCAGACTCCATGCGATATCGGGGCCACGGCTCAAATATCGCAAGGAGTCCGCTACCGCCGTTTAGTAAACATACCCCTCAAGTCTGGACCTGAGGCAATGGAGAGCTAAGTGGCTTGCCCAAGGCCACAAGGAGTGGCCGTGGGATCTGAACCCTGGTCTCTTTGATTACCAGGCTGCTGCTGATAAAATAGGCTTCTGATAGGAGCTCAACTATAAAATTACCCTCCATATGGTTTTCAAAATATCGACCTCCAGTATGGATTTCAACCAGAAGAGGAGGAGGAAAGCTAACGGTACAAACTCTGCCCATGGGAAAAGCACAAGAACACAGCCAGGTTTATAACTGATTTCTTGGCCCATTTCTACTAATAAATCCCCACACCCTTCAAAATGACAGAAAAAGAAAAAATTCCCAAAATCAACATTAGTACTACCTAAAAGGCCTGCAGGTGTCATACACTGCCTCCGCTGTATGCAAATCTCTCTCAAGCATATTCACTATGGTTATACTGAAAACCTGACTGGCTAGGCGTGTCCTGAGGAATGGGTTGAGAGCCCCCTGCTTTAGATGAAGCTCCTATCAGCACACAGGTCAAGATAAAAAGATGTGCCACCATTTGGCACATTTATCCTTGGAAACGCAATCCCCCCACCCACCCCAATTTCATGCATTAGGCATTTGCATCTATGTGCCATTATAGTACAAACAGCTCCATATTAACACACTGTGTTTGCAGCTATCTGTTGGGGTATGCACAGCATTTCTCCAGAAGATAGAATACCGCAATTGCTAAAAGTGTGTCCCAGTACCACCATGGATGCACTACCACCCATTGAGATGGTGTTATCTGCACCCATGCTGTCTGCAACTTTGATGGTGATTGTGCATTGCAGACATACCCATTTTCCGCCCATATTCCAACCACTCTTGTAGTTACCGCAGGGACTTACAGATAACACAGAAAATCGCTGCATTGTTAACGCGGACTGACTGCTTGCGCTCTTAATCATGTTAACAGCCTAGCTTAGTGCACATGCTCCAAAAAGTGAAATAATTCTGTCCCTTATTTCTTTAAAAAAGCAATAAAAGCTGTATTACTATACCACGAGAGAGAGAGAAAAAAAATCAGACTGTCACTCTAGTTTTACAGATTATTACAAGTATGCCTGCCTTTGTTTCATTTTGCAGGCTTTTCTGGGGCTGCTTTATTGTACTGTGCGATATTTGCAAATAGTGCACTAGAAACGGATTTTTAAAAAATCAATTTTGGTGTGGGACTTTTGTGTTTCATTTTGAAATGAAATAAGCCCATTTTGATGTGTTTTCCTTTTGTTTCAAAACAAATGAACATCCCTACAATTTATAAAGCAAATATCCTCTGCCAAAAACCTAGTGTCCACAGATGTGCCAGAGTGACTGACCTCTATGGTATAGAAACAATTGAACATAATTGGAATTACGAAGTTCGTATCCAAGCTTTTCATCTCTTTGATGTGGGATGTGGCTCTCTGGAATGCAGTCAAGCGAAGATCAAAATCGATGTCATCCAAGTGTCTCTGGTCAAAGGCATTCATCTGAAAAGAACTCAGATTGTTAACACCAGCCCTGAACTGTTGGGGGGTTACCTTTCCAGCACCAGTTTCTTAACACTGTGTGGACGGCATCAGTAACTGAAGGAAACACGAGAGAGCAGTGCTAATCAATGCATACCTTAACGACCACATCTGTAATGTATTTTAAGCCATTTTCCAAATCAGATAAGACCTAGGTGGGGAAAAAGTAAAAAGCAGCATCAACTGAAATATGCTATTCTAGAACATAATTTTAACATCTCATGTAAAAATCTCACTAATAGTGGTCAAAAAGAAAACAAAACATGTTACTGAATGATATTGACCCTGGTAGGAACATTAAGAAGCAGTCGCCACCTAACCTGTTGGGTCAATGAGGCCTATTACCCGTAGAAGCTTTAATTTACACTGATGCCATGGGAACTCAATGTAGGCTATGTTTGGACATCTCTCTCCATCTTTACCATACTTCTCAGCCGACTGAGTCACTAACCAGTTAGGTTTCTGTGACATCTGGCAGCTAAATGAGTAAGTCTATCGAAGTCCATGGACTCCTATAATAGCTGGGAAGGAGACCGATTGTTCCTCTGTGTATTATCTTTGCAATTAATTGGAATGAAAAAGTTAACATGACATTCTTCCGAACAAGAGCTTCACCAGGGTGCCCAAGAAAACTACTCAGAAGGACAGAACAGTAGGCACAATACAGCTTGATCATACTCTTCCTGATGCTCATGTTCCTCTTCTCACAGTTGAAGGCACATGCGAGCCTAAGACACTGAAGTCTTCAGCACTGGCACACAAATTTTTAAAAATTTTTAGTTAAATAAAAAAGTTTAAAAAACGCTCATTATAGTAGACTACTACGGCTTTCACACTTTTTTTTTTAAAATTTTTGAATTACCTGGAAAGTTGCACAAAGAATTTGCCGAGAAAGCTTGTTCTGAATAACCATGAACAGTTTGCCCAGAGGTCTGAGGAAAACCGTGGGGTTGAAACAGTGCCTTAACAGGTTCTGCACAGTCTCCAAAATATCAATCTCTGTGTCCTGGAAAAACAAATATCCTTGGATTTAACTGTTCAAAAAAAAAAAAGGGCCAAGAACTAGCTACAAATATAAAAGGCACAAAGGCAAATCTTCTTGTTTCTCTAGATAATGTATTTCAGCATGTGGTTATTTTTATGTAATGCTAGAGAACTTCTATGTCTTCCCAGTTAAAGCATTAGCTTAGTTAGTTTATGTCAAGCACATGTCAAAAAGAAGGAGAGATTATCCCTGCATATGGCTGATGCCATCACTGTCCCTGTCTGCTTCTGAATTACAATCAGGCCCAGCTGAAGAATAAATTTCGCACTGTAACACAAGTTGCCTTTCCTTAAAGCAGATTCTATGGCAGTCTCTCTCCCTCACCCTTCATGTCAGCAGAGCAATGCTTCAATGCTTGTCAAACTCAGGTGAGCACAAGGGCACAAACTATATGTTAATGAGTTTCTTTTCAATCTTGACCTTCAAAATAAATTCTATCTAATGTTGTCTTTGAACCCCTCTCCAGACATGTGAATGTCATGTGTGATTCCTGATCTTAAGCCTTGGTATCACTGCTTTAGCTAAACCATACAAGGCTTTATAAAACTCAACAAACTCTAAGTACCAGGTCACCATGCTACCCAGAAATTTCAGAGGAACCTGGGATTTTTGCATCCTGCGCCCACCACTGGAACCTCTGCTCCCTTACAGTTATCAAATGGGTCTCAGAGTTTGGGCTGCATGGTGTCAAACGCCTGTGCTGATCTCATAAAACCAGAGACTATAAGATGAGAATGAGGCGTTCAGGCACTGCGTGGTTCAGACTCACGCAGAGCATTCAGTGCCAGACAAGAACAGTTCTTCAAGGGCAGTAATCAACAAGATGAAGAGGAACTGGGTAGACGTGCAGGGGTGAGTTGAGAAGTGCATGGCTGCAGGATTGCTGGAACTGGCTTGCTGACTGGAAGATGGCCGGGTTGGGGAGGATGGATGGCTGGGGGATGATTTGGGACAAGGCAGCTTTGAGCAAAGGATATTTCTAAGGACAGGGCTGCTGTGCTTTACAAAGCTTCTTCTCTTAGCAATCAGGTCTAAAGGGGCTATGACAGACTTCAGAGGAGGAACCTCAAAAACGTTGGAGCCATCAGCTGAAAGTTCCTTCAACCTCTTCCCTTCCCTTTCAACTGCTTTTCAATGTTAGTGGGGATGATGGGAAAGTCAGGAGGGCTCTCATCCGCTGCCTCTTTGCAGCCCAAATGCATGATCCTACACATTTTACCATTAAATCTCAGCTGCCAAATTCTCAACCATTCTTAAAGCTTTGCTAGATCCCTTCTCATGTTATCTACTCCTTTCTGGGTGTCAACTCTATTGCAGATTTTGTTATTATCCGCAAAGAGGCATAATTATGCAATAGCTTGTCCACAATTTGTTAGTGATATTGCAGGTGGACTGTTGGGTAAAGTTTGCCTCTTTGCAAATGATACCAAAATCTGCAATAGAGTAGACACCCAGGAAGAAGAAGATAACATGAGGAAGGATCTAGTGAAGCTTGAAGAATGGTCAAAATTCTGGCAGCTGAAATTTAACGCTAAAAAATGCAGAGTCATGCATTTGAGTTTAAAAAAAAATCCAAGGGAGCACTATAGTTTTGGAGGTGAAGTACTTCTGTTCATGAAAGAAAAGCGGGACCTGGGCATGATTGTTTCTTATGATCTCAAGATGGCTAAACAGATAGAGAAGATGACAGCGAAGGCCAGAAGGATACTTGGGTACACTGGGAGAGGAATGGCCAGCAGGAAGGTGGTGGTGATAGTGACTCTGTATAAGTCTTTGGTGAGAATCCATTTGGAGTTTTATGTGAAATTCTGGAGACCACACCTTCAAAAGGATATAAATAGGATGGAGTCGGTGCATAGGGTGGCTACCAAAATGGTCAGCAGGCTTTGTCGTAAGGCATATGGGGGAGAGGCTTAAAGATCTCAATATGTATACTTTAGAGGAAAGGCAGGAGAGGGGTGATATTATAGATACATTTATTTATTTATTTACATTCTCTTATATACTGCGCTATTCTGCATCAGTGCGGTTTACATTGAACAAACTGAAATTACATTGAACAGGGCATTATAACTTGGAGATAACTATTTTACAGGGAACATGGGCTATGGAGGGTTAAGTGGCTTGCCCAAGACCACAAGGAGCACCTGTAGGACTAGAAACCCCAGTCCTTCCGGCCCAAGGTTGCTGTCCTCTAGTGGGATTTGAACCCCCAACCTTCTGGCCTGAAGTACCTTGCCCCAACCACTGGGCCACTCCTCCACTCCTCCATATTTAAATATCTCTGTGGCATAAATGCCTAGAGGGAGAGTCTCTTTCAATTGAAAGAGAGCTGTGCAATGAGGAGGCATGGAATGAAGGTGAAAGGGGATAGATTCAAGACTAATATGCGGAAATATTTCCTTACGGAAAGAGTGGTAGATGCAGGGAATAGCCTCCCAGTGGGGGTAAGTAGGGACAAGGACAGTATCTAAATTCAAGAAAGCATGGTACAAACAAAGAAGATCTCTAAAAGAAAAAAAGAAAGGGGACTGTACTAGTTGGTATGGAAGGACAGACTGGATAGGCCGTATGGTCTTTATATGCCATCATATTTCCATGTCTTGTTTGCATCCAAACAAAATTTGTTAAGGCTTAAGATCTAACCAGAAAAATGAAACGCTAAGAAAGTAATCTTTTATGTGAACTCTTATTTTTATTGTAAACCGCTTTGTTCCTTGGGAAAGGCAATATAGAAAATTCAATAAACCATAAACCATGCTCCAGCCGAGGTATTTCCCTTAATATGGTAGGGACAACTGCTAGGGCAGCATGCTAGGGCTTTAACAAAGGTAAATGCCCGAGAAAGGAAATATTTGCCCCATCTGACTTTTGAAAAAAGACTGGAAAATTTCAAAGGAGACAAACCAACTACAGCAATAGAGATGAGAATGCAAAGAACAGAGATTAATAAATGGTACCAACAAACTACAATATTTGAAGAGAATCTATTAAAAGGTGAAATTAGGCCTTACCTGCTAGGGCCATCTCGCTCTCTAGTCCCCGGGAAGTAGAGGGTCTGGGAGAGACCTGATCCTTACTGTATGGATTGAGCAGAGGTGGCATGGTCCCTAACTCCCTTACCTCCCCTGCAGACGAGCTCTGACCCTCCTGGGAATGAGACGCACTCCCCACTGCTCCTGAGGAGCCTGAACGCCCCAACAAACCTGCCTCGCTATCCTGTAGCCAATGCTCAGCAGTCCAGGCCTCCTCGCAGCCGCGGCAGATGCCCGCCTCAGAGACTCACCTGCAATTCCCTGAAGAGCTTTGTTCCTGCTAGGAGGCTTCTAAGTTTAAAAAAAAAGACAAAAAAGCCCCGTCACCTCCAATCCTGTGCTCCTTTGGGGTTTCCTTTTGCTCTCTTGTTTACTTCTCCCTTTCCTTTTCTTTTTATTTTTCTGCTGAGCTCGTGTCAATGAGGACCCAGGAAGCAAATAAAATAATAAACTGCGGTGGCTAAAAACCCCAGTGACCGGAGAGTCTTCACCTCCCCCTGTCACTGCTACCTGCTGAGCCTGCTCTACAAGATGGCTTCCCGCACTGCTGAGAAACCTGCTCTAAACCAGGCAGTTACTAGCAGCGCTCCAACGAACAAGCCCTCCAGGACCTGAAGCTTCTGCCACTTTCCCTTGCTGATCGCACTCTCTCTGGGAAGGAAAATCCTATTTTGTGCCTCCTCCACCTTTTGCTCAGTCCCCCATCCTAGGCTTCTGCATGGAGGCGGGAACTGCAAACACGGTCTGACAGAGTGCTACCTACGGGTCTTCTGTTCACTCGTGGCTCCTCACCCGAAGACTGGTTGAGGAGCCGCTGCCACTTCTAGCACCAGCCTTTAGCACACAAGCCCCCTCCTTCCAACAGGGGGAGGGGGCCCCCCTTTCCTTTTTTTTTTTTCCTTCTTGCAAATTAGCCTCGCAGGTCCCTGCACGTCCTAAGATTCAATTTTTTTTTAAGAAAAGGTAAAGTGCCGATCACTTTGAAAAAAGCATAGTTACTCACTTGTAAACAGGTGTTCTCCAGGGAGAGCAGGAATCAGTCCTCACATATAGGCGACGTCGGCACAGAAGGAGGCCACGCGGAGCATTTCCCCAACTTTCAAAGAAAGCCTTTGGGAATGCCACCACACATACGCTGTCCCCATCCCACCCAAAGGTGCCATCTTACTCAGTCAAATGCCATAGCTATAGCCCCTTCAAGAAGATGGCAAAAATATACAGTAACTCCAAGGGGAGGAGGGAGACTTGTGAGGACTGATTCTTACTGTCTGTGGAGAACACCTCTTACAGGTGAATAAAGCATAGTTACTCACCTGTAACAGGTGATCTCCGGGAACAGCAGGAATTTAGTCCTCACATATGGGTATCGTCAGTACTGACGGAGCCTGCATGGGAATGCTTCCCAGTGTCCAATTAGAAAGCTTCTGGGAGCATCCCACAGCACCTGCGTGCTGCCTTCCCGCATTTCCCAACTGTTCTCTCCAGTTGAGTTTTAAAGCTGAGACAAAGAGAGAGAGAGGGAAAGGGAAAGAGATAGATAGAGAGATACAACTCCTAGGGGAGGTGGGTGGGTTGTGAGGACTAAAGTCCTGCTGTTCCCGGAGATCACCTGTTACAGGTGAGTAACTATGCTATCTCCAGGAACAAGCAGGAATGTAGTCATCACATATGGGGACTCCCTAGCTTTAGATGCCAGGGAGAGACCCCAGAAGTTGTGCGTCCCTGGAAAGGCTCCACTTCCCCCATGGATCTCTGGCATCCTACAAGGGATGGTGGGTAGGAGTTGATTAGGTATGGAACAGGTGTAGGAGAACAGCCTGACCAAACAAGGCATCCCGGCGGGAGTCCTTATCCAAACAGTAATAGGCTGTGAAGGTATGAACCGAGGCCCAGGTGGCTGCTCGACAGATGTCGTCCATAGACACAGAGTGCAGATGAGACATTGAAGCTGCCATGGCTCTCACATTGTGAGCTGTGAGATGGCCCTCCAGAGGAAGATTCTTACTCTGATAGGCAAAGGATATACACTGAGCAATCCAGTTAGATAGTGTTCTCTTGGAGACTGGAAGTCCCAAATGAGAAGGATCAAAAGCAACAAAGAGTTGAGAGGACTTTCTATGTTGCTATGTTCTTTGTAAGTAAAAGGCTAAAGCTCTTTTACAGTCCAAAGTATGAAGGTTTCTTTCTGCATTTGATGCATGAGGCCTTGGAAAGAACACAGGTAGGTAGACCGCTTGGTTTAGATGAAAAGGCGAGACCACCTTTGGCATAAAGCGTGGATGAGTCCTAAGGACTACCTTGTCATGATGGAACCTTGTATAAGGTGGATCAGCTACTAATGCCTGTAACTCACTGATGCGACGTGCTGATGTGATTGCAATGAGAAAGATAACCTTCCAAGAAAGGAATTTCAATGAGGTAGTAGCTAAGGGTTCGAAAGGTGGCTTCATGAGCTGACCAAGAACCAGGTTTAAGTCCCATGCCACCGGTGGTGGCCTAATGGGAGGCTTAGTTAGAAGGCGGCCTCTCATAAATCTTGCCATAACAGGATGAGAGGAAATAGGTTGTCCATTTAGAGGCTTGAAAGAAGCTGCAGTAATTCCAGAGGTATCGCAAGGGGGTTAAGACCCTTCTGCGAACACCATATCGTAAACCTTTTCCACTTGAAAGCATAAGAGCGTCTTGTGGAAGACTTCCTGGAAGCATAAAGGATATCCTTTACTTGCTGAGGAAGATTAAGATCATGAAGATCTAGGCCTTCAGCAACCAAGCCCTGAGATGCAGAGACTGGGGATTGGGATGCCATAACATCCTGTCCTCCTGGGACAGGAGATCAGGAGCAGACCCTAACTCCAGGGAGGGAGCTTGAGAGAGATGTAGAAGCAGAGGGTACCACACTTGCCGTGGCCAATGTGGAGCTATGAGAATCATACAGCCTCTGTCTCTCTGAAGCTTGAACAGGGTTTTGGGAATTAGGGGAATGGGTGGAAAGGCATACAGGAAGTCTTGACCCCAGTAAAGGAGGAAAGCATCACTGGCCTGAGCCCCCTGAGCTGGGGTTCTGGAACAGAACCGGGGAAGTTTGGCATTCCACGGACTTGCAAAGATGTCTATGTCCGGGGTTCCCCAAATTTGAAAAATCTTGGCTACCTGGTCTGCATGCAGAGACCACTCGTGTGGAAGCAGAACTCGACTGAGTCTGTCTGCCCAAGAGTTTTGTATGCCTGGAAGATACACCGTCAGGAGATGAATCTGATGCTCTCTGGCGAGGGCGCATAGTCGCAAAGCTTTGTTGCAAGGCGACAGAGAGCCTGTTCCCCCCTGCTTGTTCACATAGAACATGGCTACTTGATTGTCCGTATGAATGAGGACTGTCTTGTAGCTGAGCAGGGTGTGGAACACTCGAAGAGCAAGGAAGATTGCTCTGAACTCCAAGAGATTGATATGTAGATGAGTCTCCTGTGGAGACCAGGTGCTCTGGGTGGAGAGGTCTTGCAGATGAGCTCCCCAACCCATCGGAGAAGCATCTGTTGTGAGAGTTGCCTGGGGTAAGGGTTGTTGAAAAGGGGACCCCAGCAACAGGTTTTGAGTGGACTTCCACCACTGGAGGGACAAAATAAGACGACTTGTGTTTGCTATTTTGTCTGACAGGCATCCTGATGCCGGGGTCCACTGAGTGGATAAAGTCCACTGGGCTGCCCTCATATGGAGGCGAGCACAGGGAACCACATGCACAGTAGATGCCATGTGGTCTAGTAGTTGTAGCATTTCTCGGGCAGTGAGATGAGGCTTTAGCACTGCTTGAGAAGCTAACTGCACCATGCGAAGGCAACGGGCCTGGGGGAGATAGGCCCTTGCCTTTCTGGTATCCAGCAAAGCTCCTATGAACTCTAAAGCCACCCATACCAACCCACTCTGGACTGCCTTAAACACCACAGCAAGAATTATCCAATCAGCAAAAAAACAAGACCACATCAACCCAATCCTGAGAGAGCTACACATACTCCCTCTGGAAGCACGAATCAAGTACAAGTCCGCCCTACTCACCCACAAAGCTCTCAACCAAACCCAAACCTCCCAACTCTGCACACTACTGACCAGACCATCCCACAACAAAGCAACCAGACAAACCACCAACAACTCCCTCACCATCCCCCACAAAAGGACAAAATGCAATCAACGAACCTGCAAGAGCCTTCGAACTCTACGCCCCATCCATCTGGAACTCTCTACCGAATCACATCAGAAACAACAAAGACCCCTTATCGTTCAGGAAACAACTAAAAACCACAATATTCCAGGAATACCTCAGACCAGAAACAAACACCCACCAATGAGACTGTAGCTCAATGTGTATGTTTACGTCCCAACTATTTGTTAAAATCATGAATGTTGGCCCACCTGGTGACGGCACATACCCTAAAACTGATTATTGTCCCCCCCCCTCGTTCAATGTTCCACCGCTTTGACCCAGTGAAAAGCGGGATATAAATACAGCTAAATAAATAAAGACTGAGTGGGAGTTAGACTGGATTTTGGGATGTTTATTACCAGACCCAAATACTGAAGAATACGCATTGTGCAGGATAGAGAAGTCCTGGCCTCTGACTCTGTTGGGGCTCGAATGAGCCAGTCGTCTAAGTAGGGGAAGACGAATATCCCTAGAGTGCGGAGAAATGCTGGTACCACAGCCATGCATTTCGTGAACACCCTTGGTGCTGAGGCCAGGCCAAAAGGAAGCACCTTGTATTGGTAGTGCTTTCCTTGAAAAAGGAACCGAAGGAATCTTCTGTGAGTTGGATGGATGAGAACATGGGTGTACGCATCCTTGAGATCTAGAGAACAAAGCCAATCCTGACTCTGAAGGTATGGCAGCAGAGTTCCCAGAGAAATCATCTTGAATTTCTCTTTGACAAGGAATTTGTTCAATTCTCTGAGGTCCAAGATAGGCCTGTATCCCCCTGTTTTCTTTGGGATAAGGAAATAGTGGGAGTAAAAACCTGTACCCTGCTGATGGATGGGTACACTTCTTCTATTGCTCCTTGGGCAAGAAGCATAGTGACCTCCTGACCTAACAGGTTGATGAGAGAGGTCAGAGAATTGAACTGCCTTATCATTGTGGGAGGGGGCATGCTCAAAAAATGAAGCTTGTACCCCTCTTTTATAATGGAGAGTGTCCAATGCTCTGCTGTTATCTGCCCCCATCTGGGGGCAAAGTGACACAACCTTCCTGGAATGGTGGAAGGTTCTGGTCCAATGAGAGCCAGGAAGGCTAAGTTCTCTAGCTGAAAGTCAAAGGCCTTGTGGAGGCTGAGAGTGCTGGGATGGCTGAGGCTTAGCAGTCTTTGCTTTTTTGGGTGGTTGCTGACCTTTCCTGACAAGCTGGCCTGCAGAACGTCCCTGCTGAGAATAAGCAGGATAATATCTTTTGTTTTTAGAAAAGAATGGTTTCTTGAAAGATTTCTTTCTAGCAGGATCAGCTGTGGACTTGGATAATCTATCCAAGGTGGAGTTGTCAGTATCCAACTCATTGGCTTTTTCCTGCCAATCTTTACCAAACAGGTTCTCACCAGTACAAGGGATATTTCCCAGTTTGTCTTGTACCCAGAGCTCCAGTTCAGATGCCTGGAGCCAAGCAATTCTACGTGCACGTATGGCAAATGGCAGAGGTTCTGCTTATGCACTCAAAACAGTCAAAAGCTGCACGGTTGACAAATTTAGAAACATCTTGGGCATGTTTGACCAATGTGAGAAAATCCTGCCTTCTATCCTCAGGAAGAAGAGGACTCAAAGCCTCTAAATCACCTGTGACTTCCTTTAGGAACATTCCCATGTATAGACTATAGGAACTGATCCTGGCAGAAAGCATGGAAGCTTGGAAGACACGACGTCCAAAAGCATCCAAAGTTCTGCACTCACGTCCTGGAGGATTAGAGGTATGCCTCTTTGCACTCTTGATCCTTCTCATAGCTGATTCCACTACAATAGAGTGGTGAGGAAGCTGAGTTTTTTGGAAACCAGGACAAGGAGGTACTCGATACAGAGTATCCAGTCTACGAGAATGAGGCGAGGTAGTAAGAGGTGTCTCCCACATTCTTAACATGAGATCATGCAAGATCTCATGGATGGGCAAGGTAGCTGCCTCCTTAGGAGTTTTGGGATATTGTAAAATTTCCAACTCCTTTGCTCTGGGCTCTGTTTCAGGGGCCACAGTAATGGACAGACCCCGAGCCACCTCCCTGATAAAATCCTGAAAGGAAATATCCTCTGGAGGAGACATCCTGCACTTAGGGGAGGAGGGCTCCTCTGGGAGAAGCATTCCTGCATTGACAGAACTATCAGAATCCTCAGATTCTTCTGAGGACTCGAAGTACCACCTGTCCAGATGCTCTTGAAGAGCCCGATACCCGTACCGACCGAAGTCAGTACCGGGAGTAATTGGTACCGGAGTATCGGTACCGGAGTATCGGTACCGGAAGGCATCGGATGACTGGGTGCTGGCAATGCGGACACCGATGTCGATGCTATCGGTGCCGGTACCGATACCGGCGCAGGAGTCGGTGCCGGTTGAAATGTCTGATGTGATTCTGAGGCATTGATGCCGTAAGGAGAGCCGCCAGACTGCACTCAATAGTCAGGACTCTCTGGTCTATCGACGCTGCCGATGCCTGGATGTCGGTACCAGAGAAGATCGTCGGTACCCCAGAGCATGGCACCAGTAGTTCTGCCGAGGCTGAGGCCTCAAGAACGTCCTGGAGCCCCGATAATGCTTTGGAAGTCGAAGCCTCCCGCCGGGGCAATTTTGCCGGTGCAGAATCCTCAAGGGCAACGCCAGAGGCATCTCAATGCTTAGGAGATCTACCCTTTGAGGACCGGCTAGACTTGTGTTTAGTTACCTGAGATCCACGGGAGGAAGACGAAGCCCTGGAAGACATCGATGCCACTGAAGCTGCATCAGAGGGAAACAGGGTACTGAGCTTGGCAGCTCGGTTCTGTTGACCTCTCTTGGACATCATGGCACAGGCCATACATTCCGAGATGGAATGGTCAGGACCTAAACATTTCAGCCACCACTCATGGGTGTCGGTGACGGAGATGGTACCACCACACTTGGTGCACTTTTTAAAACCCGAAGAGGGTTTTTCCATTGTGGAAAAAATCTTGGGCCTAAGGCCCAAAAAGGCACGTGCACCTGGAAAAAATGGGAAAAAAGTACTAAGAATTTTTTTTTTTTTAAAGAAAAGAAAGAAAGAAAGAAAAACCGGCGGTACTGGTAAAGCGTCGAGGAAGGCAGACGCGACCACAAAAAAGAAGGAAAATTGTCTGCGGTGACAGGAACACGACCTGCTGGCTCCGCGGAAAACGAAGAACTGGAGAGAGGTAGTTGGGAAAGGTGGGAAGGCAGCACGCAGGCGCTGTGGGATGCTCCCAAAAGCTTTCTAATTGGACGCTGGGGAGCGTTCCCGCGCAGGCTCCGTCGGTACTGACGATACCCATATGTGATGACTACATTCCTGCTTGTTCCCTGAGATTTAAAATTCTCCAGGACAAGCAGGAAGTCAGTCCTCACATATGGGACTTCCTAGCTACAGGCTACTGAGGATCTGTAGGAAAACACATGGCATCTCCGTGAGCAGTTGCCAGTGAAAGCCGAAGGCAGCTCGAGGACTCCGGGTCCATGGATGACCATGCTCCCAGTAGCCAGAACAAGAAGGATTGGAGGGCGGGAGTTGCCAAACAGATTACAGAATACAGCCTGGCTGAAGGCGGCGTCCAGATGGGACTCTCTCCAGGCACTAATGCACCGTGAAGGTGTGAATGGAAGATCAGGTGGCGGCCCGGCAGACCTCTGCCAGTTGCACAAAGCGCAAACTAATGACAGACATTGCCATCACTCGGACATAGTGAGCTGTGACTCGGCATTCTAGGGGAAACCCGGCCTGGGCCAGGACCAAGGTGATGCAGTCTGCCACCTAGATGGACAAGGTACCCTTGGTGACCATCAGCCCCAAGCAGCTGGGGTCGAAGGAAACAAAGAGCTGCCCGGATCTGCGGTGGTCCCAAGTCCGCTGCAGGTAGAAAGAGAGAGCACTCTTACAATCCAGGGTGAGGAGAATTGCCGACGCCCGGTCGGTGTGGGGCTTTGGGAAGAAAGTGGGCAGCACTATCTCTTGATTGAGATGAAAATCTGAGACGACCTTCGGAAGGAACTTGGGGCGAGTCCGCAGGGCCACCTGGTTCCTATAGAACCTCGTGTATGGTGCCTTGGCCATCAGTGCCTGGAGTTCACCAACTCTCTGAGCGGAGGTGAGAGCTATCAAGGAGGCCACCTTCCATGACAGGTGCCACAGCGGGCAGGTAGCCATGGGCTCAAAGGGCGGTTTGGTTAGCTTCATAAGGACCACATTGAGGTCCCATTCTGCTGGAGGAGGGTGGGTAGGGGGCTTGGAAAGAAGCAGGCCTTGAATGAAAAGAGACAAGCAGTATCCCCCAAAGAGGTTTGCCCTCAATGGGGTGGTGATTCGCTGAGATGGTACTCAGGTGAACCCTGACCGAGTTAAACTTCAGCCCAGACTGCGAGAGGTAGAGCAGGTACTGCAAGACCAAACTGGTAGGGCATGAAAATGGGTCCTCTTGGAGATCTGAGCACCATACTGAGAACAGACGCCACTCGAAGGTGTAAGCCCGTCTGGTCGAGTCCTTTTGTGAGGCCAAAAGAATGTCCTCAATCTCCACAGGGAGATGGTAGGAGGCTAGAGCGACCCACTCAGCCGCCAAGCTGTGAGGGACAGGGACCTCAGATTGGGGTGAAGAAGCAGACCTTCCTCTTGTGTCAGCAGCTCTGGTGAGAACCCGAGCTGGACTGGGGGCTCTGTCGAGAGACGGAGCAGCAGGGGAAACCAAGGCTGCCTGGGCCACCTCGGGGCTATGAGAATTATTGAGGCCCTGTCCCGCTAGACCTTGAGAAGGGTCCGGGCAATGAGGGGCATGGGGGGGGGGGAAAGGCATATAGAAACCCCATGTCCCATTTACTCCGGAGTCTCCCAAGGAGTTGGTTAAGAATCACAGGTAAAGAAAATAACAGCTAAATGCACAAAAAAAACCCAGTTTTCCAATAAATCCAGGCGAATGTTTTTATAGAAGCTCCTTATCGTCCCTCCAGTCCAGTCCCACGCCTCTGGGTTGTCAACAGTCTCCAACAGCTTGGAGACTGAGCATGTCATTCTTTTGATGACATCAGCATAGGCAGCTGGCACCCCCTACCAGCCCCAGTAAACTCAGTCTCTAAGCAGCTGGAGCGGTGATCCAGCAGGATCCTCCGGCCACGCGAGTGACACCTGTGTCCTCAAACAGCGCAGCGCCTCTTCCAGCATTGGGGGACTCCGGACCTGGACCTCTTTGCAAGCCCGGCAAACTCGCAGCTTCCTCGGTTCTGCAGTCCCCTCCCGCACCCGAGCAGGGTGGCACCCAGCTAGTGAGGTTTTAAGCAAAACAATAATGAATATGCATGAGAGAAATATGGAAATTACACTTACCTGGTAATTGAAGTTCCTGGAGGGTCCAGTTTAGTCCTCTACTTCCGGGTAGTGCACCTCCTCCTGCAGCAAGGAGACTGGACCAATCAAATCCTTAGAATCGTAGCCTGCTTCCCGCTGGAACTCCCATGAGCCCTCCAGTGAACTAGTAACAAAGCAGACTGAAGACAGAACAGGTTAAGGAAAGGTCTAAAAACTAGAAAAGGTCCCCCCAAAACGTTGCATAACCCCCTCCCCAAACGAGAGGGCTGAAACGTTGCACCTTGCTTCCGCACCCTGTCCGCATACTGACAGGCAACACCGGGAAGCTGAAAAAGGAGAAAGGGAAAAAACTCCAGGGCAGAAAACCCCTGGAAGGCTTAGCCAAGGGAGATGGACTCCATCATGCGCCTTAACTACTTAGTTGGAATTCTTTGAGAAGGAGCCATTAAGGCATCTGACCACCGAGCAAAAAACGTCCAAAACGCGCCGCCAAGACAGAACATAAGAAAAATCTCGGGTGGGAATGAGGACTAAACTGGACCCTCCAGGAACTTCAATTACCAGGTAAGTGTAATTTCCATTTCCTGAGCGGGTGTCCAGTTTAGTCCTCTACTTCCGGGATGTACCAGAGCAGTCACCGACGGGGGGGGGTCTTGGCAGGCGGCGCGCAAAACCGCAGACCCAAAACTGGTATCCTGAGCCGCTGCCACATCCAGCCGGTAATGTTTACTAAAGGCATGGAGGGAGGACCACGTTGCCGCTCGACAAATGTCCTGAGGGGAAACAAGACTATGCTCCGCCCAAGACGTGGCCTGTGCCCTAGTGGAATGAGCTCGCAGCTCTAAGGGAGCAGACTTTCCCTGCAAAAGATAAGCGGACGCAATGGCCTCCCTAACCCACTGAGATATGGAGGCCTTAGCCGCCGCCTCTCCTTTTCGCGGGCCCCCAAACAACACGAACAAACGATCAGACTTTCGAAAGAGCGCAGACACTTTAATATACTGACGTAAGACCCGACGAACATCAAGCTTATGAAGCACTGAGTCGGCCTCGGAAGAAGACTCCGAGGAGAAAACGGGCAAAACCACGGGCTGATTAATGTGAAAAGGAGAGACCACCTTAGGCAAGAACGAAGGGACGGTCCGCAAAATCACTCGATCCCTAAGAAAGGATAAAAAGGGTGCTCGACAAGACAGCGCCTGAAGTTCCGAGACACGGCGCGCCGAGCAGATGGCCACAAGGAAAACGGTCTTCAAAGTTAAGTCCTTCAGAGAGGCCTTGCGAATAGGCTCAAAGGGCGCCCGAGTCAAGGCCTGTAAAACCAGGTTCAAATCCCAGGGAGGCAAGGCAACCTTGCGAGAGGGACGCAAGCGAAATACAGCTGTGAGAAAACGCCGAACGTCTACATGAGAGGAAAGAGAGACGTCGTCTATGTTGCCGCGGTAGCACGCAAGAGCGGCAATCTGGACCTTTAACGAACTAGCGGCCAGACCTTTGTCGAAACCGTCTTGTAAAAAGTTAAGAATGACCGCAATGGAAGAAGTAGCAGCCCGGACCGCATGCCGAGAACACCAATCCTCAAAAATCCGCCAAATGCGAATATAGGTGAGGGAGGTAGAAGGTTTCCGCACACGCAGAAGGGTGGAAATAACCGCTGGGGAATATCCTCTCTTCCTCAACCGAGCCCTTTCAATGGCCATACCGTAAGCGAGAACCGATCCACCTGAGGCATGCGCAGAGGCCCCTGCACTAGAAGATCTTTCAGGGGCGGGAGCCGCCATGGCACGCCGTCGAGCAGACGCACCAGATCCGCGTACCACGGACGACGAGGCCAATCTGGAGCTACTAACAGAACCTTTCCGCGGTGGGCCTCGATGCGCTGCACCACTCTGCCAATGAGAGCCCACGGCGGAAAGACATACAGAAGGGCGCGCACGGGCCACGGTTGGAGGAGCGCGTCGATCCCCTCGGACATCGGTTCCCTTCGCCTGCTGAAGAAACGACTCGTCTTGGCCGACGCGAAGGTCGCCATGAGATCCATGATGGGCCGACCCCACCGATGAACTATTTGGGCAAAAACCTGCGGGTTGAGCTCCCATTCCCCGGCGACTACTTTTACACGACTCAGGAAATCTGCCATGACATTGTCCTTGCCTGCGATATGCGCTGCCGAAAGAGCCAGGAGTCGCGATTCCACCCAAGTGAACAGCGCGTCCGCCTCGACCTCCAGGGGCAGGCTGCCTGTGCCGCCCTGCCTGTTGACATACGCCACCGCCGTTGCGTTGTCCGACAGAACACGAACCGCTCGACCGCGGACTGACCCCTCGAAGGCAAGCAGCGCTAGTCGGATCGCCCGCAGCTCGAGCCGGTTGATCGACCACCGAGCCTCCAGAGGAGACCAGGTCCCCTGCGCAAACAACCCCTGACAGTGGGCCCCCCAACCGGAGAGACTCGCATCCGTGATGACCGGCAACCAGAGAGGCTGTTCCAAGGGAGCTCCCGACTGAAGGGACAGCGGTGATAGCCACCATTGCAATGCCAGGCGTACCCAGCGGGGACACAACAATCGACGGCTGAGAGAGTCCGACTGATGAGACCAACGACGCAACAGGGCCCGCTGAAGAGGTCGCATATGAAACCGGGCCCAAGGAACCACTTCCAGGGTCGACGCCATGGTTCCCAACACTCGGAGGTACCACCAGGCCGATGGAGCGGGATCCGCTAGGAACATCCGCAAGAGGTGACGCAAATTCTGGGCACGGCGAAGCGGGAGAGACACAATCCCCAAGGCCGTATCGAAGCAAACCCCCAGATATTCGAGATGCTGAGTCGGCACAAGCTGACTCTTGGATAAATTGATTACCCAGCCGAGATCCTGTAACAGACGCACCACTTTGTCCGTGGCCTGTAGACTTTCCTCCGCGGACTTCGCTCTGATTAACCAATCGTCGAGATAGGGATGCACCAGCACACCCTCCTTGCGTAAGGCCGCCGCGACCACCACCATCACCTTTGTGAAAATGCGAGGAGCGGTGGCCAGGCCGAAAGGCAGCGCCTGAAACTGGAAGTGACCCCAAGGAAACGCAAAGCGAAGAAACTTCTGATGGCCGGCCCGAATGGGAATATGCAGATAGGCCTCGGTGAGATCGAGAGAAGTCAAAAACTCTCCCTTGCGCACGGCGACAATGACGGACCGGAGAGTCTCCATCCGGAAATGAGGAACCCGAAGACAACGGTTCACGCCCTTGAGATCGAGAATAGGACGAACCAACCCGTCCTTCTTTGGCACCACGAAATAGATGGAATAACGACCGAGCCCGCGCTCGTTCGCCGGGACCGGGACAACGGCTCCCAGCGCTAACAAGCGCCGTAACGTCGCCCGAATGTCGAGCTCCTTCTGCGCCCCTTTGCAGGGCGAGAGGACAAAGGAATCTTTTGGAGGGATGGCAAAGTCCAACGCATAACCGTCCCGAACGATCTCGAGGACCCAACGGTCCGAAGTAATGTGGGCCCAAGAGGGAAGAAAGTTCCGAAGACGTCCGCCGATAACTGGAATTCCCTCCGGAGCCCGCCTCATCTCATTGCGGCTTGCGACCAAAGGAAGAGGAGGCCCCGGAGGAAGCGATGGAGAAGCCTCTACCAGCCCTTCTGAAACCACGAAAGGACTGAGACCGAGAAGGAAAGCGACCCCGCTGGGAAGTCCAAAGACGAGTCGACCGAAAGCGCCGAAAGTCCCGAAAGGAACCCCGAGGCGCTGAAAACGATCTAGCGGACTTGGGTTTGTCCTCCGGTAGACGTCCACCCTTGGACTCACCTAACTCCTTCACCAATTTGTCCAAGTCCTCCCCAAAGAGCAGCTTACCTTTAAAGGGAAGCCGGCTAAGGCGGGACTTGGAAGAAGAATCGGCGGCCCAGTTACGCAACCAAAGGGACCGGCGCGCCACCACCAGCGAAGCCATACTATTTGCCATGGTACGAATCAAATCATAATGGACATCCGCCAGATAAGCGGAACCCGATTCTAGGCGAGCAACCTCCAGCAACGCCTGCTGATCAATGGACAAATTCTGACGCAAACGCTGAGCCCAACGCAAAGAAGCTCTAGCAATCCAGGCCGCACAAATCGAAGCCTGCAATGATAAGGCATTCGTTTCGAAAGCCTGCTTCAATAAGCCATCCACCTTCTTGTCCTGAAGGTCCTTTAAGGCCGCACTGCCTTCTACCGGAATCGTGGTCTTTTTGGTCACTGCAGAGACTGCCGCATCAACTCGAGGAGACTTGAAAGTTTCTTTATCCTCCTCTTTCAATGGATAAAGACGATGCATCGTCCGAATGCCCTTCAAGCCAGCATCCGGATGGTTCCACTCGGTCTGAATCATCTGAGCCACCACGCGGTGAACAGGGAAGACCACTTGAGAATCCCGAACCGCCTGAATAAGCGGATCCTCTAAAACATCGGCCTCCCCAGGAGCCGGCGCGGAGAGATTGAGAGTCTGCAGGGCCTCCGTGATAAGGGGCACCAACTCCTCCTTACGAAAGACCCGAACAATGCGAGCCTGGTCCTCAGGGTCTGGGATTTCACCCTCTTCCAGGTCATCGCCACTGCCGTCAAGGTCCGCCTCCAACTCGAGGTCCTGAGCCTCGAAATCGTCTGCCACCATGCCCGCAGGGCGCGACTTTCTAGCCGCCTTTGAGGGTGGCTCCAGCGGCACCGATACAGACGGTAGAGAGACGACAGCCGAGGAAGAAGCCTCAGGCCATCTGCCCAACTGTCCCAACTTGAACGCCTGGTGCATAATGAGCACGAAGTCCGGGGAAAAATGCGTAAGAGCCGCGGAAGAATCCCCCGGTGTCTCAGAGACCCCGGACCCCGGAGCCGGAGAGCCAGAAGCCACCAGCGGCAACAGGGGCCTCGGAGGAAGATCACCCTCAGAAGACAGCGAAGCTACCACATGCTCCGCCGAAGAGGGGGCGTCTTCTTGGAGTTCCACGCCGGAGGAGACTGCAGCGCAGCTGGAGCAGAACCCAGCCGCAGAGACAGACCGCCTACGCAAACCGCAGACTAGGCATTGCGGTTTGGAGGACATTATGAGGAAGGGGCAGGTGGCGCAGCTATGCCGGCTTCCGTTGTCTCTATTATCTATATATATATATTTTTTTTTTTTTAATCTTCTAGTAAGAGCTTGCTGACAGTTAACTAGGGCAGCAGAAGAGAGAGAAAAAAGGGAGGCTCGCTGAGAAAACTGGGAAGCAGAGCCCAGCTGCACTCAGAACCCGCGGGACAAAAATCTCCGTTTTTTTTTTTTTTGCAAACGAAAAGGCAAAAAATGGACCCCAAACGAAGGGGAAAACAAAAACGCCCCAAAAAGAAAGCAAGTTAATACCAGAAAAGAAAAATACCGCCAAAAACAAAAAGCAAAATGGCCGCCGCGCGAGTTTCGCGACGGCGAAAAAAGGGCACCAAAACCCCTAAATGCCCAAAATGAATAATAAACCGGCACGAGCCCAGGGAAGCCCTGGAAACCGCACACTTACCCCGAAAATGTGGAGAACTGAGGCAGTCAACCGAAACGGCAAAGAACAGAGAGCCGGAGTGCTGCAAGACAGTGCAACCCCGGAGTGCAGCCGAGGTGTCTGGCTGCGAGAGCAGGACAATAACGGTCTAAGTAAGCACCGCGGGCAGAGCTGATGCTGCCCCCGAACAGTCCTGGGGGAGCGATCAGAGCAGCCGATAGAGGCTGCCGGCAGGGAACCAGGAGGGAAGAGCAGTGCTGTTCAGCCCCTCTACTCCGTGAGTGACACTTGCTGCCCAAGCCCTTTTTTTTTTTTTTTTTTTAAAACCCAATTAAAGAGACAGGAAAAGAAATTAAAGCAATAAAAAGAAGTGAGCCTAGCCCAGGCTCACACCACCTCCTGCTGCAAGGAGACTGGACACACTGGAGGGCTCATGGGAGTTCCAGCGGGAAGCAGGCTACGATTCTAAGGATTTGATTGGTCCAGTCTCCTTGCTGCAGGAGGAGGTGCACTACCCGGAAGTAGAGGACTAAACTGGACACCCGCTCAGGAACTACATTTACTACTTCCATATTAAGTAAACCTCTCGCATGCGTATTCTTTGTGGCTAATCTTATAAATCTGACTGGCTAAGAGGGTCTTGAGGACTAAGTTGAAAACCCTGTTCTATACTATGGGCCTCATATACTAAGTTGCGTGGGAGATAACTTATGCCAATCTTAGCAACACCTATCGAGGGGGCTCTGCGTTATGTACCGTATTAACTGTAAAACGCAGATCCTGCCCTTCCTCTGTCCCACATGTTAGCTGTTTGACGCAGGTTTTACTACTCATTAATTACATGCTGCATTAACCGTTAGAGTGGGTCTGCACTGTTAGCACATAGGAATTCACAAGTTAAACAGATAATGCAGCTTAGTAAATAGGCCCTCAAGTGTGTTATTTGTCCCCTTTTTCCTTGTACATGCACCTGTGAATCAAAGTTTTCTAATAAAACAAGGTGGTTATTCTTATAGAGGCTTTTAGAAATTCTCATTAAATTATGGTTTAGTAACCACCACTCTTTAGATTAGGCCAAGAATCTGGTTTCCCTGGAGGTCTGAGGGGAGCAAGGAATGACAGGACTTGCCTTGCACCTTCTTAAATGGAGCTGCCAGTTTATCTTTATTAAGCTATTTCTATACTGCCTTTCTAGTTAGGCAATGTGGTCTACAAAAGTCAAAAGTAGGGAGGAGTGTCCTAGTGGTTGGGGCAAGGTACCACAGGCCAGAAGGTCGGTGGTTCAAATCCCACTAGAGGACAGCAACCTTGGGCCGGAAGGACTGGGGTTTCTAGTCCCACAGGTGCTCCTTGTGGTCTTGGGCAAGTCACTTAACCCTCCATTGCCCATGTTCCCTGTAAGTATTAGTGTATGTGTTTCATATCCCCTCGTGTTAAAATGTATCTCCAATTGTGTTGTGACCACTTTGATTGAATGATAAGGTGGTATACAAAACTGTCTAAATAAATAAATAAATAAAAATAAATAAAAAACAAAATAGGAAGAAAATGAAAAGAACTCTATAATCTTGAGATAGGACAGAGGAGAAAAGAGAGAGGGTGAACAAGCAGACAGACAAGTACCAGTAACAGAGTACAATCAGATCATACAGTCAGATAGCAGACATACCTTGGTTGTCTCCCAAGCAAGGGGCACCGCCATGAGTATTAGTCAGGTAGCTCATAGGCCTGTTGAAAAAGATGTGTTTTCAATTCAGACTTAAAAAGAGGAGAGTTTTGGTTGGAGCCGAAGAGAGTGCGGCAGGCTATTCCACAGAAGTGAAGCCAAATAGAAAAAAACACATTGTCTCATGGTCTCCTAGTGAATGTGATGTGGTGAGAGACAGCACAGCCTATTGCTGTGAACTGAGTGCAGGGAATGGGCAGGACAATACAGGATAATAAGATTAGATAGATAGTCAGGTGTCACCTGTTGTAAAGTCTTATAAGTGAGAATAAGAATTCTGTATTCAATGCAGGTGCTGACTGGAAGCCAGTGATATTGAATAAGAAGGGGAGTCACATGGTCAAAATGGTTTGCATGTGAAAGGGACGAATGGCGGTATTTTGTATTGTCTGAAGATGTTTAAGTTCAGCATACATTGCATTAGAGTAATCCAATCTTGAGATTACCAGGCTAAGAATGACTGTGATTTGGGCAGGTGCCTCTAAAAAAGGCAGAGCAGAAGTGACGTAAGAAGTTGAATGATCACTTAAAAATCTGGTTAATATGCTGGAAAAAGAGCACACCCAAATACTGAAAAGAAGATGTCAAGATAATGGTGTCGTCCTTGATATTTGGTGCAGAAAGGGGAGTGGGGGAGGATTACTGCTACCAGGTAACCAGGGTCGCTGTGGATCTGGAGGGATTTAGGAGCAACCAATTCTGATGGAGCCAATCTGCAACCAAAGAGAGACATGGATTCACAGTACCAAGATCTGGATCCATGTTTTAGTGGAAGAAAGGAAAAGAATGTCATCAGCATAAACAAAAACAGAGATGCCGGTAGATTAAATAAGAGCGAGTAGGGGAGACAAGATGATGTTCAAAAGGGTGGGTGCAAGAATAGATACCTGAGGTACCCCGCATGTGAGAAATGGGGGTCGGAGGAAAGATGGATCATGAAAACACAAAAAGTATGATCAGTTAGAAAAGACTGAAAACGACGCCCTATAGAATAAAGGCGAGATGGAAGTAGGCTACGATTGACAAGATCAAAAGCACTGGATAGATCTAGAGAAACAGCCAAAGTATGGTTGCCAGAGTCAAGTGAATGATGAACTTCGTTCAGAAGTGCCACCATAATTGTTTCACTGGAGTGTCCCGCATGGAAACCCGATTGATGAGGACAAAGAAAATGGCAGAGGTCTAGATGGCTGTGCAGCTGTACAAAAGGACATTTGTTCAGTTAATTGTGATAAGAAAGGCAGGTTGGAAATGGCGTGTAATTAGATGGATCCATACTGTCTTGATTTGTCCTTTTCAGTAGGGGGCAGATATGAACTTGTTTCCAAGAAGGGGGGGACCTACCCAGTTGCTAGACTGTTATGGGTGATTAGTCGATCAGATGTATAGGTCCATTATGAAAACAAAAAAACAAACAAAAAAGAATTGAGGGAGCATTTCTTTTTCCTACCCACAGCCCCTGCTCAATTAACTTTTGCAGAGAGCTCGCAGCAGCTCTGCTTAAATAATCAGGTCACTTAAGAGCAAATCTTGGCAACAGAAAACAGAGGTTTACCTGAGCTATGTTACTCTTGTGAAGGTAGGAGAGTAGTAGGGTAATGAGGAGAGAACTCTGTTCTTTATCTTGCAGAAACTTGCTGATCCTACAAAACAAGGCAACTGCGTTTAGCAATGCTAAAATCAGTCGTTTACAGCAGTAAAGTTAAACAGCATATGGATCAAATTAATAAATTCCTAGAAAGAAAAGCTAAAACACAGTGTGAGACGGGGGGAGTAATTTTAGGACAGGGTGCCTAAGTAGAATTTCCAAAAAGTACTTATTTCATGAGCAAGCATCTTAAGAGACTATATAAAAATAGGCTACTGCAAGGACCCATGGTAACACCCTTATTCTCTTGTACGAATGTTCACCTGGTCTAAGGACGATATAAATGTGTGCTTGTACTTTGTGGGCATCATTTTATAAGTGGACACTCACGCCAAGTAAGAGAGAGGTGCCTTTTTTATGCCTTCATAAAAGCTAGATCGGCGCCTATGTCTCTTTATTTAAAGCACCCAGAACCAAATTTATAACTGCTTTGATGCAAATGCGCCAGCTCTGTGGGTGCCTCAGCATGCTCACTGTTATCCCCTGGATCAGAAGCCGACAGCTTCATGTTGTAGGGCCACAGGGAAGGGCAAGAAAATGCTCGTGTCTCCTCTGCTACTGCTTCTGCCTCCCCCTGTAGCATATTGGTTGGCTAAGGAATGGACTGCAGGGGAAGCAGAGAGCGGCAGCAGCGTAGGACAAATTTTCTGCCTTTGGTCTGCCTTGGAGAAAGTTGAGAGAGGTGCAAATAGAGGTACTGGGAAGATGAGGGAAGAATCTAGAAAAGGATGGGAGAAAGAATGAAGGGCTGAGAGGAGCACTGAATCTATGAGGAGAGTAGAAGTACGGCTGAGAGAAGTACTTGCAGAGGGGTTGAGGAGCGGCTAGCTGTACAAAGGGATACTAGTTGGGAGCTAAAATATTGCTGTGAGGGAATGATAAGAGGATGGAGTGAAGGGTTAAGGTGAAATTAGGCTTACCTGCTAATTTTCTTTCCATTAGTACCTACAGTCCAATCCAGACTCATGGGTTGTGTCCCTTTTCCAGCAGATGGAAACTGAGCATTCTAGCTTTTGGTGATGTCACTACATAAGGAGCCAGCGATCCTTCCACCAGCCAGCATTCCCATGTCAAAGCAGAACCTAAGAGTCAAGAACGCACCTAAGGACAACTATATACACACAAAACTATCCTGTGGTGACTCCGTGCAGCCCGAGAAGACCAAGGTTACCACTGGTTCTCCCAAGCGCCTGGAAAACAAACCTTAAAAAAAACCCCAAACAAACCAACCACTGCACCCTACATACTAACCATCTGAAATGGGCTTGCCACCATACTGAGACGGGTGGGTTCTGGATTGGACTGTAGATTCTAATCAAAAGAAAATTACCAGGTAAGTCTAATTTCACCTTCTATGACATCCCTACAGTCCAATCTTTACTCAAGGGATGTACCAGAGCAGAATTCAAACTCGGACAGGACCGGCAAGCCCGCCTCCAACACCCAAGCACCAAACCACACTTCTGAATGCACCTGCAAATCCAACTTATGACGATGAACAAACATATGCAGAGACGCCCATGTGGCTGCCCTGCAAATCTCCACTGAGGGAACCAGAGCACACTCCACCCAGGACACCACCTGCACCCTGGTGGAATGTGCCCACAGATCCGAAGGCACCAGTTTTCTTGTCAGAAGATAGGCCGAAACAATCGCCTCTTTCAACCACCTGGCAATAGAGGCCTTTGAAGCCACCTCCCCTTTGTGGGATCCTTGAATAGCATGAACAAATGATCCGATTTCTAGAATGATTCCGTAGTCCTCAAGTAGCACTGCAGGGCCTTCGGTGCATCCAGAGCACATAGCCGGTTATCCTGACCCCTATGGAAGACTGGGAAAATCACGGTTTGATTGAGGTGGAAAGGCGAGACCACCTTCGGCAAAAAGGAGGACACTCTACGCAAGATCACTCGATCCTTCTCCACCAGAAGGTAGGGCTCCCGACAGGACAAAGCCCGCAGCTCTGAAATTTTCTGAGCCGAACAAATGGCCACTAGAAAAAAATCACCTTTAAGGTAAGGTCTTTAAGGGTTGCTGCCGCCAACGACTCAAATGGCACTCCCGAGAGAGCCTCTAACACCAAATTAAGATCCCAAGGGAACTCGGGGTCACAATAGTGGTCTCAGGAGCTTGACCGTCCTGAGAAACCTGAAGACATCCGGATGAGCTGCCAAGAAGATCTCCTGAACGTGTCCCTGATAACATGCCAATGCTGCAATCTGCACCCAGAGAAAGTTCAAGGCTAGTCCTTTTTCAAAACCATCCTGCAAAATGGCCAATATATCTGGGATAGAGGCCCCAAAAGGGCATGGCTGCTGTTTAGCACACCAGAACTCAAACACTCTCTTCAAACTTGCACATAAGCCAATGATGTAGACCTACGATGTGCTTTCAATAAGGTTATAATCACCAACGATGAATACCCCCTATGTTTTAAGAACGCCCTCTCAAGAGCCAAGCCGTAATCATGAATAAAGCCACCTGAGGCATGACGATGGGGCTCTAAGACAAAAGGTCCAGCCTCAACAGCAGCCGCCATGGCTTGTCCACCAACAGCCTCTCTAGGTCTGCATACCATGACTGCCGCGGTCAATCCGGGGCTACTAAGATCACCAGTCCTGCATGGACCTCTATGCGCTGAATCAGATGACTTATGAGAGGCCACAGGGGAAAGGCACAGAGCAGACCCTCTTCCGGCCAGCTCTGAGCCAACACGTCAAGGCCTTTGAATATGCACTCCCTGCATCTGCTGAAGAAACGCTCAACTTTGGGGTTTTCTGCCGACACCATGAGATCCATGACTGGCATGCCCCAGTGCTGTGTCAACAGTCAGAAGATTGTGTCCGCCAAGGACCACTCCCCTGGGTCGAGCTGATGCCTGCTCATTCTCCTTTCCTGCTACATGAGCTGCCGACAGTCGAGCGAGATTTTCCTCCGCCCACCGAAGTAGCGGAGCAATCTCTTCTACCAGACTTGCGCTACCTGTTCCTTCCTGACGATTGATGTAGGCTACTGTGGAGGCACTGTCCGATAGCACCCATACTGCTTGGTATTGCACCAGGGCTTGAAACTTCAGGAGAGTCAGGCGCACCACCCCAGTCTCCAGACGGTTGATGGACCACTGTGTTTGTTCTGGAGACCAAGTGCCTTGCGCTATCCGTGTCTGGCAATGGGCTCCCTAGCCGGACAGACTGCCATCCGTTGTGACCACTGCCCACTCCGGCTGTTGCAGTCAAGTTGGCTGGCGACAGCCACCATGCCAGATCACTGTGCACCTCCAATGGGCAGAGAAGCCAATGACCCAGAGAGTGTCACTGAGGTGACCACCGGGAGAGCAGAGCTCTCTGTAAGGGTCACATGTGAGCTCTTACCCACGGCACTGTCCAAAGCCGATGCATGGACCCCAGAACCTGTAGGTAGGACCACTCTAACTGTGACCGCTGTGCTAAAAACTGTCAGATTGGCCAGTGAATCTTCCTGTACCTCTTCTCTGGTTAGAACACCATTCCCTGCGCAGTGTCGAAGCGAGCCCCCAGGTACAGAAGATCCTGAGACAGTGCCAGGTGGCTTTTGGCCACATTTACCACCCGTCCCAGACTCCCAAGGAGCTTAAGAACCTGCTGAGTGGCATCTAGACTCTCTGTGTGAGACTTTGCTCGAATGAGCAAGTCGTCCAGGTAGGGGTGGACCAAAACCTCCTGGATCCTCAATCTGGCCGCGACCACCACCATGATCTTGGTGAAAGTGTCTGGCACCTTTGCGAGCCCCAGCAGTAGAGCCCGAAACTAAAAATGCCCCATGGGAACCGCGAAGCGCAGGAACCATTGATGCTCCAGCCAAATGGAAACATGCAAGTAGGCCTCCGTGAGATCCAGGGACGTGAGAAATTCTCCCTGTCGGACGGCCACAATGACAGATTGCAAAGTCTCCATCCGAAAATGAGGCACACGCAAAGCTTGATTGACATACTTGAGGTCGAGGATGGGCCGAAACTAATCCTCTTTCTTGGGAACTACGAAGTGGATGGAGTAATGCCCCGTTGGTCCTGGGGAACCAGTTTCACTGCACGCAGCTGAATATAATGGCAGAGCATGTCATTAACCGCCCTCTTCTTTCCCGGAGTGCCACAAGGTGACACCAGGAAGGCATCCACGAGAGGAGACGCGAACTCCAGTGCGTAAACCCTTGCGAATGACCTCCAGCACCCAGTGATTGGAGGTAAGGTGGACCCAGGCTGGGAAAAGCATAGTTACTCACCTGTAACAGGTGATCTCCGGGAACAGCAGGAATTTAGTCTTCACATATGGGTATCGTCAGTACCGAAGGAGCCTGCGCGGGAACGCTCCCAGCGTCCAATTAGAAAGCTTTTGGGAGCATCCCACAGCACCTACGTGCTGCCTTCCCGCCTTTCCCAACTGTCTCTCTCCAGTTGAGTTTAAAGCTGAGACAAAAGAGAAAGAGAGAGAGAGGGAGAGAGAAAAAGAGAGAGATAGAGAGATGCAACTCCTAGGGGAGGTGGGTGGGTTATGAAGACTAAATTCCTGCTGTTCCCGGAGATCACCTTTACAGGTGAGTAACTATGCTATCTCCAGGAACAAGCAGGAATGTAGTCTTCACATATGGGGACTCCCTAGCTACAGATGCCAGGGAGAAACCCCAGAAGTTGTGTGCCCTTTTGAAAGGGCTCCACCTCCCCCCATGGATCTCTGGCATCCTACCAGGGATGATGGGTAGGAGTTGATTAAGTATGGAACAGGTGTTGAAGAACAGCCTGACCAAACAAGGAATCCCGGCGGGAGTCCTTGTCCAAGCAGTAATGGGCTGTGAAGGTATGAACCGAGGCCCAGGTAGCTGCTCGACAGATGTCATCGACAGACACAGAGTGAAGATGAGCCATAGAGGCTGCCATGGCTCCCACATTGTGCGCTGTGACATGGCCTTCAAGAGGAAGGTTTTTACTCCGATAGGCAAAAGATATACACTGTGCAATCCAGTTGGACAGTGTCCTTTTGGAGACTGGAAGTCCTAAATGACTAGGATCAAAAACAACAAAGAGTTGAGAGGACTTTCTATGTTGCTGCGTCCTTTGCAAGTAAAAGGCCAAAGTTCTTTTACAGTCCAAAGTATGAAGATTCTTTTCTGAATTAGAGGCATGAGGCCTTGGGAAAAAAACAGCAAGGTAAACTGCTTGGTTTAAATGAAAAGGTGAAACCACCTTTGGCATAAAGTGAGGATGAGTCCTAAGGACTACCTTAGCAATTGTAACATTTCACGAGCAGTGAGGTGAGACTTTAGCATTGCTTGGGAAGCTAAGTGCACAATGCAAAGGCAGCGGGACTGTGGAAGATAGGCCCTTGTCTGTCTGGTATCCCAGTTGGATTTTGTGAATTTTATGACAAGCCCCAAATATTGAAGGATACGCATTGTGCGAGATAGAGAAAACCTGGGCTCTGGCTCTGATGGGGCTCGAATGAGCCAATCGTCCAAGTAAGGGAAGACAAATATTTTTAGGGTGTGGAGAAAAGCTGCCACCACAGCCATGCATTTTGTGAACACCCTTGGTGCCGAGGCCAGACCAAAAGGAAGAACTCTGTATTGGTAGTGCTTCCCCTGAAATAGAAAGCGAAGAAACCTTCCGTGAGTTGGATGGATGAGAACATGAGTGTACGCATCCTTGAGATCTAGAGAACAAAGCCAGTCCTGACTCTGAAGGTATGGCAGTAGAGTTCCCAGAGAAATCATTTTGAATTTTAATTTGAACAGGAATTTGTTCAATTCTCTGAGGTCCAAAATGGGTCTTGTGCCCTCCTGTTTTCTTTGGAATAAGGAAAAAGGGGGAATAGAACCCTGCACACCTTGTTGATGAATAGGTACTTCTTCTATTGCCCCTTGGGCAAGAAGCAGACTGACCTCGTGATCTAACTGGGAGTTGAGAGAGGTCTGAGAATTGAACTGTCTTACCATTGTAGGAGGGGGCATGCTGAGGAAGTGAAGTTTGTAGCCCTCTCTTACAATGGACAGAGTCCAACTTTCTGCTGTTATCTGCCTCCATCTGGGGGCAAAATAACATAACCTTCCTGGGATGGTGGAAGGTTCTGGCCCGTTAAGGGCCAGGAAGACAAAGTTCTCTAGATGGGAGTCAAAGCCCCTTTGGAGGCTGAGTCTGCTGAGCCGGTTGAGGCTTAGCAGCCTTTATTTTTCTTTGTTTAGGTTGTTGCTGACCCTTCTGGGCAGACTGACCTGAACGATGCCCTTGCTGGGTATAGGAGGGGTAGAATTTCTTCTTTCTAGTGAAGAATGTTTTTTTGTAGGACTTTTTCCTTGCAGGATCAGCTGTAGATTTTGATAATCTATCCAAGGTGAGATTGTCAGCATCTAGTTCATTAGCTTTCTCTTGCCAATTTTTGCCAAAGAGATTCTGTCCTGTGCAAAGAATATTCCCCAGTTTGTCCTGTACCCAAAGTTCCAAGTTGGATGCCTGGAGCCAGGCAATCCTACGTGCGCCTATGGCAATAGCAGAAGTTCTGCTTATGCACTCAAAACAATCAAAAGCTGCACGATTTACGAATTTGGAAACAGCCTGAGCATGTTTGATAAGTGCAAGATAATCTTGTCTTTTATCATCAGGAAGGAGAGGGCTCATAAGCTCTAGATCTCCTGTAACTTCCTTAAGGAACATTCCCATATATAAAATGTAGGAACTAATCCTGGCAGAAAGCATAGAGGCCTGGAAGGTTCGACGCCCAAAGGCATCAAGAGTTCTACATTCACGTCCTGGAGGATTAGATGCATGTCTTTTTGCACTCTTGATCCTTCTCATAGCTGATTCCACCACCATGGAATGGTGGGGCAGCTGAGTTTTTTGAAATCCAGGACAAGGAGGAACTCGATACATGGTATCGAGCCTTCGAGAATGTGGAGAAGTGGTGAGAGGTGTTTCCCACATCCTTAGCATGAGATCATGCAAGATCTCATGAATAGGCAAAGTAGCTGCCTCTTTGGGAGCTTTAGGATACTGTAAAATCTCCAATTCCTTTGCCCTAGGCTGTTTCAGGAGCCACTGTGATGGAAAGACCTCGAGCCACATCATGGATAAAATCCTGGAAGGATATATCCTCTGGAGGAGACATCCTACATTTAGGAGAGGAAGAATCCTCAGGAAGAAGTACTCTGGTATCGACAGAGCTGTCAGAGTCTTCAGACTCATCGGAGGATTCAAAGTATCTCCTGTCCGGGTAATAGTGCAGCGCACAATACTGGTACCAATCGAAGTTGGTATCGACAGGGTCCGGTACTGACTTGTCAGAACCGGAGGGCACAGCATGCGTCGGTACCGGTAGTCCACCTGCCGACGTCGATGCAATTGGCCCCGGTACCGATGTAGGTGCCGGTACCAGTTGAATTGTCTGAAGCGGTTTCGGGGGCATCGATGCCGAGAGAAGAGCCGCCAGACTGCGTTCAATAGCCAAGAATCTCTGGTCTATCGACGCCGCCGATACCTGGGTATCGGTACCGGACAAAGCGGCCGGTACCCCAGAGCATGGCACCAGTAGTTCTGCCGAGGTTGGGGCCTCGAGAACATCCTGGAGCCCGATGATGCTTTGGAAGCTGAAGCCTCCCGCCGGGGCAATTTTGCCAGTTTGAGTCCCTCAAGGGCAACGCCAGAGGCATCTCGATACTTAGAAGGAGATCTACCCTTTCAGGACTGGCTAGACTTATGTTTAGTTACCTGAGATCCATGGGAGGAAGACAAAGCCCTGGAAGATGTTGATGCCACAAATGCTGCATCGGAGGGAAAAAGGGTGCTAAGTTTAGCAGCTCGGTTTTGCCGACCCCTCTTCAACATCATCCCACAGGCAACACACTCAGAGATAGAGTGGTCAGGACCTAAACATTTGAGGCACCACTCATGGGTGTCGGTGACGGAGATGGTACCGCCACACTTGGAACACTCAGGTTTTTCCATTGTAGAGGAAAGTTGGACCTAGTGCACAAAATGGCGCATGGCACCAGAGGAGAAAAAAAGATGGAAGACTCCAGGAAAAGACTGTTTGTTTGTTTGTTTTTGTTTTTAAGGAAAAGAAAGAAAAAACCGGCGGTACCAGTGTAGCGTCGAAGGAAGGCAGACGCGACCACAAAAAAGAAGAATAAATGGGATATTTTCTGCGGTGACAGAAAGTGCGACCTGCCGGCTCCGCGGAAAACGAAGAACTGGAGAGAGACAGTTGGGAAAGGCGGGAAGGCAGCATGCAGGTGCTGTGGGATGCTCCCAAAAGCTTTCTAATTGGATGCTGGGGAGCGTTCCCGCACAGGCTCCGTCGGTACCAACGATACCCATATGTGAAGATTACATTCCTGCTTGTTCCTGGAGATAACTGCTGCAGATGACCACCTACTGGCACAAGCCCTACCCGAACCCCCCTCATCTCATTGGGTCTTCTTGGGGCCCAGTCAGGCCCCGGCAAAAGAGTCCCTACTGGATCATCTACCTCCGTGAAAGAAATGCCCCCTCAACGGATAAGTGGGCTTTTAATAATGTGCAAACCTCGCCGCCCGAAACCTATGGAAATCTCACATACGTCCTTTTGCTGTGGACACCACAGGTTTCTGGGATTTGGGCTTGTCCGGCAAGCAAACGGGCTTAGATGCCCCTAAATTCTTGACCAACATTTCAAGAGCTTTCCCGAACAGAAGCTTTCCCCAAAAAGGCAGCCTACAGAGGTGTTGCTTGGAGGAGACATCTGCGGACCAACTCCTCAGCCACAGCAAGCAACGGACAGCCACCACTGAAGCCATACCTTTGACTGATGCCCAAAGGTGGTCATAGAAGGCAACAGCCAGGTACACAACTCCCAAGTCTATGTGCCCCGAATCCAGAAGGGCTCTGACAAGCCCTCTTTCCACCCCAGTCAGCACCCGAATCCACAATATGCAGGCCCTTGCCACATAGACTCCACACACCAAAGCCTGCAAGGCCAAAGCATTGGCCTCAAATGCCTGCTTCAGCAGCATCTCCAACTTCTTATCATGGGAGTCCTTTAGCGCTGTTCTACCTTCCAAAAAGGTAAACTATTTAAGACTAATAAAAGAAAATATTTTTTCACTCAACGTGTAATCAAACTCTGGAATTTGTTACCGGAGGATGTAGTAAAGGCTGTTAGTGTAGCTGGGTTTAAAAAAGGTTTGGACAAGTTCCTGGAGGAAAGGTCCATAAACCATTATTAAGAAGTGACCGAAGATATCAATGCTTGACCCAGTACAAGCATTGTGGAACTTGTGTCTCTTGGGGAAACTGCTAGGTACATATGACCTAGATTGGCCACTGTTGGAAACAGAATACTGGGCTTGATGGACCTTGGTCTGACCCAGTATGGCATATCTTATGTTCTTATGGTGGTACATTTAGTCACCGCCAACACCAGGGAATCCACCTTTGGGAGCTGGAACCATGCCCTTTTGCTAGCAGGGATGGGAAAGAGGCGCTGCATGGCCCCAGCCCCGCACAGACCCGCCTCTGGAGAATCCCACTCTAAAGCAATCATTTGTTTTAGTGCTCTGTGTATGGGAAAGGCATTCTCCAATGTACAGATCCCCTGCAGCAACAGATCCTCCAGCGGTGGATCTACTGCCGGAGTATCCATAGAGATGTTCAGCACCACTAGCAAATTGGTAATTAACACCAAGAGCTCCTCCCAATGGAAGACCCTCATTATACTGGGATTCTCCCCTGCCTGTAGTGAGTCCTCACAGGGCCCTAAGGGCTCCTCCTCTTGTTACAGGCCTGATAGACCCTCCAATCCCAGGGAGTGCACGGACACCTGATCGTCATCTGTAATCACTAGTCCACCTGACACCAAGCCCAATACTGTGACCCTTGTGCTCCACTCACGCAGCTGCTCTCTATGCTGCTCTGGCTGCCTGCTACTGGGTTCCGGTGGCTCAGGCCCTGCTTAATGATGTAAGCCTGATGAAGCAACAGGACAAAGTCTGGCAAAAAAGGCACTGCCACCTGAGAGCTTGGCAATGAAAGAGAGCTTGGCAATGGAAGAGACCCCTGGCCTGCCTTCTTTGCCCAAGGTGACTCTGCTCTGCCTGCCGCTGCCCTGCCGTCACCCCTGACAATGGTGAAACGTCTGCTGGTGATACTGATAAGATGGGTGCAATTCCTGCCAAAACAGTGTGATCCGTGGCCGTCAAAACCGTTGCTCCAGAAACCTCTGCCGTCTCCAAACCTCTCAAATTAGCCCCCGCCAAGCTTGGCAGTTCCTGGAAGGAATTTCCCGCCTTACAGTACTCCGCCTCGCAGGCCTTGCAAAGGCCCACTGCCGACAAATGACTCCAGAGGCCCCAGCAGCCCACACAAGGTATTTTGCTGGATGGCATGCTAAGGCGGGAATCTCTACCGCTTTACAATCACCTCGGGCCGGCAAGCTGAAATCAAGTGCAACTGACACATTCGCCCACAAATCCCTGAGGTACCAACAGTGCACGGCTGAATTCAAAAGAAAGTACTCACAGTTCCAAACAATGAAGCGCTCTCACACAAGCAGCAAGCCCTCTCCCCTAACCCACCAAAGGGTGCCAGGGCTTTGGGCAGGAAGTCTGATGCTCTCTAGAGCAGAAGGAATGAAACCTCCTCACTCCTCCCAGGGTCCTACTGCCGACTAAACGGAATTGGTCCCCTAAGGCAGACCTAGTCACCACAGCAGCTGCTCAATCAATCTGCCCCCAATCATTTAGCACAGGAATATTATAAAGGCTGATAAAATAATATCTTTTTTTTTGATAATTCAAGCTCAAGGAACCCAGAGACTAGCTCAGATTGTTGGAGACTGAGTATACTAGCTTGGTAGGAGGAGTACTGGCTCCTTATGTAGCGACATCATCAAAAGCCAAAATGCTCAGTCTCCATCTACTGGAAAAGGGACAATCCATGAGTCGGGATTGGATTGTAGGGATGCGGTTAGAAAGAAGAGTAGACACAGAGTTGGAAGAAGTGGACATGAACAGTGAGGAAAAGAAGGGCTGAGAGAAGACAGAAGGGGATAGAAGCTTGTAGAGTAGCAGTGAAGCTGAGAGAGGGTCATAAGCTGTGATGAGAAGAGGGTGAGGGTTTAGGCAAATAGGAATTAAGAGGGAGAAAAAGGAGTTGAGAGAGGCTGGGAGAGATGCTGTGTGAAACAGGAAGCTGATAGAGGAGATAAGTGAAGAAAAGGGCTCTGAGAAGATAGAGGTTAATGGCAGTAAAGAGAGACTTGGAAGGGTGAAGGGAGTTCTCCATGGACAAGCAGAATTTGTCAGCCACACCTGGTGACGTCCACCAACGGTACCATACGAAAGTGCTCTCCATAGCTCAGAAAGGCGAGTCTTTCTGAGCATATAACTGTAGCCCAAACCACTAGCCCGCCCTTAGCCAACTCAGTCTGTCTTTCTTCTTCCGCCTTGCCACCAAGACAGACTAACTGCTCTCCTGAAAGCGTAGTTACTCACCTGTAACAGGTGTTCTCCAGGAGCAGCAGGAATCAGTCCTCACTTATGGGTGACGTCGGCGCCGACGGAGCCCTCGCGGAGCAATTTTCCCCAGCTTTCAAAGAAAGCCTTTGGGAATTGCAGCGCGCATGCGCGGTCCTCTTCCCGCCCAAGGGTGCCATCTTAGCCAGTCAGATGACATAGCTAAAAAAGACAGCATAAAAATTTGCAAAAAAAGTAAAGCAGACGATTGCAACTCCAAGGGGAGGAGGGAGGGTTGTGAGGACTGATTCCTGCTGCTCCTGGAGAACACCTGTTACAGGTGAGTAACTACGCTTTCTCCAGGACCAAGCAGGAAGTCAGTCCTCACTTATGGGACTCCCAAGCTCAAGGCTACCGGAGACCCTAAGCACAAAAATGAGCTCCCTCTAGCTCAGCAGCACAGAAGGAAGGATCTTCGCTGAATAATTACCCACCGGTAGCCCACATCCGGGATGGAGGCTAGGAGTTGCTCAGACCTCAAAGAGATTACGGAGGACTGCCTGTCCGAAAGCACTGTCCCTGCGGGACTCCCTCTCGAGACAGTAATGGACCGCAAAAGTCTGGCTCGAAGACCAAGTAGCGGCCCGGCAGATGTCTGCCAGCGGAACAGAGCGGAGGTAAGCCACTGACGTGGCCTTTGCCCGAACGCAGTGAGCCGTGACTCGACCTTCCAAGGAGAGTCCGGCTGCCCCATAAGCCCAAGTGATACAGTCCGCAACCCAGATGGACAGAGTACGCTTGGAGACCGGGAGCCCCAATTTATTGGGGTCGAAAGATACAAAAAGCTGAGCAGCTTTACGGTGCTCCCGCGTACGGTCAAGGTAGAAGTTCAGAGCCCTTCTACAGTCCAGGGTATGGAGGACCGTTTCAGCTCGGCTGGAGTGTGGTCTGGGAAAGAAGGTCGGAAGTACCACCTCCTGATTGATATGAAAAGGGGAGACCACCTTTGGAAGAAATTTTGGGTGAGTCCGTAGGACTACCCTATTTTTGTAGAACCGAGTGTAGGGGGGGATCAGACACGAGGGCCTGCAATTCACTTACGCGTCTAGCGGAAGTGAGGGCTATCAAGAACAGTGTTTTCCAAGAAAGAAAACGGAGAGAACAGGTAGCCATAGGTTCAAAAGGCGGACAGGTGATCCGCTGCAAGACCACGTTCAGGTCCCAGTCAGGCGCTGGCGGGCGCAGAGGTGGTTTAAGTAGAAGAAGACCTCAGAGAAACCTCGCTACAAGAGGGTCGCTGGAAAGAGGTCTGCCGTCCACCGGTACATGATGTGCTGAAAGAGCACTGAGGTGAACTTTGACGGAGTTGGACTTAAGTCCCAGATTAGAGAGGTATAACAAGTACTGCAGGATCACCGACACCGGGCAGGAGAAGGGATCCTGAGACTGTTGGGTACACCAAACGGAAAAGCGACGCCATTTAAGGGCGTAGCATTTGCGGGTAGAAGGTCGTCGTGAAGCTAGGACGACCTCCTCCACCTCCGCCAGCAGGAGAAGGGGAGCGAGGACTACCCTCTCAGCAGCCAGGCCATGAGGTTGAGAGACCTGAGGTTGGGGTGTAGCAGAGACCCCTGATCCTGAGTGAGGAGATCCGGTTGTAACCCCAGAGGGAATGGATCCTCCACCGCTAATTGCAGCAGGAGCGGAAACCACGGCTGCCGGGGCCAGCGAGGGGCCACCAGGATCATGAGGGCTTTGTCTCGGAGAACCTTGAAAAGAGTCCGAGAGACTAGCGGGATGGGAGGGAAAGCGTACAGAAGGCTCCCCGACCATGAGAGTAGAAAAGCGTCCGCCGCAACCCGAAGGGGGTGTGGCTGACGAGAGCAGAAGCGAGGAAGTTGCCGGTTGTGAGGACTGGCAAAGAGATCCATCGTGGGGAGTCCCCACTTTAGGAAGAGCTTCTGAACAACCAAGGGATCCAGACGCCACTCGTGCGGCTGGAGGATCCTGCTGAGTTTGTCCGCCAGGTAATTCTCTTGGCCTGGGAGATAAACTGCCTTGAGGAGAATGCCGTGACTGACGGCCCAAGAGCAGAGCTTCTGTGCCTCCCGGCAGAGGAGGAAGGAGCCCGTGCCCCCATGCTTGTTCACGTAGAACATGGCAACTTGATTGTCCGTCTGGACAAGGACGGACTGGTGAGAAGTCAGGTGGGAGAAGGCCTTGAGAGCCAGGCGGATCGCCCTGAGCTCCAGGAAGTTGATCTGCTGAGCAGACTCCCACGTGGTCCAGAGGCCCTGAGTGCGTGCTCCTTGGCAATGCGCTCCCCAGCCGAGGAGGGATGCATCTGTTGTCAGCACCCGGGCCGGCTGAGGTGACTGGAAAGGCATTCCGCAGATCAGGTTCGACTGCTGAAGCCACCACCGGAGAGACGAGATCAGCGGCTCGGAGACGCGCACTAGGTCTGCTAGGCCGCCTGTGGCTTGTCGCCACTGCGGGCGGAGACACCACTGAGCAGGCCGCATATGCAGGCGGGCATTGGGGGTCACATGGACGGTGGAAGCCATATGGCCGAGCAGTCTCAGGAAGCGCCTGGCGGAGACCAGGGGCTGGCTGCGAAAACGGTCGGCTAGGTCCATGAGCCGTTGAGCCCTGTCGAGCGGTAGGTACGCTCGTGCCTGAGGAGTGTGCAGCCTTGCACCGAGGAACTCGAGATCCTGTGAGCGGAGCAAAGTGGACTTTGCGAAGTTTATAACAAAGCCCAAGTGCTGCAGAAGAGTCACCGTGCGGTGCGTGGCGTTGGTGACCTCCAGAGCGGACGCTGCTCTGATGAGCCAGTCGTCGAGGTACGGAAAGACATAGAGGCCGTGAAGCCGGAGATGGGCCGCCACCACCGCGAGACATTTTGTGAAGACTCGCGGTGCGGAGGACAGGCCAAAGGGCAGTACTCTGTACTGGTAATGATTTCCTGCCACCACAAACCTTAGGTATTGTCGGTGGCTTGGGTGGATGAGGATGTGCGTGTAGGCATCCTTTAGATCCAAGGAGCATAGCCAATCTCCCTGCTGGAGGTAGGGCAGAAGGATTCCAAGGGTAAGCATCTTGAACTTCTCTCGCACGAGGAACTTGTTGAGGTTGCGCAGGTCCAGGATGGGTCTGAGGCCTCCTGTTCTCTTTGGTATCAGAAAATACCTGGAGTAAAAGCCTTGACCTTTCAGGTGGTGGGGCACCGGTTTCCACCGCCTGTTCCTGTAGAAGACCTGCTAACTCCTGAAGGAGTAACTCCCTGTGCAGAGGGGGTCGTGGAGGTTCCCCCGGAAAAAAAGGAGGGAGGGACCTGGTGGAAGTGGAGAAGATAGCCTTCTCGCACGACTTGAAGCACCCAGGCATCTGAGGTGATGCTGGACCACCTGTGGGCGAAGTGAACCAGCCGGCCTCCGGTGCTGGGAGGAACCAGCGGGGGGGGAGAGGCTATGCTTAGTGAGTCAAAAACCCCCACCCTGCTGAGCAGGGGCTGGTGGTGCAGGCTTGGGGGCTTGCTGCCTACGGGACCCGTTACCCCGTCCCTTGGCCTGCTGGCCCTGTTGGGGAGCTGCAGGGGCCTGATAATGGGGGTATTGTTTGTAGGCAGCCGCCTTCCTCGGGTAAAAGGACTTCTTTCCCGAGCCCTTCTTTTTCTGGGAAGGGGCGGAGGTCTTCCTAGAAAGCCTAGTCCTGGTGAGAGTCTCCGTCTCAATTTGTGCAGCCTTTTCAGCCATGGGCTTGCCAAAGAGGTTTTCGCCTCGGCAGGGGACATCGACCAACTTGTCCTGCACCCAGGGCTCGAGGTCAGATGACTGAAGCCAAGCCTGTCGGCGGGCACCGATGCCGGCTGCGGCCACTCGAGCCGATGCTTCAAAGCCATCGTAGGCTGCTCGGGATATGAATTTCGAGCATTCCCGAATACCAGTGCACAAGGCCAGGAACCTCCGCAAGGGTTCCTCGGACAAACCAGCGGAGAAGCCGGCTAGCTCTTTAGCCAGGTCTCGGAGATACATGCCCATGTACAGCTGGTAGGTCTGGACACGACACGCAAGCATAGAGCCCTGGAAACACTTCTTGCCAAGGCCATCCAGGTTACGGGCCTCCCTGCCAGGAGGCACCGAGGAGTGCATCTTCTGGCTCTTAAGACGATGCATGGCCGATTCCACTACCATGGAATGGTGTGGCAGCTGTGCTTTTTGGAAGCCAGGGCTCTTGCGGACTCGATAGATGGAATCGACCCGCTTGCTCAGGACCGGCGAGGTGGCCGGACTCTCCCACATGCGGAAGAGTAGTCGTTCCAGCATGGGAGGAACCGGTACAGTAAAGTGTTCCCTTGCGGGAGAGTCATACTGGAGGGCGTCGAGCTCTTCGGCTCGAGGCTCCTCCTCGGGGTCCGCAGGGAAGGCCAAAGCCTTGGCCATATCCCTGACGAAGTCCGAGAACCGGGCATCCTCCGGAGGGGACTGCTTCCGAGGCTCGGACTCCGGTGAGTCCGAGGGGACACACCGAGTCCGGAAAGAATCAGGCGACTCTTCCTCTTCAGACTCCCAGACCGACTCCGACGAGGACTCGGTGGGGTCGGCCCGGGCAGGGCGCGGCGCCTGCCGCCCCGACGCCGAGGGAGTCGGCGTCGGCGACCTCGGTCCCGAACGGGAGGCCGAGGGTGACCTCGACCGAGGATCGACTCGAGTTCGCATCGACTCCAGGATCGGCTCGGTCTCCGGGGTCGACTTGGACGTCGACGTCCCGGCGGTCGGGGCAGCGGCGCCAGCGAAGCCAGCGAGCAGTGCCCGCTGCTGGTCCATGAAGGCAGACAATCTGCTCTCCAAGGCCGTCAACCTGAGTCCGAGCTCAGGTGACCCAGCAGCCCCCGACTCGGGCCCCGATGGCGTCGGGCCCGACGTCGGCTGTCGCGGAGGCGAGTCCAGGAGGACCACAGGACTTACCCGAGCAGGCAGCTCCGACTCCAGGCGAGGTCGCTTCGCGAGATGCTCCTTCTCCAAGGACCCGGGACGGCTATCGGGGCTATGCGACCTGGCCCTCGCGGAGCCAGGAGCGTCCACCGACGCCGCCCTCGCGGGTTTCACCTTACGACGATGGTCCCCGGAGGGAGAACCCCTGTCGGAGGAACTCCGGCGACGGTCCGAGCTGGAACCTTTGGACGCGGAGGCCTCCGACGAGGTCCGGGTACGGCTGGGGTCAGCGAAGATCCTATCCCGCTGATGCCGCCGACTTCTCAACGCTTTGGAGGACATTTTGCCACAGGGCCCACAGATCAGTTCTTCATGATCCGGGCCCAGGCAGCGGAGGCAAAAGTCGTGTGTGTCAGTTAGTGACATATTTCGGTTACACTGACCACACCGCTTGAAACCACTGGCAGCCATCAGGGGAAAAAGGGCCCCGGCGAGGTCAAAGGACCGGGCTGCCAGGGAAAAACCGAAACGAAAAACTGACTAAGTCAGAAAAACCGAAAAATAAGAAGAGGACTCGAGACCGGCGTCGCGAGTCCGGCGGGAAAAAGACCGGCGTCGAACCGAATGGAAAAAAAGAGAAATACTGAAGAAAAATCAACTTTTTCGCGGGGACACGACGGGTACGTCTGTAGGGCTCCGCGGAAAAAAGAAGACTGGCTAAGATGGTACCCTTGGGCGGGAAGAGGACCGCGCATGCGCGCTGCAATTCCCAAAGGCTTTCTTTGAAAGCTGGGGAAAATTGCTCCGCGAGGGCTCCGTCGGCGCCGACGTCACCCATAAGTGAGGACTGACTTCCTGCTTGGTCCTGGAGAAATTACATTATCTGGAATCTGACCGGAACAGAAAAAACAGCAAGAAAACAGCTTACAGAGGTCAGAGTTCCAACATGTCTAAACTGGAAAAATCAGGCTTTAAAAAATGCTTCCAGTGTGCTAAGAAGATGAACAGCACCGACACACATGACCTGTGTGTGCGGGGCTTGGGGGCAAGCCACTAGGTTGCAGACTGCCAGCACTGCTCCCGAATGTCTCCACGGGCCCGCAGATCAAGGAGCTATGTGCTCCAGGACTTTCTCACCGCCTCTCCGGATGCTGGCCATGTGGACTTAGGGCAAACCACAACCCAGGATGTGCCACCCCGGGGCCTCCATCCTCGGCCGTGTAGTCTCTGCAGCGTCAGAAGCTTCCTATGCTGAAAGAGCTGCCAGCGCTACTTCCTCTACCGCCTTGGAAGCTCCTCCGACAAAGTCTCCGGTTGCTGCAGTCACCCCCATCCAGCAAAAGAATGCTTCCTTTGGGGGCCACCATCTTGGAAAGTCCTCCTCAGCAACAAGCACTGCCCAGATTCAGGGGCTTGGATGGCATCGCAGCAACAGTCGGAGCCCCGAACAGCATCACCACACCGATTCGAGGACCTCCTGTCGGCAGAGCCACGCCAGAAAAGATCTCTCCTAAGCGCCGAGTCATCGCTCCTCCCATGACCATGCCACAGCATAGAGTTACTGCTCCTCCTATGACCACGCCTCCTGGACACTTCGAGCCATGATGGGAGCTGGGCTCAAAGGCACCGGAGGCACAGAAGGCCCTCCTCAAGCAGTCCCCAGCAGTGGGGAAAGCAGAATGAGGTTCCACAAGAGGAGGAGGCAGCAGAGATCATACCCTAGCCCTTCTCCCTCTGCCTCAGCCATCAGCACCAGAGGCATCAGCAAAGCAGGCAGCCACCAGGTCAGTGCAGGAGGAGCTTTGAACCCAAGGCTATCCTCCAGCTACTCTCAAGCCTCCTACAACAGAGCCTCTATGCTGCCCCAGCGTCTTGCACTACCATGGGGGACTCAGCGGGATAAGCACCTGAAGGCACAAACCATGCTCAGCCAGCAACTAACACAACCTGCCAGCGGCCCACCACCCCAATGAAGGACTCTCTTTCAATGACCAGGAGGAAGTGATGATTAGGAGAATATGAGGAAGTGGGGATAAGCTGGAGGAAAAGAAAGTGTAGGATAGAAAATCTGAGAAGGTAAAAAGAGAATGGTTTGGACTGGTAGGAAGTGGGGGGAGTGTGGTATAAATAAGCTGGAAGAGAAAGGGAGAATATGTTGTAGTCAGGCTATAAAGGCAAGAGTGAGGGTGAGAAAGACACTGGTGCGTATGAACTGGGGTTGGGGAAAGAATGTCTGGGTAGCTTTGTCCACACTAAACATTTGTGCAGTTACCTAGACAAAAAGAGAGTAGAGCTGAAGGCATGGCAAAAGCAAGTTAAAATACGATTTAGCCAGATAGTGCCATTTTGAGCCCTAGCTAGCTAAATTTGTGTTGACAAGTAGATCTGTAGAAATAGCTTCCATAAAATTATCTTGAGAACTTTAGCCAGATATTCAGTAGCAAACACATCTACTGACGATCCAAATAATTTATCTGCTTGGTGTGTTTCTGTCACTCATAATACATGGAAGGTGGCTTACTCCTGCTTTAGGATGCGCCACTTACTTTGACAGGATGTTAAGCTCTTTGCTGACCTCTGCTCGAAATTTTTTCTTCCTCATCTTTTCTGCATTCAGCATGCTCTTGTGGAGGTACTGAAGAAGTGCGGAGGCATGAGGAAGGATTAATCGCACGCCCATGGTGGGAGATGCTGCAAGGAAAGGGAATGGGTGACCATTTAATGATGCAATGTTCTCTTTAAAAAAAAAAACAGCTAACAGCTTTGGGCATTATATACTCTTGATTCTGTGCTAACTTGATTTGGAAGAGCTGTGCAGGTACAATATAGTCTCCTGATGCAGTTAGCTATGTACTGACAAAACGCGAGTCAAAAGGTTGTCAACGCAGCGATGCAGTACTTCCATTTAGTGGTTTGAACCAGCACAAGCAGATAAGTACCTTCTGGCTTATGTTTTATATACAAAATACTAAAACTGATAAAAAAAGTGAAAATGTTTGCCTGTGAAACCAATAATTGAACTTATGGGTTGACAGTCGCAGCTAGTCACAGCTTGGAAACTGTCATGCACTGCAGTCTGTCATTAACATTTTTTTGTACATGTTGGCAAGTAATTAATGAAACATTGAGTGATGGATGTACATGTTCATGCTTCACTAGTGGCTCTTTAAAATCCAAGCATGTCAGCCACAGATGTAAATAACAGCAGAAGACCATTACAGGAAGCTGCTCGACAAATTTTCAGAAAGTCTTCATGGTCTTGCTACAGTGGAGATAAAATCAACTCTATGGCATATTGCATGGCTTGAAGACAGATACACATCTACTGCTTGGGCTAAACCCAAAAAATGGAATGCCATAACCAAAAAGTATGAAAATGTGATAAAAGAGCTTCACATTCTTTAAAACAAGAAGAAAATTAAAGGCACAGGGCCAAATCGATAACCTATCTGATGGCGTATGTGCTTACAACCAAGTCTCTGTTCATGTTTAAATTTCCTTAATATATCCAAGGTAGGGAAAACAAGAGGCTTTTAAATTTCATCTCTCTAGTCAGGCCCAGCCTGCACTAAGTGACAGAAAGCAACGAATCACGCTTTGGGGAGAAAAACACACCTTGATAGGTACACATAAGTATAGAGCCCAATTCCACAACATGTAGGTTTGGCCCACAGGAACGTCCAAAGCAAAAATGGGCCCGATTTAAATGTGATTCCACAACCACAGGGATAGACGCACCTGCAGTTTCAGAATAAGGGACATAGACTTTTTGGCATGGCATGAGCAAAGCACTATGGAGTACAAGACACAGCTCTAAGCAGCAAACTGGTTTATACATCTCCGCGCTCAATGTATTCTGAAAAGATGGACGCGTTTGATCATTCTATCTCCACTATATACCCGCGAAAAGTAACACCCCCACTGTAAAACATGCATCTTCTAAGCTGCTCCTCTCACTGAGGGTGTTGTGCTGATGCAAACTACACATGAATACTGATGATACATAAATGTATAAATGTTGATGCAAACTAGACCATATATACCAGTCTGTTGCATGCCCAGAACACTGCAAAGTAATCTTAGCACACTCTAAGATAGTATAAAAGCAGGTAGAAAGTGATAAGTTTGTCATATCATACCTTGCATTACAACATAGAAGACATCCTTAGTTATGCTTGCATTGGTCATCTCTGAAAACAGTCTGTACAATGCTAAGTATGGACCAGAAAAAAATCAGAAGAGGTTCTCCATAGTGAAATGTCAAAACATATCCCTATATAAATTAGAAAGAGACTTCATTAAACTTAACAATATGCAACATTTAAATCTTAGCCAACGAGTGAAAGCCTCAGCAGAAACTCACTGATAAAGCATCATCAGGAGTACTCGTAACATCAATGGCTAACACTCGTTTATCTTATCAATCACAATTCACAGGACCATATACAGACATTTGCAATAAGTTTATACAACTAGAATTATGATATCCATTAGAACTGCACTTAAATCACCAGGCCCGTGAATTGAGGAGAGATTGAATGGGGCATTCAATCTCTCCTCAATTCACGGACCTGGTGATTTAAGTGCAGTTCTAATGGATATCATAATTCTAGTTGTATAAACTTATTGCAAATGTCTGTATATGGTCCTGTGAATTGTGATTGATAAGATAAACGAGTGTTAGCCATTGATGTTACGAGTACTCCTGATGATGCTTTATCAGTGAGTTTCTGCTGAGGCTTTCACTCGTTGGCTAAGATTTAAATGTTGCATATTGTTAAGTTTAATGAAGTCTCTTTCTAATTTATATGGAGTATCATTTACTGAGGCTTTGATATTGGCTTTATAATCTTGTGTGTTAAAACATATCCCTATACATTAAAAAGGGATCCTCAGATTGGAAGCATTCAACAGTGCAAATAACAAATACATAGAAACATACAAATATGATGACAGAAAAAGACCACATGGCCTATCTAGCCTGTCCTTCCATAACAACTACAACAGTCCCCTTTTTACCTTTAGAGATCCTCTGTGTTCGTCCCATGTTTTTTGAATTCAGTTACTGTCCTCATCTCTACCACCTCCACTGGGAGACTATTCCACAGATCCACTACTCTTTCCGTAAAGAAATATTTCCGCATATCACTCCTGAATCTATCTCCCTTCACCCTCATCCCATGTCCCCTCGTAGCAGAACTTGCTTTCAATTGAAAGAGGCTCTCTCCCTGAACATTTATGCCACGGAGGTATTTAAACATCTCAATCATATCACCTCTATCCCGCCTTTCCTCTAAGGTGTACATATTAAGATCCTTCAGTCTGTCCTCATATGCTTTATAATGAAGACCACTAATCATTTTAGTAGCCACCCTCTGCACCGACTGCTCACATCCTTTTGAAGGTGCGGTCTCCAGAACTGCACACTATACTCCAAATGAGATCGCACCAAAGACTTATACAGAGGCATTATCACCTCCTTTTTTCTGCTAGCCATTCCTCTGCGTATGCACCCAAGCATCCTTCTAGCTTTTGCCGTCGCCTTTTCTACCTGTTTAGCTACTTTAAGATCATCAGACACAACCACGCCTAGGTCCCGCTCTTCTTTAGTGGACAAAAGTACTTCACCCCCTATACTATATTGCTCCCTTGGATTGCTGCAGCCCAAATGCATGACCTTACATTTTTTAACATTAAATCCCAGCTGCCAAATTCTAGACCATTCTTCAAGCTTAGTTAGATCCCTCCTCATGTTATCTACCCCTTCCTGGGTGTCTACTCTATTGCAGATTTTGGTATCATCCGCAAAGAGGCAAACCTTACCTGAAAGCCTTTCCGCTATATCACTAGCAAAGATGTTAAAAAGAATCGGACCAAGGACAAATCCCTGGGGCACACCACTGATAACATCCTTCTCCTCAGAGTGAGCTCCATTTACTTGTACTCTTTGTCGCCTCCCACCCAACCAATTTCTAATCCAAGCAGTAACTTTAGGGTCCATCCCTAGGGTGCTCAGTTTGTTTATAAGTCACCTGTGAGGAACAGTGTCAAAGGCTTTACTGAAATCTAAATACACCACATCTAGGGCTCTCCCTCGGTCCAACTCCCTGGTCACCCAGTCAAAGAAATCAATCAGATTTGTCTGACAAGACCTGCCTCTGGTGAATCCATGCTGCCTTGGATCCTGTAATCCGCTGGACTCTAAAAACCTCACTATTTTCTCTTTCAGCAGCGTTTCCAATAATTTACTCATCACCGAAGTTAAACTAACCGGCCTGTAGTTTTCAACCACATCCTTACTTCCGCTTTTGTGTAAAGGCACCACATGAGCCTCTCTCCAGTCCTTTGGCACCACTCCCGACTCCAACGAGGCATTGAAAAGGTCAGTCAGTGGAGCTGCTAGAACGTCCCCAAGTTCCCTCAGTATTCTCGGGTGTATCCCATCCTGTCCCATCGCTTTGTCTACTTTAAGTTGAGATAGTTTCTCACGAACACAGTCTTTTGAAAAATTGTTCAAGATGTCCTTTGCTTCTGTTCCTATTTGTAGGTGTTTTCTGAGGTCCTGCTCCTGGTTCTTCATCTGTGAACACAGAACAAAAATATTTGTTAAGCAATTCCGCTTTATCCTTATCAGCTTCTACATATTCCTCCCCTGCACCCTTGAGTCTGACAATACCACTCTTGCCCTTCCTCTTCTCACTAATATATCTGAAAAATGTCTTATCCCCCCATTTTATTGCATTGGCTATTTCCTCCTCCTTTTGAATCTTTGCCTTCTTGACTACTTTGCTAGCTTCTCTAAGTTTTTCCAAATACAGATGCCTGTCTTCATCTCTCTGTGATCTCTTGTATTTCATGAAGGCCTCCCTCTTTTTCTTCACTTTTTCAGCTACTTCTTTCAAAAACCACAGAGGTCTCCTTTTCCTTTTACCTTTATTTACCGTTTTAACAAAAAGGTTGGTTGCCCTTAAAATATCCCCTTTCAATTTTTCCCACTGTTTTTCTGCATCCCTCAGCTGTTCCCATCCAACTAACGACTCCCTGAGGTATTGGCCCATCTTCGCAAAGTTAGTCTTCCTAAAGTCTAAGATCCTTGCCTTTGAATGGATTCTAACAGCCCTAGTCCTAATACTGAACCACACCTTCTGGTGATCACTGGATGCAAAATGATCTCCCACTACAACATCAGAAACACTTTCACCATTGGTAAGCACCAAGTCCAGTATGGCCCTTCACGTGTGGGGTCTGTTACCAATTGCCTGAATAGTTCTCCCTGTAGAGAATCCAGGATCTCCTTACTTCTAGATGATACTGCAGCAGGAATGTGCCAATCAACATCTGGCATATTGAAATCTCCTATCAGTAGCACTTCCCCTTTCCTAGCAATGCTGCGCATGTCTTCAATTAACTCTCTGTCCACCTCTTCCTCTTGTGAGGGAGGTCTGTATATCACACCAATGTAAATAGATTTCTCTTTCCCTCTTTCTAGTTTAACCCACAATGCCTCCCCTCTCCCTTTTAAGCTCTGTAATTCCAAAGCTTTAATAGTAGTTTTTACATATAGTGCCACTCCTCCTCCCCTACTTCCTACCCTGTCCTTTCTGAATAAAGTATAGCCAGGTATAGTTACATCCCAATCATGGTTTTCTGTGAACCATGTTTCTGTAACTGCCACATGCCCAAAGGCACCATCATCGCTCTCTACAAATGTGCATATTTTTAGAGACCAATGATGGTGCTTCTGGGCATGTCTTAGTGCTGTTTGCACTGTTGAATGCTTTCATTCTGAGTGTCCCTTATTAGTGACAGGGATATGTTTTGACATTTCGCTATAGAGAACCTGCTCTGATTTATTCTACCCGACCACACTGGCAGCTGGTGATGGCAGTCATCCCCATGGTCCAGGTACTGGCCAGGCATTCATGTCCCCCCAGATTTATGGATGAGCACACCAGATCCTCCTGTGCAACACTCAAACCACACACACTTATTTGCAGTCACAAATAACATACCTATGTCAAAACCATGTCCTGCACTTATAAACAACTGTTGTGCAGAAATAATGGCATGGCGTCTCGGGACACCACATCTGATCTGCATTTCTCAGCCAAAAATGATTCTGCTCCATACTACCTCCCATACCATCCCTACATCTACATTCCCATTTTTCCGAACACTGGAATTGTTAGCTAAGCCGAGAATAGCCCCTTTAGCACAAACAGCAAATATCAGAAAAGCCAGAATGGTGAAATTAGGTCTTACCTGCTAATTGACTTTCCTTGAGGACCTCCAGTCCAGTCTCAGTACTTGTGAGTAGTCACTAGCAGCTTGGAGACTGAACATCTTTGATGACATCAGCACCTATAGGCAGCTGGCATCCTCCACCAGCCCCAGTAACTATTGACAAAGCAAGCTGACAGGTGCAACAATTAATACAATGTCCCCCAAAAACAAGGGAGACTGTCCCAATGAACTGCATAACAGCATGAAAAAGCACTCTAACTCTCACCAACAACAGCTGATAAGCAATCTAATCAAAAACAAATTATTTTTCATAACTCACTAAGAAGTATCGAGTCTCAGCACTGCAGGGGCACTGTCATAAAAAGCGCACACTCTTTTTCAATGACGTCAATTTCAGACGTTAAATGCCAACCCACCCCATATCATTGACCCACAGCCTTCAAATGGATACCAATAAAAAGCCACTCTTCAAATCACACTCATGACATGTCAAACATACAGTATTTCCCAACAGTTCACAAAACACTATGAGCGTGCTAAAGATCCAAAAATAAAAAAATGCAGTAATCGCCGTTACTTATCTGAGCAATCTCTATGTACACAGCAATCAAAATCGCATGTAAAATCCCTGCATAAGCAGACATTCCTAACCCAACCAAGGAAAGAACCCCGCTACAAATAGGACCAACTGAGCGACAAATGGACTGCCCCTCTCTCTCCAGTCCCTACTGAAAAATGCTCTTTTTTCATATTATACGTTTCTGTATCTACACTGCACTGCCCCCTTAACTAGCCCAAGAGGAACCATTAGTGGGCAATAGTGCAAAACACTCCAGAACCCCCGACTTACTGATAGGTCTGCGATCACCAGCACAGAAGAACCAGGGAGGGCCTGGGACTGGACTGAAGGTCCTCAAGGAAAGTCAATTAGCAGGCAAGACCTAATTTCACCTTCCTTATCGCCTCTCCAGTCCAGTCCTGGTACTTGTGGGATGTATCATAGCAGTACTATCCTCGGCAGGGACCTGAGAGCCCAGCCTGAAGCACTACTGCCCCAAACCTCATGTCCCCCACTGCTTGCACATCCAGGCAATAATGCTTAACAAATGTATGCAGCCCAGATGGTCGCTCTGCAAATATTGGCCAGTGGGACCAGTTGAGCCTCTGCCCAGGAAGCCGTCTGAGCTCTTGTGGAATGAGCTCTCAACCCCACCGGTACCCGCCTGTGCCGTAACAAATAAGCCGAACAAATGGTTTCTTTAATCCATCGAGAATTGGAGGCCTTAGAAGCAGCCTCCCCTTTACGTGGCCCTCTAAACAGAACAAACAGACAGTTTGATCCCCTAAAAGGCTCCGTCCTCTTCAAGTACTGCTTCAATGCCCTGCACACATCCAGAAGACACAGGAGAAGATCTTCTGATTCACCCCGGCCCTGGAGAAGACTGGCAGAGTAACAGGCCGATTCAAGTGAAAGACCGAGAGAACCTTGGGAAGAAAGGAAGGCACTTTAGAGATAAAGAGGAAAATTTCTCTACATGAGAGCGCCTGTAACTCCGAAATCCGCCTCACAGAACAGATAGCCAACAGGAAGACTGTCTTCAACGTCAGATCCTTCAGGGAACATTCCCCTAGTAGCTCAAAAGACACCACCATCAGCACAGATAACACCAAACTGATGGCAAACTGATGGCACCAGCGCCCACATAGGCAGTCAGACCTGCTTAGCCGTCCTAAGAAAACGCAGCACATCTGGGTGTATTTCCAAGGAAACTCTGTTTACTCTACCAAGATAACACGTAAGTGCCGCCACCTGCACCTACAGGGAACTACAAGTCAAATCCTTTTCCAGCCCAACCTGCAAAAAAGCCAACACCTGTGGTACAGACGCTGTCAGAGCATGGCAGTTGTCGTCACTACATCAAGTCTCAAACATCTTCCACACACGGATATACGACAGTGAAGTGGAACGCTTGCGGGCCTTCAGCAAGGTCGAGATAACCTGTGCTGAACAATCCCTTTTTCTTAGCTGCGCCTTCTCAAGAGCCATGCCGTAAGCAAGAATAGATCCACCTATGGCATGAAGACCGGCCACTATGTCAGGAGGTCTGGTCTCATCAGCAACCTCCAGGGGTGATCCACTGTCAATCTGACTAGGTCTACATAAAACAGCCTCTGCAACCAATCCGGGATGATGAGAATGACGAGACCCCGGTGTGTCTCTATCCTCTGCACTATGCAGCCTATGGCAGCCTATGACAGCCCACGGGGGGGGGGGGGGGGGGAGACAAAGCAGACCATCTGTGGGCCCAATGCTGCACGAGGACTTCCAGTCCTTCTGACATTCGTTCCCGTCGTCTGCTGAAGAACAGACTCGCCTTGGCTGAGACAAAAGTGGTCATCAGGTCCATGATCGGGGACACCCAGCACCATACCACCTGAGCAAACACTGCTTCGCTGAGAGACCATTCCTCGGGATCCAGATGGAACCGAATGAGATAGTTGGCTGTTATGTTCTTTGTGCTGCCACATGCGCCGCTGAGATCGCCTGCAAATTCTCTTCTGCCCAATCTAGCTTTTGAGTTGCACACTGCTTGTGCCCCCTTGCCAACTGATGTAAGCCACTGTTGTGGCATCGTCTGAGAAGACCTGCACCGCCTTTCTACACAGCAGACTCCTGAAGCGCTAGAAACACTGCTCTCATTTTGAGTTGATTGATGGGCCACGCACTCTGTTCCTGGGACAAACCATCCTGGCCTATCCAATCCTGACAATAGTCTCCCCAGCCTGAGAGACTGGCATCTGTCATAAATGGGATCCATACTGGAGATTCCAGCGGCATCCCTACCAACAGCTTCTCTAGTCTGAGCCATCACCAAAGGCCAGGCTGCACTGCCCTCAGAGAGAGCAACGGCTACGTGAGAGGATGATGTTGCGCTGACCATCTCCTCAACAATGCCCTCTACAATGGTGGCATATAAGCCTGGGCCCAAGGCACCAACTCTATGACCGCCACCATGGACCATAAGAGCTGCAAGTAATGCCAGGCCGTTGGGATGCCCAGATAGAGAAACTGTCTCACTTGTGCACATCCTCTCCACTGGCAACAACATCCTGCCTTCACCCATCTGAAGCCAGGCTCCGAGGTACACAAGGTCCTGCAATGGCAATAACCAACTCTTTGCAAAATTGATGACCCAGCCAAGGCTTTGCAGAAACTAGACTACTCGTGCCGTTGCTTGCTCGCTCTTTTCCGCAGTATTTGCTCTGATAAGTCAATCATCTAGGTAAGTGTGTACTAGAATGCCCTCTTGATGAAGAGCCACTCCCACCACCACCATTACCTTGGTGAACGTCCATGGCGCCGTCACCAGACCGAAAGGCAATGCTCAAAATTGGAAGTGTCCCATAAGTACCACGAACTGAAGATACCGCTGATGCTTGGCTTGAATGGGGATACACAAATAGGTCTCTGTGAGATCCAACTAGGTCAGAAACTTGTCTGCTCTGATGGCCACTAAGACAGACCAGAGGGTCTGCATGTGGAACCGGGGCACTCACAAACATCGATTCACCCGCTTTAGATCTAATATGAGCTGAAAGGACCCTTCCTTCTTGGGGGCCATGAAATAAATGGCGTATCGACCATAGCCGCATTGGTTTAGGGACATCCTATCCATTGCCTCAAACTGTCATAGCCACTTCAGCATGTCCCAAGCCGCTTTGAAATTGCCCGTTACCTTGCACAGGGACTGAACGAAGGCCTCTGCAAAAGGATGCACAAACTCCAGCGCATACCCATCTCTGATGATTTCTAGTTGGAAATGATCTGGGCCCAGGCCTGGTAAAACTCCCGTAGCCAATCCTCTACAGGAATCACCTCTGGCCCGGCTACCCTCGTTTCATTGTGATTTTTTTGGCCATAGCTGAGGAGGAGGCTAAAAAGCCTTGTCCAACTTCTCGAAAGCCATAAAACTCCTGTCCCCGGGATGGGAAGAACCCTCTTTGATAAGGCACAAATCGCACCGCCCTGAAGCAGCAGAGGTCTCGCGGCTGACTTCATGCCAGGAGCAAGGAACCGTCCAGGGTTCTGCTTGTCCTCCGGAAGCCTGTCGCCCTTTGACTCCCCGAGGTCCTTCACCAACTTATCGAGCGCACGAACAAAAGCTTCCCCTTAAACAGAAGCTTGCTGAGCCAGGACTTGGATGAGATGTCCACTGACCAATTGTGCAAACACAGGTATCTACGCGTGGCCACCACCAAAGCTATACTCTTAGACAGGCCCTGAATGAGATCATAAAAGGCATCTTCCAAGTATACCACCCTCGATTCTAACTTCGCAGCTCCCGGGGGTGGGGGGCACTCTACGCCTCGCTTCCAGCGTTCAAGAGGTCCTGAGCCAAGCGCAAGCAAGCTCTGGTCATAACTGTCCCACAAACAGACACCTGCAATGACAGGGCATTAATATCAAAGGCTTGTTTCAGCAAGGATTCCAACTTCCTGTCCTGAACATCCTTCACAATGGTACTGCTTTCCATGGGAATCATGGTTTTCTTAGTCACAGCTGACACTGCAGCATCTACCATAGGGGAACACAGGATCTCCTTTTCCTGTTCCAGCAAGGGATAGTGCCAGGACATGTTTTGAGTGCCCCTCAGAGCCACCTCCGGCATCTCCCACTTATCCTGTATCATCTGCTTTATAACCCTATGGAATAGAAAAACCAACTGGGTCTTCCTGATCATCTGGAAAAGCAGGTCCTCCAACGGGTCCTCCTCCTGCGACTCCCCTGCAACCTGTTCAATGCCTTTAAGAACTGGGAGATGACTACTGTCAGCTCCTCTCTGCAGAACACCTGAATGATGTGGGACTCCTACGGGAGCTCCCCTTCCTCTAGCTCACCTGGATGGATCTCCAGGACCACGTTCCCCTCTGGGTCCACTGGGTCTTCCAAATGGAGAGACCCTGTCTCTTCCCAGGCAGCACTCTCCATGTGCTATCTCCTTGCCACGGGCTCTCCCTTCTGCTGCCCATGCCTCCAGCAGCACACTCTTCATCTGTCTCCCTGGCATCGGCAAAGGCACAGCTCCCTGCTGCTTCATGCAAAACGCCCTATGCAGAAGCAACACAAACTCTGTAGAAAAAGGTCCCCCTTGGTAACTGCTCTCAGGTGAATCCTGTGACATGGGACGGCCTTGGGACAAAGAAATCCTTGCCACATTTTCTAGCACCAGGGGGCCTTGGCCCACATCTTCCTCAGGGACGACGAGGCTAGCCATTGGTGAAAAATGTCCTCCTGCTGACTGCAAGGTGCCCTCCACCCCTCTGGAGGAAGCTGCTTGCCAAGTCTGTAGTACCTTATCTGTTAATCCTTCTTCTGCAGATCAAGACTCCACCTTACAGCCGCGGCAAACCCCGTGGCCGAGATGGAGCCCATTCTGGCTCCACATGCAAGGCACATGATCTTGGTTGGCAACTTGCCATAGGGAAAGTTAAGGGAAAAGAAGCTTGAGGTTCTTCGCCTTCCATACTAAATTGCTGATAGGAGTGATAGGCAATGCTAAATCAGCCGGGCCATCTAAACCTTTTGGTTTTTTTATGCTAGCTACAATCACCAATTTCTTCAGGGACTCAAAGAAAAAAACAAAATGCATAGGAAGAGATCACCCCAACATCCGAGAAGCATCCCTTCCCCACACTATGCCCTACATTCCTCAACAGAAAATGGCGTGAATTCCCACACTGCAGAAAAACCACCTCTGCCATGCGGCTGAAAAAAATGGCACTCAGTGCTGACGGTGCAGTCCCCACTCCATGGCGAACCACCCACTGCTTCCTCTCAACCTGTTAAGTCCCCATTCAGCCCCCTGCACCTACCTACTCTCCGATTCCTGCACTCAGCTCGTCCCTCAGATGCGGCTTTGGCTGAGCAGCAGGAGATGTGCAGGAGGAACGCTAAGTCAAGGGTATCATACCATGCAACTCCTCACCTTCCTGCAGGTTTGGGAGCCGTGTCTGCCTTTTGGTCGTTGGGAAAGCCACCCTTTTCCAGCTAGGCCTCACCCGATAGCTGTCTGATCCCCCCACTCCCTTTTTTATTCCCAATAACAACTTTCTCCTCAGGCAGAGCGGCAGGGATTCAAAGTCCCCTTAACCTTCAATGCTACACAGTGAAAAACAATGAAAAAAATAATGACAAGCTGCACCCTGGGCTCAGCTCTCTCCAGCTGCTAGGAGACCGAGTTACTAGGGCTGGTGGAGGATGCCAGCTGCCTATAGATGCTGATGTCATCAAAGATGACCTGCTCAGTCTCCAAGCTACCAATAAGAGTTGACTACCCACAAGTACCGGGACTGGACTGGAGGGATGATAAGGAAAATAACTATTGCAGTGCTTTATATTTCTGTAGGGATGTTTTTTTTTTTTTAATAGTTTCTTAACCTTAAAAACGTCCCTCACCTGTGCATTCTATTCTTTACAACTGCATCTTGTGCCCTCCTAGACAGCAGACACAAAGTTCAATAAAGATGTGCAACAGCCATTCATCTCAATGGGACACATTTAAGATCAGAGCAGAATTTTTTCTTATCCTGATCTTATTATACTTTGCCACTGGTATAATGTAGGTGTCTGCAGGAAACATTCAGGACGTATATAGGCCTTTCCTGACTATGCTTTCTATGTCCGCAGCTTGCTACACCCCCGTTCCGCCCCCTCCCACCCATGTTCTGAGATCCCTCATCCTAGCGCCATGTGCGTGCAGGACCACGTGGTTTGAGAATACGGTTCTAGACGTTTTAGCGAGAAAAATGTCTATCCCGCACTTCTGACTGGCTTATTCATGTTCTGGAATGAATGCTCCTTTCAATTTCTCAAACACACAAAATCTGTCAGTAGTCCCCTGCACTCAAGAAAGGACACAAAGCATCCTCTAGAAATCAAACCAATTAGCTTGGTCATAGGGCAGTGAGAGGTAGAATAGGTCTCACAGAAGTTTTAAGATGCTTTTTACCGTCAAATACTGTCAGAGTGTACAGATTTGGCTGTAAAGATTGCAAGATGAAACCAAAAGAAGCTATGATGTTCTAAATAGTTTTGGTACAGCTGCCATGCTTACCCTAGGGTAAACATACCAACTCTGCCCTGTTCCTGTGCTCCAGAATATCATTCACCAATTTTCAAAGCTACAAAAATATGTCCCACTCCCCCAGACATCTAATACCACACAAAATTCGGTGCAGCTAAGTCTGTCTATTCCAAAATTTATAAGGAGAGAACCACATGCGTTCGGTATAATTTCAAGCACCTCTTTGTTCCATTGAAGTAAGGCTGAACAGCAAATAAGGTTGACTAGATTGTAAGCTCTGATGAGCAGGGACTGTCTTTTACATGTGTCTGCAGCGCTGCGTACGTCTTGTAGTGCTATACAAATGTTCAGTAGTAGTAGTATAGTAGTAGTAATAGACCATATTGGCAACAGCACAATATTGGCAGTAGTAATAGTGGAACATATTGGCAACAGCACCTATAAAAAAAAAACGCTGCCAAAACAAACGTTAAGTTTATGGGCTCTTTATAGGTGATTTTGCAATTTTAAAAGGTTTCCCCACCAACAGCGTGCAATAAAAAGGTTCAATTAAACTCAGACACTTGTAACATGAAATGAGCCAGGAAACGTGTAGTCATGGAAGAAACATCAATGTTTCCCAGAAGGGCAAAACAGACCAAAGAGCTCAATTGGTGCTATTTAATAGACAATTTCATAAGTGAATTATCTTTTTATGAGCAAGTAGATTTGCCTATTTCCATAGCATGCTTCCAGTACAGTCCAGACTCCTGGGTCCATCTCCCCAAGTCCAGTCTGAGAATTGCAGGCTTCAGTGATGTCACAGTAAAGGGGAGCAGACAGGCCGCACCTTAAGCCAGTATTTCTTAGTCTCCAGCAGAGGGATAAGCTCAGCCCAGTATGGGCTGTTCTGAAGGGACTTCTTGTCTGAAAAGGACTAGCTTGCTGTGTTGTTTGGTAGGATAGCTTTCTTTCAGTTGTTTATAAGGTGAGTGAGCTGCCCTACAGAGGACTGGAACCGTTCGGTCGGTGGGGTTCTCTGGTGAGGATGGAGTGAAGGCGGAGGTCCATTTAGTCAGGCTTCTCTCTTTCTCCACCCGCTGCACTGTCAACAATGTCACAGTGCCTGGCTCTCTAATTTACCGATCTGCAGAGCGTTCAGTCATTCGGGGTCAGAACGGGCATGGTGGGAGACTCGGTCTCGATTCCGGGTGACTGCAGCGGAACGGATCACTGCTTTGTTTGGTGCAGTTGTCTGGTGTCCAGTGTTCGGTGAATTTTCAGTGCAGCTCTGTTTGGCATGCATTTTTGGCTGAGAGTAGCATGCAGACATCAGTGAAGTGGGTCTGTGTGACGTGCAGCAGGAAATATGGTTTCTGCCGCAGTTGCAAATCTGAAGATCGTGCAGGGACAGAAAATCTTAAGGGGCATTTCCTTTAGAGGGAGATCCTTTGGAGGGTCCGCTTTCACCAGGACTGGATGAGTCGAGTTGCTCTGCTCAGGCCATGGCTCCCGCGGTTTTGTCAGGAAACGTGGCCATTTTACACGGCTTAAGCCAGGCGAGTGGGGCTGCTGCAGGGAGTCAGGATTTGGTTCCTGCTCCTTCCTGCAGGAGGTCAGGACAGTATGTAGGTCAATTTTCTTAGATGGAGGCCTTCACCCCGGAGTTTGTTGTTCTCCTCCACCAGGCCTACTGTTTAAAGTAATGCCTGGAGGGGAGGGAGGGGATTGGCACGGCCAGACCAGTTCGGCCCCTCCTTGACTGTCCAGGGAAGGTTCGACAGTTCTCCCTTGGTTGGAGTCCATTGGAATGGCTCGATCTCTCTCCCGGAGGTACAGGCTGACAAGCAGGCTTCAGTGGAATCCAAGGTCTCCGAAGATCCCTTGGAGGGTCCTTCAGGTCTTGGTTAGGACGACTGTGGGGAAGATCTCAAGGATGGCGAAATCCTTCCTGGAGAGGACCCTAGTACTGTTAGGATCTTTTGACAAGAAGAGCTGGCAGCACTTATAGTACACTGGCAGCTCTCAACATTCCTCTGGCTTTTCCGATTCACTGGGCACTCAAGCAAATGATGGAGCTGGAATGAAATACCAGAGGCAAGATTACGTGGTGGATGGGCAATGGTCCACTTGTATCCTATTCCAGCAGGGGAAAAGGAACCTCTCAGTGCCTAAGGTAGATACCTTGGTCTCTGCGGTCACCAAAAAGACCGCCATTCCCATGGAAGGGGGAGCAGCGCTTAAGGACATTCAGGATAAGAAGTTGGAAAACCTGCTGAAGCAGGCCTTTAAAGTGAACGCCTTGACAATGCAGGCCTGCAGTGCGGAACCTATTTGGCTAGAACATGCTTGAGCTGGTCTCAGGGCCTGCCCGATGTGGGCAGGCAAGGACAACAACAGCCGGCACTGGAGGTAGTTAAACTGAGTCCGGGACAGCGTACTTGGCAGAAACTTTCTATGATTTTTTTTGCGAGCTTCAGCCAAGAGCATGGCATCGGTGGTGGTAACCCAATGTCTTCTTTGGTTCTGTAATTGGGCTGCAGATGTGTCATCAAAAACTCTTCTCAGTAGGGTCCCATTTCAAGAGAAGCTCAAGGACTTGGGGGAAGCCAAGCTGCCCAAGGATAAGCCCAAGAATCTGAAAGTGGCCTCTTTGGCCAGAGGGCAGCCAAAGGACTTCTGTCGATTAAGGGCGGACCAATTCGCACCCTATCAGTGAGTATTTTGCGTGAAGGAGACAGCCCTTTTGGGGTGGATGAGGGACCGGAAACAGTCTCTTCTCGGGCTCTGTTTCTGTGGCTAAGAAGCCCAAATGAGATCGGGGGGGGGGGGGGAGGGGGGGAGGGGGGGCTCAGGCAGGACTGGTGCCAATTGATGGGAGACTGCACCAGTTTTATTCTGCCTGGCTCCACAACACCTCAGACCAATGGGTGCTAGAGGTTATCCGCGAAGGCTACACACTGGCGTTTCGCGCGGCTCCTGGCCAATACCTTTCTACTGCTACCATGCAGGACATCTTGGAGAGGCTCCTGCAGCTGAAGGCCATGGTGCTGGTCCCTACAGACCAGTTAGGACAAGGTTAATACTCTAGTTACTTCACGGTCCACAAAAAAGAAAGATCCTTTCGACCGATTCTCAATTTCAAATATGTCAATCGCGCGTTGCGGGTGCCTCATTTTCACATGGAAACATTGAAGTCTGTAATTGTTGCTGTGTGGAAAGGCGAGTTCCTGATGGCCTTGGACCTCACGGAGGCCTACCTGCACGTTCCTGTTCAGTCAAGCACCAGCACTTCCTACAGTTTGCAGTTCCCATGGGGAATTTTCAGTTTCAGGCTCTGCCGTTCAACCTGGTGATGGCTCCGCTAGTGCATCTCTATTTGGATGACTGGTTGATATGGGCAAAGTTGTTGGAGAAGAGTCTCACAGGCACCCAGAGGGTTCTGGCTCTGCTGCAAGAGCTTAGTTGGGTGGTCAACATGATCAAGAGCAGCCTGGTTCCCTCCCAGGAGCTTTTCTACCTGGGCATTCGTTTCAACACACAAGTCAGTCTCATGTTTTTGCCCAAGGATCAAGCACAGACGTTGCAAGACCAAATTCAGCGGTTCTTGAGATGTGTGCCAATGGCCTGATCATACCTCCAAGCCCTGGGGTTGATGGCAGTGACCTTAGAGCTTGTACCTTGGGCACGAATGCACATGGGCCTCTCCAGAGGTCCCTGTTAACGCAATGGTCACCTGAGGTACATTTGATGTTTCAAAGGCTGGAATGTCCTGAACAGGTGAGAACCAGCCTGGACTGGTGGCTGGACCCAACCAAGCTGTTTGTGGGTATGCCGCTGGAACCACCGGACTGGATGATCATGACTAAAGACATCACCTTGTCCGGTTGGGGAGTCCACTGTCTGTCACAGGTGATGCAGGGGATTTGGATTCCGGAGCACAGCCGATGGTTCATCAATCACCTGGAGATGCAAGTGGTGTTCTTGGCACTTCAAGCCTTCCTACCACTGGTGAAGAAGGTGGTGAGCATTTTCTCAGACAAATGCAATGATGGTGGCATACATCAATCATCAAGATGGAACAGGGAGTATGGTTTTTGTGGAGGAGATCAGCCCGCTGCTTCATTGAGCGTAGCTGCACCTCCTGGCATTGTCAGCGGCATACGTGGCAGGAAAAGAAAACATGCAGGCTGCGTAGCACCCAACTCAGGTGGAGGCTTTTTTTGGCTTTAAAGCCTCAAGTCCTGAAGTTGGGTGCTACTTTCTTTCTCAGATTTCCCTGTAAATGTGTTATAAATTATGATGGTGCCTCTTACATTTTTACTGATGTATCTCATTTGGAAAAAATTATTTCTGATAGACAGGGTTTGGTTGAGGCTGACAGGGATGATTAGATGTAGATTTTGCCTCCTATTATGTGGGCTTTAAGCCTTGTTTCCCTAGTTTTCTTTTTCTTCTGTGTATAGTTTCACTTCCAGGTTCCAGTAATGTGGACTTTATACCTAATGTAAGGTGTACTTGTACCATTTTATTTCTTTTTCTGATTGTCTTGTATTATTAGTTGGTTTTGTTATACTGATTAAAATCTATAAATAAAAAAAAAAGAAAGAAAACATGCAGGCTGACTACCTCAGCCGCCAATGGTTGGATCCATGGGAATGGGACTCTGGAGGAGGTGGTGTTTTACCTGATAACCCTTCGGTGGGCTTACCCCAAGTCATGGACCTCATGGCGTCAGCTGCCAATGAGAAGGCAAGCCGGTTTTTCAGTCGCCATAGGGAAGAGATAGCCAAGTGTCTGGATGCCCTAGCACAGCCTTGGCCATTAAACGGCCTGCTGTATGTGTTCCCATATTGACCCTTGATAGGCCACGTAGTGCAGAGGATCGAGGCCCATCGGGGGCTGGTGGTGCTGGATTGACCTCGGCAGCCATGGTATGCGGACCTGCTTTGGTTATCGGTAGGGATTCCTTGGCGCCTTCCGTGTGGGCCAATCTCTCGTCTCAGGGTCCAATCCGCATGACTCAAGTGGATCAGTTCTTGCTTACGGCCTGGTTCCTGAGAAGGCTCGACTGAGAAAGAAGGGCTACTCTGAGCAGGGAATGCAACCTTGTTGAAGGCGTGCAAGCATTCCACTTCGCTGTCATATATTCGCGTGTGGTATCTGTTCGAGAGTTGGTGTACAGATCAGTGGCAGCAAGAGCTGTTGGCTTCAATACCTGAGATCTTGGCCTTCTTGCAGGCTGAAATGGAAAAGGGTCTGGCCCTAGGCTCATGACGAGTATAAGTGGTGACTCTAGCCTGCTACAGAGGCTGTGTACAAGGAAATTAACTTGGGAATGCACCCTGATGTGGTTTGTTTCCTCCGAGTGGTGAAATAGCTGATACTGCCAGTGCGGGCCATGGTTCCTTCATAGGACCTTAATCTGGTCCTTTCAGTGCTAATGGAGGCATCTTTTGAGCCTTTGGGAGTGGCGACGCTAAAAGGCTCAAAAGGGTTTTTTCTGGTGGCGATTTGTTCCACTTACTGGATTTTGGAGTTACAGGGGTCTTGCAGGGAGCCTTTCCTGGTCTTCTTGTAATTGGTGGTGGTATTACGGCCTGTTCCATCCTTCTTTCCAAAAGTGTTTTCGCCTTTTTATGTGAATCAGATGGTGATCCTCCCAGTCTTGTCAGGATCAGAGGATATCAGTTTATGTCTTCTGGATGTTCACTGTATTTTTCGTCTGTACCTTAAATGCACGGTATCTTTTCGAAAGTCTGATTGGCTATTCGTGCTTTTTGGAGGTCGCCTCAAAGGCCTCTATTGCTCATTGGGTAAAGCAGGCAATTGTTTCCACCTACTTACTGGCTGCCAGTGGGGCTGAAAGCGCACTCCAACAGGGCGCAGGCGGCCTTCCTGGGCAGAGTTTGAATTAGTTCGGCCTGCGGATATCTGCAGGGCGGTCGCATGGTCGTCACTACACACCTTTGTGAGGCACTACCAATTGCACATGCAGGCATGGGGGGATGAGCGGTTTGGAGCATGTGTGCTGCAGGCCGAGCTGGCTGGTCCATCCCTCTGTTAAGTACTGCTCTGTTACATCCCAGGAATCTGGACTGGGGGGATAATATGGAAGGTGAAATTAGACCTTACCTGCTAATTTTCTTTCCTCGAGTCCCTCCAGTCCAGTCCAGTCCAGAACCCGCCCATGGAATTCTTGGAATACAGCCTGGGTTCTTGGTCTGGGTGGTCAGAGTCTGGAATTGTTGGTTACTCCCTTGGGGGGCTTGGACGCTGATGTGGAGTCCTCTCCTCTGGGGGGTCAAGTTCTCTTATCACTAGGGTATATAGTTACATATGGTTGCTTAGTCAGTAGAGTTTGTTATGACTGTACTGGCTTATGGGGTGGTCTGCCTGCTCCCTTATACTGTGACATCATAGAAGCTTGCAATTCTCAGTCTCCATCTGCTGGAAGGGGGAGATAAACCTAGGAGTCTGGACTGAACTGGTGGGTCTCAAAGAAATTGGCCGGTAAGGTCTAACTTCACTGTATGTTTGATAGTTGCCATGTACTAAGAAACTTGATTTGGCTTCTTTCCAAACATAGAACTAGTCCAACACATTTCATGCAAAGCATTTGGGATTATGCTGCCAAGACTATCATCCCTAAACCTATCTTCTCAAATCTCCTCTCTTGTCCTTCAAAACCCTCTGTAGCTGAAAGTTTTCAATTTTTATTTATCTGTTTCATATGTCAGCTCTCCTCCATTGTCAAGCAGGAAAATGTTATGTGATACTTATATACTGCCCTTCCTTAAATCAGGGTGATATCATCGGATGGCAAAAATCAAGCAAGTTCTCCTGAGCATGTGCAGTTCTTTTCACACTGCCGTCCATCTCCTATGAACTGCCATACTGAGTCAGACCAAGGTCCATCAAGCCCAGTATCCTCTTTCCGACAGTGGCTGATCCAGATCGTAAGGACCTGGCATGATCCCAAAAAGCAGACTGATTCCATGCTGCTTACTCCTGGAGATAAGCAATGGATTTAATGGCTTCCAGGACTTATGGACCATTAAGAGGGCAGTTTTATAAAACATTTTTATAAAAGACCAGAACAAATATTACATAAATTGTGGGTAAAATGAACATGCATACATTTATACCAGCTTAAAAGCTAGTGTAAATGCATATGCATTGGGAAGTTCATAAATTTCAAATGCAAACTGCGATTCTCCTTGCATGCCGCCCATAACACGATTACATCAAAGTCATATATAAATATGTGCATTCTTGTCATCACGTGTACTCATAAATGTGGGATAATTTTATAAAAAGGTACATTTAGATTTAAATGTCTTTATAAAGTTACCTTCCACCTAACTGAGCATAGCAAGACTCAGGGGCTCCAATTACAACCATAAGCAACAAAAGACACAATAAAATTCTCTTACTCTGTAAATGGCTAAACATTACACATTTGCAAAATATCAGTGTAGTGCTTTTTAAGCTAGTCCCGGAGTACCGTCTCCCCCCAGTCAATTTGGTTTTCAGGGTATACACAATAAATATGGATGAGATAGACTAGCATACACTGCTTTCACTGCATGAAGACTAATGTTTCTAGTGACAACATATCCTCCCTCTCTGCTGTTCCTACCTTCTGTGACATCCTTGAAGTCACTAAAAACACATTCAGTGACTGTCAGGCTGGGCATAGCATCCATGGGTTCAAAATCTGGGCTAACAAGGAGATTGTTGGCAATGTCCATCACAATAGCAGCTGTAGCCTCGGTTATGTTCTTGGTGGAGAGCAGAGCAAACACATTAGTCAACAGATCATAGTTGGGGTGCCCAGGCCTCTGCTTAGCAAGTAAAGGGAAATACCTGAAACCAAAGAAAACAAAATGATGGCCAGATCTGCCACATCCTTATCACAATTAAGGAAATAATTTTATAAACGGTCATTAGGAAAACTTAAAGGATCTACGCATCATCATGGACGGTGAAATCTTCTGTTCAGTGTGTAGTGCGGCCAAAAACGTGAACAGAATATTAGGAAACAACAAAACAACCAAAGATCATCAGAATGCCTCTGTATTGCTCCATGGGGTGGCCAAAGCTTGAGTACTGTGTGCAATGCTATTCTCCACATCTCAAAAATGATATGGCAGAATTAGAAGAGGTACAGAGAAGAATGACCAAAAGGATACACCGGATGGAGTGACGTTTCTGTGAGGAAAGACTAAAGAGGTTAGGGCTCTTTAACTTAAAGAAGAAGTGGCTGAGGGGAGATATGATAGAGGTCTATAAAATCTTGAGTGGAGCAGAACAGCTAAACGTGAATTGATTATTTGTAAACTCTGGAATTCATTTTTGGAGGACATGGTAAAAACAGTTAGCAGAGCTGGGTTTGAAAAAGGTTTAGGCAACTTCCTGGAGGAAAAGCAGGTTATGATAGACCTGGTGAAAGCCAATGCTTATCCCTTGGGAAAATAGCATGAAATCCAGCTATTTTTTTCAGATTCTGCTAGGTACGTGTGACCTGGACTGGTCACTGCTGGAAACAGGATACTGGACTTGATAGACCATCGCTCTGACCCGTTATGGCAATGCTTATGCTCTTATGTGGCCATTAAAATGATTAACCTTTTGAATTCATGTTTATGCATAGCATAGGCACAGTTAGGACAGAGGGAACCTGGCAGACCAGAAGATGCTTTGGGCTGCCACCCTGAATCAGAGAGAGCACACTGTAGGCTTAGCATTCTATTGCTGTAGCCTAGACCCAGAGAGGGAACACAGAGAGCGATATCCTTTCCCTGCGGCTCTTAACCAGACAACAGAAATCAAGGGTGAGGGGATTCCTCCTTAACATGGGAACAGAGGGACTGCATAGGATGGAAGATCCCCTTCTTTAAGGCTCCAAATGAGAGGCCAAAAAGCAAGGGAGCCATGTCTGGAGAAGCTGGTCCAGCAGATTTCCTTCCTGTGGGATCAATGCACCATCCCGAGAATGCCCCTCTTGAGGTCCAGGGACACACAGAAGGCAACAAAAGCCTGGCAAATCCCCACATTGCAAATTTCCATAAATTCAAACTTGTTCTACATATTTGAGGGATTGATACCATACATGGCATATCCCAACAGCCTAGTTTTCAGAATATCTACGGTGTATTTACATACACCTGGACTAAAACTCAGGTTGACTTACATATTTCAGTTATTCAGACAACCAGGTCTGCTGGGAGACAGGGTTTCAAGGCCTGCCAGATTTTAGAAACACTATTTTAAGCTGTAGGTCACTGTGTGGCAGAAGTGTGTCTCTAGAAAGCGTAGTTACTCACCTGTAACAGGTGATCTCCGGGAACAGCAGGAATTTAGTCTTCACATATGGGTATCGTTGATACTGACGGAGCCTGCGTGGGAACGCTCCCCAGCATCCAATAGGAAAGCTTTTGGGAGCATCCCTCAGCACATGCGCGCTGCCTTCCCGCCTTTCCAACTGTCCCTCTTCAGTTAAGTTTGTAGCTGAGTGAAAAGGATAGAGGGAGAGAGGAAAGAGACAAAGAGATAGAGAGACAACTCCTAGGGGAGGTGGGTGGGTTGTGAAGACTAAATTCCTGCTGTTCCTGGAGATCACCTGTTACAGGTGAGTAACTACGCTATCTCCAGGAACAAGCAGGAATGTAGTCTTCACATATGGGGACTCCCTAGCTGAAGATGCCAGGGAGATAGCCCAAGGAAGGTGCCACCCTGGAAAGGTGGGAATCCTTCCTCCCATGGATCTCTGACATTCCACCAGGGTTGGTGGGTAGGAGTTGAATTAGGTCTGAAAGAGATTTTGAAGAACAGCTTGGCCAAAGAAGGCAAACCGATGGGAGGCTTTATCCAGGAAGTAGTGGGCTGTGAAGGTGTGTACCGAAGCCCAGGTGACTGCTCGACAAATGTCATTGATAGACACAGAGTGGAGATTAGCCATGGAAGTTGCCATGGCTCTCATGTTATGAGCTGTGACATGGTCCTGAAAAGGAAGACCCTTACACTCATGAGCAAAGGATATGCAATGGGCAATCCATTTAGATAAAGTTCTTTTGGAGACTGGTTGTCCCAAATGACTAGGGTCAAAAGCTATAAAAAGTTGCGAGGACTTTCTATGTTGCTGTGTTCTTTGTAAGTAAAAGGCTAAGGCCCTTTTACAATCCAAAGTATGAAGGTTTCTTTCTGCATTAGAGGCGTGAGGCCTCAGGAAAAATACAGGAAGATAAATTGATTGATTTAAATGAAAAGGCGAAACCACCTTTGGCATAAAGTGTGGATGAATTCTAAGAACAAACTTATCATGGTGAAACCTAGTATTAGGAGAATTAGCCACTAAAGCTTGCAGTTCACTAATGTGACGTGCAGAGGTGATTGCAATTAGGAAGATGACCTTCCAAGTCAAAAATCTAAGGGTTGCAGTGGCTAAAGGCTCAAAAGGCGGCTTCATTAGCTGCCTGAGAACTAGATTTAGATCCCATGCCTCCGGTGGTGGCTTAATGGGAGGTTTGGTTAATAGAAAAGCTCTCATAAATCTGGATATGAGTGGATGAGAGGAAATTGGTTGTCCATTCAGAGGCTTATAAGAAGCTGCAATTGCACTAAGATGGACTCTTACCGAATTGGTCTTTAGACCAGAATTCGATAAGTGAAGGAGATACTCTAGTATTGATTCTAAGGGTATGCCAAGGGGGTTTAATCCCTTCTTGGAGCACCATATAGTAAAACGTTCCCACTTGAAGGCATAAGATCTTCTTGTGGAAAATTTCCCAGAAGCCTGAAGGATATCCTTTACCTTTTGGGACAGGTTGAAATCCTGGAGGTCTAAGCCTTCAGAAACCAGGCCATGAGATGCAGGGACTGGGGACTCGGGTGCCATAGCGTCCCGTCCTCTTGGGAAAGGTGATCTGGAGCATGCCCTAACTCCAGAGGTGCAGCTTGAGAGAGATGTAGAAGCAGGGGATACCACGCTTGGCGTGGCCATCGTGGCACTATGAGAATCATGCGACCTCTGTCTCTCTGAAGCTTGAAGAGTGTTTTGGGGATGGTGGGAAGGCATAAAGGAAGTCCTGACCCCAGTGAAGGAGGAAGGCATCCCTTGCCTGACAATTGTGAGCCGGAATCCTGGAACAGAACCGGGGAAGTTTGGCATTCAGTGGACTTGCAAAGAGGTCTATGTCTGGAGTGCCCCAGAGATGAAATATCTTTGCCACCTGGTCTAGGTGGAGAGACCACTCGTGAGACAGCAGTACTCGACTGAGTTTGTCTGCCCAAAGGTTTTGAATACCTGGAAGATATACCACAAGAAGGTGAATTTGATACTCTCTGGCGAGGGCCCACAGTCGTAAAGCTTCATTGCATAATGACGGAGAGCCTGTCCCACCCTGCTTGTTCACATAGAACATGGCTACTTGATTGTCCGTCTGGACTAGGACTGTCTTGTAGATGAGCTGGGTGTGGAATATTCGAAGAGCTAAATAGATTGCTCTTAATTCCAGGAGGTTTATGTGTAGACCATCCTCTTGTGGAGTCCAGGTTTCCTGGGTAGAGAGATGATTCAGGTGTGCTCCCCAACCCACCTGCAATGCATCTGTTAGGGTGGCCTGAAAAAGGGGTTGATGAAAAGGAGACCCCACTGTCAGATTTTCTAGGGATTGCCACCATTGGAGGGACAAAATTAGTCATTGAGAGTTTTATTATTTTGTCCGATAAATGACCTGTGGCCTGTGTCCACTGTGTGGATAGGGTCCACTGAGCTGCTTGCATGTGAAGGCGAGCATATGGGACTATATGAACTGTGGATGCCATATGTCCCAGCAACTGTAGTAGCTCTCGAGCAGTTAGGGTGGATTTCTCTGCTGCTTGAGAAGCTAGTTGCATTATGCGAAGACACCGGGCGTGTGGAAGGAAAGCCTTTGCCTGTCTGGTATCTAGACAGGCCCCTATGAATTCCAGGCATTGGGAAGAAACAAGTTGGGATTTTGGGAAGTTTATTACCAACCCCAAGTATTGGAGGATTCGCATTGTGCGAGACAGTGCAGTACTGGCCTCTGCAACTGTAGGGGCTCGAATGAGCCAGCCGTTTAATTAAGGAAAGACGAATATTCCCAGGGTTCGTAGAAATGCAGCTACTACTGCCATGCATTTCGTGAATACCCTTGGTGCTGAAGCTAGACCAAAGGGAAGAACCCTGTACTGGAAATGTTTTCCCCTGAAAAGGAATCGTAGGAATTTCCTGTGATCTGGATGGATCAGAATGTGAGTGTATGCATCCTTTATGTCTAGAGAGCAAAGCTAATCATGGCTTTGAAGGTATGGCAGAAGAGTTCCTAGAGAAATCATTTTGAACTTCTCTCGAAACAGGTATTTGTTCAATTCTCTGAGGTCTAAAATGAGTCTGTGTCCTCCTGTTTTCTTTGGAATAAGAAAATAGGGGGAGTAGAACCCTGCACCCCGTTGAAGAATGGGTACCTCCTCTATTGCCCCTTGGGCAAGAAGTGTTGAGACCTCGTGATCTAGCAGATCGTTTGCGGAGGTTGGATAATTGAATTGCTGTAGAATTGTAGGAGGGGGCATGCTGTGAAAATGAAGCTTGTACCTTTCTCCTACAATAGACAAAGTCCAATCTTCTGCTGTTATCTGATGCCATCTGTTGGCAAAGTGGCATAACCTGCCTGGGATATTGGGGGGTTGGGGACCCCTCAGAGGCAGGAAGGCTAAACTCTCTAGGAAGGATTCAAAGCCCTTGAGGGGGCTAAACCTGCAGAGCTGGTTGGGCTCTGGGGCCTTTTACCTGCAGAGCTGGTTGGGCTCTGGGGCCTTTTGGCTTCTTTTGCTGTCTAGTTTGTCCCTTTTGGGCAACCTGACCCTGAGATTGACTCTGCTGGGTATAGGAAGGATAAAATTTCCTCTTTTTGCTGAAAGAGGGGTTTTTATAAGGCTTCTTTTTGGCTGGAGTGGCTGTAGATTTCAACAATCTATCTAGAGTAGTATTGTCAGCATCTAACTCGTTAGCCTTTTCCTGCCAGTTCTTGCTGAAGAGATTCTCTCCCATGCAAGGAATGTTGCCTAACTTGTCCTGTACCCAAGTCTCCAAGTCTGATGCCTGAAGCCAGGCAATCCGTTGTGCGTCAATGGCAATAGCAGAGGTTCTGCTGATGCATTCAAAGCAGTCAAAAGCTGCACGATTTACAAACTTGGAGACATCTTGAGCATGCTTAACTAGAGCAAGAAAATCTTGTCTTGTCATCTGGGAGAAATGGGATCATAAGTTCCAAATCTCCTGTAATGTCCTTGAGGAACATTCCCATATACAGTATAAATGAACTGATCCTAGCTGAAAGCATGGAAGCCTGAAAAGTTCGGCGCCAAAAGCGCCCAGAGTCCTGCATTCACGACCTGGAGGATTGGATGCATGCCTCTTTGCACTTTTCATCCTACGCATAGCTGACTCCACCACAATTGAATGGTGTGGCAGCTGAGTCTTTTGAAATCCAGGACATGGCGGAACTCGATACATAGTATCAAGTCTCCTAGAGTGAGGAGATGTAGTCAGAGGTGTCTCCCACATTCTGAGCATCAAATTATGCAGAATTTCATGGATGGGCAGAGTGGCTGCCTTCTTTGGAGCTTTAGGATATTGGAGAATTTCCAATTCCTTTGCTCTGGGTTCCTCTTCAGGAGCTACCGTGATTGAAAGGCCCTTGGCCATATCACAAATAAAATCCTGAAAAGACATGTCCTCTGGAAGTGACATTCTGCATTGGGGAGAAGAGGGATCCTCTGGGAGAAACCCTCAGTACCAACAGAATTGTCAGAGTCTTCGGAATCAGAGGATTCAAAGTATTCCTGACCACGATGCTCATGCAAAGCACGGTCCCGGTATCGATCAAAGTCGGTACAGAGTTGATCCGGTACCGATCTGTCGATTCCAGCCAAAGATGGCGTGGGAAGAATTCCCACTGGGCCGGTACCGTCGGTACCAGTATCGTTGGTACCAGTACCAGTGTCTGTACTGGTGTAGGCACGGGCATCACTGTCGATGTCGGTACCGGTGCCCATTGGACCAACAGTACCACAGCTGAGAGAAGAGCTGCGATGCTGCGTTCGATAGCAAGGAACCTCTGGTCTATCGACGCTGCCGATGCCTGGGTATTGGTACCAGAGGGCCGGAACCCGTGAGCATGGCACAGGTAGTTCTTGCGAGGTCGGGGCCTCGAGAACATCCTGGAGCCCCATTGATGCTTTGGAAGCCAAAGCCTCCCGCCGGGGCTGCTTTGCTGGTGTGGTTCCCTCAAGGGCAATGCCAATGGCCTCTCGATGCTTAGCAGGAGAGCTACCCTTTGAGGACCGGCTTTTATGTTTAGTTACCTGAGATCCATGGGAGGAAGAGAAGGCCCTTGAAGATGTCGATGCAATGGATCTGGCATCCGAAGAAAAGAACTTGTGTCTCTTGGGGAAACTGCTAGGTACATATGACCTAGATTGGCCACTGTTGGAAACAGAATACTGGGCTTGATGGACCTTGGTCTGACCCAGTATGGCATATCTTATGTTCTTAGGGTACCGAGCTTTGCAGCCCGGTTCTGTCTTCCTCTTTTAGTCATCCCCATGCAGGAGAGACATTCAGATGGAGAATGTTCAGGCCCTAAACATTTAAGACACCAATCATGGGTGTCAGTGACAGAAATAGTACCGTCACACTTTGTACATTTTTTAAAACCACTAGTTGGTTTTTCCATGTTTTAGGAATATGGGGCCTAGTGCCCAAAATGACGCCTAGCACCAAAAAAAAAGTTTCTAAAGAGAAAAAGCTCAAAGTATAAGGTTTTTTTTGGAAAAGAAAAGAAAAGAACCGGCGGTACCGGTAAGCGTCCTGCGGCAGGCAAACGCGACCACAAGAAAACAATTTTAAAGACGGAATTTTCTGCGGTGACAGGGTATGGATCCTGTCAGCTCCGCGGAAAACGAAGAACTGAAGAGGGACAGTTGGAAAGGCGGGAAGGCAGAGCGCCTATGCTGAGGGATGCTCCCAAAAGCTTTCCTATTGGATGCTGGGGAGCGTTCCCGCGCAGGCTCCGTCGGTACCGACGATACCCATATGTGAAGACTACATTCCTGCTTGTTCCTGGAGATAAATGTAGTCAAATCATCATCATTCAATCACAGACTTATTTTTTGCCTAGTACAGTTGTATTTTTGCTACCTATCATTTAATATAGCTTTTGGCAGCATGTTTGGTGTTTACATTATGTTATTTGGCAGCCTATGGGTAAATGTTAGTGGAATTAATAGTAATTACACTTACCTGGTAATTGTAGTTCCTGGAGGAACTCCAGTTTAGTCCTCCACCTCTGGGTAGTGCACCTCCTCCTGCAGCTTGGAAACTGGGCATGTCAAACTAGTGACATCACTGGACATAGCCTGCTGGAATCTCCCATCAGCCCCAGTGAACTATTGATAAAGCAGACTCAAAAGAGCAACAAACAAGTAGCTACTTCATTAATAATAATAATCCCAAACTCAAGATAAAGATATAACTGGTAACTTATTGAACACGAACTTCCCCTTTCAAAGAAAAGAGCGAGGTTTCCCCTTTTGCCCTTCTCTCCCCTGCCGAACCAGAGATCCTGAAGAGGAAGCACAGACAGGGTGAAAGAGAGAGAATTAGAACGACTGTAAATCATATTAAGCAACACTCACCTGTAGATTTTGCATTACACTGTATTGAACTTGTCCTGTTAATCAAACACTCCCTGGGTGGGAATGAGGACTAAACTGGAGTTCCTCCAGGAACTACAATTACCAGGTAAATGTAAATTACTATTTCCTGATTGTTCCTCCAGTTTAGTCCTCCACCTCTGGGATGTAACAGAGCAGTACTAACGGGAGGGGCCCTTCCAGCCGGCCTGCAACACCACCGATCCCAAACAGGCATCCTTTGCTGCGAGTATCCTTCGCCGCGAGTACATCAAAACGGTAGTGTTTACTGAAGGTATGAAGAGAGGACCAGGTGTAATTAGTTATGTTCACTTATATATATACTCATTGTTATATTGTTCCATGTAAAAGGTTGAAAAATACTGACTCTTATGTTCTCTGTAAACCGTCTTGACTGGTAGAAAGACGGTATATAAAACTTGTTAAATAAATAAATAAAGGTGGCTGCTCTACAAATTTCCACCGGCGGATCCAGGTTGTGTTCTGCCCAGGAAGTCGCTTGCGCTCTAGTGGAGTGCGCTCTCAAGCCCACATGCGCAGGGCGTCCTTGCAAAATATAGGCTGAGACAATCGCCTCCTTAATCCATCGGGAAATGGAGGCCTTCGTGGCCGCCTCCCCTTTTCTAGGACCCCCAAATAACACGAAAAGATGATCCGATTTGCGGTAAGATTCGGAGACCACCAAATATTTCCATAGTACCCTCTTTAAGTCCAAGCGCCACAAGCCCCGTTCGGCAATGTGTCCTCCCCCCGAAGGTAAGACCAGTAAAGACACCGTTTGATTTAAATGAAACAGGGATGACACCTTTGGTAATAAGGATGGGACAGGCCGAAGGACTACCTTCTCACTGGAAAAGCACAAAAAAGGCTCTACATGACAGAGCCTGCAACTCTGAAATGCGCCTCGCCGAACAGATGGCTACCAAAAATACCGTTTTCAAAATCAAATCCTTGACGGATGCTTGGCTCAAAGGCTCAAAAGGTTCCTTTACCAGCGCCCCTAAACCAAGTTGAGATCCCATGGCGGAACAGTAACCCTACGAGAAGGTCGTATTCTGGTAACCGCTTTAAGAAAATGTACCACATCGACATGAGCCCCTAGGGAAACTCCTTGAACTTTACCTCTATAACAAGAGAGGGCTGCCAATTGAACCTTCAAGGAACTGGCAGTCAGTCCCTTCTCTAACCCATCCTGTAGGAAACGTAACACCACAGGCACGGATGCTGTAACGGCGCAGACTTGGTGCCTCGAGCACCAGTCTTCAAATACCCGCCAAATGCATACATAAGCCAATGATGTTGACCGTTTTCATGCCTGAAGCAATGTGGCAATGACAGACCTGGAGTAACCTTTCTTCCTTAACCTTGCCCTTTCAATGGCCAGGCCGTAAGCGAGAACTGATCTGCCTGAGGCATTCGCAGTGGACCCTGAATCAACAGATCCTCCGACGTCGGTAATCTCCAAGGCACCCCGTCGAGTAATCTCATGAGATCGGTGTACCACAGGCGCCTGGGCCAGTCCGGAGCCACCAAAAAGCACTCACCCCGATGTGCTTCGACGCGCTGAACCACGTGTCCGATGAGCGCCGACGGCGGAAAGACATAAAGGAGACCTGTCGACGGCCAAGGCTGTATCAAGGCGTCGATTCCTTCCGACATGGTCTCCCGTCATCTGCTGAAGAAACGACTCGACTTCGCTGACTGGAATGTTGCCAACAGATCCATGACCGGAGTCCCCCACCGGTGGACTATTTGTGTGAAGACATCCGGATGCAATTCCCATTCTCCAGCATCCACTCAGACCCTGCTGAGAAAATCTGCTATCACGTTGTCCTTCCCTGCAATGTGGGCCGCCGCTATTGCTTACAAACGAGACTCTATCCAAACGAACATTCGTTCTGCCTCCTCTTCCATGGCCATACTTCCTGTACCGCCCTGCCGATTTATGTAGGCCACTGTGGCAGCATTGTCGGACAGCACTCGTACAGCTCGCCCCGTCACCGTAGTCTCGAACCTTTGCAGGGCCAGGAACACTGCTCTCAGCTCCAGTTGGTTGATGGACCAGCCGCTCTCCTCTGCCGACTAAGCACCTTGCGCAAAGGCCTCTCTGCAATGCGCTCCCCCACCCTGACAGACTTGCATCCGTCAGTAGTAGGATCCACTCTGGCTGCTCCAGCGGCATTCCCGCTCCCAGAGACGCGGGGAGTAGCCACCACCGAAGGGACTGTCTGACCCGAAGAGGATAAGGGAGACGTTTGTTCAACGAGTCGGACTAGTTTGACCATCGGCGAAGCAACGACTGCTGCAAAAGTCTCATATGAAATCTGGCCACGGAACTACCTCCAATGTTGCCGCCATTGTACCCAGCACCCGAAGGTAACTCCACCCAGTGGGTGCTGGAACGGACCTGAAGCTGCGGACCAGCCTTTGAAGTGCTTGGGTCCTCCGCTCCATCAGAAATACCGCCCCTTTCTGAGTATTGAACCGTACTCCCAGATACTCTAGCACTTGAGACGGAACCAGATGGCTCTTGGCCGGATTGACTACGAAGCCAAGCTCCTGCAGAAAATGCACAACCTTGGCTGTAGCTCACTCTCTGCTTTGGACTTCGCCCGAATCAACTAATCGTCGAGGTATGGATGAACTCAGACCCCTTCCTTTCGTACGGCCGCCACCACCACTACCATGATCTTTGTGAAAATCCGCGGAGCTGTCGCGAGACCAAAAGGTAACACCTGGAACTGATAATGGCTCCAAGGGAGCGCGAACCGCAAGAACGTTTGATGAGAAGCTCTGATCGGGACATGTAAATACTCCTCCGTGAGTTCTAGAGATGTCAGGAACTCTCCCTGACGTACTGCTACAATGACGGACCACAGCTTTTCCATTCTGAAATGCGGCACTCTGAGACAGTGACTTACCCCTTTGAGATCCAGGATTGGTCAAAGGGATCCGTCTTTCTTTGGCACCACAAAATAGAGAGTATCGCCCCATGCCGTATTCGGACTCCAGCACTGGTACGACGGCTCCCAACTGCAAGAGCCGGTCCAGGGTCTGTCAGACTGCTAGGGTATTTGTGTGACCCCTGCAGGGCGACAGCACGAAGGAGTCTAGTACAGGCCTTGCCAAATCCAGTACATAACCTTCGTGAATGATCTCCAGTACCCACTGGTCGGATGTTATTTGGGTCGAAGCAGAAAGAAAACCCCGAAGCCGTCCTTCTATTGGTTGACTTTCTGCTGGGACCCGCCTCCTTTCATTGTGGCTTTCGAGAGGTGCCTGCGGTAGCCGCTGCAAATCCTCTACTTGCTCTGCGGAACCCGTGAAACCCCTGGGCCCGAGAAGCAAATCTTCCTCTTTGGAAACCCCCCAAACGAGAAGTACGGGATCTCCTGAAATCTCTAAACTGACCCCGAAAGGCCAGAGAGAATTCTCCTTGCTTAGGCTTGTCCTCCAGAAGCCTTCCATCCTTGGACTCGCCTAAATCCTTAACCAACTTGTCAAGATCCTCTCCAAACAGCAGCTTCCCTTTAAACGGAAGCTTACTAAGGCGCGATTTGGATGACCCGTCGGCTGACCAATTCCTGAGCCACAGAGATCTCCGGGCAGCCACTAGCGACGCCATACTGTTTGCTAGAGCCCTGATCAGGTCGTAGTGCACATCCGCCAAATACACCGCCCTGATTCCAAGCGTTACAGCTCCCTTACACTTTCCTGCTCCAAGTGGGATGATTGCCGTAAATGTTGAGACCACCGAAGGCAGGCCCTTGAAACCCAAGCTCCACAGATGGAAGCCTGCAAGGACACCGCATCCGCTTTGAAGGATTGTTTCAACAAACCATCCACTTTCCTATCCTGTGCATCCTTTAAAGCCGCGCTACCTTCCACCGGTATAGTGGTCTTTTTAGTAACTGCAGATACCACCGCATCAATCCGTGGGCAGTGGAATTTCTCCTTGTCCTTATCCGCCAAGGGATAGAGCCTGTTCATAGTCCTCAGCCCTCTGAGTCCCGCTTCTGGTTGGTCCCACTCATCTTGGATCATCCGATCCACCACCTTGTGAACTGGAAACACCACTTGCGTCTGTCGCACCGCCTGAATGATGGGATCCTCCCCATCCTCTTCCTCGGTCGGTTGCGTCGTCGCAAGCTTGAGCGTTTGCAGGGACTCTGTAATTAGGGTCGTCAGCTCGTCCTTCCAGAACACCCGAATGATCTTTGCTTGATCCTCAGGTTCCAGGATCTCCCCCTCCTCCAACTCGTCCATAGCTACCTCCATCTCCAACTCGGCCTCGTCCGCCTCCTGCCACCCCAACTCTGAAGGGGAGTGATCAGGAAGGCGAGGCCTCTTTGGCTTCGGAGAAGGGCTCTCACCGTCCACCATCCCGTATGGCGGAACCGCCGAGGGAAGAGGTAAGGGACTAGACAACTTACCCTGCCGTCTGAGACAGAATGCCTGATGCATTATCAGGACAAAGTCTGGACAAAAATCCCCCAGCTGCGAACCAGGGCCTACTCCCGGCAAAGCACTAGGGTCCCCCGCTGAAGGTTCCGAAGGGATGTGGATGGGGCAGCTACCCACACTTCCCCTTCCACCCCTGCTGCAGCTCCCTGAGAAGTGGGGGCGCCTGAATTCTCCATCTGCTGCTCCACACTGACAGACACAGCTGCACAGCCCCTACAGATGCCATGTCCGTGACCATGCCTCTATGGGTGCCGCAGACGACACACTGCGGGCATCCTGACATCTGCTGACAGCCAAGCAGCCTGGGCAAGAATAAGTAATTTGCAGCCCTGTTGGAAATTATAAATATTTGATTTTATATATTTATATATATTTATATATTTTTTTACTTAACAGGGAACAAAAACCTCTGAAATTGGTTTCCCAGCCACTCAGATACAAGCAGTAGAAACCCCCTGAATCTAAAACCCAAAAGCCTAAATGGGGATGCAAAGAAAGTAAAAGAAATGAAATGAAACTAAACGTGACAAAAGGAACTAAATAAAAAACGGAATGAAGGACTGGAGTCTAGGGCTAGAACCCACGGCGGTTCTCCAGGGCGCCACAAGCTGACACAAGGCAAACACCGTGTGTTTAAAATGGCCGCGGATCCTAACTGAAGGCAGTTTTGGTGCACAAACTAACCAACTCTCCCCATGCAGGAAAATGAAGCCCAACCCGCTGCTGCACCGAGGCACGTAAATGAGAAGTAAAGAAAGTGTAATTTAATACTTTACCGCTGAGGCTGGGAGCCCTTCAAGCCGCGACACACTTAACATTCAAGCTAGCAATGGGCGCCGCGAGTGTCGCAGCTGCGGCCGCGCCAGCTCTTCAGCCCAAGACCCGGAGCGGCGATTTGATGCTCTGCGGGAACCTGCCTGCCAGTACTCCGTTTCCGGAGCTCTCCCCCGAGCCTTCTAGGATCCGCAGAGAAAGAGATGTCTTGGTGCGGCAGGATCAGGCTCTAACCTGATAGCTCTTTTTTTAAAGTGATATTACCCCTCAGAAAGAAAATAAATTTAAAGGGCCATAACCAAAATGGAAAACATTTAACCCACAAAATTTAAGCAAGGGAAAATTTAAAGATCAACTCTAACTTGCTCCTTATTCGTTTCTCTAGTGAGCCCAGCACCTAGGCTCACTACGTCGTCCTGCTGCATGGAGACTGGACACACTGGGGCTGATGGGAGATTCCAGCAGGCTATGTCCAGTGATGTCACGAGTTTGACATGCCCAGTCTCCAAGCTGCAGGAGGAGGTGCACTACCCAGAGATGGAGGACTAAACTGGAGGAACGATCAGGAACCAAAGTTTATCTAGGTCGCAGGATCTCCCAATGCTTTTATGGGAATGAAATAACATCTGCACAGCTAAAATCTGCTAAGATCTGCACAGCTAAAAAGAAGCGCCAGCTCCGATATCGTCCTCTTCTGCCCTGCACAGCTCCCAGGAGGGAGTGTGCCTCGTGCTGACCAAGGGCCTCATCGCCGGACGTCCCATCGGCTCCCGCTGCCCAATCGGGGCAGATATGCACAGCTAAAAAGAAGCGCCAGCTCCGATATCGTCCTCTTCTGCCCTGCACAGCTCCCAGGAGGGAGTGTGCCTCGTGCTGACCAAGGGCCTCATCGCCGGACGTCCCATTGGCTCCCGCTGCCCAATCGGGACAGATCTGCACAGCTAAAAAGAAGTGCCAGCGGGCGGGCCCGCGCCTGAGGGCCTCGCTAGAGGGCCCTTTGGCGTGGCCCTTAGGCAGTTGGCCCACAAAGCTCAATGGCCGGTAAATCCAGGACTGTCTCACAACCTTCCAGCAGCTTGAGCTCCCCCGAGGTTGAGCTCGCTCACCAACGGCACAGTCATAGCCATACTCCCACGAACAGCCCAACGCCAGCAAACAGACACCACGCAACAGGGACCTGAACCAACATCTCTCTTCAGATAATTGTTCTCCCCTGCTGCTTATCGCAAGTATAGCCTCGCAAGTATAGCCACCGCATATCATTGCTACTTAATCACTATACTGTTGCCAGTAGCCTTATTAGTGCTAGTCACCATTGTACTGTTGCCAATAACTTACCACTGTGATTTGAATTAATATACTATTGTTACTAGCCTGTCACCCTAACATGGCCATCTCCTTATTTGCTATATTTAGCTTTTACCTCTTAGCTGACACCATGCAAAATACTTCAGCCTTATCACCCACCCATAACTATATCCCTATCCTGCATAGCCTGGGAAGGAGAAACAGTAGCAGTTCCCACCACACACAACCACATACACATCATATCAGGCATTCACACTTATTATATATTTCCATTAACAATTCCTTTAGTCCGGAGCCTAAAAACATTCCTCTACAAGACAACCTAAAATGTGCTCTCATCAATTCACGATCAATTCGAAAAAAATGGCCAGCCATCACAGACCTTATCACCACTCAGAACCTTGATATCTTCATGGTCACAGAAACCTGGCTATCAGACACAGATACTGTCATCATAAATCAACTCATCCCCCATGGCTATGTGATGCACGCTTGTCATAGAAGCAACCGGAAAGGAGGAGGAGTCCTCATCCTTTCCAAAAGTAATCTCCAGCTCCAATCGCTAGCCTCAATGAGTATCCTGCACATGGACACATTATCTATCGCTAACAAATATATCAACATAAATCTCATTTACAGAGCTCCTTCTTCACCTCCAGAAGATCTAGCCAACATTATAGACCTTGCCTGTAACCCTGGAAGCCCAAGCAAACCTAATTGGCTGATTGGAGATTTTAACCTCACCTCATTGCAGCCTACCTACTCTGATACATTCCTCGATACTATGAAGGACCTTGGTTATACCCAGCTGGTGAACTCTCCAACACATCTCAAGGGAAACACCCTTGACCTCATCTTTGCCCCTCAATCAAGAATATCTTCCTATCATCCACAACAGTTCCATGGTCAGACCACAATGTAATCTCCTTCCAAATCCCATACCAGCATACCCAAACTTCAACCAACCAAGCAAACTCAACCTCTTCAGGAGCAAAAACTCGTTTCAAATCCTTGGACAGAGATGACTTCCTCAGCAGCACTCTTCCAGCACTCCGTCAACCAGTGCAGAACCTTGATGAAATCATCCATAGATGGAACTCCACCCTTACCTCTTGCTCACATCTACCTTCATCCAAAAAATCACCAGCATCCAACAAACAACCACGAAACAGAAAACCAGCCCCTTGGTTCTCTGCTGAATTACGTGCATCGCTTCAGCTTTTAAGAAGGCAAGAAAGAAAATGGCGCAAATCTCAATCCACATCTGACAAATCAGCTTATGAGAACACCCTGAAGCAACACCGTGAGAAAATTTGCAAAAAAATAAGAGAGCACCACACGGATACCCTCCTTAGATCGTTAAATAAACCACGTGACCTCTTTAGCATTGCTAAAGCTCTAACCAAGACACCTTCCTCCAATCAAACAGTTTCTATCCAACCCCAGTCCTTCGCCGAGTACCTACAATCTAAAGTTATAAAAACAAACTTTACACAAAGCTCCACACCGTGCTTCCTCCCCCAGATACATCAACCATTGACAAAATTCACCTCTCCGACAGAGAAGTACATTGCTGACCTTATTGCCACCATCAACACCACAACGGCGCCGAATGATCCTTGTCCTGCCCATTGGATCAGATCGATGCGTGTAGAACTTAGCTCAACTCTAGTCTACATCATGGAACTCTCCTTCACAACAGGAACATTCCCAGAAACCCTGAAACAAACTTCCATACGCCCTCTCCTGAAAAGCAACAAACTTGACCCAGCAAAGACAGACTCATACCGCCCGATTTCAAGTATACCCTATCTAGCCAAACTCAAAAGGTGGTTCAAATGCAACTACAACAACACATTGATGTATCAGCCCCTCTTGATCCTTGTCAGCATGGATTCCGTGAGTCACATGGTGTAGAGACTCTACTCACTATACTCATCAATACATTATCCAGAGGTATTGACAAAATTGAGAATGGGTTCGCGCTCATATTTCTTGACATAGCGGCTGCATTTGATTCTGTTAACCATGTACAACTCCTCTCCCGCCTCCAGGAAAAGGGAATTAATGGCCTTGCCTGGGAATGGTGCAAAGCCTATCTCATGAACCGCTGGCAACAAGTACGGATAGGCTCCTCAACATCAGAACCATTCCATCAGCAACAAGGAGTACCCCAAGGATCATCCCTTTCGGCTGTACTCTAACATTTATATGCAACCCATTTGTGATATCATCCGTTCTTTTAACATCTCCAGTCTGATCTATGCGGATGATGTACTGATTTTCGCTCCAATTAAAATCAAGCAGCCAAACCTTGTTCCACTTATTGAATGCTTCAATGCAATTACTGATTGGCTCCTGTCCCAAAATCTTCGCATAAACTTTAAAAAAACTGAAGTCCTTTTCATAACCAGGAACAAAGACTTCTCTCCTCCTGCTTCATTGAAAGTTCGTGACGCTGAGCTCCCATGCAAGTCTGTAATACGATATCTGGGGATTACAATAGACCAGCAGCTCAACTTTAAAGAGCATATAAAGAATACCACTAAATCCATTTACAACAAAATACGGATATTACGACATCTAAGACTTCTACTAGCCCCAGACGACTTCAGAACAATATTCCAGACACTCGTAATGTCACACTTTGATTATGCCAACATCATCCTACATGGACTCCCCAAGAGCACTCTCAATCGTCTTCAAATGGCGATGAACACAGCAGCCCGCATTCTCTGCGGCATCTCCAGAAAAGACCACATAACTCCCATACTTATGGACCTACACTGGCTACCAGTACAATGCAGAGTCACCTACAAGGCGTTAATCCTGTCATTTAAAGCAATTAACTGGATATCTTCCACATCCCTCTCATCACTCCTGACCAGTACCCCCCACTAACAGGCTAAGAAGGTCAACAACTAGCAATACGCTATCTATACCACCTGAGTCCACTAAATGTACCCAAACAACTAGAAACAGAGCATTTACACTATATGCTCCTAAGTGCTGGAACAATCTTCCACCTCATATAAGATCAATTACTGACCTCTCGCAATTCAGAAAAGCTATTAAACATCACTTGTTCTGCCTTTATTTTACCCACACTAACCTAATACATTCACATCCAACACCTCATCTCACCCACACAGCATCTGACGTACCAACAACATAACCCCCAGTGAGTAACAAAAGAAACTCACCATTAGGAACATTCACAATAAGCATGACTACATTACGACTATTACATAATATAACTTAAATAATTTATAAGCTCCTTTGTTTGAACTGTATATAGTTACCCTGTTACTTCCAAGTTACAATCCCTGTTATAATGTAAGCAAAAGATCTTGTTTTAATGCAAAATGTTGTTACAATGTAAACCGCACTGATTCTAAATAGCGCGGTATATAAGAATTTGTAATAAATAAAAATAAATTAATTAATTAATTAAAATGAAGACTGGGTCACTAAAAGATACTGTGAAAACACATCAAAAAAGGAGCGGAATATCACAAAGCACATTAATATATTTGTTTTCAAGATGTTAAAAGTATTTTAGTGTTCATCCTGTAAGAACCAAGTATATGTGAGAACTTCTGGTTACTTATATGTGACTGTTCTGTAACTGCCAACATTTGGCTACTCAGGTTTCTGCTGTGGTTCTCAACACAGCCCTGAGGCCCTCCTCTCTCCATCCAATCTCTTTTTTTAGGATATCACAATGAATATGAACAATATACAGAAGGACCTTGACTTACGTAGCTCCGACATAAGTTCATCTGGACCTACGTAGAAAATTTCTGATATGTACAAAAAATCTACAGAACTTATGGTAACGTAAAAATGCAGTCAATTGCAAGAAAACTCCTTAAACTGCCGCACGTAGCAAAAACTCAAAGCTAATTCCCATTACTAATGGCTGGTGGAAAGGGAGAACCTTCTCTCAAGCATCACGTCATCATTCATCATCATCATTTATCGGGTCTTGATATACAGCCCTTTGTGGGGCATACAGGATGATTTACAAATCATTTACATGGAGATCAAACTGAAAATCATCCGCAAGCATCAACATGACCAAACCATCATCTCCATTGCTCAATACCATCGTCAAAAATGTCGCCCACATAAGAGAACAAGCTAAAGGTACTCTACGATGAAGGCAACAATAATCACTAAAAAAATATGAAGGAGCCATTAGTGAGGTGGAAAAATTGTAGTCAATTTGGATGGAAGACCAAACTCAAAAGTGTGTTCCCCATAGTCTGCAGTTAGTTCAGGCCAAGGAAAAAAGCTTTTCTTTGAAGACATCCAGGCCAAGTATCCGGACGGCACCCAAACCTTCTCAGCCAGCAGGGCGTTTCAGGAAATGTGCAGGGTTTCACAACGTGAAAGTTTCCGGAAAATCTGCAAGTGATGATGCCAAGGCTGCAAAGCAATACCTTAAATGGCTAAAAAAAAAAAAAAAAAAAAAAGTCATTGATGAAGGGCCCTATTTTCTGGAACAAATTTTCAATGTTGATGAGACTGGCCCTTTCTACCACAAAATGCCATCTAGGATGTACATTTCAAAGGAGGAAAAGACCATGCCCGGGCACAAAGCTTCCAAGAAGAGAGTTACGCTTCTGTTGGGAGGTAATGCATCTGGAATATACAAGGTAAAGCCTCTACTTGTCCACACGTTGAGAACCCTCGTACATTGAAAGGCATTGCAAAGGAGACTCTCCATGTGCATTTCCAATCAAACAAAAATACATGGGTAACCATACTCTTATTCATGGATTGATTTGTGAATTACTTTTTGCCTGAAGTGGGAAAGTACTGTCAGGAAAAGAACCTCCCTTTTAAAATTCTGCTCATCTTAGACAACACACCTGGCCATCCCATCCATCTTGACGACATCTCTCCAAACGTGAAAGTGGTCTACCTCCTCCCCCTAACACTACTCCCCTAGTGCAACGATGGATCAGGGAGTCATCTCCAATTTTAAGGACTACTATCTGAGATGAACATTCACTCAAGCCGTCAATGCACTTGACTCCAACTTGAACTGACACTGCTAGAGTTCTGGCAAAGGTTAACATTTATATGCAATCGTTGAATAATCTTTATGAAGCTATAGAAAGACAGAACCCTGACGTATCCCAGTTTCTGCGGTTTCAGCGCATAGTCAATGATTCCTTCTCATATTATAAAGAGGTGTATGAAGAGAAGAAAAGGGCAATTGTTCAAACTTCTCCTGACCAATTTATCGTGAGACAAGATGAACAACCAAGCACCAGCAGTGACCCTGCATTTGGAGGAGAGCCATCTTTTGCTTCTTGTGCCACTATCCCTGTCTAAGTAGCTCCAATTCCCCCACAGTATTATTATGTTTTCTGCTGATTTTGAATAAAAATCTGAACGTTTATTATTGTCACTTCTTAATATTGTGTATACTATAACATGGCTCCAAGTTTTGTAAATATTGACTTGCGCATAGGATTGTGGAACGATCCACTTATGTAAGTCAGGGACTTTCTGTATTTTTTAATACACTGGGTTTAAAAATCTGGGGTGTAAATCCGTAATGTACACAGCAGCATGCTCTTACAGAACTTTTTGTTGCAAGTGGAGTAAACCTCAATTCATCAAGCTTCTATTTTAATATTTTTTATTCTGCATAATAAACACATAACAAGAAAGAAAGGCTGAAGAGAATTCTATGGAACACATTACATCTTATTTGCATTGCCCAAATAACCCACTGTAAATTCCTCTACCATCTTATAAATACTCAAACAAAATGAAACATGATAAAGGTTTACCTTTAAGAGTAATGATTTAACCACTTGTCCTATACTACATATATTGATGAATGTAGCAAGCACTAAGTTAGTAGTGAAGTTCAAAAATAACACAAAACATAGGAGGGTGCTATCCAAAAGTCCAGAAAATATCCCTTTATGCTGCAATGTAACAGAACGTGCTCTATCTGGAGCATTTGAGATGTATTTCATGATCACCAGAGATGTATGGCCAACATGCTCCACTCTGCAATTCCCAAGCTCGTTCTTAGCTTTCACTTCTCTTGGCTGTTTCACAAAATGTAGACATTTTCTCCAAATGCTGACCAAACTTCAAACAGCTCGACCAATATGATAAGGTCACATTGGTGATAACTGAAAGCTTACCTTTCGTTTGTGGCCCAGATATGAATTAGCTTCAATAGGAGCGTAGGAGAATGCTGACTTTCAGCTGAAAGCCTGCCAATCTAGAGGAAATAACGTGTATAATCAAATTACTATCTACTCAAACGTGCTTTCGTATAGACCACTTTCCCTTCTCTGGAACTTTGAAAGCAGCAGAATTTTGGCACATTCTTGTCAGTTTTTTTGTTGTTATGTTTCATCTCTTGATCATTTAATTGATTCTACAATTCTTTATTTCTTTTAAAATTTAGCTTACGCCTTTTCATGAGTAGCTTAAAGCAAGTTATATCAGGCACAGTAGGGCTTACAATCTAAAGGCTAGATTTACTAAAGTGTGCTACCGTGTTAGCGCATGCAAATACTGCTTACATGTGTTATTGGTAAATAGGTCCCACTGCATGCAATGGAACCCAAGGTAAATAACATGTGTTAATGCAGGTTAGCACATATGGTAATACTGTATGGAAGATTGACCCCTAGTGGTAGTACTGCAAGACTACCACTAGGGGTCATAGCCACCATATTAGAACCTAGCGACTTACAAGCAGGGGCAGAGGGGGACCGCTCTTGCCTAGGCCACTAGACACCAGGAAATACCCCGGTTGAGGATCTTGTTTGGAAGGAATGCTCCTGGTTTTGGGAGCTGTGGGTGCTGAGGAGGGGGTCTGGATTGGGCAGGGATTTAAATGGAAGATAATTGGGGGGGGGGGGGGCAGGGAAGGCGTGTTAAGTGGCAACCACCACACAGCTTTCTTTTCTCTGCTTTGTGCCAGGGCCCATGGTCCATATATGCCTTGTGTGCTAAATACACGGCAGATGCTGGGCAAACACACTGCATTTATTGCACAGGCTTTACAGTTGCTGCACCTTAACTTTTGCAATTAAGGTATGACAACTGCAAAACCTTACCGCACTTTAGTAAACAAGCTCCTTAATCTATAAGCATGCAGCAGTTCCAAGGTACATTACTAGCAAACAAACCCATGAAGGCTGCTTTTACACGTGGGAAAAATAGGTTTAGAAAATTCATAAGCTATGCAGACACACTCCCAGAAAAACATAAGGAACAGAAGGACCTTTAGACAATTACCTGTGGCCATACCACTGCATGAAAGACTGCATTAATGTCTTCAACTGTGAAGCAGTAGGTCTCAAAATCGGCAAAAATCTCGGTCACACGCCTGATCCCAAGGCGTCTCAAGTTTTTCAGTGGGTTAATAAATCTTAACTTTATCTGTAAGACAAAGAACGTTATTGATCTGGGTTCCATGTGCTAGGCTAGCAGTTAACATTTAAACATTTATCTTCATTCATCTCCCATCTGTTAAAAACCCACCCGTTTATCAAACAATTCGGACCCACCATCTAATCCTCAACTTCCTCCCCACTTGTAAATAAATTCTTGTTACATGTCAATGTTATCAAGTTAATGCAAAAAGTTACAGTTCTATGTAAACATTATATATCCTTCAGTTAAATGTACACCGCTTTGAACCAGTGGAAAGCAGTATAAAAGTTCAGCTAAATAAATAAATAAAATACATAAACTCTTGTATCATCGTTTGGTCAAGACAAAATATATGCACCATAAATTCACTGGAAGCTACAATGGATGGATGCAGTGCTTTTGTTTGTAGTTAACACTGTTTCTGTTGTTGAAAAGAACAAATTCATCTAATGACAGATTTCTCTAAAAGGTAAAAAGGATTTTTGTATAATTTTAAGAAAGCTCTCCAAACTGAGCTGGCCTGGCCTGATGGCCCATTGGCTGTTCTGCATGCTGCCATGCAGGAGACCTTGGTTTGATTCTCCAAGCTGGCTCCTCAGATTGGGACTAGACACTATGGATGCTGCATTCACAGATTTGGGAAAGATAGATGACAGGAGTCACTGCATAAATGAAACAGAAACCAACTCTCTCGAAAACGTGCCAGGCTCCCAAGGGACTAAGGTCTGTACTTTTTAGATACAGGTCTCCTACCATCATGGCTACAGTCAATATCAAAGGGAATTAAAATTCCAGGCAGCTGTGAATGAAAGCTCATAGTGCCTTAGTTGAGTTAGGGTAAATTCTCTAAGCTAGAAACCCAAAGCACCAAGAAGAAACTGCAACGCAAAAATCAGATTGGCGTAACTACGATAGAATACTGAGATAAGTATTATAACACAGTAACAGAGTAGGCAGAGACCAACTTGCACATTCAGTCTTCTCAGTTATTCCAGTCCGCACTGCTAATTATAAATTTTAGCTGCAGGCCATAAGCAGTGTGTTCATTTGTTAGATATCATCTCTTGTCCAAGTCTGTATTTGTTGAATCTCTCTTTAGTTCTCAACCATCCATAGTAGATATGCAAGTTAGTTATCACACTTAATTCAAAATACAGCCTCCCCCTGCCCTCCAAATCCTGCCTTACCATCAAACGTTTAATAATCTAAACTGCTAGTAAGATCAGGGAGGCTGTTGCCTGAAAATTAGTGAAGCTTTTATCTGTAAATCCAGTAGTTTAGGTCTCTGTGGCTTTGCTGGATAGTACATGGCTTCTACCAGCTGGCTTGCATCAACCCGGATGGTTTGACGAGTTGCACCCTATCAGGCTCAACAGGGCTAACCCCTACTTTAGTTTTGCTAGTTAGTATGTCCTTTATCTATCCCGTGTTCTTTCTCCTTATCACTCTGCTGGATTGTACCTACAAGCATGACTGGCCTTGGGCAAGTCGCTTAACTCTAATTTAGCAAAAAAATATTTTTATAAGAAGATATAAATATTAATCTTATTTTACAGTCAAAGTAGTTATTTATTAAACAATTTATGCAAAATATATTCTAAAATATCATATATAAAGCGTAGTTACTCACCTGTAACAGGTGTTCTCCAGGAGCAGCAGGAATCAGTCCTCACTTATGGGTGACGTCGGCGCCGACGGAGCCCTCGCGGAGCAATTTTCCCCAGCTTTCAAAGAAAGCCTTTGGGAATTGCAGCGCGCATGCGCGGTCCTCTTCCCGCCCAAGGGTGCCATCTTAGCCAGTCAGATGACATAGCTAAAAAAGACAGCATAAAAATGTGCAAAAAACTAAAGCAGACGATTGCAACTCCAAGGGGAGGAGGGAGGGTTGTGAGGACTGATTCCTGCTGCTCCTGGAGAACACCTGTTACAGGTGAGTAACTACGCTTTCTCCAGGACCAAGCAGGAAGTCAGTCCTCACTTATGGGACTCCCAAGCTCAAGGCTACCGGAGACCCTAAGCACAAAAATGAGCTCCCTCTAGCTCAGCAGCACAGAAGGAAAGAATCTTCGCTGAATTATCCCCCACCGGTAGCCCACATACGGGATGGAGGGTAGGAGTTGCTCAGACCTCAAAGAGATTACGGAGGACTGCCTGTCCGAAAGCACTGTCCCTGCGGGACTCCCTCTCGAGACAGTAATGGACCGCAAAAGTCTGGCTCGAAGACCAAGTAGCGGCCCGGCAGATGTCTGCCAGCGGAACAGAGCGGAGGTAAGCCACTGACGTGGCCTTTGCCCGAACGCAATGAGCCGTGACTCGACCTTCCAAGGAGAGTCCGGCTGCCCCATAAGCCCAAGTGATACAGTCCGCAACACAGATGGACAGTGTACGCTTGGAGACCGGGAGCCCCAATTTATTGGGGTCAAAAGACACAAAAAGCTGAGCAGCTTTACGGTGCTCCCGCGTACGGTCAAGGTAGAAGTTCAAAGCCCTTCTACAGTCCAGGGTATGGAGGACCGTTTCAGCTCGGCTGGAGTGTGGTCTGGGAAAGAAGGTCGGAAGTACCACCTCCTGATTGATGTGAAAAGGGGAGACCACTTTTGGAAGAAATTTAGGGTGAGTCCGTAGGACTACCCTATTTTTGTAGAACCGAGTGTAAGGGGGATCAGACACGAGGGCCTGCAATTCACTTACGCGTCTAGCGGAAGTGAGGGCTATCAAGAACAGTGTTTTCCAAGACAGAAAACGGAGAGAACAGGTAGCCATAGGTTCAAAAGGCGGACAGGTGATCCGCTGCAAAACCACATTCAGGTCCCAGTCAGGCGCTGGCGGGCGCAGAGGTGGTTTAAGTAGAAGGAGACCTCGGAGAAACCTCGCTACGAGAGGGTCGCTGGAGAGAGGTCTGCCGTCCACCGGCACATGATGTGCCGAAAGAGCACTGAGATGAACTTTGACGGAGTTGGACTTAAGTCCCAGATTAGAGAGGTGCAGTAAGTACTGCAAGATCACCGACAACACCGGGCAGGAGAAGGGATCCTGAGACTGTTGGGTACACCAAACGGAAAAGCGACGCCATTTAAGGGCGTAGCATTTGCGGGTAGAAGGTCGTCGCGAAGCCAAGACGACCTCCTCCACCTCTGCCGGCAGGAGAAGGGGAGCAAGGACTACCCTCTCAGCAGCCAGGCCATTAGGTTCAGAGACCTGAGGTTGGGGTGTAGCAGAGACCCCTGATCCTGAGTGAGGAGATCCGGTTGAAACCCCAGAGGGAATGGATCCTCCACCGCTAATTGCAGCAGGAGCGGAAACCACGGCTGTCTGGGCCAGCGAGGGGCCACCAGGATCATGAAGGCTTTGTCCCGGAGAACCTTGAAAAGAGTCCGAGAGACTAGCGGGATGGGAGGGAAAGCATACAGAAGGCTTCCCGACCATGAGAGTAGAAAAGCGTCCGCCGCAACCCGAAGGGGGTGTGGCTGACGAGAGCAGAAGCGAGGAAGTTGCCGGTTGTGAGGACTGGCAAAGAGATCCACCGTGGGGAGGCCCCACTTTAGAAAGAGCTTCTGAACTACCAAGGGATCCAGACGCCACTCGTGCGGCTGAAGGATCCTGCTGAGTTTGTCCGCCAGGTAATTCTCTTGGCCTGGGAGATAAACTGCCTTGAGGAGAATGCCGTGACTGACGGCCCAAGAGCAGAGCTTCTGTGCCTCCCGGCAGAGGAGGAAGGAGCCCGTGCCCCCTTGCTTGTTCACGTAGAACATGGCAACTTGATTGTCCGTCTGGACAAGGACGGACTGATGAGAAGTCAGGTGGGAGAAAGCCTTGAGAGCCAGGCGGATCACCCTGAGCTCCAGGAAGTTGATCTGTTGAGCAGACTCCCATGAGGTCCAGAGGCCCTGAGTACGTGCCCCTTGGCAATGCGCACCCCAGCCCAGGAGGGATGCATCTGTCGTCAGCACCCGGGCCGGCTGAGGTGACTGGAAAGGCATTCCGAATATCAGGTTCGGCTGCTGAAGCCACCACCGGAGGGACGAGATCAGCGGCTCGGAGACGCGCACTAGGTCTGCTAGGCCGCCTGTGGCTTGTCGCCACTGCTGGCGGAGACACCATTGAGCAGGCCGCATATTCAGGCGGGCATTGGGGGTCACATGGACGGTGGAAGCCATATGGCCGAGTAGTCTCAGGAAGCGCCTGGCGGAGACCAGGGGCTGGCTGCGAAAACGGTCGGCTAGGTCCATGAGCTGTTGAGCCCTGTCGAGCGGTAGGTATGCTCGTGCCTGAGGAGTGTGCAGCCTTGCGCCGATGAACTCGAGATCCTGTGAGGAGAGCAAAGTGGACTTTGCGAAGTTTATAACAAAGCCCAAGTGCTGCAGGAGAGTCACTGTGCGGCGCGTGGCGTTGGTGACCTCCAGAGCGGACGCTGCTCTGATGAGCCAGTCGTCGAGGTACGGAAAGACATAGAGGCCGTGAAGCCGGAGATGGGCCGCCACCACCGCGAGACATTTTGTGAAGACTCGCGGTGCGGAGGACAGGCCAAAGGGCAGTACTCTGTACTGGTAATGATTTCCTGCCACCACAAACCTTAGGTATTGTCGGTGGCTTGGGTGGATGAGGATGTGCGTGTAGGCATCCTTTAGATCCAAGGAGCATAGCCAATCTCCCTGCTGGAGGTAGGGCAGAAGGATTCCAAGGGTAAGCATCTTGAACTTCTCTCGCACGAGGAACTTGTTGAGGTTGCGCAGGTCCAGGATGGGTCTGAGGCCTCCTGTTCTCTTTGGTATCAGAAAGTACCTGGAGTAAAAACCTTGACCTTCCAGGTGGTGGGGCACCGGTTCCACCGCCTGTTCCTGTAGAAGACCTGCTAACTCCTGAAGGAGTAATTCCCTGTGCAGAGGGGGTCGTGGAGGTTCTCCCGGAAAAAAGGAGGGAGGGACCTGGTGGAAGTGGAGAAGATAGCCTTCTCGCACGACTTGAAGCACCCAGGCATCTGAGGTGATGCTGGACCACCTGTGGGCGAAGTGAACCAGCCGGCCTCCGGTGCTGGGAGGAACCAGCGGGGGGGGAGAGGCTATGCTTAGTGAGTCAAAAACCCCCACCCTGCTGAGATGGGCTGGTGGTGCAGGCTTGGGGGCTTGCTGCCTACGGGACCCGTTACCCCGTCCCTTGGCCTGCTGGCCCTGTTGGGGAGCTGCAGGGGCCTGATAATGGGGGTATTGTTTGTAGGCAGCCGCCTTCCTCGGGTAAAAGGACTTCTTTCCCGAGCCCTTCTTTTTCTGGGAAGGGGCGGAGTTCTTCCTAGAAAGCCTAGTCCTGGTGAGAGTCTCCGTCTCAATTTTTGCAGCCTTTTCAGCCATGGGCTTGCCAAAGAGGTTTTCGCCTCGGCAGGGGACATCGACCAACTTGTCCTGCACCCAGGGCTCAAGGTCAGATGACTGAAGCCAAGCCTGTCGGCGGGCACCGATGCCGGCTGCGGCCACTCGAGCCGACGCTTCAAAGCCATCGTAGGCTGCTCGGGACATGAATTTTGAGCATTCCCGAATACCAGTGGACAAGGCCAGGAACCTCCGCAAGGGTTCCTCGGACAAACCAGCAGAGAATCCGGCCAGCTCTTTAGCCAGGTCTCGGAGATACATGCCCATGTATAGCTGGTAGGTCTGGACACGACACGCAAGCAGAGAGCCCTGGAAACACTTCTTGCCAAGGCCATCCAGGTTACGGGCCTCCCTGCCAGGAGGCACCGAGGAGTGCATCTTCTGGCTCTTAAGACGATGCATGGCCAATTCCACTACTATGGAATGGTGTGGCAGCTGTGCTTTTTGGAAGCCAGGGCTCTTGCGGACTCGATAGATAGAATCGACCCGCTTGCTCAGGACCGGCGAGGTGGCCGGACTCTCCCACATGCGGAAGAGTAGTCGTTCCAGCATGGGAGGAACCGGTACAGTAAAGTGTTCCCTTGCGGGAGAGTCATACTGGAGGGCGTCGAGCTCTTCGGCTTGAGGCTCCTCCTCGGGATCCGCAGGGAAGGCCAAAGCCTTGGCCATATCCCTGACGAAGTCCGAGAACCGGGCATCCTCCGGGGGGGACTGCTTCCGAGGCTCGGACTCCGGTGAGTCCGAGGGGACACACCGAGTCCGGAAAGAATCAGGCGACTCTTCCTCTTCAGACTCCCAGGCCGACTCCGACGAGGACTCGGTGGGGTCGGCCCGGGCAGGGCGCGGCGCCTGCCGCCCCGACGCCGAGGGAGTCGGCGTCGGCGACCTCGGTCCCGAACGGGAGGCCGAGGGTGACCTCGACCGAGGATCGACTCGAGTTCGCATCGACTCGAGGATCGGCTCGGTCTCCGGGGTCGACTTGGACGTCGACGTCCCGGCGGTCGGGGCAGCGGCGCCAGCGAAGCCAGCGAGCAGTGCCCGCTGCTGGTCCATGAAGGCAGACAATCTGCTCTCCAAGGCCGTCAACCTGAGTCCGAGCTCAGGTGACCCAGCAGCCCCCGACTCGGGCCCCGACGGCGTCGGGCCCGACGTCGGCTGTCTCGGAGGCGAGTCCAGGAGGACCACAGGACTTACCCGAGCAGGCAGCTCCGACTCCAGGCGAGGTCGCTTCGTGAGATGCTCCTTCTCCAAGGACCCGGGACGGCTATCGGGGCTATGCGACCTGGCCCTCGCGGAGCCAGGAGCGTCCACCGACGCCGCCCTCGCGGGTTTCACCTTACGACGATGGTCCCCGGAGGGAGAACCCCTGTCGGAGGAACTCCGGCGACGGTCCGAGCTGGAACCTTTGGACGCGGAGGCCTCCGACGAGGTCCGGGTACGGCTGGGGTCAGCGAAGATTCTATCCCGCTGATGCCGCCGACTTCTCAACGCTTTGGAGGACATTTTGCCGCAGGGCCCACAGATCATTTCTTCATGATCCGGGCCCAGGCAGCGGAGGCAAAAGTCGTGTGTGTCAGTTAGTGACATATTTCGGTCACACTGACTACACCGCTTGAAACCACTGGCAGCCATCGGGGGAAAAAGGGCCCCGGCGAGGTCAAAGGACCGGGCTGCCAGGGAAAAATCGAAACGAAAAACTGACTAAGTCAGAAAAACCGAAAAATAAGAAGAGGACTCGAGACCGGCGTCGCGAGTCCGGCGGGAAAAAGACCGGCGTCGAACCGAATGGAAAATAAGAGAAATTCTGAAGAAAAAATCAACTTTTTCGCGGGGACACGACGGGTACGTCTGTAGGGCTCCGCGGAAAAAAGAAGACTGGCTAAGATGGCACCCTTGGGCGGGAAGAGGACCGCGCATGCGTGCTGCAATTCCCAAAGGCTTTCTTTGAAAGCTGGGGAAAATTGCTCCGCGAGGGCTCCGTCGGCGCCGACGTCACCCATAAGTGAGGACTGACTTCCTGCTTGGTCCTGGAGAATAATTTATACTAGTAACAAAGCACATATAAATTACAACAGACAAATTACAAAAATAAGGGCCCCTTTTACTAATGCTTAGCACAAGCTAGCTGCTACATGGCCCATTTTATTTCAACAAAACTGCAAATACAAATAAATAAATGCTAAATGTACAAAGAAAAAGGAGAATCTTTCACTAGCGCTTCAAAAACTGAGGAAAAGCAACTCATTAGCAATCCCAAAGAGCTAGATGAAATTTTAGAACAAAGACATCCAGGCTTTGAAGAACACACTTTATTATTCTGCTCATTTCAATAGTTTCACCCAGTCTGTCCACCAAAATAGCCCAAACTATCTTCCTTTAGAACCCACAAACCCTTTAGACTATGGTGTTTATTAACATCCAGAAGCTCAGGGAAGCCCAGAGTTTGCCTTTTTATATTGTTATTTTTACTTTTTATTTTTGCAAATTGTGCTGCTGCATTAATTAATGTGTTAACATGGAAATATAACTATCAGGAGGTGTCATTTTTGTATTAACATATGCCAATGTTCATACATCTTAGCGCATATCTAGCTTCCCCATGGTATCAGATCATGAGTTTTGTATCTCATTACTTTATTAAAATGCTTGCATTAACACTGACTAATATGCATGAAAGTTGTGCAACAAGTTCATGTGGAGGGCAATTTTATAAATGAGCGTCATGGGTCAAAGATGCCTACACAGGCGCTATTTTATAAAGATATACAGCGGCCTACTTGTCTTTGAGAGAGAGAGACACACTGCCAGTAGTTAAACTACCGATAGTGTCAGCGAACTGAAATGGACTGGCATCAGGCATTTTGCATCAGATGATCACATGGTCTACTATGCTGGAAACTTGCAAGAACAGTAATGAAATACAATGCAGTCAGCGAACGCTTAATCTCTATTCATCTACGAGGAATACCTATCAACACAACTATAATTCAAGAATATGCCCCAACAACAGCTGCAGAAGAGAATGAAATTGAAGAGTTCTATGAACAAGTACAAGCTGAAATTGACAGAACATGCAAACAGGATATCCTGATAGTCATGGGTGACTGGAACGCAAAAGTTGGCAATAAAGAAGAAGGCAAAGTAGCTGGAAAATATGGACTTGGCAACAGAAATGAAGCTGGAGAAAGACTGATAGAATTCTGCAAGACCAACGATCTATTCATCTCAAACACCTTCTTCCAGCAACACAAGCGGCGACTATACACATGGACCTCACCCAATGGATTGTATAAAAATCAAATTGACTACATCTGTGGAAGTCAACGTTGGAAAAGCTCTATAACATCAACAAAGACAAAACCTGGAGCTGACTGTGGTACAGATCATCAACTACTAATATGTAAACTCAAGCTAAAGTTGAAAAAGAGCAAACCACTCATGAATGCAGCAAAATATGACCTTGAGAATATACCACTGGAATTTAAAGACTGCCTGCAAAATCGATTTGCTGCTTTAGATACAAATGACAGAGCTCCAGAAGAGTTATGGAATGACATCAAGAAGGTTGTGTTGGAAGAAAGCGAGAAGTCTCTACAAAAGGTGAAAAAGAAAAAACAGCCAAAATGGATGACGGAAGAAACTCTGAAAATTGCCCAGAAACGCAGAGAAGCTAAAGCCAGAGGAGAAAGAAAGACAATCACAGAACTCAACAGAGATTTCCAAAGTGCAGCAAGACAGGACAAGGAAAAGTACTACAACGACGCATGCAAGGAAATAGAAGCAGAAACTATTAGAGGAAGAACAAGATCGGCTTTCCTAAAGCTACGAGAGTTAAAGAAAAAGTTCCAGCCTCGAATTGGAATGTTACAAGATGCTCAAGGTTCTATGTTGAATGATGCTGAGAAGATCAAGAAAAGGTGGAAGGAATATACAGAGTTTTTATATGATAAAGATCAAGTGGACCAAAAGCCGTTTCAACCTGTACCTTATGATCGGGAACCATTGGTGATGAAAGAAGAAATTAAAGCAGCATTGAAAGCCTTATCAAAGAACAAAGCACCAGGCATTGATAGCATTCCCATAGAAGTATTACAGCAATCTGATGCAGCTGTTACCGTACTTACAAGACTCTGCCAAGAAATATGGAAGACAACATCATGGCCAAATGACTGGACAAGATCTGTGTTTATACCAATACTAAAGAAAGGTGATCCAACTGACTGTGGAAATTATCGCACAATCGCTCTGATCCCACATGCCAATAAGATTCTACTGAAGACTATTCAAAAGAGACTACAACCATACCTGGAACAAGAACTACCTGAAGTGCAAGCAGGGTTCAGGAAAGGGCGAGGAACAAGAGACATCATTGTGGATGTGAGATGGATCCTTGAAAAGACTAAAGAATACCAAAAGGATATCTATTTGTGCTTTATCGACTATAGCAAGGCATCTGACTGTGTAAATCATGAGAAACTCTGGGCCACATTAAGAAGCATGGGTATACCAGAACACCTGATCGTACTCTTGCACAATCTGTACATTGATCAAGAAGCAACAGTTCGAACGGAACAAGGAGAAACAGAATGTTTTAAAATAAGCAAAGGTGTAAGACAAGGCTGCATACTTTCCCCCTACCTGTTTAATTTATATGCAGAACAAATCATCAGAGAAGCAGGATTGTATGAAGACAACAGAGGTGTGAAGATTGGTGGAAGACTCATCAACAACCTTCGCTGTGCTGATGATACCACATTGCTGGCTGAAAGTGAAGATGATCTGAAACAGTTGCTTCTCACAATCAAAAACAGTCTCAAAATGGGCCTGCACCTTAATGTAAAGAAGACAAAGATCATGACAACTGGCATAATCAACAGGTTCATCGTTGAAGGAGAAGAAATTGAAATTGTGAACAACTTTAACCTACTTGGATCGACTATCAATAAAGAAGCAACAAGCAGTCAAGAAATCAGATGATGCATTGCTCTTGGCAAAATGGCTATGAAAGACCTAGATAAGATTCTCAAGAGCAGAGATGTCTCTCTCCATACAAAGATTCAACTTGTTCAAGCCATGGTATTTTCAATATCATATGGATGTGAAAGCTGGACAGTGAAAAAGATACAGGAAGAAAATTGATGCCTTTGAATTATGGTGCTGGCGGCGAATACTGTGTATACCATGGACTGCCCGAAGAACAAACCAGTCGGTACTAGAGATCAAACCTAAGCTTTCTTTAGAAGCTCAGTTGACAAGACTTCGACTTTCATACTTTGGACACATCATGCGAAGAGAGAGATCATTAGAGAAAGACATCATGCTTGGCAAGATAGAAGGTCAACGCAAAAGAGGAAGGCCAGCAATGAGATGGATTGATACAATAAAAGCAGCTACGGGTACCAGTCTGTCAATAATGAACCGCCTGACTGAAGACCGAACACAACTTAGGATAGCTATCCAGAGGGTCGCCATGAGTCGACTCCGACTCGATGGCACTTAACAACAACTTGTCTTTACGTGGCAGAGAATACACAGTCACTCACATCCGTTTGCAATCTCCTGGTCCTTCTTTATGCAGGCTATTATTGGCTGCCTGAGACATCAGGTAACTAAACTCCACCAATCAAGAGATAGGTTAAGGCCAGATGGTGTTACTGATTGTAAACGATATATCCAGGATTGTTCTCTAAACTGCAAACTCCTCAAGCGGTCTCCTCCTCGAGGAGTTTGCAGTTTAGGGAACAATCCTGGATATATGGTTTACAATCAGTAACGCCATCTGACCTTAACTCCACCAATCAAGAGATAGGTTTAGTTACCTGATGTCTCAGGCAGCCAATAATAGCCTGCGAGTACGAACGAAGCTGACTTTAAAAGTTGCTGGGATCAGTTGAAGATTTAGACGTGTACTGCATGAAGGACCAGGAGATTCACGGTTTGAAACACGATATTGTGTACAACTTTTTCGATATATGTCTTCAGAAGAAGATCCGCTGATAAACTAGCTGGATAATTTAGGAAAACTAGCTGGAATGAGGAAATTGATAAAGTAGTAATTGTGCGACTACACGAAACGCTAGCTCAATTCCGATAGATGTTCACACCCTACACTTCTTTCATCGGTTCTTGCACACTGAACTGATTCATGGTTTAGAGATTGGGTTCACATCGGATTTAAAGCTAAGTACTCTTTACTCTATGCATTCCGGGAGACTGATCTTAATTTTATAATTTTGCCTCGGTATAAGGTAAAAGGGTGAGCACACTCTTTTATTTGAAGAAAAAAAGGAGGGTTTGCTATGAGAGAGGGAAAGTTCCCTCTCAAGGCAAACAATCCGACAAAAATATAAATTACTTATTTTTTCTATTCTGATTAAAGGCAAAGGCACACTCTCTACATCAGTGGTTTCAAACCCTTTCCTGAAGGAACTCCAACCAGTCAGGTTTTCAGGATATTTGCAATGAATATTCATAAAATAAATCTGCATGCAAACCTGCCGCATACATATTCGTTGTGGATGTCCTAACACCCAAATAGAAATTACACTTAACTGGTAATTGTAGTTCATGGAGGGTCCAGTTTAGTCCTCCACATCCGGGTAGTGCACCTCCTCCTGCAGCCTGGAGACTGGACCAATCAAAATCTTCCTCTGTATGATATATGCTGTCGGAGCTCCCATCAGCCCCCAGTGAACTAGTAACAAAGCAGACTTAAAGAAGCAACACATGAGACTACAGGTAATATATATACAAAAGGAAACTCATACCCCTTATGAATCTATTGACCCCCTCCCCAAACGAGGAAGCCAGAACACTGCCCATCGCCTCTACCTCTTCCCTGGAAGAAAGCGACAGCCCGAATGCCAGCCCCCGAAAATAGGAGCTAGAAGGAAAAAAAGGATAAGCAGACAGGAATCCGCGGCCAGAAAGACTAAGAGCAGAAGGCCGATCGAATGCCGTCCAGGTCGCAGACGCGCGCCGCAACAGACAACCTGACAGATAGGGGGGGAAAGGAGGACTAAACTGGACCCTCCAGGAACTACAATTACCAGGTAAGTGTAATTTCTATTTCCTGAGCGGTCCTCCAGTTTAGTCCTCCACATCCGGGATGTAACAGAGCAGTCAACACCGGGCGGGCCCTTGCCATCCAGCGCGCAGTACTGCCGAACCAAAACAAGAATCCCGAGCAGCGAGCACATCCAACCGGTAGTGCTTACTGAAGGCATGCAGCGACGACCAAGTAGCCACTTTACAAATTTCCGCCGGCGGGACCAGACTGTGCTCCGCCCAAGAAGCCATGTGAGCTCTGGTAGAGTGCGCCCGCAGACCCACCGGAACCGGCTGAGAATGTAAAATATAAGCCGACGCAATAGCCTCCTTGATCCACCGAGCAATGGACGCTTTAGCCACCGCCTCTCCTTTCCGTGCTCCGCCAAAAAGCACAAACAACCGGTCGGTCTTATGGAAAGACCCTGAGACTTTCAAGTAACGCCGAAGGACCCTTCCCACATCCAGGCAATGCAAGCCCTCGTCCACAGCGCAGTCCGGGCTCGCATGCAGGACTGGAAGAAAAAACGCCTGATTTAAATGAAAAGGCGACACCACCTTAGGCAAAAAGGAGGGAACCGGACGAAGCACCACGCGGTCCCTAGAGATAGATAAGAACGGTTCTCGGCACGAGAGCGCCTGCAACTCGGAGATGCGCCGCGCTGAGCAGATGGCCACTAGAAAAACCGTCTTGAGAGTGAGATCCTTAAGAGACGCCTGGCGAAGGGGCTCAAAAGGCTTGCCTACCAGAGCCCTCAACACCAGGTTCAAGTCCCACGAGGGCACTGACACCCTACGTGAAGGCCACAAACGGAACACCGCCTTGATAAAACGCTGTACGTCCGGATGGGACCCGAGGTTAAGTCCTAGTACTTTGCCCCTGTAGCAGGCAAGAGCCGCTAGCTGAACCTTCAGAGAGCTGGCTGCCAGACCCTTGTCAAAGCAGTCCTGCAAAAAACTGAGAACTACGGGCACCGAAGCCGTCGCCGCCCGAACTCCACGCCGTGAGCACCAGTCTTCAAATATTCTCCACACCCGCACATAAGCGAGGGAGGTCGAGGACTTCCGCGCTCGAAGAAGAGTGGCAATAACCGCAGGGGTGTAACCCCTCTTCCTCAGCCGAGCCCTTTCAATGGCCAAACCGTAAGCGAGAATCGAGCCACCTGGGGCATCCGAAGCGGACCCTGAAGCAGCAGGTCCAGCAACGGAGGCAGAGTCCACGGAACACTGTCACGCAACCTCACGAGGTCTGCATACCACGGTCTTCTGGGCCAATCCGGAGACACCAGTAGCACTCGCCCTCGGTGCGCCTCGATGCGCTGAACGACCCGTCCGATTAGCGCCCAAGGGGGAAAGACATAAAGGAGACCGTACTCCGGCCATGGCTGAATGAGGGCGTCGATCCCCTCGGACATGCGCTCTCGCCGCCTGCTGAAGAAACGCCCCGTCTTTGCTGATTGAAACGTTTCCATGAGGGGAGGCCCCCACCGGCGAACAAGTTGCGCGTAAATCTGCGGGTTCAGCTCCCATTCTCCGGGGTCCACGTGCACTCTGCTGAGATAATCCGCCGTCACATTGTCCTTTCCTGCGATATGCGCCGCCGAAATCGCTGGCAGACGGGACTGAACCCAATTGAACAAAGCCGCCTGGTGGTTGATGTAGGCCACCGTCGCTGAGTTGTCCGAGAGAACTCGCACCGGCCGCCCCTTCACCAACGCCTCGAGGGCAATCAGGGCGAGCCTCACCGCTCGCAGTTCGAGACGGTTGATCGACCACGAGGCCTCCAGGAGAGACCATGTTCCCTGAGCGAAGCGGCCCTCGCAGTGAGCTCCCCAGCCGGAGAGGCTGGCATCCGTAAGGAACGGAATCCAAAGGGGCGGTTCCAAGGGAAGCCCCATTCGCAGGTTGTCCGCGCACAGCCACCAACGGAGCGACCGACAAACTAGCATCGGGCAGGGCAACCGCATGTTCAACGAATCGGACTGATTCGACCAACGACGTAACAGTGCGCTCTGGAGCGGTCGCATATGGAACCGCGCCCAAGGAACTACCTCCAGAGTCGCTGCCATAGTGCCGAGAAGCCAAAGGTACCACCAGGCGGACGGGGCGAACATCCGTAAGAAGGTGCGCACCAGACCCTGCAAGGCTTGGACACGGCGCTCCAGCAAGCACACCAATCCTCTCGCCGTGTCGAACTGAACTCCGAGGTACTCGAGGGATTGAGTCGGCGTCAAGTGACTCTTTTTCTCGTTGACCACCCAGCCAAGGGACTGCAGCAATGACACCACTCTGCGCGTGACCTGTAAACTCTCGTCGTTGGGACTTTGCTCGAATCAACCAATCGTCGAGGTAGGGGTGAACCAAGATGCCTTCCTTCCGCAAGGCCGCCGCGACCACTACCATTACCTTTGTGAAGGTGCACGGGGCTGTGGCTAGACCAAACGGCATGGCTAGAAACTGAAAGTGACCCCACGGGAAGGCAAACCGCAGGAACTTTTGATGAACCGCCCGAATGGGAATGTGCAAGTAGGCCTCCGAGAGGTCGAGGGACGTGAGGAACTCCCCCTGACGCACCGCCACGATGACCGATCTTAAGGTTTCCATCCGGAAATGAGGGACCCGGAGAAAACGATTCACGCCCTTGAGATCCAGGATTGGTCGGAGCGACCCATCCTTCTTGGGCACCACAAAATAGATGGAGTAGCAACCGACGCCGCGCTCGGAAGGAGGAACGGGGACGACCGCCCCTAAGGCTAAGAGGCGGAGCAGAGTCAACCGAATCGCCCGCGCCTTCTGTTCGCCTGTGCTGGGAGAAAGGACAAAGGAATCCGGGAGCGGGCAGGCAAACTCCAGCGCATACCCGTCTCTGATGATCTCCAGTACCCATTGATCCGAAGTGATTTGGGCCCAGGAAGGAAGAAAGTCACGCAAGCGACCCCCGATGACCAGAGTTCCCTCCTGAGCCCGCCTCGCTTCATTGTGGCTTTCGACTAAAGGAAGAGGGCGAGGAAGAAGCAGCTCCCGAGAAGCCTCTGCCCGCTCCCCGAAAACCTCGGAAACCCTGGGATCGAGATCCAAAGCGACCACGTTGGGAACTCCAAAGGCGGGAAGAGCGAAATCTGCGAAAGTCTCGAAATTGACCTCGCGCAGGCGGCAAATTCCTACTCAGCTTAGGCTTATCCTCAGGCAGTCTACCGCCCTTCGACTCCCCGAGGTCCTTAACCAACTGATCTAGGGCGTCTCCAAACAACAACTTGCCCTTAAAAGGAAGCTTACTGAGATGAGATTTAGACGAGCCGTCGGCCGCCCAGTTCCGCAACCAGATAGATCTGCGCGCCGCCACCAAGGAAGCCATACTATTAGCCAGAGTCCTGATTAAGTCATAATGCACACCTGCCAGATAAGCCGACCCAGACTCCAGCCGGGTCACTTCTAACAACCCCTGCTGATCCAAACCAGAAGCGGTCCGCAGGTGCTGAGCCCAACGCAAACAGGCCCTAGCTACCCAAGCGCCAGAGATAGAGGCCTGCAGCGATAAGGCATTAGTGTCAAAGGCCTGTTTCAGCAAGCTGTCTACCTTCTTGTCTTGCGCATCCTTTAAGGCAGCACTGCCTTCAACAGGAATGGTGGTCTTCTTAGTGACCGCCGAAACCGCTGCATCAACCCGAGGCGACAAACTTTTCCTTGTCTTTGTCAGCCAAGGGATACAGACGGTTCATCGTCCGAATCCCTTTCAGACCGGAATCGGGCTGATCCCACTCAGTCTGAATCATTTGTTCCACCACTCGGTGTACTGGAAACACCACTGAGACTCACGCACGGCCTGGATGAGAGGATCTTCCAAACCGTCCTCCTCGATAGGACGAGGCACCGCCAGATTGAGCGTCTGAAGAGATTCCGTGATCAAAGGCACCAGCTCTTCTCTATGAAATACCCGAATAATTCGGGCCTGTTCCTCCGGCTCCGGTATCTCCCCGTCCTCCAACTCCTCAGCACCAGTATCAGGATCTACATCCACATCCAGATCCTGCCAGCTCAGCTCGTCCTGCTCCACGTCCAAGGACCTAAAGCGTTTGGCGGCATGTGGAAAAATGCGCCGGGGCTCCTCAGCTTTTAAGGAGGAAAGGGACGCCGGCCAGGACTCGGGCAACTTGCCGGAGCGGCTTAATCGAAAGGCCTGGTGCATAAGGAGAATGAAATCTGGGGAAAAATCCGCGGAGAGGGACTCGGCAGCCTCTATTGGTAACGTGCCAGTTTGCCCTAAAGTAGGGGCCGTAGAGCCAGAGGGGAGAGGACCAGGCGAGAGCCCCCCCTCCGTTATAACAGGAGGGCTGTCAGATTCCGACAGCTCCTTGGGATGCTCCGAGGCTGAAGAAGCCGAGGCACAGCTCTTGCAAAGGCCAGAGTCCGCCATCGCCCCCCTGCGCGACCCGCAGATCACGTACTGCGGTTTAGTAGCCATGCTAGCACCGGAGGCGGTCCTGAAATAGAGCTTGACGAAAACCCAAAGCAAAATAAAAGAGTTGCAGTTTTGGGTTCTTCTTTATTATGGTTTTTTTTTGTTTGTTTGTTTCAAAACATCAGGTCAGCATGCTGAGAGGCCCGCAGGCAAAATCGCCACAAAAAAGGCACCAAAATCCTCCAGGGGAACGCGTGCACAGCTATTCAAGTTGGCGGGAAAGAAAGAAAAAAACGGGACAGAAAATGGCCGCCGGCACCCTCTCGCCGGCGAAAATAAAAGGGCGCGAAAATTAAAGGAAAGCAACAAATGAATAAAAAAGAAATGAAAGAAAGGAAATTTAAAGCAGCCCGCGGTCCCCGCTGAAAGGGGAAAGCACGCACCGACGATGTACCGCCGGGAGCAGTCTCACCGCTCGAATCTAGAGCGGGAGCACGCTACAGCTCTGGACTTACCAGAAAGCCAACAGCACTGCGGAAGACAAGCAGAAGGGAGATAAAGACGTCCCAGAACCTAGAAGGTGGTCGGGAAAGGCAGATCTCTTCCCCGTGCAGTCTAGGGGAGAGATCAAACCTGCCGGACTGCCAGAGCTCCTCCACAGAGAAGGCAGAAGGCCAATGCAGATCTGGCTTCTCCACACTGGTGTGCCCCTGCCTTTTTTTTTTTTTTTTTAAAGGAACAGCTACCTATTAAAAGAAATGAAGGAGAAAGAAAATCCCCCAAACAAAAAACTCTCTAGTGTTGCTCCCCAAGTGTCCCTAAGTGAGCCTAACCCAGGCACACACGTCCTCCAGCTGCAAGGAGACTGGACACACTGGGGGCTGATGGGAGCTCCAACAGCATATATCATACAGAGGAAGATTTTGATTGGTCCAGTCTCCAGGCTGCAGGAGGAGGTGCACTACCCGGATGTGGAGGACTAAACTGGAGGACCGCTCAGGAACTGGATGGAACCACTGCTCTAGATCAGGAGCTCTGAGGAGGCCGTCTTGTTCCTTAGGTCAGCCATTCTAATACTATTCCATCAAAAACTGAAATTGAAATATTTTCATCTTTTGTTCAGAAACTCCTCAAATATTCATATTGACCCTTGGATCTTGGCAGTTCATCACAATGGGATTCAGGACTGAGGCAGTAAGAAAGGGTCTTGTGAAAATAATGGAAATGTTTTTATATTTGCTAATCATTTCCCAGTTACACAAAAAACTAACTCTGAACATCAAGATACAGGCTTCGGCTGAGAAACAGCAGGTCTAAGAAAAAAGTAAAACTATAACTTACCTCAAAACTATTAAAAAGTGGAACATTAACAGAGCCATTCTGTTCTTTAGCTCGATTCCTTTTTGTACTGCTGTAGAAGAGGACTATGGATCATTTTTCTTAAGTAGGTTACAGTCACACCAATTTTCTTAAGATGATTACACAGATATAAGACAGGAATGGTTAGGCTGTACTAAAGTTTTAATACTTCACTAAGTAATAAGATGTTAAATTTTCCTTGCAATGATAGCAAGGATGCAAAATCAGTTTCCAAGAGAGTTACTCACTTGCAATTTATGTTGTAATAAAAAAAAATTCAATAGCTATATAAATGATACATTTACATGCCACTCCATGATGGAACATTATGCCCAACATCATTATTTATTTGAAGACTGACAATGGAATATTACAGTCATGTGGAAATAAATTGGAGGGGAAATAGTTGGGATAGTAGCTTGAATTATCAAGAACAGTACTGGAGTTGTATATTGAACACATGGACTCTAAATGGTGAAATAGAATGGATGATGCTGATATGGCATCCTATATTGGATAAGAACATAACGTAAGATATGCTATACTGGGTCAGACCAAGGTCCATCAAGCCCAGTATCCTGTTTCCAACAGTGGCCAATCCAGGTCACAAGTACCTGGCAGGTTCCCAAAAACGCACACAGGTTCCACAATGCTCGTCCCAGGGCAAGCAGTGGATTTCCCGGGTCCTCTTTAATAAGAGTTTATGGACTTTTCCTCCAGGAACTTTTCAAAACTTTTTTTAAACCCAACTACACTAACAGCTTTTACTACATCTTCTGGTAACGAATTCCAGAGTTTGATTACACGTTGAGTGAGAAAATATTAGTCTTAAATGGGTTACATTATAGCTTCATTGTGTGTCCCCTAGTCTTTCTACTTTTTGATGGCATAAACACTGATCTATGTTTACCCATTCCACTCTATTAATTAATTTATAGACCTCTATCATATCTGCTCTCAGCTGTCTCTTTTCCAAGTTGAAGAGCCCTAACCTTTTAATTCTTTACTTATAGGGCTATCCTTCCATCCCCTTTACCATTTTGGTGGCTCTTTGTACCTTGTCTAATTCCGCTATATCCTTTTTAAGATACAATGACCAGAATTGCACACAGTATTCAAGGTGCAGTCACATCATGGAACGATACAGAGGCATTATAATATCCTTTGTTTTATTCTTCATTCCTTTCCTTATGATACCTAGCATTCTATTTGCTTTCTTAGCCACTGCTGCACACTGGGCAAAGGATTTCAATGTGTTCTCCATGGATGATGCCTAAATCTTTTTCCTGGGTGATGATTCCTAATGTGGAACCTTGCATGGTGCAAGCGTAGTTTGGGTTGTTCTTTCCTAGGTGCATAACTTTGTACTTGTCCATATTAAATTTCACCTGCCATTTGAACGTCCAGTCTGCCAATTTATCAAGGTCCTCTGGCAATTTTTCACAATACTCTTGTGTTTTAACAACGTTGAATAATTTTGTCTCATCTGAAAATTTGATCACCTCACTCGTAATTCCCATTTCCAGGTCGTTTGTGAATATGTTAAAAAGCAGAGGGCCTAGCACAGATCCCTGGGGTACTCCACTATTCACCTTTCTCCATGGAGAAAATTGGCCATTTAGTCCCACCCTCTACTTTCTATTTTTTAACCAGTTCCTGATGCACATTTGTACACTGCCTCCTATCCCATGACTATTTAATTTCACCAAGAGTCTCTCATAAGGTATCTTGTCAAAGGTTTTCTGAAAATCCAGATACACTGTATCAACTGGCTCACCTTTGTCTACCTGATTATTCACACCTTTAAAAAATAGCTTAATAACACAAGACCTTCCTTGGCTAAATCCATTGTGTCTTTCTCCCATTAAACCATGACTATCTACCTGTTCAGTAATTATATTCTTTATAATGGTTTCTACCATTTTGCCCGGTACTGATGTCAGGTTCACCGATCTTTAATTTCACAGAACAAACCTTGAACCCTTTTTAAAAACTGGGTTCAAGGGGTGATCGAGAAATTACAGTTGGATTGGAGCAGAACAGTCAGGTGACTTATTTAAATCACTCTTTTACTACCATTGAGAAAATAGTGTCATAAAGTATGGCGACATTGAAGTATCACTGGAAGTAAGAAAATGGAACCGTAACAGAGGAACTGACAAATATGAACAAATACTGTGGACTTCACCAGATAAATACTATTGCCCCTGATGCAGAAAATTGTTCAACACACATTGCTATATCAGATATGTATGGTTAATTGTGAAGCACTGGCAGTTGATTTAGGAAGCAGCAATATCCAACTGCTGTTTAATGATATCTAACTTGTGTGGTGGTGAGACAGGTATAGAGCCCAAAGAAAATATGGAAAAACAGCCTTTTACCTCTGAGCAGAAGGAAGGTTCAGGGGGTTTAAGGGTTAAAACTCAAACCAAAGGGAAAAAACTCTCTGCACAGAGATGGGGAGAGTGAGCCACGCCCTAGCTCCATGGAGACCAGGGGAGGTGACGAGGGAAGCCTGGGGGTGGAGTCTGAGGCTATAGGGCAGCCCCAGTCATATAAGCAGAGAGAGTCTTCCAGAGAAAGAGGAGACAGAGGAGACACAGGAACAGCAGGGAGACGAACGAGAAGGAAAGCAGGAGGAGATCGTGTCTGTGGGTGGAGGCCAGGAGGGAAATCCTCTGAGGAGGAAACATCCCCTAGCAGGCTGGACACTAGCAGAGAATCTCTTGAAGCTACGGGAAGTAAAGAGATTAGGAGGACATGTCCAAGGGAAAAGTGCTCCAGCAGAAGCCTCAAACAAGATCCCTACTGCAGGAAACAGGCAGACAACTCGAGCCCTGATGGCAGTCTAGCTGGTAAGAAGTGTACAGCTGGTTGGGAACACAGGAGAGTTGGTTCTGGGAAAAATGTTGCTGGAAAGCATGGTAAAGGAATCTTTGTGAGAGAGTCTGTGGAGAAGCTTTCACCTGAAGCACAGCCTGAGAGAAGACAGGGTGCTGGGAACAAGGTGAGCCCTTTGCAAGCTTTAAAACGTTTATTGAGAAAGAAAGATCTCCTATGTCCTTCCCCTGCAACTCAGCGTAGTGAGGATTCCCAGTGGGGACAGGTTTGGAAATTGATAGAGCAAATAAAACCTGCCGTAGGAAACGCTGAGGCCAGCCAGGTGCTAATTGAACCAGATGAAGAGAGCATGGATGTAGAGGAATGTCTTTCAGAAAATGAGTGTTCTGACTTTGAAATGGATTGCTCTTACTGTGTGAGTCATAAGTAGAAAAGCTGTATGGTTTTAAAAGTAGTAGAAAAGCCATAAGCTTTTAAAGAGTTTTATGACCGGCTGGAAGTGGTTAATTGAAGCACCAATGTTGAGCTAGCCAGATAAGCTCAGAGAAAAGCTGTGAATGCTGGAAGTTAAAGCCAATGTTTGTAAATGGAAAGTGAAGAAGCCTAACGTCTGTAAAAGGAATGATGCAAAAGTTTAGCAGCTTGTAAACTTGGAAGTCCACGTGCTGTGCAGAGCCTTTGAATGATACAGGCTTGTGCTGTGCCAATGCTGGGACTTGAGAGTATATCCGTGGCTGAAAGCAAGGTTTATTGCTGTGTTTAAAAACAAGCTGTTTGGCATGACTAATGCTGGAACTGAGCAGTAAGGTTTGTTTTCTTTTACATGGAGAAGTATCCTATTTATGTTATGGTAATATATGAACTGCTGATAAGACGTTCTATGGATAAGTAGAAAATAAAAATCCTGTTACCTTGTGGAAACCCTCAGCTGTGTTTTGGTTCTTACCACACAACTACATTCTTCAAAGGCCTCAGTGAAAGGGATTAAGGTGATAAAGGACATAAAGTGGTACGCTCACTACACATAGGCAACCGCCTAACCCGTAGAGGGCGCTACACTTGCCAGATTTTTTTTTTTTACTACAATAGTAAAAAGCTTTTGTGATGGTTTTGATAATTTAACTTTTTTTTAAAACTTTTGGCAAATAAATATGGAAATACATTGGGTGGTAATTAGCATAATATTTACGTATCAGTTCAAAGGTTATCATCAATAAATGGACCTTAAGCTGAAAAAGTCTTCAGCACCAAACTAAAGGTGCTTTAAGAGGTGCACAGTCCTACACACATAATAAGTTATTTTTGTACACTTTACACAAGTTGTGGTTGAGCTCAATCACTTGGAATTTAGAGCTCACTATATAAGGACATTTCACATACTTCTTCAAAAATACATATAGCTACCAAGACAGTACAAAACCTGCAACACTTATTTGTTTAAGACACTCAAAATATAATAACTGAATAAAAGAGGAAAAAAAGGGATATGTGAGAATAGCTAAATATTGACCATGTTTCCATAAAGTATGGAATGGGACAATTTCCCAAAGAAAAGGAAATTCAGACAAGGTGATATGACCTGAAGTTGCAGAGCACAAAGTTCAGAAGAAAACATAAGAAAATGCTTCTTTACTGATAGAGTGGCGACAACTTGGAAAGCATAGTTACTCAATTGTAACAGGTGATCTCCAGGAACAGCAGGAATTTAGTCTTCACATATGGGTATCGACAGGTACCGACGGAGCCTGTGCGGAAACGCTCCCCAGCATCCAATAGGAAAGCTTTTGGGAGCATCCCACAGCGCCTATGTGCTGCCTTCCCACCTTTCCCAACTGTCCCTCTCCAGTTGAGTTTAAAGCTGAGACAAAAGAGAGAGGGAAAGAGAAAGATAGAAAGATACAACTCCTAGGGGAGGTGGGTGGGTTGTGAAGACTAAATTCCTGCTGTTCCCGGAGATCACCTGTTACAGGTGAGTAACTATGCTATCTCCAGGAACAAGCAGGAATGTAGTCTTCACATATGGGGACTCCCTAGCTGCAGATGCCAGGGAGATGGCCCCAGAAAGTTGTGTGCCCTTGTGAAAGGGCTCCACTTCCCCCCATGGATCTCTGGCATCCTACCAAGGATGGTGGGTAGGAGTTGATTAAGTCTGGAACAGGTGTTGAAGAACAGCCTGACCAAACAAGGCATCCTGGTGGGAGTCCTTGTCTAAGCAGTAATGGGCTGTGAAGGTATGTACCGAAGCCCAAGTAGCTGCTCGACAGATGTCGTCGATAGACAGAGAGTGAAGATGAGCCATTGAGGCTGCCATGGCTCTCACATTGTGAGCTGTGACATGGCCTTCAAGAGGAAGGTTCTTACTCTCATAGGCAAAAGATATACACTGTGCAATCCAGCTGGACAGTGTCCTTTTGGAGACTGGAAGTCCCAAATGACTAGGATCAAAAGCAACAAAGAGTTGAGAGGATTTTCTATGTTGCTGTGTCCTTTGCAAGTAAAAGGCCAAAGCTCTTCTACAGTCCAAAGTATGAAGGTTCCTTTCCGCATTTGAGGCGTGAGGCCTTGGAAAGAATACAGGAAGGTAAACCGCTTGTTTTAAATGAAAGGGCGAAACCACCTTTGGCATAAAGTGTGGATGAGTCCTAAGGACTACCTTATCATGATGGAACCTTGTATAAGGAGGATCAGCCTCCAACACTTGCAATTCACTGATGCGATTTGCTGATGTGATTGCAATGAGAAAGATAACCTTCCAGGAAAGAAATTTCAAAGAGGTAGTGGTTAATAGTTCAAAGGGTGATTTCATGAGCTGCCCAAGAACCAGATTCAAGTCCCATGCCACCGGTGGTGGCTTAATGGGAGGCTCATTAAAAGAAGGCCTCTCATAAATCTCGCTATGAGAGGATGAGAGGAAATAGGCTGTCCATTTAGAGGCTTGAAAGAAGCTGCAATAGCACTCAAATGGACTCCCACTGAATTGGTCTTAAGCCCTGCATTTGATAAATGAAGGAGGTACTCCAGTAATGATTCCAGAGGTATCGCAAGAGAGTTAAGACCCTTCTGCGAGCACCATATGGTAAACCTTTTCCACTTAAATGCATAAGAGCGTCTTGTGGAAGGTTTCCTGGAAGTATGAAGGATATCCTTTACCTACTGGGAAAGGTTAAGACCATGAAGTTCTAGGCTTTCAGCAACCAGGCCCTGAGATGCAGAGACTGGGGATTGGGATGCCACAGCATCCCATCCTCTTGAGAAAGAAGATATGGAGCAGATTCTAACTCCAGAGGCGGAGCTTGAGAGAGAAATAGGAGCAGAGGGTACCACGCTTCCCATGGCCAACGTGGAGCTATGAGGATCATATGACCTCTGTCTCTCTGAAGCTTGAACAGGATTTTGGGAATTAGGGGAATGGGTAGAAAGGCATACAGGAAGTCCTGACCCAAATGAAGGAGGAAAGCATCCCTGGCCTGACAATCTCGAGCCGGAATTCTGGAACAGAACCGGGGAAGTTTGGCATTCAGCGGACTTGCAAAGAGGTCTATGTCCGGGGTTCCCCAAATTTGAAAAATTTGGGCCACCTCGTCTGCATGGAGAGACCATTCGTGTGGAAGCAGAACTCGACTGAGTCTGTCTGCCCAAGAGTTTTGAATGCCTGGAAGATACACCGCAAGGAGATGAATCTGATGCTGTCTGGCGAGGGCCCATAGTTGCAAAGCTTCGTTGCACAGTGACAGAGAGCCTGTTTGGCCCTGCTTGTTCACATAGAACATGGCTACATGATTGTCCGTTTGAACTAGGACTGTCTTGTAGCTGAGCTGGGTGTGAAATACTCGAAGAGCAAGGAAGATTGCTTTGAGCTCCAGGAGGTTGATATGGAGATAGGCCTCCTGTGGAGTCCAGGTACCCTGGGTAGAGAGGCCATGCAGGTGTGCTCCCCAACCCACCTCTGAAGCATCTGTTGTTAAGAGTGGCTTGGGGTGGGGGTTGCTGAAAAGGAGACCCCACCAGAAGGTTTTTGGGTGACTGCCACCATTGAAGGGACAAAATAAGGTGATCTGAGTTTGATATTTTGTCTGACAGGCAACCTGACGCCTGAGTCCACTGAGTGGATAAGGTCCACTGGGCTGCCCTCATATGGAGGCGAGCATAAGGAATCACATGCACGGTGGATGCCATATGGCCTAGCAACTGTAACATTTCCCGAGCAGTGAGGTGAGGTTTTAGCACTGCTTGGGAAGCTACTGCACAATGCGAAGGCAGCGGGGCTGTGGAAGGAAGGCCCTTGTCTGTCTGGTATCCAGAAGAGCTCCTATAAACTCTAGGGATTGAGTGGGAGAGCAAGGTTGGACTTTGGGAAGTTTATGACAAGTCCCAAATACTGAAGGATGCGCATTGTGCGAGACAGAGCAACCCTGGCCTCTGGCTCTGAAGGGGCTCGAATGAGCCAGTCGTCTAAGTAAGGGAAGACGAATATTCCCAGGGTGCGGAGAAATGCTGCTACCACAGCCATGCATTTTGTGAACACCCTTGGTGCAGAAGCCAGGCCAAAAGGAAGAACCCTAATGTTTTATTGATTTAAAAACGCCCCAACGCGTTTCGGCAAAGCCTTCGTCAGGGGGCTGAGAACTGCAAAGCAACAAATAAATAGAGAACCAAATTACATGGTAATACATAATTATATAAATAATAAAACATATGGATGATAAAAAGCAAATTGCATGACAATGCATAATTATTTAAAATATAAAAGAGTAGTTACTCGCCTGTAACAGGTGTTCTCCAGGAGCAGCAGGAATCAGTCCTCACATATGGGTGACATCGACGTCGATGGAGCCCCCATGCGGAGCATTTCCCCAGTTTTCTAAGAAAGCCTTTGGGAATACACCCACGCATGTGCGGTCCCCTTCCCACCCAAAGGTGCCATCTTGCTCAGTCAGATGACACAGCTAAAAGACAGCACAAAAAACAAAATGAACTATGTACAACTGCAACTCCCAGGGGAGGAGGGAGGGTTGTGAGGACTGATTCCTGCTGCTCCTGGAGAATACCTGTTACAGGTGAGTAACTACTCTTTCTCCAGGACCAAGCAGGAAGTCAGTCCTCACATATGGGTGACTCCCTAGCTCTGGGCTACCAGGAACCCAGGCTGAAAAATAGAGCTCCCTCTGTGAAGCCTTAGCATCAGGGAAATAATTTTACTGAGAATAGATCCCACCGGTAGCCCAACAAGAGGGCTGGAGGGCAGGAGTTGCCTAAACCTCAAAGAGATTCCGGAGTACTGCCTGACCAAAAGCACTGTCCCTACGGGACTCCCTCTCCAGGCAGTAATGGGCTGCAAAAGTCTGGCTTGAGGATCAAGTTGCAGCCCTACAGATGTCTGCCACGGTACAGAACGGAGATGAGCTACTGATACAACCATTGCCTGGACACGGTGGGCTGTGATTCGTCCCTGCAAGGGAAGGTCCACTGCCCTGTAAGCCCAGGTGATACAGTATGCCACCCATATGGACAAGGTACGCTTGGAGACAGGCAACCCCAAGTTGTTTGGGTCAAAGGAGACGAAGAGCTGAGTAGCCCTTCTATGACCCTTAGTACGCTCAATGTAGAAAGACAAGGCCCTTCTACAGTCCATGGTATGAAGGACTTCCTCAGCCCGACTGGCATGGAGCCTAGGGAAGAATGTTGGAAGAACCACCTCCTGATTGAGGTGGAAAGAGGAGACTACCTTTGGGAGGAACTTAGGATGAGTCCTAAGGACTACCCTGTTCTTAAAGAAACGAGTGTATGGCCTGTCACAGACCAGGGCTTGAAGTTCACTCACTTGTCTGGCCGAGGTCAGTGCCACTAGGAAAAGAGCCTTCCAAGACAGGAAGCGGAGAGGACACGTCGCCATCGGCTCAAATGGAGGGCAAGTAAGCTGCTGAAAGACCACATTCAACTCCCACTCAGGGGCTGGTGGACGGAGAGGAGGCTTTAACAAGAGCAAGCCTCTGAGGAAGCGGGACACCAAGGGGTGAACCGATAAAGAGTGCCCTTCCACCACTGAGTGGTAGGCTGCCAGAGCAGAAAGGTATACCCAAACAGAATTGGATTTAAGACCCTGATTAGAAAAGTTTAACAGGTACTGAAACACCACTGGTACAGGACAGGCGAAAGGGTTCTCCTGGCGTTGGTCACACCACAGGGAGAACCATTTCCACTTCAGGGCATAAGTCTTTCTGGTGGATTGCTTTCTAGAGGCCAAGACCACCTCTTCAACTTCCTGAGGCAGGCCCCAGGGAGCCAGCACTATCCTTGCAGCCTCCAGGCCATCAAATTGAGAGTTTAGAGATTGGGGCGCAGAAGGGAACCCTGATCCTGAGAAAGAAGATCGGGTTGCAACCCCAGAGGGAGTGGGGTGTCCACCGCCAGCTGTAACAGAAGCGGGAACCAGGGCTGCCTTGGCCATCTGGTGGCCACCAGGATGACCGAGGCCCTGTCCCTTAGAACCTTAAACAAGGTTCAAGCAACCAAGGGCGTGGGAGGAAAAGCATACAGGAGGCCCCTGGACCATGAGATCAGGAAGGCATCCGCCGCCAACCTTTTGGGGTGTGGTTGCCTGGAGCAGAACTGGGGCAGCTGCCGGTTCAGGGGACTGGCAAAGAGGTCGACAGATGGAAGTCCCCATTTCAGAAAAATTTTCTGAACCACCAAAGGGTGCAGTTGCCACTCGTGAGGTTGTAGAACCCTGCTCAACCTGTCTGCTAGAAAGTTTTCCTGGCCAGGAAGACAGACTGCCCAGAGCAACATATGGTGACGAAGCGCAAAGGAGCAAAGGGCCTGCGTCTCCTGACACAGGAGTCGTGGCCCTGTGCCTCCCTGCTTGTTGACATAGAACATTGCCACCTGGTTGTCTGTCTGCACCAAGACAGACTGGTGGGCCAGGGTGTGAGAGAAGGCCTTGAGGGCTAAGCGTATCGCCCTGAGCTCCAGCAGGTTGATCTGCTGTGTGGCCTCCCATGGAGACCACAGGCCCTGTGTGCACTTGTCCAATGTGCACCCTAGCCCTGCAAGGAGGCATCAGTTGTGAGTACCACAGTGGGAACAGGTACCTGAAAAGGAATCCCCTGTAAAAGGTTGGGGGAGTGTAGCCACCACTGTAGGGAGTTCAGAAAGGGTCTGGACACCATTACTTTGTCTCTAAGGCTTCCCGTGACCTGCCTCCACTATGTCCTGAGACACCACTGTGCAGGCCGCATATTCAGGCAAGCACTGGGAGTCACATGTACTGTCGATACCATATGGCCTAGGAGCCTTAGGCAAAGTCTGGCGGAAACCAGAGGGTAGCTCAGGAACTGGCTGGCCAAGTTTATCAGCCTTTCCGCATTGTCTTCTGGCAAGTAAGCCTTTGCTTTCAGGGAGTCCAACCTTGCCCCTATGAACTCTAGGTTCTGGGAGGGGAGCAAAGTGGACTTTGCGAAGTTTATGACAAAGCCTAGTTGCTGCAGGAGAGAAACAGTATGGAGGGTGGCATGCCTGGCCTCCTGGAGGGTCTGACCCCTGATGAGCCAGTCGTCCAGATAGGGGAAGACAAAAATACCCTGATTTCTCAAGTATGCAGCCACCACTTTATTTATGTATGCTTTTCTTCTATACCGCCGCTTTCAGAGATCAAGGGCGGTTTACAGGGAACAATTCAACAATTTTACATAGAACAGAAATTATAACTAGTTACAGATAACTTTAGATGAAACTGTGCCAATTAACTATTTTCAATGAACAAAACATATTTACAGAGAATAGTGAAATATAAACATATTACACAAATAATCTTAAGTGGGTCTTAGTAGTTATATGTGTCTGTCTTATCATGTGTTATCCTCTTGTGAGTTACCACTGCCAGGCATTTTGTGAATACCCATGGGGCGGAGGTTAGGCCAAAGGGCAGTACCCTGTACTGAAAGTGGTTTCCCGCCACCACGAACCTTAGGTACTTTCTGTGGTCTGGATGAATGAGGATGTGAGTGTACGCATCCTTCAGATCCAAGGAGCATAGCCAATCTCCCTGCTAGAGGTAGGGCAGCAGTGTTCCAAGAGTGAGCATCTTGAACTTTTCCTTTTCCAAGAACCTGTTGAGATTTCTCAAGTCCAGAATGGGCCAGAGACCTCCAGTTCTTTTTGGCACAAGAAAGTACCGGGAGTAGAAGCCCTGCCCCAAGAGATGGGGAGGTACAGGCTCTACCGCCCTGTCTTGAAGCAGACCGTGCAGTTCCTGGAGGAGTTCCTGATGCAGAGGAGGCCTTGGAGGCTCCCCTGGGAAGTAGGAGGGGGGCACCTGATTGAAATGGAGCAAATAGCCCTTCTGGACTATGCTCAGTACCCAAGCGTCCCTTGTGATGGGTGGCCACTGGTGGGCAAACAGGGCCAACCGACCTCCCGTGCTGAGGTGGGCCAGCAGAGGTGGAGAGGCTATGCAGTGGGAGTCAAAAACCCCCTCCCTGCTGAGCAGGAGCAGGAGCAGGAGCTGGAGGCTTGGGGGCCTTCTGCCTACGGGACCCATGTCCCTGCCCCTTGGCCTGTTGACCCTGCTGGGGAGGCCTGGTAATGAGGGAAAGGTTTGTAGGCAGGTGCCTTCCTCGGGTAAAAGGCCTTTTTCCCCGAGCCCTTCTTCTTGTGAGAAGGGGCAGAAGTTTTCCTGGACAACCTTGTCCTCATCAGAGTCTCAGTCTCAAGCTCAGTGGCCTTTTTGGCCATGGGCTTGCCGAAGAGGTTTTCACCCCGGCATGGGACATCGAACTTGTCCTGTACCCATGGCTTGAGGTCCGATGACTGTAGCCATGCCTGGCGTCGAGCACAGATGCCGGCCGCCGCTATGCAGGCCGAAGCCTCGAAGCCATCGTAGGCCGCCCAGAAGATGAATTTGGAGCATTCCCAGATCCCCGAGGATAAGGATTGAAATCTCTGCAAAGGTTCCCTGGAGAGGCCAGCCAAGAACCCGGCTATCTCCTTAGCCAGGTCCCGCAAGTACATGCCCATGTACAGCTGATAGGCCTGGACACGGCAAGCAAGCATCGAGCCCTGGAAGCACTTTCTGCCGATGGCATCTAGGCTTCGGGCCTCCCTGCCTGGGGGCACCGCGGAGTGCATCTTCTGGCTCTTCAGACGATGCATGGCCGATTCCACAACCATAGAATGGTGCGGCAGCTGCGCCTTCTGGAACCCAGGGCTCTTCCGGACTCGATACATGGAATCGATCCACTTGCTCAAAACCAGCGCCGAGGCCGGTGCCTCCCACATTCGGAAGAGGAGCCGCTCCAGCATCGGAGGAACCGGCACAGTAAAGGCCTCCCTCGGGGGAGAGTCATACTGGAGGGCAACGAGCTCCTTTGCTCGAGGCTCCTCCTCGGGATCCGCAGGAACATTCAAGGCCTTGGCCATGTCCTTTACAAATTCCGAGAACCGGGTATCCTCCGGAGGGGACCTACTCCGGGGCTTGGACTGCGGCGAGTCCAAAGGGACACACCGAGTCCGAAATGTATCGGGGGACTTCTCGTCCTCCATCTCCCATGCAGACTCATTCGAAGAAGAGTCGAGGGGCTCCGACCGCGCGGGTTCTGGCAACACCCGCCCTGACGCCGGGGCCATCGGCGTCGACACGCTCGGTCCCGAGTGGGAGGTCGAGGGAGACCGTGACCGAGACCGGACTCGGGCCTTCATGGCTTCGAGAACCGGCTCTGTCTCCGAGGTCGACTTAGACGTCGACGTCCCAGTGGTCGGGGCAGATGCACCAGTCAGGCTGGCCATCAGCACCCGCTGCTGATCCATGAAGGCAGACAATCTGCACTCCAAGGCTGTCAGCCTGAGTTCAAGCTCAGGAGACTCAGCAGCCACCGACTCAAGCCCCGGCGGCGCCGGGCCTGACGTCGGCTCCCTGGGAGGAGAGTCCTAAAGGACAACAGGACTTACGTGCTTGACAGACTCCGGCTCTACTTGGGATACCTTAGTTGGCTTCTCCAGCTCCAAGGGCTCGGGGCAGCGGCCAGGGGACCGAGACCTGGCCTTCGAGGAACCAGAGGCTTCCTCCGACGTCGCCCTCACAAACTTCCTCTTCCTCATGCTCCTGACTGGGGGACCCCCTTTCAGAGGAACCCCGACGAAGCTCAGGGTCAGACTCCCGAGACGTCGAGGCCTCTGACGAGGTCCGGGCTCGTCCGGAGGCAGAGTCCGAGAAAATCCTCTCCTTCTGAGTGCCTTGGTGGACATTTTTCCACATTTTTCCAGCTTGCCCAAAAGCTTATACGTGAGGACGTGCATGCTGCCTCACTTCTTGAATATTGCAGAAAGAAGATCATTCCTAGGGGCCTAAGAGTCTCTAAGGCTTGTGATAAGGAAGCTTATCATAGCTCAGGAAGGAGCTATAGAAAAGGTGAAGTGACTCTGAACAAGCAACCTGTCAGTTCTGGTAGAAATAAGAAAACAGAATTTTCCCATAAAAGACTACCAGTCCCAGAATGCACCAGGTTTCCAACAGCCATTAGAGGAGCTGAAGTGGGGAAACGTGTGTTCAATCAAGAGGGCTATGAGGTAATCCCCAAGCACTCATCTCAAAGGGCAGGGCCTGATTCAGCACAGCTGCGCTATGCTAAGGTGGAGCACTCATCAAAGCAGAATAAAGGTAGAGTTTATTCTACAGAGAATTATCCTCAGTTTCATCTGGGAGATCCTCATCCTCAGGATCTTGATCATCTTGGACAGCTTCATCATCTGGAGGATCATCAGAAGCAGAAGCCAAACCAGACGGACGGACAGAGAGGGCAAGAAACCCTTTGGAAGAAAGAAGAGAAAAGCCTTTGGGAGGTCTAAAGGAGTCCAGAGCAGTACGTATACTGGAAGGCATTCCAAGGGCCAGCATACACCATTGGACTGGGGAAAGCCAGAGGAATGGTGCTGCAGGGCTAGGAATCTCCAGACGGTACCTGTGAGGGAGACGGCTGCACGTGGAAGGGACCCTAAGACCCGTGCCAGAAGGTATGTGAAGAGAGATCCAGTGTCCAGGGATCTGGATTGGAAGGCTGGACATAAGAACTGGATTACATACTGGCCAGGCTATTTAGAGAGGAACTCTAACAGCAATGGAAGCTCAGGTATGAACACTGATCTATGCCCTAGCTATAACCTTGAAGGACAGCAGGGAAACAAGTATTCTCCTGAGAGTGCTACATTGAGAAATTCCTCTGTGCCAATCCATGATATTGAACCCATGATTGTTGAAGAAGGGGGAGCGGTCTTAGATACAGGCTGTGAATATATGGATTGCTCTCTGTCTAAACTCCTTTGGTAATTTTCTGTTACAAAGTACAACCACCATCACAAAGAAATACAAACTTGTTCTTTAATTTACTCAGAAAAGCTCCTGAAGTAGGATTTGAGCCACGCAGTAGAAAGCAAGCCAGCTAAGGGGTTTCAGCTGGGTAACTGCTAGCAATTGAGCCTTACCTAATTGCTTGTGAGCTCTGAGGGAATCACTTCTGAATCTGTGTGTGAAGATATAAGAAGTTAACCTGAAAAGAACAGTTTTTTCTTTCTTTGTGGGTTTTGCTTGTTGTTTGAAACACTGCTAAGAAAATATTAGCTAAAGCCTACAGAAAAACCAGTTTGTTACCAACCAGGTCTTTATTCTTTTCATTTGATTGCCTGACAAGTTCAGCTGTTGTTTTCCTGATTTTGTTTTTCTAAGTTTAACCCTGAAAGCAAGTATCCTGTTTTATGTGCTACCAAGCATATCTGTGTTGGGAGAAATAACCCCATAAATAAATATCTTATTGGCTTTACACTCAAGCACAACTAATTATTGTGAGCAGCTGTGTCTGGTGTGAATGGACTGCATTTCCCACAATCCCTTGCAAATCATATTGATATATGCACTTGCCAAGACTGTGAACATTCTCACCCAGGCAGCCGTCTGACAGGCTCCAGGAATGTTTAAGGACGATGAAGAGTTCATGGCAAAATGGGTCAAGATACTTAATAAGTGCTCCATAGATCTTATGATACTTCTCATTAATACATCAAAACGCAAGTCAGATGGTTTAAAAATTGATGTAGATAAGAAAATGGATTGTTTAAAAATTAAAGATAATAGGTTTGATAAACTTAAAAAGGAATTTGATAAAAATACCTTGGACTATAAGAAATTAGTAAAAGAAAGAAAATTAAAGAAATTCAAACGTGATAAAGCTGATTACAAGTCAGGCACAGTATATTATTGGGTCAACAACAGCGGGAAACCTAGACCGCGTAATATTTCCTATAGATGGGATTATGACCCCCAAAAACCAGGACCAAGTAACAATTATGGTGATAATTATGACAATAAAAAGAGTAAAGCCAAGACACGGTTATTTTCTCCAGATCCTAATTTGGAACGTACTACGAAAAGAAGTCGTAGTCTAGTCGATGAATCTCAGGAACATGACCATTCAGCCCCCCTTTGTTCCTCAAATGTTGCGCCCCAACAATCTCAGGGTTTCTCAATGGACAATCTATGTAAAGGGGGAGGTCGGAAAACGGTTCCACAAATGCAGAATCCAATGAGATCACCGGGATATCATTATCAAGCCCGGGAATTTCGACCCAGCTTCCATCCCAGGGGGAGGGGTCGAGGGCGAGGCCAAAGTTATCGGGGGACCTCGGAATGACAAGAGTAGGGGGAATATTTAATCTTTCAAGTTTTAATCTTAGCCAAGATCAAGTTGAAGTACTTGAAAAGGGTCTTTCTTTCGTTCCATTTGCAAGACATGACCAATTTACAACATGTTGAATTATATAAATTCTTTAGAAAACTTAAAGATTATTGATTTTTTTGATAAACAGAATGATTCTCTAATTGATAACTCTGTTCTTCGAAAACCCTCCACCTGGGTTCCACCCAATACCACCAACGTACTTATTGAGGCCTTTGAGAAAGTTGTCTGTTCTAGAGTGGAGGCTTTATATACTAAAAAATTGCATTCATTTCATAACTTGACTATTTCACAAAAGGAAGCACTTTTTGAAATGCAGAATAATCAGTCCATAGTGATCAAACCGGCTGATAAAGGTGGAGCCCTTGTCATTCAGGACAGGACAGTTTATGTAGAGGAAGTTCTACGACAAATAAATGATACCACCTTTTATAAGAAAATCTATGAAAATCCTACGGTCTCTTTAAAGAGTAATATAGACACTTTAATTTTTGTAGGTCAACAAGCCGGCTATCTCACGACACATGAGGCTGAATTTCTTACAGTTTCAAACCCTGTTATACCTACAATCTATGTTTTACCCAAAATTCATAAATCACTTACTAATCCTCCTGGACGACCTATAACTTCCGCCATTGGCTCTTTATTAGAGCCTTTGTCAAAAGTTTTGGATCATTTTCTTCATCCGTTTATACCACATATTCCTTCTTATGTTCATGATTCAACACATGTGATCAACATTTTGAATACATTTAGAGAATATAATTCACAATTGGTTATGGTTACCCTGGATATAAATTCTCTGTATACAAATATTCCGCAAGATGCAGCTCTAGAGGTTATTGCTAACACTCTTATACAAAGAACTAGACCAGTGCGCATCCCTACAAGTTTTCTGGTTCATATGGCCTCTTTGGCAATGTGCGAAAATTTCTTTTGCTTTCGCGGCATTTTTTATAAACAGATTTGGGGAGTAGCCATGGGCTCATCCATGGCCCCGGATGTGGCCAATTTGTACGTCGCCAATTCTGAGAATACTTTTCTCCAAAGCCACCCTTTTAAGAAATATGTTAAATTGTGGCTTCGTTACATAGACAATGTTTTTATGATTTGGGATGGTACTGAGGATGATTTGCAAGTTTTCTTTTTATGGCTTAATTCCTTGGACGAACACTTACAGTTTGTAGGTACATTTAGTACGACCCAGGTTTCTTATTTAGATATCATTATAAAGAAAGGTGAAAAGGGTTTTATAACTGAATTATACCGCAAAGAGACAGACAAACACTCTTCTACGTTATGACGGTTTTCACAATAAATCATTAAAAGAAAATTTACCATTCGGTCAGTTCTTTCGGGTTAAACGTCTCTGCACTTCTAATTGTGATTTTGAAAAACATGCATCTGAGATGATTCATATGTTTAAAATGAGAGGTTATCCGAATCAGACAATTTTGAAGGCCTATAATAAGGCTAAGGCTATAGATAGGACTACTCTTCTTAAAAAAACAGACATCAGTCAATAACAAGAAAATTGTGCGTGCTTTGACCTTCTCATCTTTATCTAAGGATATCTCTAACATTCTTCGTGAAGAGTGACACCTTTTGACAGCTCTCCCTTCTTTGGCTACTAAAACCCTGACTATAGCTCATAGAAGAAATAAAAATTTGAGAAACTTTTTGGTTCCATCTGCTCTTTCCAATCCTAAACCTTTATGTAAAATTAAAGGTCATTTTCAGTGTGGAAAGTGTTCAGTTTGTCTTAATGTTTTACCCATGACGGAAACATTCATACATCCCACAAATAAGAGAACGTTTTTTTGAATCATTATTCTAATTGTGCCACTGCTAATGTTATTTATGTGATTATGTGTCCTTGTAATCAGTTATATGTCGGTAAGACTAAAGGATCACTGAACACAAAAGTTGTTTAAAAAGGCAGATTCCAGAAAAACCAATGCTTACTCACTGGGTTAATAAGGGTCATAAACTTTCAGATTTAAAATTTTTTGTTATTAATGTTGTACATCCACACTGGAGAGGAGGGGATCTTGAAAAAGTGCTCTTGAAGCTTGAACAACGTTACATCTATGAGCTCCAATCTTTAGAACCCCGTGGTTTGAATCAGGACTTTAATCTTGCTGTTTTTTTATAATTCTGTCTTACAACAATATACCGTTAGATATAAGAACTACAATATGTCAGTTCATTATGACTTTTGGGATTCATATTTAAGTATGCAATCTTCAGTGTGTTTTTAACTCAGTTTAACTCAGAGTGTTCTATGAAGTTTCCATCCTCCCCCCCCCCCCCACTGCCCCTTTTTTTCGATTTTCCCTTTTTTTGTTATTTTTCATTTTTGCTAGTTGATCATTTGCATTTGATTATCTCTCTACTTATTAATTCTACAATGTTTGCGATTTATAAAGGTGGTTGAACTGATGTATGCTGGGACGCATAATTATTAGTGCATTCATTAGTGCAGTCATGAGTTGGTGCTGACGTATACAGTTCGGGCATCGTATTACCTTTAAAAAAAGGCGCGATTCACGGCGTCATCTTAAAAACATTTGAGTCTGCTTCCTCTGCTATACAGCGCGTCTGAGAACGTTACATACAAGGTGATTTTTTCCATTTTTGTCTGTTTCCATTTATGTCGCACAATTTTATTTATTTCATGAATCCATACACAATGAGGTTAAGATCTATCTTTTTTGCTTTTCCATGCACACGCTAGTTCATCCTGATCAACTTTAAAGTTCTTTATGTTGATTCATTTTACCATTATTTCATCTTTTCATTTTAACCTTAAGTGTTCAAAAACAATTCATAAGGTTGAGTACAGCCATTTGTGTTTGGGAGCTATGAATAGTATTTTCAAATTTGGGATCATACTGCCAGTAGTGTTTTTGCGGTTTTCACTGCCGCAATCGTTTTTTCAACTTTATACTCATTCTTGGAACAAAGTTTTTTTTTAAAAGTTTTTTTGTCTGACATCCGTATAAAGAATTTTTAGCAGCCTAGATTTGGTACTTTGGCTACAAATAAGTTTCATTAGAATTATTATGTGATGTTTCGTTCCTTTCTCCTAATGTTCCCCATACCATCGGTTTTTTATTTTTTCATGGTTCCCGATACTGAATTAATTTTTCCTCTGTTGCTATAACCGTGATTCTTTTAGTTTAACTTTAAGGCTATAATCTAATTTATAACTATGTATTGCAAATTGTTTATATTGCAAAATCATAATACTATCCTTTCCTGGTCTTGGTTTCCCGCTGTTCTATTTTTAGCATACTGTTTTTATATATTGCATTTGTATACCCTCCATTAATATTATTTATACTGTTGTTTGCAATATATTTTCAGTGTTAACTTTATGAATACGGTCTTATTGGGTGCTGTACAATCTACAATAGATTGTTGATCGTTTTCACTTGTGAGTAATATATCATTCTACGCGATTTTTATCTTTTATATGTAGTCCATTTTTAGTCCTTGGTTATATATAAATGTCTATGTTCTTATCGTTTTAACTTTTTTGATGTATATTAACTTTTTTGATCTCTATTGAGTAGTTATTTTTATTTATTGTCATTCATATGTTTTTTATGTTTTAAATAATTATGCATTGTCATGCAATTTGCTTTTTATCATTCATATGTTTTATTATTTATATAATTATGTATTACCATGTAATTTGGTTCTCTATTTATTTATTTGTTGCTTTGCAGTTCTCAGCCCCCTGACGAAGGCTTTGCCGAAACGCGTTGGGGCATTTTTAAATCAATAAAGCATTAGTGATCACCTATCACTTTCTGCCCTTTGTGTGTTCATCTCAGCCACTGCGAGAGGTTGCTCTTTCTTTGTGTTGAAAAAGGAAGAACCCTGCATTGGTAGTGCTTCCCTTGAAACAGGAATCAAAGGAACTTTCGGTGAGTTGAATGGATGAGAACATGAGTGTACGCATCCTTGAGATCTAGAGAACAAAGCCAATCCTGACTCCGAAGGTATGGCAGCAGAGTTCCTAGAGAAATCATTTTGAATTTCTTTCTGAACAGGAATTTGTTCAATTCTCTGAGGTCTAGAATGGGTCTGTGTCCTCCAGTTTTCTTTGGAATAAGGAAATAGGGGGAGTAAAACCCTGTACCCATTTAGGAAATGGGCACCTCTTCTAATGCTCCTTGAGCAAGGAGCATTGTGACTTCTTGACCTAACCGGTTGTTGGGAGAGGTCTGAGAATTGAACTGTCTTACTATTGTAGAAGGGGGCATGCTGAGGAAATAGAGTAGTTACTCACCTATAACAGATGTTCTCCAGGAGCAGCAGGAATCAGTCCTCACTTATGGGTGACGTCGCCGACGGAGCCCTCGCGGAACAATTTCCCCAGCTTTCACAGAAAGCCTTTGGGAATTGCAGCGCGCATGCGCGGTCCCCTTCCCGCCCAGGGATGCCATCTTGCTCAGTCTGATGACATAGCGGAAAGACAGCAAAAGCTAGCAAAATATGCAATAAGAATGACTGCAACTCCAAGGGGAGGAGGGAGGGTAGTGAGGACTGATTCCTGCTGCTCCTGGAGAACACCTGTTACAGGTGAGTAACTACTCTTTCTCCAGGACCAAGCAGGAAGTCAGCCCTCACTTATGGGACTCCCAAGCTTAAGGCTACCGGAGACCTCAAGCCTAAAGAGCTCCCTCAAGCTCAACAGTACAGAGGGAAGGAACCTTCTCTGAATACGAATCCGGCCGGTAGCCCAACACTAGGGCCGGAGGGAGGAGTTGCCTAAACCTCAAAAGAGGTTGTGGAGAACTGCCTGACCGAAAGCGCTGTCCCTGCGGGACTCCCTTTCAAGGCAGTAATGAGCCGCAAAGGTCTGGCCTGAAGACCAAGTAGCAGCCCGGCAAATGTCTGCCAATGGAACAGAGCGGAGATGAGCCACAGACGCGGCCTTCGCCCTGACCCGATGAGCCGTGACACGACTTTCCAAGGAGAAGCCGGCTGCCCCGTAAGTCCAGGCGATACAGTCGGCTACCCAGGAGGACAGAGTACGCTTAGAGACAGGTACCCCCAACCGGTTGGGGTCAAAAGATACGAAAAGCTGGACGTCCTTTCTATGCCCTCGCGTACGGTCAAGGTAGAAGGATAAGGCTCTTCTACAGTCCAGGGTGTGCAGCACAGTTTCTGCTCGGCTGGCGTGCGGCCTGGGAAAGAAGGTCGGAAGAACCACCTCCTGCTTGATGTGAAAGGGGGAGACCACCTTTGGAAGAAACTTGGGGTGGGTCCGCAGTACCACCCTATTCTTGTAGAACCTAGTGTACGGAGGCTCCGACACTAGGGCTTGTAGCTCACTCACGCGCCTCGCGGAAGTGAGGGCCACCAAGAAGAGAGTTTTCCAGGAGAGAAAACGGAGAGGGCAGGTAGCCATGGGCTCAAAAGGCGGACAGGTAAGCCTTTGCAGAACCACGTTGAGGTCCCAGTCAGGGGCTGGGGGGCGCAACGGAGGTTTAAGCAGAAGGAGACCTCTGAGGAAGCGCGCCACCAAGGGATGCGAGGAGAGAGGCCGGCCTTCGACCGGAGAATGATGTGCAGAGAGAGCACTTAGGTGGACTCGGACAGAGTTGGATTTGAGACCGAGATCGGAGAGGTGAAGCAAATATTGCAGCACCACCGATACTAAACAGGCGAAGGGGTCCTCAGATCGCTGAGAACACCAGACCGAGAAGCGACGCCATTTGAGGGCATACGACTTCCGGGTGGAGGGACGCCGAGAAGCTAGGACGACGGCTTCCACCTCCGGGGCTAGCCGTAGCGGAGCTAGGACTACCCTTTCAGCAGCCAGGACGTCAGGTGCAGGGCCCTGAGGTTGGGGTGCAGAAGAGTGTCCCGATCCTGGGTCAGGAGGTCTGGCTGGAACCCCAGAGGAAGAGGGGTGTCCACCGCCAGCTGTAGTAGTAGAGGGAACCATGGCTGTCTCGGCCACCGAGGCGCCACCAGGATCACAGAGGCCCTGTCCTGGACAACTTTGAACAATGTCCGGGCCACCAGCGGCGTAGGAGGGAAGGCATACAACAGACCCGTGGACCACGGGATGAGGAAAGCATACGGCGCCTCCCGCGAAGGATGGGGGTGCCGGGAGCAGAATCTGGGGAGCTGCCTGTTCAGGGGACTGGCAAAAAGATCCACAGTGGGAGAGCCCCACCGGCAGAAGATCTGCTGGACCACCTCGGGGTTCAATTTCCACTCGTGCGGTAGCAGCATCCGACTCAGCTTGTCCGCCAGGCAGTTGTCCTGCCCTGGCAGGTAAACCGCTTTGAGGAGGATGTCGTGATCGACAGCCCAAGAGCACAGCCTCCGGGCTTCCCGACATAGAAGGAGGGAGCCCGTGCCCCCCTGTTTGTTCACGTAGAACATTGCAACCTGATTGTTCGTCTGTACCAGTACGGACTGGCCGAAAGTCAGGTGAGAGAAGGCCCGCAGAGCTAGGCGGATCGCCCGGAGCTCCAGGAAGTTTATCTGCTGGGCGGCCTCCCAAGGCGTCCAAAGGCCCTGCGTGCATGTCCCTCGACAGTGCGCCCCCCATCCCAGGAGGGAGGCATCTGTCGTGAGCACCCGGGACGGTGGGGGAGACTGAAAAGGCATGCCGAGCACTAGGTTGGGCAGGTGAAGCCACCAGTGCAGGGAGGAGACCAGATGGTCGGAAATCTGTATCAGGTCCGACAGCCTCCCTGTGGCCTGACGCCACTGAGTGCGAAGGCTCCACTGAGCAGGCCGCATATGTAGACGGGCGTTCGGAGTGACATGGACCGTGGAGGCCATGTGTCCGAGTAGCTGCAGGAACTGTCTGGCCGAGGCCGGCGACCTGCCACTGAATCTGCCGGCTAGAGCCGTGAGCCTATTGGCCCTTTCCAGAGGCAAGAAAGCACGAGCCCGCCGAGTGTCCAGTCGTGCCCCTATGAACTCGAGGTCCTGGGAGGGGAGCAAAGCGGACTTCTCGAAGTTTATGATGAAGCCCAAGTGCTGAAGCAGGGCCACCGTATGCTGGGTGGGTGGGCGACCCCTGGAGCAGACGATGCCCGGATGAGCCAATCGTCCAGGTATGGGAAGACGAAGATGCCCTGAAGCCTTAGGAAGGCGGCTACCACCGCCAGGCACTTCGTGAACACCCTGGGCGTGGAGGACAGGCCAAAGGGCAGTACCCGGTACTGATAATGATTCCCCGCCACCACAAACCTTAGGTATTGTCGGTGGTCCGGATGAATAAGGATGTGGGTATAAGCATCCTTTAGATCCAAGGAGCATAGCCAATCTCCCCGCTGAAGGTAGGGCAGCAGGGTTCCAAGGGTAAGCATCTTGAACTTTTCCCGCTGCAGGAACTTGTTGAGGTTGCGTAGGTCTAGAATGGGCCCGAGGTCTCCTGTTCTCTTTGGAATCAGGAAGGACCTCGAGTAAAAACCCGTGGCCCCACAAGTGTTGGGGCACAGGCTCCACCGCCCGTTCCTGAAGCAGACTTTGCAGCTCCTGAAGGAGTAAGTCCCTGTGCAGAGGGGGTCTCGGAGGCTCCCCTGGGAAGTAGGTGGGAGGCACCTGGTGAAAATGCAGGAGGTAGCCCTCTCGAACTACCTGCAATACCCAGGCCTCGGATGTTATGGCTGACCACCTGTGGGCAAAGTGGGTCAGCCGACCCCCCGTACCGGACGGAGGCCCCTGAGGGGGAGGGGCTATGCTGGCATAGTCAAAAAACCCCGCCCTGTTGGGCCAGGGCCTGTGTGGCGGATTTGGGGGCCTTCTGCTTCCGGGATCCGTTACCCTGTCCCCTAGGCCGCTGCCCCTGAAAGGGGGTTGTGGCCGGGTATTGTGGTTGGTGATGCGTATAAGCAAACACCTTCCTCGGGTAAAAGGGCTTTTTCCCCGAGCCCTTCTTCTTCCGTGAAGGGGTAGAGGACTTTCTAGAAAGGCGAGTCCTGGTGAGAGTCTCCGACTCGAGCTCCGCCGCCTTTTCGGCCATGGGTTTGCCGAAGAGGTTTTCACCTCTGCAGGGGACATCGACCAACTTGTCCTGCACCCAGGGCTCGAGGTCGGAGGACTGAAGCCAAGCCTGGCGGCGAGCCCCGATGCCGGCTCCGGCTACTCGAGCCGAGGCCTCGAAGCCATCATAGGCCGCTCGAGAAATGAACTTCGAACACTCTCGAATCCCGGAGGACAAGGCTTGGAACCGCTGCAGGGGTTCCTCGGAGAGACCGGCAGAGAAACCCTGAAGTTCTTTCGCCAGGTCTCGGAGGTACATACCCATGTACAGCTGATATGTCTGGACCCGACAAGCAAGCATAGAGCCCTGGAAGCACTTCCTACCGAGGGCATCCAGGCTCCGGGCCTCCTTCCCCGGGGGCATCGAGGAGTGCATCTTTTGACTCTTAAGTCGATGCATGGCTGACTCCACCACCATGGAGTGGTGTGGAAGTTGCGCCTTCTGGAACCCGGGGCTCTTGCGGACTCGATACATGGAATCGATCCGCTTGCTCAACACTGGCGTCGAGGCTGGGCTCTCCCACATGCGGAAGAGAAGCCACTCCAGCATCGGGGGAACCGGTACAGTGAAGGCCTCCCTCGGGGGGAAGTCGTATTGGAGGGCCTCGAGCTCTTCGGCACGGGGCTCCTCCTCCGGATCCGCAGGGAAGGCCAAAGCTTTGGCCATATCCCTCACGAAATCGGAGAACCGGGTATCCTCCGGGGGGGACCGCCTCCGAGGCTTTGACTCGGGTGAGTCAGAGGGGACGCACCGAGTCTGAAAACAACCGAGTGACTCGTCCTCCTCCGTGTCCCAGCCCGACTCCTCCGAGGAGGAATCGCATGGCTCCGCGCGGGTGAGGCCCGGGGACCTCCGCCCCGACGCTGAGGCCGGCGTCGAGGACCTCGGTCCCGAACGGGAAGCCGAGGGAGACCTAGGCCGAGGATCGACTCGAGCTCGTATGGACTCGAGGATCAGCTCGGCCTCCGGGGTCGACTCGAGCGTCAACGTCCCGGTGGTCTGGGCAGATGCACTGGCGAGGCCGGTGATCCATGCCCGCTGCTGGTCCATGAAGGCAGATATACTGCGCTCCAAGGTCGTCAGTCTGAGATCGAGCTCAGAGGACCCAGCAGCTGTCGACTCGGGCCCCGACGGCGGCTCATCCGTGGGGGAGTCCAAGAGGACTATATCACTCACGTGTCCAGGCGACGCCACTCCGAGACGAGGAATCTTCGAAGGCCTCTCCTCCTCCGAGGGCCCGGGTTGTCGGACCGGGCTAAGCGACCTGGCCCTAGAAGGACCAGGCTCGCCGCTCGGTTCCGCCCTCGCGGGCCGCTTCTCCCGCCGGTGCTTCCGGCTGGGGGAGCCCCGTTCAGAAGAACTCCTACGATGCTCCGAACCGGAGCCACGAGGTGTAGAGGCCTCTGACGAGGTCCGTGCGGAGTCAGAGAAGATCCGTTCCCTCTGCGACTGCCGACTCCGCAGCGCCTTTGAGGACATCTTGCCGCACGGGCCGCAGCTCATAGGGTCATGCTCGGCCCCAAGGCAGCGGAGGCAGCAGTCATGCGTGTCAGTAAGAGACATGAGCCTGACACAGCGATCACACTTTTTAAAACCGCTGGCAGCCATCGGGGGGAAAAGGGCCCCTGCAAGGTCGAAAGACCGCGCTGCCAGGGATGAAGGGAAAAGTGGCGGGAACGCCAGTTGGGAAAAAACAAAACGTAAACGGGCCCAATAGGGATATCGAGGCCCGGCGGGAAGAGGAACACACGAACCGAGAAAAAAATGTTGTAACAAAACAAATCAAAGAAATCAACTTTTCAGCAGCGTTAACAGACACGTCTGTAGGGCTCCGCGGAAAAAAGAAGACTGAGCAAGATGGCATCCCTGGGCGGGAAGGGACCGCGCATGCGCGCTGCAATTCCCAAAGGCTTTCTGCGAAAACTGGGGAAATTGTTTCGCGAGGGCTCCGTCGGCGACGTCACCCATAAGTGAGGACTGACTTCCTGCTTGGTCCTGGAGAAGAAGCTTGTATCCCTCTCGTACAATAGACAGAATCCAATTTTCTGCTGTTATCTGACACCATCTGGGGGCAAAATGACATAACCTTCCTGGGATGGTGGAGGGTTCTGGGCCGTTCAGGGCCAGGAAGGCAAAGTTCACTAGATAGTAGTCAAAACCCCTGTGGAGGCTGAGTCTGCTGAGCTGGTTGAGGCTTAGCTGCTTTTGGCTTTCTTTGTTGCCTAGGTTGTTGCTGCTGTCCCTTTTGGGCAGACTGACCTGAATGATGGATATAGGAGGGATAAAACTACTTCTTCTTACTGAAGAATGGTTTCTTAGAGGATCTTTTCCTCACAGGATCAGCTGTAGATTTGAACAATCTATCCAAAGTGATATTGTCAGCATCTATCTCATTAGCTTTTTCCTGCCAATTCTTGCCAAAGAGATTCTCTCCTGTGCAAGGTATATTCCCCAGTTTGTCCTGTACCCAGATTTCTAAGTCAGATGCCTGGAGCCAGGCAATTCTGCGTGCACCTATGGCAATAGCAGAGGTTCTGCTTATGCATTCAAAGCAGTCAAAGGCTGCACGATTCACAAACTTGGAAACATCCTGAGCATGTTTAACAAGAGTAAGATAATCTTGCCTTTTATCATCAGGAAGGAGAGGGCTCATAAGCTCTAAGTCTCCTGTGACTTCCTTAAGGAACATTCCCATATACAAGATATAGGAAATGATCTTAGCAGAAAACATGGAAGCCTGGAAGGATCAACGTCTAAAGGCGTCAAAAGTCCTACACTCACGTCCTGGAGTATTAGATGCATGCCTTTTTGCACTCTTCATCCGTCTCATGGCTGATTCCATGGTGTGGTAATTGAGTCTTCTGAAACCCAGGACAAGGAGGAACTCGATACATGGTGTTGAGTCTTCGAGAATGAGGAGATGTGGTTAGAGGTGTTTCCCACATCCTTAACATAAGATCATGCAAGATCTCATGAATAGGTAAGGTAGCTGCCTCCTTGGGAGCTTTAGGGTATTGTAGGATTTCTAATTCCTTTGCCCTAGGCTATTTTTCAGGAGCCACTGTGATGGAAAGACCTCGGGCCACATCTCGGATAAAATCCTGAAAGGGCATATCCTCTGGTGGAGACATCCGACGCTGAGGAGAAGAGGAATCCTCGGGAAGAAGTACTTTGGTATCGGCAGAGCCTTTGGAGTCTTCAGACTCATCCAAGGATTCGATGTATCTCCGATCCGGGTGATGGTGCAAGGCACGGTACCGTACCGAACGAAGTTGGCATCGGAGTGGTCCGGTACCGACTTGTTGATGCCGGATAGAGATGCATGACTCGGTCCCGGTAGAATACCTGCCGATGTTGATGCAGTCGGTGCCGGTACCGGAGTCGGTGCCAGTTGAATTGTCTGAAGCGGTTTCAGGGGCATCGAGGCCGTGAGAAGAGCCGCCAGACTGCGCTCAATAGCCAAGAATCTCTGGTCTATCGATGCTGCCGATGCTTGGGTATTAGTGCCGGTTAAAGCAGCCAGAACCCCAGAGCATGGCACCAGTAGTTCTGCCGAGGTTGAAGTCTCGAGAACATCCTGGAGCCCTGTTAGTGCTTTGGAAGCCGAAGCCTCCCACTGGGGCAATTTTGTCGGTGAAAGTCCCTCAAGGGCAATGCCAGAGGCATCTCGATGTTTAGAAGGAGATCTACCCTTTGAGGACTGGCTAGATTTATGTTTAGCTACCTGAGATCCATGGGAGGAGGATGAAGCCCTGGAGGACGTCGATGCCACGGAGGCTGCATCGGAGGGAAAAAGGGTGCTGAGCTTAACAGCTCGGTTTTGTCTGCCCCTTTTTGACATCATTCCACAGGCAACACACTCTGAAATAGAGTGGTCAGGACCTAAACATTTGAGGCACCACTCATGGGTGTCGGTGACGGAGATGGTACCGCCACACTTAGAACACTTTTTAAAACCCGAAGCGGGTTTTTCCATTTTGAGTGAAAAAGTTGGGCCTAGTGCCCAAAATGGCGCGTGGCACCTGAGAAGAAAAATTACTGGAGGAAGACTCCAGAAACAAAGGGGTTTTTTTAGAAAGAAAAGAAGACCCGGTGGTACCGGTATAGCGTCGAGGGAAGGCAGACACGACCACAAAAAAAGAAGTATAAGAAGGGAATTTTCTGCGGTGACAGGATGTGCGAACTGTTGGCTCTGCGGAAAATGAAGAACCGGAGAGGGACAGTTGGGAAAGGCGGGAAGGCAGCACGCAGGCGCTGTGGGATGCTCCCAAAAGCTTTCCAATTGGACGCTGGGGAGCGCTCCCGCACAGGCTCCGTCGGTACCGACGATACCCATATGTGAAGACTGCATTCCTGCTTGTTCCTGGAGATTAGCCTAATAACTGGATAATGCTAGGATGACACAGCAGGATCAGTTGATTAACAGATCTCCAAGATGTCTGTGACTCTGCAAATTGGCTTCCTGGTTTCTAATCTCCTGGGTCACCAATTTGAGAACCATCAATCTTGACAAACAATAATAAATAAAAGACTTGACAGGTAGGTGGTATAAACTCCAATTTTGAATAGCGCATATAGATGGGAAATGGGACATTCAAGTAGGACGTTCGCAAATGGCTCTACTGAATGCAGAGCCTTCTTTAAAATATGTACAAGGGCGTGTGGGAATACATGTGCAAATGCCGGCATATTCAGTGGGAACAGTCATTTCAGTAAGAAACACGTTCAAAAAAAGATTATCATAGAAACCTGAGAGGGAGACGAGTGAGCAGCTCTTTTCCTGAGCTTCCCATGCCTTATTCATGGGCAAATGGAAGACTAACATCGTGGCAAAGACCCCTCCTTTGTCCTCTAAACCACCCGCTCATCAAGCTACCATTACTGAACTGCTCACTCTGTTGGTGCCCAAATTGCTGGGTGCTATGACTGCTGTGTCAGAGTCATCAGGAAAGGGCTTCTTCCTTGGCCCTGACATCTCTCTCAGCTCCAGAGGAAGGCCATTTTCATCCCTGCAGCGGGAGTCCGAAGTCTCCGGCGGCCTCAGCAGGAAGGCTGACCAGCATGGTGTGGAATCCTGCCTGACCGATGGGGAGGTTTCTGGAGAAGTATCGGGAATCACCCGGAAGTTCTTTGCAGTTGACATCAGAGGAAAGCTGGGTGGTAGCAGCAAGCACAGCTGGGGCAGTGGTATTCTTGAGCCTCCCGCCAGCAGTTCCAGGGGGCTCGGCAAGAGTTTTGGAGTTGCAGACCGCTGTTGCCAGTATCCAGCAGAAAGCCCCGCTAGTGAAACCTTTGGAGGTATTCTTGGAGAGCATCTGGCAAGCTGTAGCGTCCATCAATCATTTGACTTCTGCAATGGCTGGACATGCATGCTTGGTTACAGACTAAAGACATAGAATTCTCTCACTTGAATGTGCATATGAAGAAGGTAGAAGACACTGTGACATGGTTTGGTAAAACTCAATCTGCCTAAGTGAGAGACAAATTAATGACTGTGAGAAAGTTGGAAAGTTTCGACAATGCTGTTTGGGCTCTTAATTTGCGTTTAGTGAATTTTCCTAAGACACTTTTGCTATCCTCCCAAACCTTGTTACATAAATATTTCCTGGATATTTTAAAAATGCCTGAGAACACCCTCTCTTCCACAGCTAAGGTTTTTTACCTTACAATCAGGACAGAGTCTTCTGGTCCTAGAATGGAGTCCTTGGATACAGGGGCATCTCAAGCATCTGAATTTCTGGATTTAACTGCTATGCTAGAGAATACTCAGTCTGAGGTGGTGCAGTGTGGAACATTACTAGTTTCTTTGGTGTTTCCTCAAGATATGGTTCATGACCTCTGTTTGTTTTTTGGACACAGATCTGAGCTTTGTATGGGGGCGAAAATTTGGGTTTTTCCTGATCTTGCAAGGTCTACTAAGGAACAAAGGAGGAAATTGTTAGGTATGCGACAAGCTGTTTTAGACTTAGGTGCCTCCTTTAGTCTGCATTTTCCCTGTAAATGTGTTGTACGTTTTCACAATACTAGGTATTTGTTTTTCGAGCCCTCTTAGCTCAGATTTTTCCTCGATTCTAGACGTTTGCTTAACCAGACTTCTACTCAAGTGGATTGAGGCCTTTCATTAGTTATATGGATTCGCCTGAAATTACTATTTTCCTTAGTCCTTTTCTTTGCAATCCATTTCTCCAGGTGTTGTGTCTCCACCCCCCCCCCCCCAATTCATATATTGATCTAATATGCGCTGTATATATTTACCATTTAATTTAATGTTTTCCTTTGAATATATTGTTATTCGGCATTTCCTTTATTGCAAGGGACTACATTATATTTTGCTCAAAAAATAAAACAAATAAAAAGACCATCATCATTCGGGATTTTGCCTAAGTTCTAATTCTGATAGATTTTACAAAACTGGATATCCAGGATCAGCCAATTAAGATATCAAACATAATAGCTATTTTTGGAAATATATCAGAAGGGTTTAAATACTAGCGAGGTAAGCACAATTTCCCCTTCAATCACTGGTGCAAACCCAAGGTCTAAATGATTAGTTAGCTGAAACTTAACACCTGCTTCACAGCAGGTGTAAACGTTGATGGCAATATTTTTCCAATTGCAATTTTAAAATTGGAAATAAACACACATTTCTGGCTCACAAAATCTCTCCCACAATTCAACTCCTTCCAAACTGTGCTAATGCAGTTTTTGCACATGTAAACAGCAGCTTTCTACAATTGCTATTTATGCGTTTAGGACTTTTACACTTATAAATGCTGTGCAAGCCTTCTAAAATGATCTCCTTAGTCTACTCAGTTGACATTTGGCTCAGAATAGGGCTTATGGGCCCTGTGTTTTTAGCATATTTGGCTCTCCCAGCTCAAAAATGCAGGAAGATAAGAATGAGGAAAGTAAAAGTACAACATAGCTCAAAAACTAGCAGAGTGGAATTTTAATTGTGTTATTTTGTTCTACTTTTACAGCATCTCAGCAATATTCTCAATTACTGCATAACCACCCACAATTTCTAGTAATAATTATCTAGGACAGTGGTTTTATATGTTGAACCTTTAACACCTCACTAGCTAATGAAGTGTTAAATTAACTTTGCAAATGACACTTTGGCATCCCAGACAGCTGCATGAATTACTGAATCATGATTTTCCTGCTGTAAAACATCATTGCTCCATAGCTCAGTGTGAGAAAAAGATAATTGCAGACAAATTGAAGCTGCTAAAACAAATGTCTTCTCCATTTGAATGTTTGCATCACACACAATATGCTGCTGTAAATCAGATTAGAGCCTACTGCAAATGTAAAATTGGCCCATTTCACCTTCTACCCCTGCTGCTGACTCATACCACATAGTGGCATTTTTAGGCATGTTTTGCCAAGTGACAGCACCTATTGTGGAACCTACAAGCGTCTGTCTGCCTGTGCCTGACAAACTCATATATCTGCAGAGGGTTTTTTGGAAGAGGTATATTAAAGTTTCTTCTTCAGTCAACTGCAATTCCTGCATCCTTTGCATACGATCTAGTCTGTTGACTGTAGACTGTCATCCTTGGCCCAGAATTATGTACCATGCCTCAAGATCAGTACTTTCACTTCTTCACCTGCTGCTTCTGCTCATTTTTATTCTCTCTCAGTCTCCTTCAGTATATCTAGAATATAGCTGAGCAACACCTCAGTCGTTTGAAAACGCATAGCTTACACACCAAATAATTCCACTTCATTCCTTCCAAAGTCAACTGCAAGACAAATTTTCTTCATTTTCAAAATCCTTCATGGACTTGTCCCTGGCCTACCTCTCTGATCATATTTCTATCCCAAACCTTCCATTGTATCCGCTCTTCTCTCTTTTCCCTGTCACATCTCATAATTAATCAATGCTGGTAGCAGATCTAGTGCTTCTTTCAGACCTACTGTCCACAGGGAATGTCTCCTTCCCTACATCTATGACCTGACTTAACTCTTCACAATTGCCTGCATTGTCTTTTGTGTCAGTAATATTGCACATCTGTCTATTTAGCCAAAGCTAAAATGTGGTCTTACCTGCTAATTTTCTTTCTTTGAGTTGTATCAGACCAGTCCAGACATATGGGTTATGCTAGGCTTTGACAAATTTTCTTGGAATCTAGGAGTCAGTCTAAAAATCTAGAAGTTAGCCCACACCCCCTACAAAGGCGAATAGCAGTTACAGAGCAAGGACTGGAGGCACCCTAGAACACATACTCTTCATACTACTTCAGGGGCTTAACTTCTCACCAAAATCACATGTACTTAGTTGTGAAATCCATTTCATGCCGGTTCAATGACGACATTTCACATCTTCTCCCTCAGCGTCACTGCTCAAAATGGCTAAGATAGAGTTTTGACTGGTGGCACTGATGAAGAAGATGTGGACTATGTCGTTGTTGGGCAGGTTTCATAAGTATTTGTTCTCTGTCTCCATCCACTAGTAGAGGGGCATAATCCATATGTCTGGACTGTTCTGGTGCATGGTAAGAAATGTTTGATATTTTATATATATCTATATCTATATATATATATATATATATAGAGAGAGAGAGAGAGAGAGATATAGATATAGATAGATAGATAAAAATAAATAAAGCGTAGTTACTCACCTATAACAGGTGATCTCCGGGAACAGCAGTTATCAGTCTTCTCATATGGATGACATCGGCACCAATGGAGCCCGGCACGGGAACACTCCCCAGCATCCAATAGGAATGCTTTTGAGAATGTTCCTCCATGCATGTGTGGCTGCCTTCCCGCCTTCACTCCTAGTCTCCTCAATCAGGTGAATGGTGGAGACTAATTGAGAATAAAAATACAAGGGACAACTTGAAGGGGAGTTGCGCAGGTTGTGAAGACTGATTCTTGCTGTTCCCGTTAAAGACCTATTACAGGTGAGTAACTACGCTATCTCCAGGAACAAGCAGGAAGTCAGTCTTCACATATGGGACTCCCTAACCGCAGTCTACTGAGCGAGAGAATGAGTCCCGGCACAGCCAGAGATTGCAGCAGGGATCCAATAGACTCAGCTCATTCAGAGCGCTCCTTGCGAAGTAGTCCAGTGTGCAGAGGGCAAGTTGTCTAAATTTGAAAGAGGTTATGTAGAACAGATTGTCTGAATTGAGCATTACTTCTGGAGTCCTTGCCCAAGCAATAGTGTGCTGCAAATGTATGCAGTGAAGAACACGTAGCTGCTTGGCAGATCTCTGAAATAGGGAAAGAATGGAGGTTAGCCACAGTGGTAGCCATGGCTCGGACATTATGAGCTGTGACATGCTGCTGTAGAGACAGGCCAGCCTGGGAGTAAGTAAAAGATATGCAATCTGCTAGCCAGTTAGAAAATGTCCTCTTGGAAAAAGGTAACCCTAGATGACTTTGGTCAAAGGCGACAAATAACTGAGAGGATTGCCAATGACTCTTACTGTGGTCTAGGTAGACAGCCAATGCTGTCTTACAACCCAGGATATGCAGTTTGGCCTCAGCAGGGGAGCTGTGAGGCTTTGGAAAGAAGGGTGGTAGTGAGACAGATTGGTTCAAGTGAAAGGAGGTGACTACTTTCGGTAAGAACGTAGGACGAGTCCAAAGGACAACCTTGTCATGGTGGAATCTGGTATACAGAAACATAAAAACATAGAAATATGACGACAGAAAGAGACCACATGGCCTATCTGGTCTGTCCTTCCATCACAACTACAACAGTCCCCTTTTTACCTTTAGAGATCCTCTGTGTTTGTTCCATGCTTTTTTGAATTCAGTTACTGTCCTCATCTCTACCACCTCCACTGGGAGACTATTCCACGGATCCACTACTCGTTCCGTAAAGAAATATTTCCGCATATCACTCCTGAATCTATCTCCCTTCACCCTCATCCCATGTCCCCTCGTAGCAGAACTTGCTTTCAATTGAAAGAGGCTCTCTCCCTGAACATTTATGCCATGGAGGTATTTAAACATCTCAATCATATCACCTCTATCCCGCCTTTCCTCTAAGGCAGGGGTCTCAAACACGCGGCCCGCGGGCCGCATGTGCGGCCCGCAACGCCACGGAGTATTGTCCTGCTTGTCCTGCTGTTTCTATATTTTTTTTTACCTCGCGTGATTCCCGGGGCTGCATGGTGTTGGTCTCACATGACCGCGTCACGCGCCTGCCCTCCACCAATCAGCGACAGGCAGGAGGAGGAGAAGAAGGAGGGGGGGGGGGCCGGGCCCAGAAGCAGTCTGAGCAGCCACGAGGTACCAGCACTTTGAAGAATCGCCTGCTTGGATCGCCTGTTTGGAGGATCGCCAGGGTGCACAGCTCTCCACGGCAGGTAAGGAAGCAGTCTGCCCAGCACCCGGAATTAAGCCAGCCCTGCCTCCCTCAGTCCCTTTCCTCTTCGGCTTTCAGAGCCGCGAAGGGAGAGCTTCTCCCTCGCGACTCTGTTAAGCTCGAGGGGGCAGAGGGGAAATTTCCCATAAGCCTCAGCCGGCTTAACAGAGTCGCGAGGGAGGAACTCTCCCTTCGCGGTTCTAAGCCGAAGAGGAGAGGGACTGAGGCAGGCAGGCAGGGAGGGAGGGAGGGATGGCTCGGGGGGGGGGGGGGGCTGCGATTTTTGCTGAGGAAGGAAGGAAGGAAGGATGGATGGATGGATGGGGAGGGCCTGCGATTTTGGCTGAGGAAGGAAGGATGGATGGGGGGGGCCCTGCGATTTTGGCTGAGGAAGGAAGGATGGATGGGGGGGGCCTGCGATTTTGGCTGAGGAAGGAAGGAAGGAAGGATGGATGGGGGGACCTGCGATTTTGGCTGAGGAAGGAAGGATGGATGGGGGGGGCTGCGATTTTTGCTGAGGAAGGAAGGATGGATGGATGGGGGGGCCTGCGAATTTTGCTGAGGATGGATGGATGGATGGGGGGGGGCCTGCGAATTTTGCTGAGGATGGATGGGGGGGGCCTGCGATTTTTGCTGCTGCTGATGATGATGGATGGGGGGGGGTCACAACTGGTAATGTGCTGTGGGGGGTCAGAACTGGTAATGGTTCTGACCCCCCCCAGCCCACAGCACATTACCAGTTCTAAACCCCCCAGCACATTACCAGTGTGCTGTGGGCTGGGGGGTCAGAACTGGTAATGGTTCTGACCCCCCCCCCCCCCCAGCCCACAGCACATTACCAGTTCTAAACCCCCCAGCACATTACCAGTGGGCTGGGGGTTCAGAACTGGTAATGTGCTGTGGGCTGGGGGGTTTAGAGCTCAGGGATGCTTGATACTGCGGTGGTGGAGGCAGCAGCAGCAGCAAGTTTCGATTTTTTAAAATGTACCTGGACTGCATGAAAAAAAAACTAGAAGAGAGAAGAAAGGACAAATGGACAGCAGACGATGGAGAGCTAGCAGAAGACACGAAGAAACCATAAGAAAGTGGCCGGAACAATTGCAACTGAAAAAGAATGCACAAAAGGTAGGAAAATATCTCTTTATTTTGAGTTTACTAACTGGAATATGTCAGCTCTGGGAAATGTGCATCATTAATGTCTGTGCTTTAGTACAAGAAATTAATTTATAGTTTTATTTCTACAGTGCTGAGGTATTCTGTGTAATTCCTATTTGACATTGCTACTTGTTCTCTTTTCCCAGTAGGTCATGTATTGTTCTCTGCAATGTATTGATTTAATATTTGCAGTGTTGCCTTTTGATAGGTAGGGTCTGGTGCTTTGTGAGTCCTGGTAGTGCTGTTATGATACGGGGGGTTTGCTATGGGTTCTAAATGGGCAGTGTTAGTAGTAGTTCCTAATGTGCCTGGCGGTTGGCACTGGATTATAGTAATATAGAAATTTTCTAGTCTTTCTTTATCCATGCACTCATTATGCAACATTATGCAAATATTTATGCAAATGAGGCCCCTTATGCAAATGAGGCCCCGTGTCTTATGCGGCCCCCGGGTTACTTTACAAGTCCTCATTCGGCCCTCAAAGCAATTTGAGTTTGAGACCCCTGCTCTAAGGTGTACATATTAAGATCCTTCAGTCTGTCCTCATATGCTTTATAATGAAGACTACTAATCATTTTAGTAGCCACCCTCTGCACCGACTCCATCCTGTTCACATCCTTTTGAAGGTGCGGTCTCCAGAATTGCACACTATACTCCAAATGAGGTCGCACCAAAGACTTATACAGAGGCATTATCACCTCCTTTTTTCTGCTAGCCATTCCTCTCCGTATGCACCCAAGCATCCTTCTGACTTTTGCCGTCGCCTTTTCTACCTATTTATATTATTACGTTTTTAAATGTTTTTTTAGTGTGCCCTGACAACCCCTGATGAAGTACAACACAAAACACGGTCCTGTGTTGGGTTTAGGCCACCTACTGATTGTATAATAAAGGTGTTGTGTGTGAACCTGCCACTCTTTTGTTTTTTGGTTCTGATACATATATACATACATACACACTAAATACAGATACATTTGGACAGTGAAAATGATAGAAAGGAAGAAAATTGATGCCTTTGAATTATGGTGCTGGCAAAGAATATTGTGTATACCATGGACTGCTCCAAGAACAAACCAGTCAGTACTAGAGGAGATAAAACCTAAGCTTTTTTTTTCAGAAGCTCAGATGAGAGGACTTCGACTTTCATACTTTGTACACAACATGTGAAGAAAGGGATCATTAGAGAAAGACATCATGCTTGGCAAGGTTGAAGTTCAACGCAAGAGAGGAACATAAGAACATAAGATAAGAATATAAGATATACCATACTGGGTCAGACCAAAGTCCATCAAAGCCCAGTATCCTGTTTCCAACAGTGACCAAACTAGGTCACAAGTACCTAGCAGTTTCCCCGAAAGACACAGGTTCCACAATGTTTGTATTGGATCAATGCTTATATTGGGACAGTGGACAAGAGGCTATGTCGATGGCGTCAAAACCACGAGGATGGCTGAGCCGGCGCCGGGGGGTTGGGTCTTGGGACCCTTTGGCTTACGAGTGCTGTGGGCTGTGCTCTTGCCCTGACCGCGGGTCGATGCCGGTGGGTGGGACGGGTAGCCCCTGTACGGGAGCCCCTTCCAATGGAAGAAAGGCTTCTTTCTATGCTGTTTCTTCCTGAGAAGGGAGGAAGTTTTCCCGGGAGAAGCGAGTACAAGTCACGTACTCCATTTCAATCTCCGCTGCCTTATCCTCCATGAGCTTGCCGAATAGTTGCTCCCCGAAGCAAGGGACGTCCAGCAGCTTCTACTGAACCCACTGCTCCAGGTCCGAGGACTGGAGCCAAGCCTGCCGGCGGGCTCTGATGCCAGCTGTTGCCACCCAGGCGGAAGACTCGAAGCTGTCGTATGCCATTCGCAAGAGGTACTTTGAGCATTCTCAGATGGACTTTGAGAGGGCCTGAAAACGTCGGAGTTGGTCTCCGTCAAGGCCTGCTGCAAAGCCTCCGAGCTCTCTAGTGAGGTCACGGAGGAATATCCCAATGTATAATTGGTAAACTTGGATGTGGCATGACAGCATTTTATTTTATTGATTTTATTTATTTATTTACATTTCTTTTATACCGCGCTATTCGACATCAGTGCGGTTTACATAAAACATACACGTTGCATATAATGTACTGTGCTTACAGGAAACAGGAAATAAAACTTGGTTAACTTAGGGTAACTATTTACATCGGATTTTCATATTATACAGGCTATACTCATGAGTGTCTTATAGGGTTAGATTTAGATATAATATCTATCTTAGACTGCGGGTGACACTACTGCATGGAGCCCTGATAAGCCTTGCACCCGAGGGCGTCAAGGGTATGAGACTCTCTGCCCCACGGGACCGAAGAATGAGTCTTCGGGCTCTTTAGCTTCTGCATGGGCGATTTGACCACCATCGAGGCGTGAAGAAGCTGGGCTTCCTGAAACCCCGGACCCTGCTGAACCCTATACATAGTGTCCAGGCGCTTGCTCACGATAGGGACAGAGGTCGGGGTCTCCCACATGTGGAGGAGGAGTCTGTTCAGAATGGGAGGAACTGGCACTGAGAGAGCTTCCTTCAGAGGTGCTTCAAATTGAAGGATATAGAACTCCTCCGTCTCGGTGGCGAGCACAAAGGCCCACGCCATGTCCCGGACGAACTCCAGAAAGGAGGTGTCCTAGGGAGGTGACTGGCACCTCTGGGTTGGCGGAGAGGGGTCCGAGGGGAGGTTTCAGTGGGACCGAGTCTCCAGGTTTCCCTGTTGGACTCTCACTCTGAATAGTACATGGAGGACTCTAGGTTGGGCGGCTCAAGATGGGTCGGTGACCCATGCCCGACTCCCGAGGTCAAAGCCTGCTCAGAGTCGGAGGCGCTCACCCAAGAAGATCTTTCGCCCGAGGACCGGGACAGAGATCAAGACCTGTGACGAGGATCCTCACAAGGCTTCTTACTCTCAGGGGTCACAATGGCAACCCAGGGCATCCTCGAGATAGAGGTCCCTGCGGTCTCGAGGCGTGTGTTGGCGGGCCAGGCACCAGCACCTGCTGGGCAGCAAGGAACGCAGAAATGCTGTGCTCTAAGTCCAGCATTCGGGCCTCCCACTTGGGACTGGGGTCCTGCGACACAGACACTGGGATGGGTGTTGAGGAGGAGAGGGGGTCCTCGCCAGGACAACCCTCAGGAGACCGAGCACATTCACTGGAGGCCTCGGTATCTGTTCGAGACCTTACTGGGCCGCTCCCTCTCCCACTCCAAAGTTTGCCGAGGGGGGCTGAGAGACCAGGCACATGACCTCTCACGCTTGTCTGGCACCCCAACAGAGTCCTCGCGGCTGCCTTCTCTTTCTTCGACTCGCGTTCGGGTGATCCCTGGTCAGAGTGCCGTCAAGCTTGGGGAGGAGCCTTGGAAGACTCCAAGTACTGCAGGGCCGAAGAGCGGGAGGCTATCGGGGATACCAGGGTTGCCTTATGGAAGAGATCATCCAGCTTCTGCTTATGACTCTGGATGGCCTTGGAGGACATCTTCTTACAGAGGGGGCATGGCTCCAGGTCATGGTCAGTTCCCTATACACCTGAGACAACAGTCACGGGTATCCTTAAGTGACATGTTTTTTGAACACCTATCACATTTCTTAAAACCGGAGGCCATTGGGGGAAAAAGGACCCCTGCGAGGTTGAAGACCCTTGACATGGCCAGTGGTTAAAAAGAGTGCAAAGCGCGTGAAACACAAAAAGGCAAAAAGGAAAAAACCTGAGCCGAAGCAAAAGTGCTCGAGAGGCGGGAAGAGGACTAGCAAAGGCTGGAAAGCAAAAAAACTGGTTGGAATAGAGAAACTTTTTCCAGGGACGAGACGCACGTCCGAAGGGCTCCGTGGAAAAAGGGAGACTGAATAAGATGGCATCCTTGGGTGGGAAGGGGACCACACATGCGTGATGGTATTCCCAAAGGCTTTCTTTGAAAGCTGCCAGGGAAATGCTTTGCACAGGCTCCGTTGGTGACGACGTCACTCATATGTGAGGACTGACTTTCTGCTTGTTCCTGGAGAATGGTGTTTTGTTCGTTACAAGCATCCTACCTACCACGAAGAGCCCCCTGAATAGTACAGCAACTCACTCCTCTTTCAACGCAGGCTCACCCACAGATACTGAAATATGGGATGGCTCTGGACTGGACTGGAGGGACTACATGAAAGAAAATTAGCAGGTAAGGTCTAATTTCGCCTTCCTTATTGTCCCTCTAGTCCATTCCAGACCAAAGGGATCTACCAGAGCAGTACTCCTGTTTGGACTGAACATCCAGGCGATAGTGCCTTGTAAATGTGTACAGAGATGACCATGTTGCTGCCTTACAAATCTCCAACGGTGGCACGAGACTCAACTCGGCCCACAATGTTGCTTGCGCTTTTGTGGAATGCACACATAAGCCCAAAGGCACAGGTCTGTTTTTAAGCAACTATGCCAATGTAATGGCCTCTTTAAACCGCCGGGCTATAGAAGCCTTGGAGGCCACCTCTTCCTTGCGCGGTCCTCCAAAAAATACAAAAAGACGATCAGACTGCTGAAAAGACTAAGTGCACTTCAAACATCTGCACAAAGTTCTGCGCACATCTAACTGATGCAGCAGTTGACTGGCCACACCAGCATCCTCCCCTAAAAACACTGGAAGCGGAAAAACCTGTTTCTCATGAAAGGAAGAAAACACCTTAGGCAGAAAGGACGCACAGGCCACAGGACCACCTTCTCCTTAGACATCGTAAGAAATGGCTCTCTATACTATAAGGCTTGAAGTTCTGATATCTTAGGCGCAGAGCAAATAGCTACCAAAAAGATCACCTTCAATGTGAGATCGTTCAAAGTTGCACTAGCCGAAGGTTCAAAGGACGCTTCTGCTAGAGCAGATAAGATCAAATTCAGGTTCCAGACAGAACCATGTTTCAGCAGAGGGCAAACGTGTTTGACCGCTCTAACATCACATCTGGGTGAGCCACTATTGACACGCCCTGAACACTGCCTCAGCAACAGGACACAGCCGCCATTTGAACCCACAAAACGTTTAAGGCTAAACCCTTATCCAATCCTGCTTAAAGAAAGCCAAAATGTCACTATTGAAGCCAACAGAACCCTCAAATTGTGCTCCTCACACCAGCCTTCAAACACGTGCCAAATTCTAATATGAGACAGTGAAGTGGACCACTTATGTGACTAACAGTATGACAATAAGTTGCGGAGAGTAACCCCTGCTTCTCAACCTAGTCCAGGAGCTGCAAGCCATAAGCAAGAATCAATCCACTTGAGGCATGAATATCAGGCCCTGAGCCAAGAGATTGCTCCTAAGCGGAAAACAGCACAGTCCGCTTATCATTAGATGTACAGAATCTGCATGCCACGGTCTTTGAGGCCAGCCCGGTACCATTAGGATCACCCGATCCCTGTGAAGCTCTATCCTCTGGAAAAGCCAATTTATGAGAGGCCAAGGAGGAAACACATGCAAATGTCTCTTGCTTGGCCACAGCTGGGCTAACGCAACGAGACCTTCGATCATTAGTTCTTGACGATGAGTGAAAAACCGACTTGTTTTGGCATTGAAGCACCCCTGAGAGCGGGTGATTCTGCGGAGATCATCTAAGAACATAAGATATGCCTTACTGAGTCAGACCAAGGTCCATCAAGCCCAGTATCCTGTTTCCAACAGTGGCCAATCTACGTCACAAGTACCTAGCAGTTTCTCCAGAAGACAAAGGTTCCACAATGCTTGTACTGGGACAAGCAGTGGATTTCCCGGGTCCTCTAATAACACTGGTAAACAAAATTCAAAAACTTTTCTGCCACAGAAATGAAAATGGCTGATTCTAGTACTGTTTTTGGTTACGAACTCGGATATGTACTTAGAAATTCTCCATCACGTAACATTTTTGAGTGACATGTAGTTTAAATTTAGACTATGTTGCTCATATGTATATAGATGTATATTATAACGTAATGTCTCCTAAAAGATAGTTGTATATGATTTTCTGCTGTATTGCACCTCAAGAACATCCCTCTTAAGGGTCCAACAATAGTCTGCAAGCATACTGGAGCTTCACTTGCCCTGGTACCTATTTTCCATTACCGAAATGTCCTGATGAAACCTTTCCCCATGTTCATCGCTGACTGTTCCTAGATTTGCAGGAAAAAAATCCAGGTGTGAATGCAAGAAGTGCATTTTCAAAGACATGTTAGATCCAAGTTTCTGGTAAGATTTCAGTAGAGTATCCACTGATTCTGCATAGTTGTCTGCCTTGTTATTTCCCAAGAAGTCGTGACTTAAAGGACTCCCATGCAGCTCTTTCAGTTTCATTCAACTGACCATCAAAGTTTTCATCTTTCATCAGTTTTCTAATATCAGGTCCTACAAAGATCCCTTCTTTGATCTTTGCCTCACTGATTCGTGAAAATGTCTTTCTTAGATATGCAAATCCAAGTCCACTTCTATCCATGGCTTTTACAAAGTTCTTCATGAGACCCAACTTTATATGGAGTGGAGGTAGATATACTTTATTCGGCTCCACAAGTGGGTCATGAGCAACATTTTTCTGGCCTGGGACTAGTGATGTTCTCTTTGGCCACTGTTTCCGGATATAATGATTTTTCCTGTCCCTGCTGTCCCACTCACACAGAAAGCAACAATACTTTGTCCAAGCAAGCTGTTGTCCAAGCAAGAGGGCAATTACTTTTAAATAGTCACAAATATTCCACTTGTGTTCTTCATACTTGATATTTATTAGCAGGAGATGCATACTGCTGTAAGTTTCTTTCATATTGGCGGCATGAGCTACTGGAACTGATGGTAAAATATTTCCGTTGTAGATAAGCACAGCTTTTAGGCTATATTTAGAAGAATCAATAAATAGTCGCCAATCCTCTGTTCTATAATCCGGACAAAGTGTTTCCATCAGGGAATTAACTTCACAACAAAAAGCAATTCCATCTTCAAAGGCAAAGTAATCCACAAACTCGATATGCCTATTTCTAAAAGAGCACACTTTGGTTTCATTCTAAAGAAGATTCCAGCCTTTCAATCGTGACCCTAACAGTTCTGCTTGTCGCTTTGAAAGATTCAAATCTCTGACGAGATCATTCAAATCGCCTTGGTCCAGTAAATGTGGTTCAGAAGAGGAAACGGATGCCTCAAAGCTTGGATCCTGCATTACAGCATCGCCATCATCGTCAACATCATCAGCATTCATTGGTTCTTCTTCTTCTTCATCCTCATTCACTGTAAGATTTTCTGGAGGTTTTGGCACCGGCAATTCTTGACAGTGAGGCTCAGGTCTCATGGCAGATGGTAAATTTGGGTAATTTACAGTGTGTGTTGATTTTGAAGTAACGCCTGCAATGTTTGTAAGGCAAAAGTAGCAATCTGTCAAGTGATCGCTTGGTTCCCTCGAGATCATTGGAACAGCAAAATTCATGTGTCGAGCACCCTTTACCCAACCTTTTAGGAGTCTGACACAGGTAATACAGCAGACGTGAGACGCCCAATTTTTGTCCTGGTCACCAACTTGACATCCAAAGTACAGCTTATAACATGTCTTAACAAGCGGAGTAAAACGTCTTCTCTGCTTCTTAAAAGTAACCTCACCGCAAATGTAGCAAAATGAATCCAGACAATTAACACACTTTCGAGGCATTGTTAAACAACTACAAGCGATAAGCGTAATATTTATTAACCAACTGCTGTTTATGAAATAGATTAACGAAAACTCACATCCATTCAGATTCTGTTTTTTTCAAACAATACAAACCACAATCGCTGATGGCAACAGAAAGCATACCAATACATGACTCAGCATTTTTTGCTTGTATCAGCCGGACCAGTAGGGCAAGGGGCCCGGTTAATTAATTATAACTACATGACTCAGCATTTTTGGTTGTTGCTGACAACATACAATAATAATTATGATGGAATTTTTTGTATTCAACCTTTGTTTACTGAAACAAAACTGTAACGACTAATTTACATTAATGTATACACTTTACTAGATGATATCTCCTGAAGTATGGGTGATAGAAAAATTCTGATACCATATTTGTAAACAATGGGAAAAATTACATATGAAACAGGTCAGAGCGGAGAAGAGTCCACGAGGACTACAGGACTTACATGTCCGACGGTCTCCGGCTCTACACAAGGTACTTTGGACGGCTTCTCCTGCTCCAAAGGCCCGGGATGGCGGTCGTGGGTCTTAGACCTGGCCCTCGAGGAACCAGGGACCTCTTCCGACGCCACCCTCGTGAGCCGTTTCTTCCTCTTGCGTTCCCGGACGGGGGACCCCTGTCCGAGGAACCCCGGCGATGCTCGGGATCAGACTCCCGAGACGTTGAGGCCTCAGACGAGGTCCGGGCCCGGCCGGAGGCAGAATCTGAAAAAATCCTTTCTTTCTGGTGCTGACGGCTTCAAAGTGCCTTGGTGGACATTTTACCACACGGGCCACAGATCAGGGGATCATGATCTGGGCCGAGGCACCGAAGGCAGCAGTCGTGTGTGTCGGTGAGAGACATTAGTTTCTTGCACCGATCACACTTCTTGAAACCACTGGAAGCCATCGGGGAAAAAAGGGCCCCCGCGAGGTCAAAAGACTGGCCTTCCAGAGAAAAACAGAAAAAAGGGCACGAATGCCAGCCACAAAGGGCAAAAACCGAAAAATAGAGAACAGGCTCGATACCGGAGTACCGAACCCGGCGGGGAGGGGAACCGGCGTCGAACTCGGAGAAAAATGTTTAATGTAAAAACAGAGATGTTACCCTGTTTACTTGACTGTTATATGTAAACCGCACCTGATCACTGGAAGGTTGCGGTATATAAAAGATTGTTAAATAAATAAAAGAAATAAATAAAAAGCAAAGAAATCTTCAAAAATCGTCAACTTTTCCCGGGTGACTAGGACGAACGTCCGAAGGGCTCCACGGAGAAAGAGAGACTGAGCAAGATGGCACCTTTAGGCGGGAAGGGGACCGCGCATGCGTGTAGTATTCCCAAAGGCTTTCATAGAAAGCTGGGGAAATGCTCCGCACGGGGGCTCCATCGGCGCCGATGTCACCCATAAGTGAGGACTGACTTCCTGCTTGGTCCTGGAGAAAAAATATTTTCTCTCATTAGTCTTATAGACAGAAGTGCCCTTTGCAAGGGATGCATATGTGCCCGGGCCCATGGAACTAGATCCAGCTCTGCTGCCATGAAACTAAGAAGCTGCAGATAGTGCCACGCCGATGGCACGTTCATCCACAGAAACCTGTGTACCTGCTCCTGCAGTTTAACTATCCTTTCTGGCGGCAATGACACTATTCTACTGTCTGTGTCCAACCATGCGCCGAGATACACCAGTTGCTGAGACAGAATCAATTTGTTCTTGGCCATATTGATCACCCAGCCAAGAATCTGCAGAAAGGCCATGACTCCATATCGGACCATGCAACTTTACGCTTACGATTTTCTCCTGATGAGCCAATTGTCCAAATAGAAGTGTACCAATATGCCCTCTTTCCGCAGCACAGCTTCTACTGCCACTATCAACTTTGTGAATATTCTGGGCGCTGTTGCCAAACCAAACGGCAATGCCCGAAATTGAAAATGGCCCAACGGAATGGTAAAGTGAAGAAAATGTTGGTGTTCCGGTCGATTGGGTATATGTAAAGTATGCTTCCATGAGGTCCAGAGATGTTTAAAAACTCCCCTTTTCACATGGCTACAATCACAGATCTCAAAGTCTCCATGTGAAAATGCGGAGCCCTTAAGACTGTGTTGAAATGTTTGAGGTCGAGAACTTGCCAGAAGGATCCCTCCTTTTTTGGGAACCACAAAATAAATGGAGTATCAACCTAAATGGTATTGCTCTTCGGGCACCTTGACCTACTGCCTCTAGCCGAAGGAGCCTCGGCAAGGTGTCCGCCACTGCCTGCGCCTTGACAGGAGACTTGCAAAGGGATAGCATGAAGGCATCAGAGAAAGGATGAGCAAATTCCAGCACGTACCCTTCTCAAAATACCTCCAAGACCCACTGGTCAGAGGTTATTTGAGCCCAAGCAGAGTGAAAACATTGAAGGTGGTCGCCTACCGGTACATACTCCAATTGAGCACCCCTTTTTTCATGGTGACTTCTTAGAAGCTGCGGCAGCTCCTGCGTAATAGCCTCTACCCACCGCTCTGCCCTGAAAGGACTGACCCCGAAAGGGATATCTCCCCCGCTACTAGGGGGCAAAGTGGGTCGCCCAAAAACAGCAAAAGTCTCAAAATTGACCTCTGGCTGGAGCCAGTGACTTCCCTCCCCGAGGCTTATCCTTTGGAAGCCTGGCCTCTTTGGTCTCACCTAAATCCTTTACCAATTTCTTCAGCACCACTCCAAAAAGCAACTTGCCCTTGAAGGGCAGTTTACTGAGTCTAAATTTGGACAACACATTCACTGACCAATTATGGAGCCACAGAAAACGCCTTGCTACCACAACTGAGGCCATGCTTTTTGCTGAGGCCTGTACCAAATCATAGAAAGCATTTGCCAAGTAGGTCAAACCAAACTCCAACCTAGTGGCCTCCATGGACTCCGGATTCATGCCCTACCCCTGCTTGGGTAATGCCTGGACCAACCTAAGACAAGCCCACGCCACGTACATCCCACATATAGAGGCCTGCAACGTGAGGGCATTCACCTTGAAAACATGCTTTAACAAAGTCTCTAGCTTTCTATCCTGAGCATCCTTCAGGGCAGCTCTGCCCTCAACCAGTATAGTCATCTTCTTAGTGACTGCTGATACCAGGCATCGACCTTCGGTACCCAGAAGAAGTCCTTCTCCCCTGGTCGAATGGGATAGAGACAGGCCACTGCCCGACCCCCTCGCAAGCCAACCTCTGGCAAGTCCTATTCTGCCTCTATCATTTGCAGAATGGCTTTATGGACTGGAAAGGAATTCTGAGGGGAGTGAATACCCTGAAGCAATGGATCCTCCAATGTGATCTCCTCTGCAGTACCAAAAGGATTATTCAAAGCTGCCAAAGATTGAGAGATGAGAGCAACTCCTCTTGGCGAAAATCCCTGACAATATTATGGTCCTCTCCAGAAAGAATCTCTCCCTCCTCTAATTCCAGTGTCGCAGAATCACCAGAGAGACCTGAAAGCCCCTCTAAGGGATCTTCCAAGGCCTTAGAATGAGCTGAGGTGCATTCCCCCGCTTCTACTGGTTCCTCTTCTAATCTGTGCTGCTTGTTTGGAGGTTCAGAAGCAGCTTTGAGGATCTTACAGTCTCTGCCCTAGCAGCTGAAGAGGTCCCACCCTGTGGATCCTGAACTCCCACCAGACCCTGCTTCATGCTATAGGCCTGGTGAAGGAAAAACGAACTCTGGAGAAAAAAAGCTCCCCTCCTGCAGATGGAGCAGTACCATCAGTTAGAGGATTATCCAAATTGCCTCCTTAGATCAGCGGCTGATGCATCTCCCGCTGAGCCCCCATGGCCCTCGTAAGACTTTTCAAAATGGCCGCCACTCCCGAAGCATGGGAAAACTCCTGCGACTGAGGAGAAGATACCGAATGCTGCTCCGGGGCATTTGCACCAGAATTTGCTTCAATTTGCTTTTCCACTGCCCGGCCTTCTTCCTCACATGCTAGGCAGAGTCTTCTGAGGAAAGAGAGCCACGGTGGCTGCAACATGCCATGCAAAGAGGCTTCCCTGCCAGTATGGCTGTCCTCCCACTATACACGCGAATACTACACATGAGAGATTTCTGGAGTTTATGCCGACCAAACACTCACGAATGAACTCGGGTGAAAGATAAGCACTATTCGATACTGTCGGGAAAATAAAACCTGTCCTAGTCTCTCTGACACATCTAGCCTTGCCCCTTTTTTTTTTTTTTTTTTTTTTTACTGCCAATGGCAAGCGAGCCCTGCAGAAAGAATAAAGGCAAGAACACTCAGTTTTCCTTCGTGTCAGGCCAGGAGCCATTAACAGGAGACAGAGATGCCGACCACTGGGTTTGCTCACTTCAACAATGAGCCACTGTCTGCCGATTCAATGGCTCCCAGTACTCAGCAAAGGCTTTAATTATCCAACTGAAGTGATCGTGTCATGGAGCTATAAAAAGAACACATCTTTTTGCCCCTTTTTCCTCAGCTCATTTTTTTCCAAAGTTAAATACTCTAGCCTCTGCCTCTTTACTTTAATCCTCTCTTTTAAGTTTTTAAGTTATAAATTTGAAGAGGCCTGTGAGAGAAGTCCAATCTACACAGATACACACTACCATCTGCTGGAGACTGAGAATACTGGTCTGATGAGAGCTGCACAGGGCTCTTATACTATGACATCATCAAAACGGCATACTCAGTCTCCATCTGCTCGTGGTCAGACATAACTCATTTGTCTGGAATGGACTGGATGGACGTTAATGAAAATAAAATTACTTAAAAAACCCCAAAATCATTTAACATCCCCAGTGAGGGTTCTAGGTCTAAGTCTTGCCATGTTATCATTCTATTTCCTTTCCTTATGTCTAAGTTTTTGTTTCCTCTATCTTCCTCTATGATGCTCTTGACACTTCCTCCACTTAACAGTATATAAGTGTTAGCAGCATAGAAACCTAATAGCTATTATTTGCTGGGCAAAAGATCCCCCTCCTCAAACAAACATACACACACACACACACACACACACAAAACCATTAAGGCATAGTGTTGCTTTGTAATGACAAGTATAGCATATGGAGGTGAACGTCAAAACTGGCAGCTGCTGTTCTAATTTCTAAAGTTAACCCTAGAAGACTTCAAAGAAGCGATCGCAGAACAAAGTACAGACATGTTAAATATGCCGAGTACCAATGCTACCACCCTCTGAATGCTGACACGAGATGTTTTTATATGTCAACTACTTGAGAGCATTAATAAGAACACGATGATGATTGTTATTACTGGATTTAGCTCACACCTTTTCAATAGTGGCAATAGGCGAGTTACATTCAGAAACATTAGGTATTTCCTGGCGTGCTTACAATCTAAGTTTGTACCTGAGTCGATGAAAGGTTAAGTGACTTGCCCAAGATCACAGGGAGAAGCAGTGGGATTTGAACCCTAGCTTCCCTGATTCTCAGCCCACAGCTCTAACCACTAGACTACTCTTCCACTCCAGATTCCACTCACATGGTAGAAAGCTAAATTTTTCCTGTATTCATTTTTTTTTAGCTTTATGCAGCAAACAGTATCTCATCAACATAACCAAGTCATAAAAAGGAACAGATTTTTCATTATGGATTTACTGGGCCTTTAAATTGCTTATCTGCCCAGTCATTACATATGTTGCAATAACCGTGAACAGGAGTGATGTTTTATTGGAAAGATATACTATTAAATTTCATCAGAGGCGATTCAGTTGGGCATTAGACAAAACCTTTTAACTGCAAAGGCTGCTGAGCACTAGAACAAGTCTTCAGGACCTACCCAGCCAGTCTAATTTTCTGTAAATTTACAATGGACATGCAATAGAGGCAGTGCATGCAACTCTCTCAAGAACAGAACAGTCTTCAGTTGCAGATGCACATGAGTGTGTGAGGAGGGAAGGAGAGTTTGCTGGTTTATTTTACCTGTTATAGAGATAGCGTAGTTACTCACCTGTAACAGGTGTTCTCCAGGAGCAGCAGGAATCAGTCCTCACATATGGGTGTCATCGGCGCCGATGAAGCCCCAGCGGAGCATTTCCCCAGCTTTCTATAAAAACCTTTGGGAATGCAGGCACGCATGCACGGTTCCCTTCCCGCCTAAAGGTGCCATCTTACCTCAGTCAAATGACATAGCTAAGAACAGCACACAAAAATGTAAAAATAAACTATGTACAACTGCAACTCCCAGGGGAGGAGGGAAGGTTGTGAGGACTGATTCCTGCTGCTCCTGGAGAACACCTGTTACAGGTGAGTAACTACGCTTTCTCCAGGACCAAGCAGGAAGTCAGTCCTCACATATGGGTGACTCCCTAGCTCTGGGCTACCGAGGAACCCAGGCTGAACAAGAGAACTCCCTCTAGTCTCAGCAGCAAAGAAAGGCTTTTCAAGGACACAACCTCCACCGGTAGCCCAACAGAGGGCAGGAGTTGCCTAAACCTCAAAGAGATTCCGGAGTACTGCTTGGCCAAAAGTACTGTCCCTACGGGACTCCCTCTCCAGACAGTAATGGGCCGCAAAAGTCTGGCTTGAAGACCAAGTTGCAGCCCTGCAGATGTCTACCAGAGCAGAGATGAGCCACTGAGGAAGCCATTGCCCTGACACGGTGGGCCGTGACGCGACCCTGCAAAGGAAGGTCAGCCGCCTGGTAAGCCCAGGTGATACAGTCAGCCACCCAGATGGACAAGGTACGCTTGGACACAGCCAACCCCAAATTATTAGGGTCAAAGGATACGAAGAGCTGAGTAGCCCTCCTATGCCCCTGCGTACGGTCAAGATAGAAGGATAAGGCCCTCCTACAGTCCAGGGTATGCAGGACTGCTTCAGCCTGGCTTGCATGAGGCCTAGGGAAGAATGTTGGAAGAACCACCTCCTGATTGAGGTGGAAAGAGGAGACAACCTTTGGGAGGAACTTTGGATGAGTCCTGAGGACTACTCTGTTCCTATAAATCCTGGTGTAAGGACAATCACAGACCAGGGCCTGAAGCTCACTCACTCGCCTAGCCGAGGTAAGGGCTATTAGGAAGAGTGTCTTCCAGGATAGGAAGTGTGGTGGACAAGTAGCCATCGGCTCAAAAGGTGGGCGAGTCAGTTGCTGCAAGACCACATTCAACTCCCACTTAGGGGCAGGGGGACGGATTGGAGGCTTGAGCAAAAGCAAGCCCCTGAGAAAGCGGGACACCAAGGGGTGACCCGACAGAGAATGTCCCTCCACCAGTGAGTGGTGAGCTGCTAGAGCAGAGAGGTGGACCCGAACAGAATTGGACTTAAGTCCCTGATTTGATAAGTGCAGTAAGTACTGAAGCACTGCTGGCACAGTACAGGAGAAAGGGTCCTCTGTATGTAGCTGTACGTAGGTTGGGTTGCAATCCCAGAAGCAGTGGAGGATCCACCGCCAGTTGAAGCAGAAGAGGAAACCAAGGCTGTCTCGGCCACCTGGGAGCCACCAGCAGGACCGAGGCCTTGTCCTGAAGAATTTTGAAGAGAGTTCTGGCCACCAAGGGCATGGGAGGAAACGCATACAGGAGGCCCTGTGACCATGGAATCAGAAAAGCATCTGCTGCTATTCTCAGAGGATGCGGTTGCCTGGAGCAGAACTTTGGCAGTTGCTTGTTCATTGGGCTGGCAAAGAGATCTACCAAAGGGAGACCCCATTTTAGGAAGATCTTCTGAACTACTGAAGGATGCAGCTGCCACTCGTGGGGCTGCAGAATTCTGCTTAATCTGTCTGCCAGGTAGTTGTCCTGGCCTGGAAGGTACACAGCCTTGAGGAGCATGTTGTGCTTGAGGGCAAATGAACAAAGGTCCTGAGCCTCCCGACAAAGGATTCTGGACCCAGTCCCGCCCTGCTTGTTCACATAAAACATGGCTACTTGGTTGTCTGTCTGAACCAGGACAGATTGATGAGCCAGGGCTGGAGAGAAAGCTTTGAGTGCTAATCGAATAGCTCAGAGTTCGAGGAGATTGATCTGCTGTGCAGCTTCCCAAGGAGACCACAGGCCCTGGGTGCACTTGCCTAGACAATGAGCTCCCCAGCCCTGCAGGGAGGCATCTGTGGTCATTACCACCGTGTACCCAGGAATCTGAAAAGGTACCCCCTTCAGTAGATTGGGTGGGTGCAGCCACCAGTTGAGGGAATGCAGAAATTGTCTGGACACCCTTATCCTGTCTCTGAGGCTGCCTGTGGCTTGTGACCACTGAGTCCGAAGGCACCACTGTGCAGGCCTCATATAGAGCCTGGCATTGGGGGTCACATGTACTGTCGAAGCCATGTGGCCAAGCAGCCTCAGGCAGAGTCTGGCGGAGACCAGTGACCTGCTGAGAAACTGATTTGCCAAGGCCATCAACCTTTGGGCCCTGTCCTCTGGCAAGAAAGCCTTTGCCAGCAGAGAGTCCAGCCTTGCTCCTATGAACTCCAAGTTCTGGGAGGGGAGCAAAGTGGACTTTGCAAAGTTTCTGACAAACCCCAGGCTTTGAAGAAGAGCAATAGTCCTGAGGGTGGCATGTCTGGCCTCCTGGCACGTCTGACCCCTGATGAGCCAGTCGTCCAGATAGGGGAAAACAAAGATTCCCTGATTTCTCAGGTAGGCCGCCACCACTGCCAGGCATTTGGTAAAGACCCTGGGAGCGGAGGTGAGGCCAAAAGGCAGCACTCTGTACTGATAATGGTTTCCTCCCACAATGAATCTGAGGTACTTTCTGTGGTCTGGATGAATGAGGATGTGAGTGTACGCATCCTTTAGATCTAAGGAGCATAGCCAATCTCCCTGCTGGAGGTAGGGCAGAAGTGTTCCAAGAGTAAGCATCTTGAACTTTTCTTTCTCTAGGAACTTGTTGAGGTTCCTGAGGTCCAGAATGGGTCAAAGGCCACCAGTTCTTTTGGGCACCAGGAAATACCTGGAGTAGAATCCGTGACCTTGCAAGTGGGGAGGCACAGGCTCCACCGCCCTGTCCAACAACAGACCTTGAAGCTCTTGAAGGAGAAGGTCTGTGTGCAGGGGAGGCCTTGGAGGCTCCCCTAGAAAGTAAGGAGGCGGCAGTTGGTGAAAATGCAGTGCATAGCCCTCGTGGACTATGTTCAACACCCAACTGTCCCCGGTGATGAGGGGCCACTGGTGGGCAAAGAGGGCGAGGCGACCTCCTGTGCAGGGTTGGAAGAGCAGGGATGGAGAGGCTACGCTCAAGGAGTCAAAAACCCCCACCCTGCTGAGTGGGAGCAGGGGCCGGAGGCTTGGGGGTCCTCTGCCTACGGGGCCCATTACCCTGCCCCTTGGCTTGCTGACCCTGGGGTGCAGCTTGGGCAGCCTGATATTGAGAGTACTGTTTGTAGGCAGTGCCCTTCCTCGGGTAAAAGGGCTTTTTACCCGAGCTCTTCTTTTTATGAGAAGGGGCAGAGGTCTTCCTAGACAGCCTTGTCCGTGTAAGGTGCTCTGTTTCGAGCTGAGCAGCCTTCTCGGTCATGGGCTTGCCAAAAAGGTTTTCACCTCGGCAAGGGACATCGACCAACTTGTCCTGAACCCATGGCTTGAGGTCAGATGACTGCAGCCATGCCTGGCGTCGAGCTGCGATGCCGGCTGCCGCAACTCGGACCAAAGCCTCGAAGCCATCGTAGGCGGCGCGGGACATGAACTTCGAGCAGTCCCAAATCCCCGAGGACAAGGACTTAAATCTCTGCAAGGGTTCCCAGGATAGTCCAGCAGAGAACCCGGCCAACTCCTTGGCCAGGTCCCGCAAGCAAGCATCCAGCCCTGGAAGCACTTTCTACCGACGCCATTGAGGTTTCAGGCCTCCCTGCCAGGGGGCACCGCGGAGTGCATCTTCTGGCTCTTCAGATGATGCATGGCCGATTCCACAACCATAGAATGGTGTGGTAGCTGTGCCTTCTGAAAACCAGGGCTCTTTCTGAGTCGATAGATCGAGTCGACTCGCTTGCTTAGAACCGGTGCCGAGGCAGGTGCCTCCCACATATGGAAGAGGAGCTGTTCCAGCATCGAAGGAACCGGGACAGTAAAGGCCTCCTTCGGAGGAGAGTCTTACTGCAGCGCCTCGAGCTCTTCAGCTCGAGGCTCTTCCTCGGGGTCCGCCAGAATAGCCAAGGCAGTGGCCATATCCCGGACGAACTCCAAGAACCGAGTATCCTCCGGAGGAGATCTACTCCGGGGCTCAGACTGCGGTGAGTCCGACGGGACGCACCGAGTCTTGAACATATCGGGGGACTCCTCATCCTCCGTCTCCCAGGCGGACTCGTCCGAGGAGGAGTCAGGGTCCGACCCCGTGGGGCCCTGGAGCACCGGCCCCGACGCCGGAGGCACCGGCATCGACGCCCTTGGTCCCGAACGGGAGGTCGAGGGAGACCGCGACCGAGGTCGACTTCGAGCCATGATGGACTCAAGTATCGGCTCGGTCTCTGGGGTCGACTTCGAAGTCGATGTCCCGGTGGTCGGGGCAGATGCACCAGACAGGCTGGCCATCAGTGCCCGCTGCTGCTCCATGAAGGCAGACAGTCTGCTCTCCGAGGCTGTCATCCTGAGACTCAGCTCGGGAGACGCAGCAGCCACCGACTCGGGCCCCGGCAGCGCCGGGCCCGACGTCGGCTCTCTGGGAGGAGAGTCCTCGAGGACTACGGGGCTTACGTGTCCAGCAGACTTCAGCTCCATGCGAGGAACTTTGGCAGGCTTCTCTTGTTCCACGGGCCCGGGGCAACGGTCGGGGGTCTTAGACCTGGCCCTCAAGGAGCCAGGGACCTCCTCCGATGCCGCCCTTGCGAGCCGCTTCTTCCTCTTCCATTCCCGGTCGGGGGAACCCCTGTCTGAGGAGCTTCAACGGCGCTCGGGATCGGAATCCCGAGATGTCGAGGTCTCAGACGAGGTCCGGGCCCGGCTGGAGGCTGAGTCCGAGAAAAGCCTTTCCTTTTGCTGGACGACTTCGGAGTGCCTTGGAAGACATCTTCCCACATGGCCAGCACGACTTAGGGTCGTGATCAGTTCCGAGGCACCGAAGGCAGCAGTCATGTGTGTCGGTGAGAGACATTAATTTCTTACACCGATCACACTTTTTAAAACCACTGGAAGCCATCGGGGAAAAAAAAGAGTCCCCGCGAGGTCAAAGGACCGACCTTCCAGGGAAAAATGGAAAAAAGGGCGCAAACGCCAGCCACGAAGGGCAAAAACCGAAAAAGAAGAATCGGGCTCGATACCGGTGTACCGAACCCGGCGGGAGGGGAACCGGCGTCGAACCGGGAGAAAAAAATAGCGATAATCGCCGAAAAAAATCTACTTTTAACCGGGAGGACAGGACACACATCCGGTGGGCTTCTCGGAAAAAAAGAGACTGAGGTAAGATGGCACCTTTAGGTGGGAAGGGAACCGCACATGCGTGCCTGCATTCCCAAAGGCTTTCATAGAAAGCTGGGGAAATGCTCCTCTGGGGCTTCATCGGCGCCGATGACACCCATATGTGAGGACTGACTTCCTGCTTGGTCCTGGAGAAATGCATATACGTACGTTATGTGTGCTTTAAATTTGTAATTGTTTTTATTAGACTGCAATATATAAATATTCAGAAATAAATACATATTCCTTGTGAATATGCTAAAACTCATACTCATCGGGTGGGGACCAGAGAAATGTACTAATAACCACTGACTAGATGACTCCTTGAAGTCCCCTCCAGCACTGTGATTCCTTTTCACCATTTCTTACCTTCTCTCTCTGCTGCAGGATATGGGATACAGTTGCTGTCATGCAGAGCAGTATCTGCAAAATATCTGGCAGGTACTGAATAATCAGGTGGCCCAGGTTTTTCAGCACAACCTCAAAACTACTAAACAGACTATGCTGACGTCCAAGAGGAAAGACTTTACATAAATCCAGTCCTTCCACTGCCTGCAGTACTGCAGAACAGCAGTCTCCTACAAAATAAAAATAAGAAACAAAAAAATCATACAATAGGAAAACTCATTTATTCATCTGAAACTTTCAACTAAGATGCAACCCAACACTGAGCCTTACCCCTAATAGTCTCCTACCATTCTGTACCAGAGTAAAAAAATTATTCAGTAAACATGGATTTTGTTAAAATGGTGGGTTTTCAGTTCTGGAATCCAGGACGCAGAAGTTGAACATGTGCCCTACCCTCGGCAAAATTTCAACTATGACAAATGAACATATTGAGAATCAGAGGGAAAGCGTAGTTACTCACCTGTAACAGGTGTTCTCCAGGAGCAGCAGGAATCAGTCCTCACATATGGGTGACGTCGGCGCCGACGGAGCCCTCGCGGAGCAATTTTCCCCAGCTTTCAAAGAAAGCCTTTGGGAATTGCAGCGCGCATGCGCGGTCGCCTTCCAGCCCAAGGGTGCCATCTTAGCCAGTCAGATGACATAGCTAAAAAAGACAGCATAAAAATTTGCAAAAAAACTAAAGCAGATGATTGCAACTCCAAGGGGAGGAGGGAGGGTTGTGAGGACTGATTCCTGCTGCTCCTGGAGAACACCTGTTACAGGTGAGTAACTACGCTTTCTCCAGGACCAAGCAGGAAGTCAGTCCTCACATATGGGACTCCCAAGCTTAAGGCTACCGGAGACCCTAAGCACAAAAATGAGCTCCCTCTAGCTCAGCAGCACAGAAGGAAGGAATCTTCGCTGAATTATTACCCACCGGTAGCCCACATCCGGGATGGAGGGTAGGAGTTGCTCAAACCTCAAAGAGATTACGGAGGACTGCCTGTCCGAAAGCACTGTCCCTGCGGGACTCCCTCTCGAGACAGTAATGGACCGCAAAAGTCTGGCTCGAAGACCAAGTAGCGGCCCGGCAGATGTCTGCCAGCGGAACAGAGCGGAGGTAAGCCACTGACGTAGCCTTTGCCCGAACGCAATGAGCCGTGACTCGACCTTCCAAGGAGAGTCCGGCTGCCCCATAAGCCCAAGTGATACAGTCCGCAACCCAGATGGACAGAGTACGCTTGGAGACCGGGAGTCCCAATTTATTGGGATCAAAAGACACAAAAAGCTGCGCAGCTTTACGGTGCTCCCGCGTACGGTCAAGGTAGAAGTTCAATGCCCTTCTACAGTCCAGGGTATGGAGGACCATTTCAGCTCGGCTGGAGTGTGGTCTGGGAAAGAAGGTCGGAAGTACCACCTCCTGATTGATGTGAAAAGGGGAGACCACTTTTGGAAGAAATTTTGGGTGAGTCCGTAGGACTACCCTATTTTTGTAGAACCGAGTGTAAGGGGGATCAGACACGAGGGCCTGCAATTCACTTACGCGTCTAGCGGAAGTGAGGGCTATCAAGAACAATGTTTTCCAAGAAAGAAAATGGAGAGAACAGGTAGCCATAGGTTCAAAAGGCGGACAGGTGATCCGCTGCAAAACCACATTCAGATCCCAATCAGGCGCTGGCGGGCGCAGGGGTGGTTTAAGTAGAAGGAGACCTCGGAGAAACCTCGCTACAAGAGGGTCGCTGGAAAGAGGTCTGCCGTCCACCGGCACATGATGTGCTGAAAGAGCACTGAGGTGAACTTTGACGGAGTTGGACTTAAGTCCCAGATTAGAGAGGTATAGCAAGTACTGCAAGATCACCGACACCGGGCAGGAGAAGGGATCCTGAGACTGTTGGGTACACCAAACGGAAAAGCGACGCCATTTAAGGGCGTAGCATTTGCGGGTAGAAGGTCGCCGAGAAGCTAGGACGACCTCTTCCACCTCTGCCAGCAGGAGAAGGGGAGCAAGGACTACCCTCTCAGCAGCCAGGCCATTAGATTGAGAGATCTGAGGTTGGGGTGTAGCAGAGACCCCTGATCCTGAGTGAGGAGATCCGGTTGTAACCCCAGAGGGAATGGATCCTCTACCGCTAATTGCAGCAGGAGTGGAAACCACGGCTGTCTGGGCCAGCGAGGGGCCACCAGGATCATGAAAGCTTTGTCTCGGAGAACCTTGAAAAGAGTTCGAGAGACTAGCGGGATGGGAGGAAAAGCATACAGAAGGCTCTCCGACCATGAGAGTAGAAAAGCGTCTGCCGCAACTCGAAGGGGATGTGGCTGACGAGAGCAGAAGCGAGGAAGTTGCCGGTTGAGAGGGCTGGCAAAGAGATCCATCGTGGGGAGGCCCCACTTTAGAAAGAGCTTCTGAACTACCAAGGGATCCAGGCGCCACTCGTGCGGCTGGAGGATCCTGCTGAGTTTGTCCGTCAGGCAATTTTCTTGGCCTGGGAGATAAACTGCCTTGAGAAGAACGCCGTGACTGACGGCCCAAAAGCAGAGCTTCTGTGCTTCCCGACAGAGAAGGAAGGAGCCCGTGCCCCCCTGCTTGTTCACGTAGAACATGGCAACTTGATTGTCCGTCTGGACAAGGACGGACTGGTGAGAGGTCAGGTGGGAGAAGGCCTTGAGAGCCAGGTGGATCGCTCTGAGCTCCAGGAAGTTGATCTGCTGAGCAGACTCCCACGTGGTCCAGAGGCCCTGAGTACGTGCCCCTTGGCAATGTGCTCCCCAGCCCAGGAGGGACGCATCTGTCGTCAGCACCTGGGCCGGCTGAGGCGACTGAAAAGGCATGCCGAGCACCAGGTTGGGCCGATGAAGCCACCACTGGAGAGACGTGGCCAGCGGCTCGGAGACGCGCACTAGGTCTGCTAGGCCGCCTGTGGCTTGTTGCCACTGCTTGCGAAGACACCATTGAGCAGGCCGCATATTCAGGCGGGCATTGGGGGTCACATGGATGGTGGAAGCCATATGGCCGAGTAGTCTCAGGAAGCGCCTGGCGGAGACCAGGGGCTGGCTGCGAAAACGGTCGGCTAGGTCCATGAGCCGTTGAGCCCTGTCGAGCGGTAGGAACGCTCGTGCCTGAGGAGTGTGCAGCCTTGCGCCGATGAACTCGAGATCCTGTGAGGGGAGCAAAGTGGACTTTGCGAAGTTTATGACAAAGCCCAAGTACTGCAGAAGAGTCACCGTGCGGCGTGTGGCGTTGGTGACCTCCGGAGCGGACGCTGCTCTGATGAGCCAGTCGTCGAGGTACGGAAAGACATAGAGGCCGTGAAGCCGGAGATGGGCCGCCACCACCGCGAGACATTTTGTGAAGACTCGCGGTGCGGAGGACAGGCCAAAGGGCAGTACTCTGTACTGGTAATGATTTCCTGCCACCACAAACCTTAGGTATTGGCGGTGGCTTGGGTGGATGAGGATGTGCGTGTAGGCATCCTTTAGATCCAAGGAGCATAGCCAATCTCCCTGCTGGAGGTAGGGCAGAAGGATTCCAAGGGTAAGCATTTTGAACTTTTCCCGCACGAGGAACTTGTTGAGGTTGCGCAAGTCCAGGATGGGTCTGAGGCCTCCTGTCCTTTTTGGTACTAGAAAATACCTGGAATAAAAGCCTTGACCTCTCAGGTGGTGGGGCACCGGTTCCACCGCCTGTTCCTGTAGAAGACCTGCTAACTCCTGAAGGAGTAAGTCCCTGTGCAGAGGGAGTCGTGGAGGTTCTCCCGGGAAATAGGAGGGAGGGATCTGGTGGAAGTGGAGAAGATAGCCTTCTCTCACCACTTGAAGCACCCAGGCATCTGAGGTGACGTTGGACCACCTGTGGGCGAAGTGAACCAGCCGGCCTCCGGTGCTGGGAGGAGCCAGCGGAGGGGGAGAGGCTATGCTGAAGGAGTCAAAAGCCCCCACCCTGCTGAGCAGGGGCTGGTGGTGCAGGCTTGGGGGCTTGCTGCCTACGGGACCCGTTACCCGATCCCTTGGCCTGCTGGCCCTGTTGGGGAGCTGCGGGGGCCTGATATTGGGGGTAGTGTTTATAGGCAGCCGCCTTTCTCGGGTAAAAGGACTTCTTTCCCGAGCCCTTCTTTTTCTGGGAAGGGGCGGAGGTCTTCCTAGAAAGCCTAGTCCTGGTGAGAGTCTCCGTCTCGATCTGTGCAGCCTTTTCTGCCATAGGTTTGCCAAAGAGGTTTTCACCTCGGCAGGGGACATCGACCAACTTGTCCTGCACCCAGGGCTCAAGGTCAGACGACTGAAGCCAAGCCTGTCGGCGGGCACCGATGCCGGCTGCGGCCACTCGAGCCGATGCTTCAAAGCCATCATAGGCTGCTCGGGATATGAATTTTGAGCATTCCCGAATGCCAGTGGACAAGGCTAGGAACCTCCGCAAATGTTCCTCGGACAATCCAGCGGAGAATCCGGCTAGCTCTTTAGCCAGGTCTCGAAGATACATGCCCATGTATAGCTGGTAGGTCTGGACACGACACGCAAGCATAGAGCCCTGGAAACACTTCTTACCAAGGCCATCCAGGTTACGGGCCTCCCTGCCAGGAGGCACCGAGGAGTGCATCTTCTGGCTCTTAAGACGATGCATGGCCGATTCCACTACCATGGAATGGTGAGGTAGCTGTGCCTTTTGGAAGCCAGGGCTCTTGCGGACTCGATAGATAGAATCGACCCGCTTGCTCAGGACCTGCGAGGAGGCCGGGCTCTCCCACATGCGGAAGAGTAGTCGTTCCAGCATGGGAGGAACCGGTACAGTAAAGTGTTCCCTGGCGGGAGAGTCATACTGGAGGGCGTCGAGCTCTTCGGCTCGAGGCTCCTCCTCGGGGTCCGCCGGGAAGGCCAAAGCCTTGGCCATATCCCTGACGAAGTCCGAGAACCGGGCATCCTCCGGAGGGGACTGCTTCCGAGGTTCGGACTCAGGTGAGTCCGAGGGGACACACCGAGTCTGAAAAGAATCAGGTGACTCTTCCTCTTCAGACTCCCAGACCGACTCCGACGAGGAATCGGTGGGGTCGGCCCGGGCAGGGCGCGGCGCCTGCCGCCCCGACGCCGAGGGAGTCGGCGTCGGCGACCTCGGTCCCGAACGGGAGGCTGAGGGTGACCTCGACCGAGGATCGACTCGAGTTCGCATGGACTCGAGGATCGGCTCGGTCTCCGGGGTCGACTTAGACGTCGACGTCCCGGCGGTCGGGGCAGCGGCGCCAGCGAGGCCAGCGAGCAGTGCCCGCTGCTGGTCCATGAAGGCAGACAGTCTGCTCTCCAAGGCCGTCAACCTGAGTCCGAGCTCAGGTGACCCAGCAGCCCCCGACTCGGGCCCCGACGGCGTCGGGCCCGACGTCGGCGGTCTCGGAGGCGAGTCCAGGAGGACCACAGGACTTACCCGAGCAGGCAGCTCCGACTCCAGGCGAGGTCGCTTCGAGAGGTGCTCCTTCTCCAAGGACCCGGGACGGCTATCGGGGCTATGCGACCTGGCCCTCGCGGAGCCAGGAGCGTCCACCGAGGCCGCCCTCACGGGTTTCACCTTCCGTCGATGGTCCCCGGAGGGAGAACCCCTGTCGGAGGAACTCCGGCGACGGTCCGAGCTGGAACCTCTGGACGCGGAGGCCTCTGACGAGGTCTGGGTACGGCTGGGATCAGCGAAGATCCTATCCCGCTGATGCCGCCGACTTCTCAACGCTTTGGAGGACATTTTGCCGCAGGCCCCACAGATCATTTCTTCATGATCCGGGCCCAGGCAGCGGAGGCAATTGTCGTGTGTGTCAGTTAGTGACATATTTCGGTCACACTGACCACACCGCTTGAAACCACTGGCAGCCATCGGGGGAAAAAGGGCCCCTGCGAGGTCAAAGGACCGGGCTGCCAGGGAAAAACCGAAAACGAAACTGACTAAGTCAGAAAAACCGAAAAAGAAGAAGAGGACTCGTGACCGGCGTCGCGAGTCCGGGCGGGAAAAAGACCGGCGTCGAACCGAAGGAAAAAAGAGAAAATTATGAGTAAAATCAACTTTTTCGCGGGGACACGACGGGTACGTCTGTAGGGCTCCGCGGAAAAAAGAAGACTGGCTAAGATGGCACCCTTGGGCGGGAAGGCGACCGCGCATGCGCGCTGCAATTCCCAAAGGCTTTCTTTGAAAGCTGGGGAAAATTGCTCCGCGAGGGCTCCGTCGGCGCCGACGTCACCCATATGTGAGGACTGACTTCCTGCTTGGTCCTGGAGAATTTATTTTACATGCAATATTTCTAAGGGGTGAGGGTTATGAATCCAAATGTTTAACACATACTTCATGCTTTACCCTTAGAATACTTCAGAACACCATGTTCCTGCATGAAGGCTGATTTATAAGCTCCTTCCTCATTCAGTATAATTAAATCAATTACTTATAAGTGGGTGATTTCCAAGGGCAGCAGTATTCAAAACCTCACAAGTGAGTGATGTCATTAAAGCTACTCTAGTTTCCGCTAACTTCCAGAAGCTTTTAGTACCTCAGCAGCACATGTGCTGTAATTCCCCACTGCTTTGTTGTACAGGGCCTCTCATTTGCCATATAGCTTGCAGAAAAGAACTCTTATGGAAGGAGGGAGGCTATGCTAGGACTGGAATTGTGCTGTCCACGAAGAACATCTGCTATTGGTAAGTAACTTGTTTTTTCTCCAAGCACAAGAAAAAAGCTTAAAACCCACCTGTTCCAATCACACTACGGCATCACCTAGGCATATTCAACTATTACCTTTTCCACGTTGCCTACCTACCTCCTAAGCATATGGGACTTAGAAAGCTATATTCACTGATATCTCGCATCCATGGTGATTTAAAATGTTTATATGTATATATTCTCTGTTAATATGCTTGCATATATGGCGATTTAATGTATAACTGTAATTTATGTTGTTGTTCAAACTGTAATTTATGTGGTTGATCAAATGTATAACTGTAATTTATGTGGTTGATGTTCACCTCTCCCTTAATCAGACTGTATTCTTAAATTGGCTTATACCTACTCCCTTGTTTTTTCCACCAGTGGGCCGCTGCTGATCGCTGGAAGTAGCGGCATACAAGTTTATACCAAATAAAATAAATAAATAAATAAATAAATTGCAAGCCCTCACAATAGGGCTTTACAAACAGGAAGAGGCGAAAACTGTTTTTGATGGCCACAAGCCCTTCCTAGTTTCACACTTTTTTTTCCTTTTTTATTAAAGGAAGGCAAGCTGTAATTCAAAGGAAATGGGCCATAGAGGGATGGAGATGGATTTTAAAACCTCACAGAGATTCTGGAACACAGACTTACGAAACCTACCGTCACATCAGGAATCTCTTCAAATGTCCCAACTTTGCCAATCTTGTCCACAAAGGCCAATCTCAAATGGGCTACCGAAAAAGCCATGGCATGACCCTTTAGAGTTCAGCCCACTTGAGTATAAGGTGAAATTAGACCTTACCTGCTAACTTTCTTTCCTCGAGTCCCTCCAGTCCAGTCCAGACTCCTGGGCTGTGTCCCAGTTCCAGCAGATAGAGACCGAGCCTATCAGACTTTTATGATGTCACAATACAAAGGATCGGGACTACCCCCTCCTGAGTCAGTAGCATATGGCAAAGCAGAACAGAAAAACTTTAAACTACATACACTCCTTCCGAAGGACGGTCCGCTACATAACAAGAACATAAAATATGCCATACTGGGACAGACCCAGGTCTATCAAGCCCAGTATCCTGTTTCCTACAGTGGCCAATCCAGGTCACAAGTACTAAGCAGGTTCCCAAAAAGACACACAGGTTCCACAACGCTTATAGACCCCTATCAGGATACTAAACCCCCCACTGTAGACTGATGCCCTATTGGACCACTGGGGCCTATATGTTAACCATCCAACAGGCAATCCTCGCCCATAACTCTTAGAGGACGGGTTCTGGACTGGACTGGAGTCAAGGAAAGAAAATTAGCAGGTAACATCTAATTTCACCTGCCAAGTTGTTCCTCCAGTCCAGTCCAGTCCAGACTCCTGGATGTATCAGAACAGTATTCAGGAAAGGGAGGGACCCACGAAGCCGGCCTGCAACACCTGCACCATGAACCACACATCCTCCCTTGCCTGCATGTCCAAATGATAATTGTGCACAAAAGTATGCAACGACGACCAGGTAGTCACCTTGCAGATCTCCACCGGGGGCACGAGACTGAATTCGGCCCAGGAGGATGCCTTCACCCTGGTGGAATGAGCTTGCAAGCCCATGGGGAATGTATGTCTCAGGGGGAGATACGCTGAAGAGATGGCCTCCTTAATCCAGTGAGCGATGGATGCCTTTGACGCCATCTCTCCTCACCGTGGCCCCCCCAAAGAGAACAAAGAGTCAGTCGGACTGCCAAAATGACTCAGTGCACTGAAGATACCTGCAAAGTGCCCTAGGAACATTCAAATTGCACAAGTGCTGATCAGCCATGTCCGAATGTGTCAGCAGAACCATCACCTGGTTTACATGAAAGGGGGAAAATCACCTTAGGCAAAAAGGACAGCATCGTGTGCAGCGTTACTTTTTCTTTGGAAATTAACGGAAATGGCTTTCGACAGGAGAGGGCCTGCAACTCTGAGATGCTCCTGGCCGAGCAAATCACAACTGAAAAAACTACCTTTAGACTAACGACCTTGAGGGTCGCACCCCCCTTCCCCCCTGAGCTCAAATGGCTCTTCAGCCAAAGTGGACAACACCAAGTTGAGAGTCCAAGCCAGAATCATCATATGCATAGGTGGATGCAACTGCTTAACCGCCCGCAAGAACTATGCCACATCCGACTGGGCTGCCAGATTCCCTGCATATACCTCTAATAGCAGAACAATGCAGCCACCTGCACTCACAAGAATTGAGCACCAAGCCTTTGTTGATCTCGGCTTGCAGAAATGCTAGTATTTGCGGGACAGACACCAAGAGCACCATACTCAAGCACTCGCCAGACTCTGATATACACCAGAGAGGTGGACCTTTTCCGAGCCCGCATCAAAGTGGAGATCATCTGCGTGGAGTACCCTTCTCTTCTTAACTGAGCCCTTTCAAGAGCCAGGCCATAAGCAAGAATCGATCCACTTGTGGCATGAGAATCGGACCCTGTGACAATAGGTCGGACCATCCCAGCAGTGCTAGGGTGTCCCTTAGCTTAAGTCTGCATACCAGAATCTCAGCAGCCAGGTCGGAACCACGAGAATCACAAAACAGCAGTGCGCCGCTATTCTCTGAATCACGCTATGAACGGCCACGGTGGGAAGACAAAGAAGCCCTCCTGTCAGCCAGGGTTGTGTCAGGGCATCGAAATATTCAGACATCTAGCCACCATTGTAGACTGGCGCTGACATCCAGAGGTGTGGTAAGGTCGTGGACAGTGAGTGAAGCTGCTGAGATCACTGTGACAGTAGCAACCTCTGCAGCAGCCTCATGCGCGCATGAATCCAAAGCACCAGATCAAGTGTCACTGCCATTGATCCCAACACTTGAAGATACAACCATGCCAAAGGTTGCCGCAGTAACTGGCGAATCTGTTCCTGTATCTTCAGATTCCACTCCCACAGGAAATATATCTGACTGAGGGCCATATCAAAATGCGTTTCCAAATTAAGGAGATCCTGTGTCGGAGTCAATCTGCTCTGGTCAAGATTAACTACCCAGCTGAGCACCTCCAGTACCTGAAAGGTCCTTGTGTGACTCTCCTCCAGTGATTTCACTCAGATTAACCAGTCATCAAAATAAGGGTGCACCAGCACCTCTTTGCATTGCAAGGCTACTGCCACAATCACAATGATCTTGGCAAAAGTGTGAGATGCTGTGGCCAACCCAAATGGGAGGGCCTGAAACTGGAAATGCTCCATTGTTACAAGAAAATGTTGATGATCGGGTCTGATGGGCACATGCAGGTACGCCTCCATCAAATCCAATGCCGTGAGGAACTCACCTCGTCACACCACCATGATCACAGAGCACTTCGTCGCACCCCCATGATCAATGAGCGCAGCATTTCCATTTGGAAGTGCAGCACATGCAGAGTCCTGTTGACATGCTTAAGCTTGAGAATGGGCTGAAACGTTCTCTCCTTTTTGGGCACCACAAAGTAGATGGAGCTAATGACCAGTATCCAACTGGTCTTTAGGAACCGGCACTACTGCCTGGAGCTGAAGGAGGTGCTGTAGGGTGTTCCCAACTGCCTGCAGCATGCCCAGGGCCTTGTATGGCGACAGGAGGAATGTGCAGATAGAGGCCATGCAAATTCCAGTGCATAGCCTTTGTGAATGATTTCAAGGACCCACTGGTCCAATGTGAGCTGGTCCCATATGGGGTAGAACTGGCGCAGCCTGCTGCCCACTGGTACAACTCTTGCCTGAGTCACCTGCATCTCATTAGGATTTCTTGGCACCTGCGGACGTGGAGGGGAAGAAGCCCCTTCTACCCCTGCGACCGCTCCAAAAGGACTGCCCCCCATGTGGGGTATATGCTCCGCTGGTAAGGCACAAATCGATTCCCTCAGAACCGCCGAAAGTCCTTAGACTGGCCCTTCGATGAGGTAGCCACCTTACCTGCCTTCTGCTTATCGACCGGGAACCGAGTGGGCTTGGCCTCACCAAGGTCCTTAACAAGTTTCTCTAAGTCTCGCCAAGCAAAAGCTTACCCTTAAATGGTAACCGGCTAAAACGAGCCTTTGACGAGACATCTGCCGACCAATTATGGAGCCAGAGAAAATGTCTTACTGTCACCACTGAGGCCATGTCCTTGGACAAAGCTCTCAGGAGGTCATAAAAGGCATCTGCCAGATACGCACAGCCTGATTCTAACTTGGCTGCATCTGGAGAAGTCTGCGTTCCCGGGAGCCTCTGGTCACATAGGCTCCGCACACTGAAGCTTGGAGCGCCAAGGCAGTCACCTCGAAGGCCTGCTTCAACAAGGTCTCTAGCTTCTTGTCCTGAGCATCCCTGAGGGCTGCTCCACACTCAATAGGGATTGCGGTCTTCTTCGTAACTGACATTATCAGGGTATCTACCTTAGGGAGAGATCTTTCTTGGCCGCCAGTACCAGATACAGATGAGCCTTCGCTTGTCCCCCTCAGAAGCCAGCCTCGGGCACCTGCCACTCTAGCTCCATCAACAGCTTGAGTGCCTGATGGATGGGAAAAACTGTTTTTGACATCTGAATGCCCTGGAGCAAAGGGCCTTCCAATGGAACCTCCAGCTCCTGAGGTACCTGAGGGATGTTGAGGGCCACCAATGCCTAGACAATGAGTTGAGGTAACTAGTCTCTCCGAAACACCCAAACAATGGAGGGATCCGCCCCAGAGAAATTTCCCCCTCCTCTAAGTCCACAGGGCCCATGTAAGGGGTCCTTTAAGCCCTCCGAGTCGTGATCTAGTGGCAGATCATCCTGGTCATTGGCCAGCTCTGTCCTCACAGGGGCTGTCACCATTGGCTCCCTTGACAGACCCTTGGACCATGGGGGGGCGGGGGGGGGCAAGGACGTTCTCCCAGAACTGCTTCAAGCAGTAGGCTCTGTGCATGAGTAAGACAAATTCTGCATAGAAAGGATCCTCAGCAGCCTCCTGTCTGAACCCCTACATGGCTGGCAGTCGAGCGGGGAAATGCAGGAACTATATCCTGCCTCTCTCCTCCATTTGCTGCTGCTGCTGAAGCAGCAGAGCTCAAAATGGCTATGGTTCCTGCCAAAACTGTGGGAACTGTGGCCGAGGAAGGCCAAGAGTCGTCATGGTGGACAGATGAGGAATTTTGCCCCATAGCAGTTATGGAAACAGAATCAGCCCCCCCCGCCGAGCCTCTCACCGGTGGCACAGTTTTGCAGCAGCAGCAAAATCCAGAGTTGGAGAGACGACCACGCCAAATCCCACATGCAACACAGACAGCCTTAGGCATGTCGGCCTCCAAATGGAAATGCCACCGATGTCAAACACTGACAAGAATGAACAGCAGCTTGAACTCTGGAGATTAGATGTCCGCAGGATTCTCTTGCAGTATTTAGAAATGACCAATGCATTTCGGCTATCCCATTGACTTTTTGTCCTGTTTGCCAGACCCTGCAAGCGTCACACAGTGCTGGATTAAAGAGGTAATTTCCTCTGCCTACCTCTTGGAGGACAAGCCACCGACTGGGCTGACAGCCCACTCTACACGTACGTAGGCGACCTCCTGGACAGAACTCGCCCAGTGGCAATGCTGGATATCTTCAGGGCAGCGATGTGGTCCCCCCTGTCCACCTTCATGCATCACTATGGGTTGGATGCTCAAGCGACTGCGGTGGCTCTTTTCAGCACACAAGTGCTCTTTGCGGCCTTGTCAACCCACCCAATGGGGGAGAAGCTTTGGTACTACCCATTTGTCTGGACTGGTCTAGCAGAGGGAGCTCTGGAAGGGGAAATTTTACTTACAATTAATTTCCTTTCCTGGATCTCTGCTAGACCAGTCCAGGACCCACCCCAGTGGCGGGCCTCCATAGCGGTCGGTGGCTCAGGCTCTTGTTTGACTGTTCTCTGTCTGATCTCATTCATTCAGCTTGTCTGTATATAGTTCTCCTGTTCGGAGTTTATGTGGCTGGGGAAAGGGGTCCTGTTTCTTTTCTCATTAGAAGTATACTGAAGAGTGCCCCTAGCTGTACTGTGTAAGGTGCCAGTGATGATGTCACAGAACTGTTCTAGTGTTTTCTCTGTTTCACATCTGCTGGTTGGGGGACATAACCCATTTGTCTGGACTGGTCTAGCAGAGAGCACTCTGGAAGTATGTATTTGAATTATGTTATTTTAAGTCACCAACTACAACTACTACACCTGACTTTGGAAGCTGAACAGGGCCAGGCCTGGTTAGTACTTAAATGGGAGACGAGGTGCTGTAGGCTTACTGCGCAGACCTAGCAATCTACTTCTGGTCACAGCTTGCGAAGAAAGCCAAGGGGATAGACACAGGATCGACAGAAGTTGACATCAGCTCGATGGCACACAACAACATTATAAGTCGCCTCAAATATATCTGTAGGCGATCAAAATATCTAAATTAGTAAAAGCCTGGAACTCGCTAACTCTGCATACTGAAGTAACAGTCACTTTAGCTCACAGGGAGATTTCATCAGCTGGATTAGACCAATATTGAGATCCCAAGATATAGTGGGTAGCTTGATTGGAGGCTTCAACAGAAGCAAGCAAGTAAAGCACACAACTAAAGGTGGTATTGATATGTTTTCTTCTTCTATGTGGTAACAGGATTCACTTCAGTACAGCTGGAGCTCAACAGAGCTTGTCTTCAAACCTGGCTCAGAGAGATGTAGAAGATAATCAAGTAGCTTTGTGTGGGACAAGAGAAGGGATTTAGTATCTTATCATTGCACACAAAGCAACCCCTTTGAAGGGCCTGCATTATGCTATGTGGCAGATTCAGAGAGCTATGGTCCACCTCTCAATATCCAGGATGCAAGGGAGAGGGACCTGATCTTGGAATCCAACACTGCCCCTTGAGCCTGCATGATCGACTGGAGAATTCCCCAGTCAGATGGGTCTCCTTATGGATAACTCCTGGAGAAGAAACCAAATGTGTCTTGGCCAGCTGGGATCTAAGAGAATCATAGTCTTCTGGCCCTGTTCACATTTTAGGAGAGTCTTTACTAAGAGCAGACTGAAAATATGCACACAGAAGACCTCCCCACCCAGTTTAGGAAGAAAGCATTGGAGGCTAGTCTGCTGCAAGTTTCTATCTTGAATAACTTTTCTATTCTGAGGAGATGTTAAGAGAGTCACTGCACAGATGCCCCATTCATGAAAACTGATCTTCACCTTGAGCCCAGAGTCTATTCATATGGTCGGAGTACACATAAGAACATGAGATATGCCATACTGGGTCAGACCAAGTTCCATCAAGCCCAGTATCCTGTTTCCAACAGTGGCTAATCCACGTCACAAGTACCTAGCAGTTTCCCCAAAAGACACAGGTTCCACAAAGCTTGTACTGGGTCAAGCAGTGGATATTCTGTGTCCCCTTTAATAATGGCTTATAGACCTTTCTTCCAGGAACTTGTCCAAACCTTTTTTAAACCCGGCTACAATAACAGCTTTTATTACATCCTCCGATAGCAAATTCTAGAATTTGATTACACGTTGAATGAAAAAATATTTTCTCTTATTAGTCTTAAATAGTTTACCCTGTAACTTCATTGTATGCCCCCTAGTCTTTCTATATTTTCATGGCGTAAACAATCTACGTTTACCCATTCCACTCCATTCATTAATTTTTAGACCTCTATCATATCTCCCCTCAGCCGTCTCTTTTCCAGGTTGAAGAGCTCTAACACAGCTTAATTGATCTGCCAGGACACATTTTTCCCAATAAGATATGTGTCCCTAAGGGTTATTTCATGAGAGATGGCCCAGTTCCACATCCTAACAGTTTCCCAATGCAGGAGACAATGGGATTTTTTGGATACACATCCTGTGATGTGCTACCATCAACAGCAGATCATAGGAGGTATCTTATTGTAATAGTAAATGGAATACATACAAATTTTAAAACACTACATAACAAACAATATATATCAATATCTATATATATATATATATAGATATCTATATCTATATATATCTATATTTTTTTTTTAGTGACTCTCGGTTTTCTTGGCAATGTATCACCAGAAGTGGACTGTCAGGTCTTTTCTTCCAAGGCAATGGAGGGTAAAGTGACTTGCCTAAGGCCACAAGGAGTGCCAGTGTGAATCAAACCCTTGATCTTCCGGGTACTGCTTCAGTTGCTTTAACCACTAGGTTACTCCTCCACTATATACACATACATACATACATACATATATATATATATATATATATATATTGTACATACATACTCATACCGCACTCTTTTGAAAACAGTGCAGTTTACATAGAACATGAAATTTAACATTTTGCATTGAACAGGGGTGTCAACTTGGATAACAACTGGGAGAACTATCTTACACAATAAACCTGTTTCCTGGGGGCTTCACATAAAGGTAGTCTGCGCCAAGATTGGCCAACATATATATATATTTTTGAAACTGTTCCATCATAGAGATACTTATAAAGCACCATCACAGTCATGAATATGGAAAATAAAGGTGGGAAGGAACTATCTAACATGACATAAAATGAATGCTGGGCGAACTTGCCCTATTTCCCTATGCTTGAATGTCTAAATATCTTTGGGAAGTTGCAAAATCCAGTTATAAGCTGACATAGGAAAGGCTGGAGTCAAAAACACAAACAAACATACCATGAAGGCAGTGTTCTAATCCACACAGGTCATACTTAACACATGCCTCTTCCACTAATTCAAAGACAGGTTTGTTAAAGGCAGAATTTCAAATACCATTGCTGAAGTGCCTCACAGGTTCGTAGAGCAAATCTAAGAACATCTTAATCTCCTCAGGAAGGGAGCCGGCAAGGAATCGTAGAACAATCGCCATGCGGTTTCCTGCTGATGACCTGCCTTTCGTTTTACTGCCAGTTTTGCTTCTCATTCTCCCATACAGAATCCTTTACAAAATAAAATAGAAAATTCCTGAGAAACCATTTTGTGCACAGCTATTTTCTAATTAGATTATAATATTTGAACAGTTTAAAACCTGTTGAAGTTAGGGAACCTGATTTGAAAGTACTTTCTTTGTATGAGACTGAAAATTTCTGAATTGGAACAAAGTTGTAGTCTGCCTTTGAACTGACTATTCATGGATAATGACATCAGAGTATCTAATATTTATTTATTTAGCAGGGGGGGTGTTATACTGCTTTATCATTTCAGTTACAGTGGTTTACACTGTAACAAACTTGGTAATGTGCATTAAACAGGGACATTGATAACTTGGATTTTTCTGAGCCAATGGAGGATTAAGGGACTTGCCCAAGGCCACAAGGAGTGCTAGTGGGAATCAAACCTTGGTCTCTTGGTTTCAGAGCCACTTATCTTTTTTACTTTGGGTTCCACAACAAGCACAAAGTTTTCTGATACATGAATACGTAAAGCAATTTACTAGCATTTCTGAGATTCAAGGTATAAGAATCAAATTAGCATGTGCTGTGCAGTTAGTAGATGGATCCCATTAATGTGTGCTAAAATTACATTACTGGTAATCTATCAATGTCCTTTCTTTTCATCTACTGACATTTTGTTTTAAATGAGGCCACAATGAAGAAGAACCCAATAACCAGCTACTTACGTATTATATGTATTGTAATACAAGGTGCACGCCACACTCTACAGAGACATGTAAGAGACAGTCCCTGCTCATCAGAGCTTACAATCTAGTCAAGACAGACAACACAACAAATGAGGACTAGGATATATCTAGGGAAATAGTAAGGAAACACAAAGGAGGTGAACAGGAGATTAAGGGGATGGATCAGGATCCAAAAGCAGTCTCAAAGAGGCAAAGTTTTAGCTTGGATTTGAAAAGGGCCACAGATGGAGCCTGATGTACTGACTCAGGTATTTTTTTCCAAATATACGGAGCAGCAAGGTAGAAAGATCGAAGTCTGGAGTTGGCAGTGGAAGAAAAGGGCATATTACTACTACTATTATAAGCATTTGTATAGCACTACAAGACGTATGCAGCGCTGCACAGAAATGTAAGAGACAGTCCCTGCTCATTAGAGCTTACAATCAGATAGAAGGGATCTCCTGGAAGAGTGGCGTTCCCGAGGAAAGGTGTAGGAAGAGATAAGAGAGTGAGGAGCAGCCAAATGAAGGTACTTATAGGTCAGCGGTAGAAGCTCAAACTGGATGCGGAAACAGGTAGCTAATGAAGTAACTTGAGAAGAGTGCGACATGAGCATAACGACATGGGTTGAAGATTAGCTCTGCAGCTGAGTTTTGAACAGATTGACGTGGGAAGAGATGATTAAGAGGAAGACCAGTGAAGAGGAGGTTGCAATAGTCTAGATGGGTGGCGACTAGAGAATAAGGGTAAGGTCTTAGTAGTGTGTTCAGAAAGGAAGGGATACATTTTACCAATGTTATAGAGAAACAGCAGGTTTTAGTTATCTGTTTTGATATGTGTGGAGAAGGAGAGGGAGGAGTCAAAGATGACCCCAAGGTTGCAAGCTGAGGAAACAGGGAGGAGTAGAGTGTTATCCACAGAAAAAGAGAAAGGAGGAAGGAGGAAGGGGGGAGGTGGGCTTAGGGTGAAAGATAAGGTGCTCGGTTTTAGTTATGTTCAATTTCAGATGGCGGTGAGACATTAGGGGCACTAATGTTAGATAAGCAGGCAGAGGATGCAGGCCTGGATTTCCGGAGAGGTTTCAGGTGCAAAGAAGTACATCTGAGAGTCAGCAGCATAGAGATAGTACTGAAAACCATGAGAGAAAATGAGTGCACCAAGGGACGGCATGTAGAGAGAAAAAAGGAGAGGTCCCAAGACAGAGCCCTGGGGTACAATGACTGAAAGCGGGATAGCAGTAGAGGATAATCCACCAGAACATATACTAAAAGTGCAATGGGAGAGAGAGGAAGAAAACCAGGACAGGATAGAACCCCTAAATCCAAGTGAGGGCACAAGGTATCAAGGAGAAGGTGGAGATCAACAGTGTCAAAAGTTGCAGAAAGGTCAAGAAGGATGAGAATCAAGTAAAGGCCCTTGGATCTGGCAAGGAACAAGTTGTTGGAGACTTTGGCAAGAACAGTCTCTAGAATGTAGAGTGTGAAAGCCAGATTGCAGTGGTCCAGAAGGGACTGGGAGGAGAGAAAGTCAAGACAGCAGCAGTGAACTGCACGTTCAAGCAGTTTACAAATTAAGGGGAGGAGAGAGATGGGTCAATAATTAGAAAGACAGGTAGGACCAAGAGATTGTTTCTTGAGGTGTAACTACAGCATGCTTGAAGGCTGCAGGAACAGTTGCATTAGAAAGTAATAGGTTGAGGATATGACAGATGGAATGGACAACAATGGAGGAGATGGAGTTTAGTGGATAGGTGGGAATTGGATCGGAGAGGCAGGTAGTATGCTTAGAGGAGGAGAGATGATGTGCGGTTTCTTCCCCAGTGATCTCAGAAAAGGTAACAGAGGTTGAAGAAAGGATTAGGAAATGAAGGAGGTGGGCGGGATGGAGATGATCCCGGTGGGGGGGGGAGGGGGACTCAAGAGTAATCTTCTGGATTTTGTCATGGAAGTAGTTAGTCAGTCTGGGAAGAAAGGAAGGAGGTGTCGGAAATGGAGGCACTTTGAGGAGAGAGCTGAGAATTGTAAGGAGATGGTGAGGGTCAGAAGACAGTTATTCAGATGGACATAGTACTCTTGCTTGGCGAGTGCTAGAGCAGACTGAAAAAAGGCTAGATAAATGTAGGAAGTCCACAAGGAGGCGGGATTTGAGCCAAAGGGGCTTAGCTGAGCAGACACAGAAATGTAGGCAGCAGGTTTTAGAGGACAGTCAGGGCTGAGGTACAGTATGCCTCACAGGACATGAAATGGGAGGAGCATGAACATTCACAGCAGCATAGAATACAGTGTTATAGGAAAATATGGACTCATCAACAGACTTAAATGACATAGTGGAGGATAGAGGTGATGAGAGCTGATGAGTCGATAGCATGAAGATTCCTGAAGATGTTGGAGAAGACTGGGCGAGACTGAGGTGGGGGTAAAGAAAAGTGAAACTTATCAAGTGATAGTCAAATAAGGGAAGAATGAGGTGCAAAAATTTAAGGAACTAAAATAGACAAAACTGTTTAAGATAGCAAAGCTTCATGCCAGCTGTAAACATCTTCTATACCTCATGACAACAGGAACAATATCGGGTCTGTGTGCCACTTTCACCATTGTATTCTCCTCTGAAATGCTGAAATGGACAATCTCTTCTTTAAAGTTCTTGTCTTCCAGTAACCTTTCCAAATTCTCCCTGTGAACAGAGAATTAATTCAGCCAAGATCCAGTGTGCTTACATCTACATAATACATATTAATTTAACTATTTAATAAAATAAAATACAGAAGAGAGTCTGATTTAAAAGCAGGTGGCTAGGAATGACCAAGAAGAGATGAACTTTAATTGGATCATTATCTGGTCTCAAGTACTGAAAAACAGGTTGATGAAGGGTACACAGATTGTTAATTGGACTTCATTAGCTAGGCATGCCTGAGGTGTGTGCTATACCAGGGCCGACCCAAAGGTTTCTGCTACCCCAGGCAGGAGCCCTGGATGTGCCCCCCCCCTCCCCCCGCTGCTGCTCCCCGCTTGTGAGGGTTCAGTGGTAGAAGCAGCAGTTTAACAGTGATGGCTTTGTGCCGCCGCTTTAGTGCACACGGGCAGGCCATGTGCTTTGGCACACATGGCCTGCCGCTTATGATCCCCCTCCAACAGGAAGTTGGTTCGGAGGGGGTTCAGAAGTGGCAGGTCATGTATGCCGAAAGCTCATGGCATGCCATGGGTACCAAAGCACCAGCATAAAACTGGTGTGCTGCCCACCAAGGTCTGCCACCCTAGGTGGCCGCTTAGCTCACCTAATAGACGGAACAGCCCTGTCTATACCACTTCACTTAATAGGTTGGATTTGTTCAATCAGAAAGTGGTACCTGAAAGTTACTTGCCCAGGTCAAATCCTAGTACCATGTCAACAGCTCATGACATTTTATGATCAAGTCACTGTGTCATGTTAGGAAAGTGCATGTTCTTACCTATAACAGGGGTTTTCCATGGACAGCAGGATAAATCAGCCACACATGTGTGTTGTCATCCTGACAGCACCAGACTGAATCTGCTCTATCAGAGCCAAGAAGAGTCTAGAAAAACTCTCTAGGCACATGTGAGTGTTACCTGCTGTGTGACCAGTGCTCCTCTCCATCACTCTATTCCAAAACTTAAATAACTTCAAATAGGTTGGGTGAGAGGGATTGTATGGTGAAATTTTACTTACCCGATAAGTTCCTTTCTTGGAATCCTGTTAGACCAGTCCAGACAAGTGGGTTATGCTCCATCTTACCAGCAGATGATGGAGACAGAGAAAGACTAGAAGCTTCCAGTGACATAAGCATTAGTTATAAGGATTGAGCATTTAGGAGCACCTTTCAGTATTTACATAAGCCCCCACGCAGAACCCAAGAGACTAACAAGACCTCCAAGGAGAACAATCCCAAGAGGGTCAAACAAAGTTCTGAAAAAAGAGCAAACACCCTACATACCAATGGTAGTATATCAAACCATTTTAAATAAAAAAAAAATTATACACCAACTCTGTGAATCGAAGAGGCAGCAGTGAATTTCCATAGGGCGGGTCCTAGATTGGTCTAGCAGGATTTCAGGAAATTATCAGGTAAGTAACATTTAATCTTCGAGTTCATCCTGCTAGACCAGTCCAGGCAAGTAGGAAGTATCAAAGCTATGTATGACTTGTCCAAGCGAACTGCTCTGAAAACCTCAGAACCAAACACTGCATCTGCCCTGGCTAGCAGATCGAAGCAAAAACGCTTGATAAAGGTATTCAAGGAAGATTAAGCAGCTGCCTGATAGAGGTCCCATAGCTACAGCCCTTGACTCTGCCCAAGAGGTTGCCTGAGCCCAGGCAGAATGACATATAAGCCTACTGGTACAGGCCTACCCCTAAACATATAGGCAGGAGCAATCACTTCCCTTATACAATGCTCCGGTATAACCTCGGAGGCTGCTTCACCCTTACATGGTCTCCCAAAGAAAGTAAACAGTCTATCTGACTTATGGTAGGGATTAGACACCTTCATGTAACAAAGTAACACACTGTAAATGTACACCAACTATAACTTTGTCCTTACCCTGACGTTGATCTGGTGAAAGGAAAAAAAAACATAACAGTAAAATAACCACCTAGTTAACATGAAAGGCCAAAACCAGATTGGGCAAGAAGGAAGGGAAGTGTCACCACCTCCATGAGAAGATCAAATACAGGTTCTGACAGGACAAGGCCTGCAACTCTGAAATGCGCTGGGTAGAGCACATTGCCACCAAGGAAACAGACTCGAGAGACAAATCCTTTGGTGTGGCACAAAGGGGGTCCATCAAAGCCCAAAGCACCATGCCAAGATCCCAGGTAGAATAATGGTTCAAACGGGAGGATGTAGATGCCACACATCCTGAAGAAAATGAGACACATCAGGATACGAAGCCAGCAGGAGCCCAGCAATCGGCCCCCTGAAAACAGACCAAATGCTGCAATCTGAACCATAACGAGTTCAGAGCAAGCCCCTTTCTATGAACTATCTTAGAGGAATGCCAAGAGGCTCAGCTCACCACAGCGACACACCCTGGACCCTGACACAGGTGAGACAAGTAGATCTGTGGTGTGTTTTTAGCAGTGTCAAAACTACCACCAAAGAGTATCCTTTGCATTTCAGGTGGCGACTCTCAAAAGCCAAACCATAAGTGAGAATGGTTCTGAGTCATCTACAATGGGCCCCTGATGCAAACGACTCCTCCCTCTGAATGAAGGGAAAGGATTGTCCCACTAGCAACCACATAAGATTCATGTATCAAAGCCTATGGAGCCAGTCTAGAGCCACTAGGATCACTAGACCTGGATTATCCTCTGTTCTCCGCAGCACACAACCAATCAGGGACTAAAGCAAAAAGACATACAAGAGAAACCCCTGTGGCCATGGCTGCACAAGTGTGTTCATGCTGCCGGAGCTGAACTCCCTCTGCCAACTCAAGCATCCACCTTGGCATTCACCTGCATCACCATCAAATCCATGGCCAGATGACCCAATGGTCTACAACCTGATAAAAGGACAACAGCCATTGTGCCTATGTGGTCTTAGCATATGTAAATGTTTGCCTTGCCTTAGCTCTTTCTGTAATCTTCTGGTGACAAGCGAAGAGCCTCATCACTGGATTCATCTTGCATGGTAGTCTCTGACTTCTCATTGGTGGGCCCATCTCCCTTCTTCCAACAAAGGAATTTGTTAGCCTGGAATTTTCCGCCTTAGGTAGGAGGCGACTGATGGTGCTGTGAGTAAGAATAATAGCCTGGCCTGGAGTTCCAGTGCCTATGCTTCTGGTCGCTCGCCTTCTTTGGAGGGTTCGGCCAAGCCTTCTCACCTTCCAGCTGTGTCCCCTGCGATTGGGGATCATTCTCAGGGAGAGGAGCTCCCGGAATCCAGGTTGTCCTCCCCGGAATTCCTTTCCTTCTAGAGCAAGCCTGGTCCCTTTTGGCATGGAAGCTCAGATCCTGCAGCTTCTGGATTCCCTTGAGCTCAATCCCATCAGGGATGGACAAAGTGTAGAAGCCCAGCTTGAATGCCTCCTTCTAAGTGACCAAGACGGAGGTTGCCTTCTGGAAATGTGTGTTGGCTGCGATCTGTCCGAGACTGGTTCCGACATCTCGGTTCAGGAGTCTGATGCACAGGAAGAAGTGTTTTCACCTTTGAAGGATCATGTGGTGGCTGGCATTTTCTGCCTATCCCATAAGGGAGATCTGGTGACATTGATTGCTCAAGTCTCATCCACCTGGTATTTGGCTGATGCTCCAGCAACTGAGCAGGGGCCTCAAGTTTCCCACTTATATAGGCAGTGCAGATATTCATAGCAGTCTTCCTGTTTCCCAAAATGATCCAGAACATGGTCTGGTCCAGATGTCCTGCCTAAGATGAAAAGGTATGTAAAAGGATGTACGCTCTAATGGAGAGGAGTGCATTGCATGGTCTGGCCTGCCCAAGGTGGAGGTACGGGTCACTGCAGTCACAAAGCGTGCATCCATTCCCGTGGAAGTCAGATTGCCTTAAATGACACTATGAATACAGAGGTGGACTCTCTTCTGAAGAGTCAGTTCGAAGCAGCAGCCGCTATTCTTCAGCTGGTGCTGTGTGCAGATCTGATGTCTCCATCCCTGCTCCTGTGGATTGAAGTTCTCTTACTGGATAATACTACCTTTCCTTTGGATTCAGTTACTGCCTTCCTTCTGAGGACATGTACATTCTAGTCCGCTTGGCAGCTAGAGATATTGCCCCATCAACAAGGATGCGGCATTGGATTTGGTTCCGCCACTAGGCAACGGGCATGTCCTCGAAAGCCTGGCTAACTCAACTGGCTTTAAGAGATGCTTTGGAAGAGTTGTGGAAGATCCTGGATGAGACCAAGCCTTCTCACCTTCCAGATGATGGGTCACAAAGGACCTGAGAAGCATACAGGGTCATTTTCCTCTCCAGCATCTGCCAGTTCATCATGGGCACGCTGGACTGACTCCTGGGGGTCTCAGGGCTCTTGCTATTGTCTGGAAAGCTTTCCTTCTCTTCTTCTAGATTTTGGACACATAATTTGATCTTTTGGGGAGCTTGTGGACTCAGGGTCTCTGTCCCCTCCAAAGAGGACCCTTCATTCTACACAATGAAGGTTTGGGGGCCGATTCCCAAATATCACCAAGGATCACTGAGTGCTCAACACCATTCAAAGTGGCTATGTCCTGGACGGCAAGCATCCGATCCTGGAGACATCTGCCATCTCCACATGTGATTTGGCAGATAAGAGAAACACTGCACAGGTCACGTTGGATGAGTTACTGCATCTGAAGGCAGTGATGCCAGTGCACCCGGCCAAGAGGGGCAAGGGAAGATATTCCGTTTATTTTGGAGTGCCAAAGAAGGATGGCGCATTCCGACCAATGCTCAATCTCAAGGAGATCAATGCTCACTTGCATGTGTTGCGTTTTCAAATGGAAACTCTGAGTTCTGTAACTGCGGTGATGCAATGAAGGCAGTTTCTAACATCTCTGATCTTGGTGGCAGCTTATTTTCATATCCTGATCCGGGAGGATCAGTGGGGATTTCTGCATTTTGCTGTGCTTGATTCATACCTTCAGCTCGCCATCCTTCCTTCAGCCTCTCCACTGCCCCACTAAGGTTCTCCAAAGTCATGGCAGTGGTGTCTGCTGTGCTATGGTGCTAAGGACTATGCGTACACCAATTTATGGATGACTGACTCCTCCAAGCCTGTTCTTTGTTGAAGGCATATCGGGTTTCAGCCAGAGTGTTGTCCTGCTGGGTGGTTAATTGGGGAAAACGTTCGCTGGAGCCTTCCCAATCCCGTGTATTCCTGGGAACATAATTCGATGCTCGAGTGGGTAGAGTCCTCCTGCCGGAAAAGAGAGTGCAGTGATTGTTGGAATGAATTGAGATGTTCTGTTTGTAACAGGCTCCCGAGGTTAGGGATTATGTACAGCTTCTCAGCTTGATAGCAGCAGTGATCGAGATGGTTGCCATGGGCATGTGCTCATATGAGGCCACTCTGGCAGTCTTTCCTGACTGGAGTTCAAGTTTAGGCTTTCGCCCCAGCTGGGACTGAGAGCCAGCTTGAGGTGGTAGTTACATCCACATTATCTGAAGAGGGGCATGCCACTGGATGATCACTTGTGGGTTCTTCCAGCGATGGTCACCAATTTTTCAGGCTGGGCAGCCCTTAAGTCTGAATGGCCCAGGGCTGTTGGAGCACAGGGGTAGCAGTGTGCTCCATCAACTGTCTCCAAAGCAAGGGCTATCTGGCTCACCCTCTTGTGTTTCCAAGCGCTGGGTCAAGGGCAGGGTGGTGCGAGTGTTCTTGGACAATGCCACGACAGTAGCATGTGTCAATTGCCAAGGCAATACGAAGCATGCTGGAGTGGTCCTGGGGATGGCTCTCTGGTTCACCTGGGCAGAAATGAACCTCCTAGCTCTGTTGGCTCGGTACACTGCCAGGATGGTCAATGTAGAAGGGGTCTTCCTCAGTCATCACTCTAGATCCTAAAGAGTGGGAGTTGGATCAGGAGACATTTCAGATGAGTCTCCGCCATTAGAGCTGCCCTGAGATGGGATTCATGGTGTCCCACTCCAATGACAAAGCATACCGTTTCTTCAGTTGCCACATGGAAAATGGGTCTAAGGGCACTGTCACCCTGTGTCAGTCCTGGCTACGGCAATGTCTGCTGTATGTGCTTTGGTACACACAGAGCACCATCTGGGCTGGATGGCTCTAGTGTTGTCAGATTGGCTGAACAGAGCATGGTTCGGGGATCTGATGGGGTTCCTGTAGGAACTTACACTTTGCCTCATTTTGGGGCCAGTTGAATCAGAGGCCGATTGTCTTGGATGACCCGGTTCCTTTCTTGCTTACGGCTTGAATCTTACAAAGGCTATTCTCCTGCAGTAGCCTCCAGTCTGCTCAATGCCTGAAGGGGTTCTACCAATCTCACAAATGTGTGAGTCTGGTACCCCTTGAGCATTGGTGCAATGCACGAAAGCTAATCCCTGAGGCAGCCAAGGTGCCGTCTCTGCTGGCCTTCTGCAAGAAGGTCTGGAAAAGGGCCTCTCACAGCCCCCTGAAAATTCAGATGGCAGCTTTGGCCTGTTTCAGAGATCTGATGTCTCGAAGTCTTTGGTCTTGCACCCAGGATGTTTCACATTTTCTTCACGAGGTTCGGCTTCTGTGTCCTCCCCTCTGGTCAACTGTCCCTTCCTAGGATATGTCTGTTCCTCAGGGCCCTGTTGTCGGAAACCTTTGAAGCACACTACTCTGAAGGATTTGATGTTCAAGACTGCTTTCCTGGTCGCAATTTGTTCGTCAATGCAGATTTCCGAGCTACAGGCTTTGTCTTGCTGGACTCCTTATCTGTCTTGTTCGGAGGAAGCTGTTCCCTTTTGGTCCGTACCTTCCTTTTTACACAAGGTGATTTGTCCCTTTCATGTGAACTAGGTGGTTTGCCTGCCCTCCTTCTCTAAGAAGCACTGTCGAGGGGAATGATAAAGATCTTCGGCTTGTGGATGTCCAGCGCATGTTTCTCCTCAGCAAGAAAGAGAGAGATGTGCTTTGGCCTTCACTGAAGTGGTAGGTGCAGCTCTGAATTTTCTTTATGTTTCAGTAGTATACTTTCCTAGAGGTGCAATATCAAGCCCGTTGTGACCTGCTGAGGTGAATGTCAGGACTGTGGTTCCATAGAGTCTTTTGAAACTAGTGCTCCTATTCATGGGGAAAGTCCTTTATGTTTCATGGCACTGAGACCTGTGGATACTCTGAGATCCAAGGGTATTAGGCGGTTTGTCTTAGGATGAGAAACCTGCAGATACTACTGTGGGAACTTTGGGTCTTTTTACAATGATGCACTGTGTTTATTTTTACTGTTAGATTTTGAGCAGTTTGACATGTGTTTGGTATTTTCACTACTCTTTCCTTGTATTGTTATTCCATCTTCCCTCTTTTGTTATCTTCCTCCTTTCCACTTATCTCTTTTCTTAACCCCTCCCTCCTTGGACCAGCAGGATATAATCAGCCATATATGTGTGTCATCATTCTGATGGCGCCAGGTTGGATCTGTTTTCCCAGTGCCCAGAAGAGCCAAGAATACATTTCTGGGAATGTGCGAGTGTTTCTCCCCCTCCGTCTACTACATTCACTTGGCATAAGAGGAACTGTTCTGCTCTTACAAAATAAGAGCTACAAATCTCACTAAAGGCATTAATCCAAAGGACCGTGAAACTGTATCCGAGAGGTTTCTAAATGGAACGTAAGACAGCTGGATAAATACCACTGAGCCAGATATTCAGTGGTACTATCCAGTTAGTCTACGAATGATTTAACACCAGGTGCCCCATAAACGTGCGTTATGCTACAGAAGAGAGGCAGCCCTCTTCTGTCCACAGTCCAGTCCCAAGGCAAGCGGCTCTCCTTGCCAGCCAGGTGGCCGACTGAGGCTCTGCGGCTCTGTGCTTGGCTCAAGGGATGACTTTCAATAGATTGCAGCAAGGTAGTTTCTCTGCTACATATGAAGCCCTGACCCAGAATCAGATAGTCTACGAATGATTTCGCACCAAGTGCCCTACAAACATGCACTGCGCTATGCGAGAGAAACTGACCTCCTCTGTCCGTGCTCTCCTGGCTGAATATTACTGCTATCAGGATAATGGCAGCACTTATCCAGATAGTGGCCACACAATAGCACCCACTATCCAGATAGAGCTGCTGAATATCCGGGTTTTGTTTGCCTTGGGCTGCCAATGTTTAAAAAGAACACTGGCCATCATGGGCTGAATACTGCCCTGAATTATTTTATGAAAGCGCACAAATGAAAAGGCAAACCACTTTGGCACAGCAGTTATAAGCTGTGCTAACACTCTGACTTACTTATAAGGCAGAAGATGTGGATGTCTGTAACTCATTATACAATCCAGGGTGATTCTTTGCACATGTTCATCCTGATGGCAAAGCAGCTGCCAAAATCATTTTAAGAAAGAGAAAACAAAAGTGTGAATACACTGTGGATGACTTGCACTTAAATTTATACAAACACAATTTTATTAATGTGCTATTTTATTAAGGACCAATTCCAAACTTTCACAGCTGCTATACCTGCCATATATTGGGATGAATGGCGGGAGGGACAATAACTACTAGGCACTATACCCGTTTCCCGCTAAATCAACCAGGAGCAGAGATTAGGGCTGGAGGGTCAAGAGTCTTGGGGTCACATCCCAGTCCACCAACTAGCAGCCAGTTCAAAAGCATCCAGGTCAGAGGGTAATCAAAAGCAGGAAAGAGGATTAAGGGTCCAGCAGCCAATTCTATCAGTTTTCAAATTATTTCATGGAAAAAAAATGTTTCTAGCAAAAACAGCAAAGGTGAGATGGAGTAGAAACTTTCCACTGGGATCCCATACAGAAAACTGAAGTTGCAACAATCTGAAATTTTGTGCCCTGAAAGTAATGAATATGTAGCATCTAAAAGAGCAGCCAATTTCTGAACAGTTTCAATCTATTTGTTGTAAAAGCCCTGCAGGTAAAGAGAATGTTTAACCCATCAATGACCCTCTTCCTTACTTTCAACTGCATTACAGTGTCAAAAATAAAGGATACAACAGCCAATGAGGATGCACAAGGGGCAGAGGGCATTGCTGTTCACTTATAATATAGTTTGATATGTTCTATGTTCTTTGTAAACCGCCCCTGATCACTGGAAGGGGCGGTATATAAAAACATATGTATGTATAAATAAATAAATGTATAATTAATTAATTAATGTGTCTATTCTGTAGACAGCAGCATTGATCAGGCACACAAGTGGGTGATGTCATCCAATAGTGCCAGGATGGAACCGTTGTACCAGAGCTCAGAACTACATGTAAAGTTCCGCGTGCGCATGGCCCTTCCCATATGCAACATCACCAGATAGTCCGACAGCCAGACTTAATGTAGCTCTCAGGAAGGTGGCAGGGATTATTTGCCTGACAATACTACTGTCTAAAGAAAAATCCTTCCACACATAGCTACAACTTAAACCTTCCAGATCTAAGCAGGCTAATCACATCTCTTTTTATGAAAGACGTGCATACTGCTCCTTAAATTCCAGCAGATTATCAACTTCAAAATTCCCCTCACTGAACAGGAATCAAACCTCTCATTTTTCAAGACATGGGTATGTATGCTACGTTCCTGGCAATACTACCACCATCTTATTAATATTATCACTCTTCTATAAAAGAAACATTTTTATGACGACAACTTTGTATATTTTCATTCTTCTGGTTTGTGCATTGCAATTTAAACTTTCTTCTATAGGCAGGATTTGGACATTAGTTTTAAATGCTAGTCCTTCCAAAACTGAGATCAAGGGGAGTTCAGGTACAGAAGGAATTTCCCAGCCCTCATGGGGCTAGATTTATTAAAAGATGTTACTGCATTAATGTGCATTATTCACCACAGGTCCATGTTATGCAATGGGACTATTTGCTAATAATGCATGCTCACGGCACTACTGTGCACTAATGTGGAAGCACACTTTCATAAATCTAGCCCTAAGTTTGCACTTGACACAATGGAGAGTGAAGTGAATTGTCTAAGGTTGCAAGGAACGTCAATGGGAGAAAAAGGATATGAACCCTGGCTGCCTTGGTTATCGGGCCACTGCACTACCAACTAGACCACTCTACTCCCTGAGTAAGAAAGAAAGAAAGGGCAACATTGAGTTTCAATACCCAAAAGGTATTTTGCAATAGCATAATAGATTACGTAACATTCCTCTGTGTAAATATAACCATTTCTATTTATTTTTAGCAAATAAATTTATTTATTTATTTGTGCTTATTTACCGCTTTTCGTGAATCAAAGCGGTTTACAACGAACTTAAAATTTTGAAGTATACATTCAACAAAGGTTTATATGATGTGTTTAACAATATTAACAAATTTAACACATTTAACAAATAGAATGTAAAAAGATCTCTAGGATTCCAATAAATCATGGCATGTTTATAGCTATTTCCAGAGTTGAAAAAAAAAAAGATATTAAATGTGCTGTTTACCTGAGTGTAAAGCTCGTGTAGCTTCGGTTCCAGATACAGAGCCCGTGGATTTGAAAACTTGGAGAAAACCTTTATGTGAGCAATCAGCTGCCTTCAAAACAGACACAGACAATTAACGTCACGCTAATATGGAGGTCAAAATATTCCAGCTTTTCAAGGCTACTAGAATAGCCATAATGTAATCAAAGGTAATTCAACTGTCATTTTAAGACAAAGCCATTATTATTGTTTTGTGTTTTTTATGTATTATTATGTTTGTATTCTTTTTAATGATCTATAAACCACTTTGATGATCTTTGCTTAAACGGTACAACAAGTACAATAATAAACCATAAACCAACTGGGAAAACATATCAGCAGCCTTGAGATCTTGCATAAGTGAGCACTGGAGCCATAAGCGGGGGAGTGCCAAGGCATCTTTGTAAAGGCCAAGAAGTGCATCACCCCAAAAAGCACTGCACTTCTAAAATTGTGCTAAAACACCCTTTAAATAAGCAATTAGGCAGTAAGAGCCACAGACCAGGCACCAGTGTCCTGAAACTGGATCAGCCCCGACATACCTTCCCATTTACAATGAACTTTTACACATTTGTGTCTTTGAAGAATCAGTCAGCATTTAATAATTTTAAATCCAGAAACGTCCATCTAAAGAAGGAGAAAGCATAGTTATTCACCTGTAAAAGGTGATCTCCGGGAACAGCAGGAATTTAGTCTTCACATATGGGTATCATCGGTACCGACGGAGCCTGCGTGGGAACGCTCCCCAGCGTCCAATAGGAACGCTTTTGGGAGCATCCCTCAGCACATGTGCGTTGCCTTCCCGCCTTTCCAACTGTCCCCCTTCAGTTATGTTTGTAGCTGAGTGAAAGGACAGAGGGAAAGAGGAAAAGGACAAAGAGATAGAGAGACAACTCCTAGGGGAGGTGGGTGGGTTGTGAAGACTAAATTCCTGCTGTTTCCAGAGATCACCTGTTACAGGTGAGTAACTACGCTATCTCCAGGAACAAGCAGGAATGTAGTCTTCACATATGGGGACTCCTTAGCTGAAGATGCCAGGGAGATAGCCCCAGGAAGGAGCCACCCTAGAAAGGTGGGAATCCTTCCTCCCATGGATCTCTGGCATTCCAACAGGGCTGGTGGGTAGGAGTTGAATTAGGTCTGAAAGAGATTTTGAAGAACAGCTTGGCCAAAGAAGGCATCCCGACGGGAGGCTTTATCCAGGCAGTAGTGGGCTGTGAAGGTGTGTACCGAAGCCCAGGTGGCTGCTCGACAAATGTCATCGATAGACACAGAGTGGAGATTAGCCATGGAAGTTGCCATGGCTCTCACGCTATGAGCTGTGACATGGCCTTGAAGAGGAAGACCCTTACTCTCATAAGCAAAGGATATGCATTGGGCAATCCATTTAGATAAAGTTCTTTTGGAGACTGGAAGTCCCAAATGACTAGGGTCAAAAGCTATAAAAAGTTGCGAGGACTTTCTATGTTGCTGTGTTCTCTGTAGGTAAAAGGCTAAGGCTCTTTTACAATCCAAAGTATGAAGGTTTCTTTCTGCATTAGAGGTGTGAGGCCTCGGAAAAAATACAGGAAGATAAATTGATTGATTTAAATGAAAAGGCGAAACCCACCTTTGGCATAAAGTGTGGATGAGTTCTAAGAACAACCTTATCATGATGAAACCTAGTATAAGGAGGATCAGCCACTAAAGCTTGCAGTTCACTAATGCGACGTGCAGAGGTGATTGCAATTAGGAAGATGATCTTCCAGGTCAAAAACCTAAGGGTTGTAGTGGCTAAATGCTCAAAAGGCGGCTTCATGAGCTGTCCGAGAGCTGCCCAGATTTAGATCCCATGCCACCAGTGGTGGCTTAAGGGGAGGTTTGGTTAATAGAAGACCTCTCATAAATCTGGATATGAGTGGATAAGAGGAAATTGGTTGCCCATTCAGAGGCTTATAAGAAGCTGCAATTTCACTAAGATGGACTCTTACCGAATTGGTCTTTAGACCAGAATTCGATAAGTGAAGGAGATACTCTAGTATCAATTCTAAAGGTATAACAAGGGGGTTTAATCCCTTCTTGGAGCACCATACAGTAAAATGTTTCCACTTGAAGGCATAAGATCTTCTTGTGGAAAGTTGCCTAGAAGCCTGAAGGATATCCTTTACTTGTTGGGACAGGTTGAAATCCTGGAGGTCTAAGCCTTCAGCAACCAGGCCGTGAGATGCAGGGACTGGGGATTCGGGTGCCATAGCGTCCCGTCCTTTTGGGAAAGGAGATCTGGAGCATGCCCTAATTCCAGAGGTGCAGCTTGAGAGAGATGTACAAGCAGGGGACACCCCAGCTTGGTGTGGCCATTATGGCGCTATGAGAATCATGCGACCCCTGTCTCTCTGAAGCTTGAAGAGTGTTTTGGGGATGAGGGGAATGGGTGGGAAGGCATAAAGGAAGTCCTGACCACAGTGAAGGAGGAAGGCATCCCTTGCCTGACAATTGTGAGCCGGAATCCTGGAACAGAACCAGGGAAGTTTGGCATTCAGTGGACTTGCAAAGAGGTCTATCTTTGCCACCTGGTCTAGGTGGAGGGACCACTCGTGAGGCAGCAGTACTCGACTGAGTATGTCTGCCCAAAGGTTTTGAATGCCTGGAAAGATATACCACTAGAAGGTGAATTTGATACTCTCTGGCAAGGGCCCAAGGTCGTAAAGCTTCATTGCATAATGACAGAGAGCCTGTCCCGCCCTGCTTGTTCACATAGAACATGGCTACTTGATTGTCCGTTTGGACTAGGACTGTCTTGTAGCTGAGCTGGGCGTGGAATACTCGAAGAGCTAAATAGATTGCTCTTAATTCCAGAGTTTTATGTGTAGACCAGCCTCCTTTGGAGTCCAGGTGCCCTGGGTAGAGAGATGATTCAGGTGTGCACCCCAACCCACCTGTGATGCATCTGTTAGGGTGGCCTGAAAGAGGGGCTGATGAAAAGGAGACCCCACTGTCAGATTTTCTAGTGATTGCCACCATTGGAGGGACAAAATTAGTCGTTGAGAGTTTATTATTTTGTCTGATAAATGACCTGTGGCCTGTGTCCACTGTGTGGATAAGGTCCACTGAGCTGCTTGCATGTGGAGGCGAGCATATGGGACTACATGAACTGTGGATGCCATATGTCCCAGCAACTGTAGTAGCTCTCAAGCAGTTAGGGAGGATTTCCCCGCTGCTTGAGAAGCTAGTTGCATTATGCGAAGACACTGGGCCTGTGGAAGGAAAGCCTTTGCCTGTCTGGTATCTAGACAGGCCCCTATGAATTCCAGGCATTGGGAAGGAACAAGTTGGGATTTTGGGAAGTTTATTACCAACCCCAAGTATTGGAGGATTCGCATTGTGCGAGACAGTGCAGTGCCGGCCTCTGCAACTGTAGGGGCTCGAATGAGCCAGTCGTCTAAGTAAGGGAAGACGAATATCCCCAGGGTTCGCAGAAATGCAGCTACTACTGCCATGCATTTTGTGAATACTCTTGCTGCTGAAACCAGACCAAAGGGAAGAACCCTGTACTGGAAATGTTTTCCCCTGAAAAGGAATCGTAAGAATTTCCTGTGATCTGGATGGATCAGAATGTGAGTGTATGCATCCTTTAAGTCTAAAGAGCAAAGCCAATCATGGCTTTGAAGGTATGGCAGAAGAGTTCCTAGAGAAATCATTTTGAACTTCTCTCGAAACAGGTATTTGTTCAATTCTCTGAGGTCTAAAATGGGTCTGTGTCCTCCTGTTTTCTTTGGAATAAGAAAATAGGGTGAGTAGAACCCTGCACCCCATTGAAGAATGGGTACCTCCTCTATTGCCCCTTGGGCAAAAAGTGTTGAGACCTCGTGATCTAGCAGATCGTCTGCGGAGGTTTGAGAATTGAATTGCTTTAGAATTGTAGGAGGGGGCATGCTGTGAAAATGAAGCTTGTACCCTTCTCCTACAATGGACAAAGTCCAATCTTCTGCTGTTATCCGATGCCATCTGTTGGCAAAGTGGCATAACCTGCCTGGGATATTGGGGGGTTGGGGACCCTCAGAGGCAAGAAGGCTAAGCTCTCTAGGAAGGAGTCAAAGCCCTTGAAGGGGCTGAACCTGCGGAGCTGGTTGGGCTCTCGGGCCTTTTAGCTTCTTTTGCTGTCTAGTTTGTCCCTTTTGGGCAACCTGACCCTGAATCTGACTCTGCTGGGTATAGGAAGGATAAAATTTCCTCTTTTTGCTGAAAGAGGGTTTTTTATAAGGCTTCTTTTTGGCTGGAGTGGCTGTAGATTTCGACAATCTATCTAGAGTAGTATTGTCAGCATCTAATTCGTTAGCCTTTTCCTGCCAGTTCTTGCCAAAGAGATTCTCTCCCATGCAAGGAATGTTGCCTAACTTGTCCTGTACCCAAGTCTCCAAGTCTGATGCCTGAAGCCAGGCAATCCGTCGTGCACCAATGGCAATAGCAGAGGTTCTGATGATGCATTTAAAGCAGTCAAAGGCTGCACGATTCACAAACTTGTAGATATCTTGAGCATGCTTAACTAGAGCAAGAAAGTCTTCTCTCTTGTCATCTGGGAGAAATGGGCTCATAAGCTCCAAGTCTCCTGTAACTTCCTTGAAGAACATTCCCATATATAGTGTATATGAACTGATCCTAGCTGAAAGCATGGAAGCCTGAAAGGTTCGGTGCCCAAAAGCGTCCAGAGTCCTGCATTCACGACCTGGGGGATTGGATGCATGCCTCTTTGCACTTTTCATCCTACAAATGGCTGACTCCACCACCATTGAATGGTGTGGCAGCTGAGTCTTTTGAAATCCAGGACATGGCAGAACTCGATACATAGTATCAAGGCTCCTAGAATGAGGAGATGTAATCAGAGGTGTCTCCCACATTCTGAGCATCAAGTTATGCAGAATTTCATGGATGGGCAGAGTGGCTGCCTCCTTTGGAGCTTTAGGATATTGGAGAATTTCCAATTCCTTTGCTCTGGGTTCCTCTTCAGGAGCCACCGTGATTGAAAGGCCCTTGGCCACATCACAAATAAAATCCTGAAAAGACATGTCCTCTGGAGGTGACATTCTGCGTTGGGGAGAAGAGGGATCTTCTGGGAGAAACCCTCTAGTACCAGCAGAATTGTCAGAGTCTTCAGAATCAGAGGATTCGAAGTATTCTTGACCACGATGCTCATGCAAAGCACGGTCCTGGTATCAAAGTCAGTACCGAGTTGATCCGGTACCGATCTGTCGATTCCAGTCAAAGATGACGTGGGAAGAATTCCCACCAAGGCCGGTACTGGTGTAGGTACCGGCATCAGTATCGACACTGGTGCCCGTTGGACCAATGGTACCGCAGCTGAGAGAAGAGCTGCAATGCTGCGTTCGATAGCGAGGAATGTCTGGTCTATCGACGCTGCTGATGCCTGGGTGTTGGTACCTGTGAAAACGGCCGGGACCCCTGAGCATGGCACAGGTAGTTCTTGCGAGGTCAAGGCCTCGAGAACATCCTGGAGCCCCATTGATGCTTTGGAAGCTGAAGCCTCCCGCCGGGGCTGCTTTACCGGTATGGTTCCCTCAAGGGTAATGCCAATGGCCTCTCGATGCTTAACAGGAGAGCTACCCTTTGAGGACCGGCTTTTATGTTTAGTTACCTGAGATCCATGGGAAGAAGAGGAGGCCCTTGAAGATGCCGATGCAATGGATCTGGCATCCGAAGAAAAGAGGGTATCGAGCTTTGCAGCCCGGTTCTGTCGTCCTCTTTTAGTCATCCCCATACAGGAGAGACATTCAGATGCAGAATGTTCAGGCCCTAAACATTTAAGACACCAATCATGGGTGTCAGTGATGGACATGGTACCGCCACACTTAGTACAGTTTTTAAAACCAGTAGTTGGTTTTTCCATGTTTTAGGAATATGGGGCCTAGTGCCCAAAATGGCACCTAGCACCAAATAAGAAAAGTTTCTGAAGAGAAACAATTCAAAGTATAAGCTTGTTTTTTTTTTTTTTTGGAAAAGAAAAGAAAAGAACCGGTGGTACCGGTAAGCGTCATGCAGAGGCAAACGCGACCACAAGAAAACAATTTTAAAGACGGTATTTTCTGTGGTGACAGAGTATGGATCCTGTTGGCTCTGCGGAAAACGAAGAACTGAAGAGGGACAGTTGGAAAGACGGGAAGGCAGCGCACATGTGCTGAGGGATGCTCCCAAAAGCGTTCCTATTGGACTCTGGGGAGCGTTCCCGCGCAGGCTCCATCAGTACCGACGATACCTATATGTGAAGACTACATTCCTGCTTGTTCCTGGAGATAATGAGCTTCACTCTCTCTCTTGTTCACTCTTGGAGTGTTTTTTTCTTCATGTCAGAAGATGCACTCAGGGAAATAAAATGCACTGAGAGCAAATAAACTGCCGAGTGTCGCTTTTGGTAAAGTACGTGAACAATGGGCATTTCCTGACAAGGCTGCATTTCTCCAAAGATGGAAGCCCATACAACAACGATGTGGTAACCATCACTCAGAAACAGCACAGGCCCAGCAAGCACAAGGAAACACATAGTTCATCATACAAGTTGCCAATCAGAGAAGCAAACTCATGTGGCAAGTTGTCACGATCTTTAAGTAAGAACCCGTAACAGCAATATAGTAGGTGACTGCAGATAAAAATCAACTGGTTCAATCTGCCTAATTATAGACATCCATAATGCTGAGGATCTTATCTCAGCTGTCAGTCATCAGTGGCACTGTTATATAAATAGCTAAGTGTTTGGTTTTAAAAACTCACGCATTACCTACAACTCCTGGTTGCCTGTTATTTATTTGGATGGCTCAATATTCCATGATATTAGAGTCAAAAACTATACGGTTAAGATTTCCCCAAATAAAAAAACTCAAAACCTCCAAGTCATAAGCTCATACCAGAAAATTCAGAAAGGAAAACAAATGGAGCCCCCATATCCATAAGAAGTTATGAAACAAAGTCACTGATGTTTAATTAACTAGCAGGGCCATATCAATGTTTTACCCCATCCTCCACAATCACTGATAAGACTGATGGAGGTGTAGGAGGCTCATTATAACGTCCGCTGATGTTAGAAAAGTTAGACTTTGCTGGCCTGACAGCAAGAGAAGGAAAGTGAGAGCAGGCCTGTGATGCCTGAGGCAGATGATGGAAAAACTTCAGTGCCAGTACTACAGCTCGGGATATGTTGGTCATGTTCGCAAGCCAAAACGTTGTTACTATAGTTGGTAGTAATATAAAGAGTGGGGATTTTTCTTATAAGGTGGTAAGGAAATAATCTCAATTTGATTTTAGTGATCCAATGAAACAAAGGAAAAATAAAGTCCCCGATTTAGGGGAATTAGGGCTTCCTTCATGTTTATTCATAGTTTTAAAAGATCGCTAAAACCAGAACATGAACTGTGATCCCAAAAGAAAGCGCAGTTGCTTACCTGTAACAGGGGTTCTCTGTAGACAGCAGGGGCATGCAACCACACTCGCTGGTGAAGTGCCTACTGAGCCGAGTTGCCTGGGCTCTCTTCTAGCTCAGAGACGTTTTTGGACCTCTCCGAGTATGCCTGTGGTCTTCTCACTTGCTTGCCTCTGGTAACATCAGTTTATACCTCAGCAGAAGACAGTCTTCCCTGTATGGTGTTGCTTTTAAAGGTTCTTCCTTCTTTTTTTTTCTTTTTTTAAAGCGGGGATGGTGGGCAGGTGAGTGTGGCTGCATACCCCTGCTATCTACAGAGAACCCGTTACAGGTAAGCAACCATTCTTTCTCTGGAGACAAACAGGGGGAGGCAGGCACACTGATTGGTGAATTCAGAGCTGAGGGCCCAGAGTAGTGTCTTGAAGCCGCGGCCCACACATATAAATGGGAGGTGGAGAAGGGCTATGTTACAAAGAGGTCATTTATTTAACAGGTTTTTTAATACTGCTTTATCATTTCAGTCAAAGTGGTTTACACTGTAACTTAAACTTGGTAATGTACATTAAACAGGGACATTGATAACTTGGATTTTTCTGAGGTTGCAGAGTACCGCCTGCCCGAAGGCGACGTCTCATGCCGAAGAGAAATCCAAACTTTAGTGTTTGGTGAATGTGTGAAGAGAGGTCCAGGAAGCTGCTCTGCAGATGTCCTGAGCAGAAACGGAAACTAGACTAACTATAGACTCTGCTGTGGCCCTGAGGCTGTGGGGACCAATGCGGCCGGGAGATTGTAGCTGGGCCCGTTTATAGCAGAAAGAAATGTAATCTGCTATCCAGAAGGAAATGGTCTGTTTCGATGCTAGTTTTCCCCGAGTTATTAGGATTGAATACGACAAAGAGCTGTGATAAAGTGTGATGGAATGCAGTGTGATGCAGGTAATCCAGGTTATGCAGGGTCTCTTCCAGTGGATTTGGAAAGCACACGGGAAAGACAAGAGGTTGACTGATGTGAAAGTCCGATATCACTTTAGACAGGAACTTGGGATGAGTGTGAAAGACAACTCTGTCATGGAGGAACTGTGTATAAGCTTGAAGTTCTCCAAGGTGCCAGGCAGACATGATGGCAAACAGGAAGACTGTTTTCCACGTGAGATGCTTGAGTTCGACAGACTTCATGGGTTCAAAGGGCGCTTTCGTGAGCTCTGATAGAACAACACTGAGGTCCCAGGCTGGAACCTGGAGGGTGAACCGGTGGTTTGGTGTTCATGAGGCCTATCATGAATCTGGTTACTAAGGGATGTGTGGAAATGGTTTGGTCATTAACAGGAGAATGTGAAGCTGTGATGACAGACAGGTGATAGTGAACAGTTTGTCTGAAGGACAAAGTTGGACAGGTGGAAGACGTAAGTCAACACATGCCCTAAAGAACAATGAATGAGGCCTTGATTCTGCAAGGCCACCCAGCTGGAGAAACAAGACCACTTATGGTGGTGTATTGTGGACCTCCTGGATGCTGCTATGACCACCTGGATGTCATGCAGCAGAGTGAAGTTTTGCATTTACGTCCCCTGTGGTCTCCAAGCTGTGAGGGACAGGCTCCTGAGGTTGGGATGCAGGAGGAGTCCATGGTTCTGAGTGAGAAGGGCCAGGTGGATTTATCGTGGAATGGGCAGCACCTGTAGAAGGGTTAGGATATGTTGGAACCAGACAAGCCGGGGCCACTAAGGAGCTATGAGGATGATCGAAGCTCTGCCCTGTCTGATTTTGAGCAATACTTGTGTGATGAGTGGGAAGGGAGGAAAAGCATAAAAAAAAAGGCTCCCGTGTGACCAGTCTATTGCAAATGCATTGTGCGCCCACCGACAATGGCTGGGTCAGATAGAGCAGAAAAGGGGGCACTTGGCATTCTGGCCGATGCGAAGAGATAGACATCCAGCGTGCCCCATGAAATGAAGATACTGTGGAGGACCTTGACATCGAGGGACCACTTTCATGTGGGTCCAGCTGAAAACCGAGTGTGCGCACCAATTGATTCAGGAACCCTAGCAGATATGTTACCCTGAGGGTTGCACCAGAAAAAGTCCATAGGTGTTTGGCCACTCGGCAGAGCTGGAGTGACTCGGAGTCCCCTTGTTTGCTGATATAGAACATTGCGACCTGATTGTGCTTATCAAGATGGTCTTGTGGCAGGTCCAATGTCAGAAGATGGCGAGAGCACAGAATACCGCTCCGAGTTCTAAGACACTGATGTGTAGAGATTGCTCCCGTGATGTCTATGCCCCTTGTGTGGAGGGACTTAACAGATGTGCTCCCCAGCCGTGAGTGGAGGCATTGGTCATCAGAGTTTGATGATGTGATGGAGCTTGAAATGGGCAGCCAACTAAGGGATGAGACAGATTGGCCCACCACCAGAGGCTATGGTGGAGCGGTTAGAGAGAGCTTCCAGACAGAGGAATCGTGGTCCTCAATGTTTGAGTGTTGATGCCAGTTGAGGCAAAGATGCCATTGACGTGGATGCATGTGTAGGCGCGCCAGCGGAACGACATGAACACAAGCGGCCATATGTCCAAGGAGCTGCAAAAACATGCGGGCAGAAGCAGAGTGAAGTTAGCAAGTCTGCTTCTGAGGGCATGTATAGTCTGTGCTCTGACCTCGGGAAGGAAGGCTCTTGCAGTGAGGGTATCTGTACTCCAATGAAAGTTAAACACTGTTGAGGAAAGCACAGTTACTTACCTGTAACAGGTGATCTCTGGGAACAGCAGGAATAAGTCTTCACATATGGGTACGTCGGTACCGACGGAGCCTGCGCGGGAACGCTCCCCAGCTTCCCAAAAAGGAAAGCTTTTGGGAGCATCCCACAGCGCCTGCGCGCTGCCTTCCCGCCTTTCCTAACCAACTCTCCTCAGTTCGAGTTTAAAGCTGAGACAATAGAGAGAGAGAGGAAAGGAAAGATAGAAAAGAGATACAACTCCTAGGGGAGGTGGGTGGGTTGTGAAGACTTATTCCTGCTGTTCCCAGAGATCACCTGCTACAGGTAAGTAACTGTGCTATCTCCAGGAACAAGCAGGAATGAGTCTTCACATATGGGGACTCCCTAGCTGAGATGCCTGGGAGATCCCCAAGGATATGAGACCCTGAAGGGGTCTGCGTCCTCCTATGGATCTCAGGCATCCATCCAGGGAAGGAGGGCAGGAGTTGTTTAAGAATGGAACAGGTGTCTGAGGACAGCCTGACCAAACAAGGCATCCCGGCGGGAATCCTTGTCCAAGCAGTAATGGGCTGTGAAGGTATGAACAGAGGCCCACGTGGCTGCTCGACAGATCTGGTCGATGGACACAGAATTTAGATGAGCCATAGAGGTGGCCATGGCCCTCACATTATGAGCTGTGACATGGCTCTCCAGAGAAAGGTTCTTACTCTGGTAGGCGAAAGAAATACACTGAGCAATCCAATTGGACAGTGTTCTCTTAGAGACTGGAAGTCCCAAATGAGAAGGATCAAAAGCAACAAAAAGCTGGAAAGACTTCCTATGTTGCTGTGTCCTATGTAAGTAAAAAGCAAGAGCTCTTTTACAATCCAGAGTATGAAGATTCCTCTCTGCACTGGATGCATGAGGAGCTGGAAAAAAGACAGGTAAATATACCTCTTGATTAAGATGAAAAGGTGAGACCACTTTAGACATAAAGTGTGGATTTGTCCTAAGGACTACCTTGTCATGATGGAACCTTGTATAAGGTGGATTAGCCACTAAGGCCTGCAGTTCACTGATGCGGCGAGCAGAAGTGACTGCAATGAGGAAAATAACCTTCCAGGAAAGACATTTCAAGGAGGTAGTGGCTAAGGGTTCAAAAGGTGGCTGCATAAGCTGACCAAGAACCAAATTTAAGTCCCATGCCACCGGAGGAGGCCTAATGGGAGGTTTAGTTAAAGTTAGGCCTCTCATGAATCTTGAAATAAGAGGATGAGAGGAGAAAGGTTGTCCATTGATGGGCTTAAGGGATGCTGCAATAGCACTCAAATGGACTCTTACTGAATTTGTCTTAAGTCCTGCATTGGAGAGATGCAGGAGATAGTCTAACAAAGAAGTTAAAGGTAGTGCCAGAGGGTCAAGACCCTTTTCAGCACACCAAATGGAAAATCCTTTCCACTTAAAAGCATAGGAACGCCTGGTGGAAGGTTTCCTGGAAGCATGGAGGATATCCTTCACCTGCTGAGAAAGATTCAAGTCTTGAAGGTCTAAGCCTTCAGTAACCAAGCTCTGAGGTGAAGGGACTTGGGGTTTGGATGCCACAAAGTCCCTTCCTCCTGAGACAGAAGGCCTGGAGCAGCTCCCAAGTCCAGGGAGGGGGCTTGGGAGAGATGCAGAAGTAGAGGGTACCACACTTGGCGTGGCCAGCATGGAGCTATGAGGATCATAGATCCTTGATCCCTCTGGAGTTTGAACAGAGTCTTGGGAATTAAGGGAATGGGTGGAAAGGCATACAGGAAGCCCTGACCCCAATGAAGGAGGAAGGCATCCTTGGCCTGAACCCCCTGACACGGAATTCTGGAACAGAACCGGGGAAGTTTGGCATTCCACGGACTTGCAAAGAGGTCTATGTCTGGGGTTCCTCATGCTTGAAAGATTATGAGTACCTGATCCATGTGCAGGGACCATTCGTGTGGAAGCAGAACTCGACTGAGTCTGTCTGCCCAAGAGTTTTGGATTCCTGGGAGGTATACTGCCAGGAGATGGATTTGATGCTCTCTGGCGAAGGCCCACAATCTTAGAGCTTCGTTACAAAGCGACAGAGAGCCAGTTCCTCCTTGCTTGTTTATATAAAACATAGCTACTTGATTGTCTGTATGGATGAGGACTGTCTTGTAGCTGAGGAGGGTATGGAAGACCTTGAGAGCTAGAAAAACTGCTCGAAGCTCCAAGTGGTTGATATGAAGAGAGGTCTCCTGAGGGGACCAAGTGCCTTGAGTGGAGAGGTCCGGTAGATGAGCTCCCCAACCTGTCTGGGAGGCATCTGTTGTGAGGGTTGCTTGGGGCAACAACTGTTGGAAGGGGGACCCCAGCAACAGATTTTGAGTGGACATCCACCATTGGAGAGACCAAAAGAGACGTTTGGATGTTGCTATTTGGTCTGAGAGAGCTCCTGAAGCTTGAGTCCACTGGGTGGACAAAGTCCATTGAGCTGCTCTCATGTGTAGGCGAGCATAGGGTACCACATGTACTGTGGAAGCCATGTGGCCCAGCAGTTGTAGCATCTCCCTGGCAGTTAAGTGGCTCTTTGACTGAATCTGGGAGGCTAGCTGCACTAGACGTTGGCAACGGGCCTGAGGAAGGTAGGCCCTTGCAGTGGTGGTATCCAACCAGGCCCCTATGAATTCCAGGGACTGAATAGGGATGAGCTGGGACTTTGGGAGGTTTACCACCAGTCCCAGATACTGCAGAATGCGTCTTGTGTGGTCCAGGGAAATCTGGGCCTCTGACTGAGATGGAGCTCGGATGAGCCAGTCGTCCAGGTATGGGAAGACAAATATTCCCAGAGTGCGTAGAAATGCAGCAACTACTGCCATGCACTTGGTGAACACTCTTGGGGCAGAGGCCAGACCGAAAGGAAGCACTCTGTATTGGTAATGTTTTCCTTGGAAAAGAAAACGCAGGAATCTTCTGTGAGATGGATGGATGAGAACATGTGTGTACGCATCCTTGAGATCTAGAGAACAAAGCCAATCCTGACTTTGAAGGTATGGAAGGAGAGTGCCCAGAGAAAGCATCTTGAACTTCTCCTTGCATAGAAATTTGTTCAATTCTCTGAGATCTAGAATGGGTCTATATCCCCCTGTCTTCTTTGGAATGAGAAAATAGGGGGAGTAGAACCCTGACCCCTGTTGAAGAACAGGAACTTCTTCTATTGACCCTTGGGCAAGAAGGGTAGTTATCTCCTGACCTAAAAGGTCGAGAAGAGATGTGGGAGAATTGAAGTGTCTCACCATGGTGTGGGGAGGAAGGTCTGAGAAATGAAGTTTGTAGCCCTCTCTTATGATGGAGAGGGTCCACTGCTCTGATGTGATTTGCTCCCATCTGGGAGCAAAATGAGCTAACCTTCCTGGAATGGTGAGAGGTTCTGGCTGTGTTAAAGCCAGAAAGGCTAAGTTCTCTAGCATCAAGTTAAAAACCCTGAGGGGGTTGGGACTGCTGGGTTACAGCAGCCCTTGTAGACTTAGGCCTGGCCTGCTTAGGTTGCTGACGCTTAGCGGTAAAGCGACCTGTAGAAGATTGTTGGCCAGAAGTGGAAGGAAACCTGCCCTTTTTGAAAAAAGACTTTTTAAAAGTCTTTTTCTTGGCAGGAATGGAGGTAGATCTTGAAAGTCTATCCAGAGCAGAATTCTCTGAATCCATTTGAGTGGCTTTAATTTGCCACTCTTTGCCAAACAGATTTTCACCTGTACAGGGCAGATTTCCTAAGCCATCTTGAACCCAGGGTTCTAAATCAGAAGCCTGGAGCCAAGCAATTCTGCGAGCAGCTATGGCAATGCCTGAGGCTCTACTGGCCCCTTCAAAGGAGTCAAAGGCTGCCCTGTTTGAAAACTTGGAGATGTCTTGAGTATGCTTAAGCCACACGCAGAATTCTTCCCTTTTATCTTCTGGAATAAAAGGGAGGAAAGTGTGCAGCATTTCTGCCACTTCTTTCAGAAACATACCCATATAAAGGCTATATGAGTTGATTCTGGCAATAAGCATACTGGCCTGGAAGATTTTCCTACCAAAAGCATCCAAGGTCCTGCATTCTCTTCCTGGAGGAGCAGAAGAGTGTCTCTTTGTACTCTTTATCCTCTTCATAGCTGACTGCACCACAATGGAATGGTGAGGAAGCTGAGTTTTCTGGAACCCAGGACAAGGAGGGACACGATACATAGTGTCCAACCTGCGAGAATGAGGAGAGAGAGTGAGAGGAGTCTCCCATAAATCAATCATGTGTTCATGAAGAATCTCATGAATTGGTAAGGTGACTGCCTCTTTAGGAGCCCTAGAGTATCCTAAAATATCTAATTTTTTTGCTCTAGGCTCCGATTCAGAGGTTACTGAAATAGAGAGTCCTTTAGCTACTTCTCTTATGAAGTCTTGAAAGGACAAGTCCTCTGGAGGAGACATTCTTCTTTTTGGAGAAGAAGACTCCTCAGGAAGGGCTATGGATACTTCAGGAGACTTATCTGATGTATCAGAATCATCAGAGGAATCGAAGTATCGCCTGTCAGGGTGCTCTTCTAACGCTCGATATGCGTATCGAGCGGTATCGACATCGGGCGTCCCCGGTACCGGATCGGTACCGAGAAGTAGCCCTGGACAAGGAACCGCAGCAGTCGGTATCCTGGTCGATGTCGATGCAGTCGGTACCGGCATCAGCGCTGGTGCCGGAGCCGATACCGACAACGGAGCTCGTTGCGGTATCATTGGCGTCGCAGCTTGAATGAAGGACTTTATAGCCTGCTGCATGGACAGAACATTCTGATCCATTGACGCCATGAAAGCCTGGAAGTCGGTACCGGGAGAAAGTGCCGGTACCCCAGAGCAATCTAACAGGTGATCGGTCGAGGCCGTGCCATCGATGTCAACCTGTAACCCCATAGGAGGAGCTTTGGAAGCTGGAGCTTCCCGCCGGGGCTGTTTGGCTGGTGCAGGATCCTCGCGGGCAAGCCCGGAGGCATCTCGATGCTTAGAGGGAGATCTACCCTTCGAGGACCTGCTAGGTTTATGTTTGGTTACCTGAGATCCTTCAGGAGAAGAAGACCTGGAAGATGTCGATGCTACTGCTGGTGCCTCAGCGGGAAACAGCACATGGAGCTTAGCTGCTCGGTTCTGTAATCCCCGTTTAGACATTAGGGAGCAGGACGGACAATCCGGAATGGAGTGTTCAGGACCCAAACATTTAAGACACCATTCATGGGTATCTGTAATAGAAATAGTACCGCTACACTTAGTGCATTTTTTGAACCCGGAGGTTGGTTTCTCCATGGGGGAAATTTTCTTGTGGGCCCTGAGGCCTTAAGAAGAAAAATACACCAAGTGAGGAAAAATATCTATCTATATATATATATTTTTTTTTTTTTTTAAAGAAAGAAAGAAAAAACCGGCGGTACCGGTCCGGAGTCGGGGAAGGCAGACACGTGACCAAAGAAATAAAATAAAATAAAGAACTTCTTCAGCGGTGACAGGGTTCGACCTGCTGGCTCCGCGGCAAAGAAGAACTGAGGAGAGTTGGTTAGGAAAGGCGGGAAGGCAGCGCGCAGGCGCTGTGGGATGCTCCCAAAAGCTTTCCTTTTTGGGAAGCTGGGGAGCGTTCCCGCGCAGGCTCCGTCGGTACCGACGTACCCATATGTGAAGACTCATTCCTGCTTGTTCCTGGAGATTAGGCTTGAACTTTTGTGAGTTTACCACAAAGTCCAAAGCATATAGAACGGTGGAGGAAGCCTGGATGGTTTGTACCACTCTTTCCTGTTTAGTAGCCAATATGAGCCAGTCATCGAGGTAGGGGAAGACTGGTACTGATGACAGCCAAGCACTTGGTGAAAACACAAGGCGTGGATGAAAGGCCGAAGGGTAGGATTCTGTACTGATAGTGGCGTCTGAGGAACTGGAAACAAAGGTATTTCCCATGATGGGGTGGATGGGAAAGTATATACAGGCATCCTTCAAGTCCAGAAAGGCTAGCCAATTGTTGCAGCACAGCAAAGGCAGGATGGATTTGAGGGAATGCATTTTGAACTTTTCCCACTTGATAAAGAAGTTTAAGTGATGCATATCAAGGATCGGTCGGAGACCTCCAGATTTCTTGAGGATAAGGAAGAACCTGGAGTAGAATCCTTGATTGATCTAGTTGGGGGGTACTGGTTCGATGGGTTTGCTGAGCAACAGTTTGTTGATTTCTAGGGACAGCTGTGACACATTATGTCCCAGAAGCCATTTGTTGGAGGGAGGTGGATGGGTTGGAGACAAAGTTGAAAAGTTGATTCTGTATTTATTTATTATTTATTTATTACAGTTTCTTATATACCGCGCTATTTAGAATCAGCGCGGTTTACATCATAACATAACGACCATAACGGCAAACTGTCAGGTTTTACATTGAACAGGAGTACAAACTTGGATAACCGGGTTAACTATATACATAAGCTATCTACACTGAAGATAAAAATTGTAAGGGCCTTTCTAGATTGGGTCATTTTTCTTGGGAGGGATATCTAGTTCAATTGCTGTCTGGGAAGTATTGGAGGAAAAGGTGGGTTTTGAGAGCCTTCCTGAACTGATATAGATTGGTAATGGCCCTAATGTCGGGGGGTAGAGCGTTCCAGCATTTGGGGACATAAAAACTGAATGCCCTGTTTGTGGTTTTCGTGTTGGACTTTGTCGAATCCTTTGGTATTGCTAGCAAGTTTACAGCTGTTGTTCTTCTGGATCTGTTGGGGGGGACCATGTGGATAAGAAGCGAGAGTGAGAAGGATGAAGTACCTTTGATTGCTTTGAATGCTAATAGAAGGGATTTGAAGGTGATTCTCCCATGGATCGGTAGCCAGTGCAGCTGTTTGAGAATAGGGGTCACGTGGTCGTTTCTGGATGCTCCGTAAAGGACCCTAGCTGCGGCATTCATGGCCAACTGTAAGGGGTTAGAGTGGATTGGGGGAGACCTTGTAAGATGGCATTTGCAAAGTCAAAATGCGGCAGGATCAGCGCTTGATATATGGTTCGGAAATCGTCTGGGTCCAGCAGGGAGCGTAGGTGTTTGAGTGAGCGGATTTTGAAATAGATGGCTTTGACTATGTTGCTTATGTGGTGCTTCATGTCTAGATGTTGGTCCAGAGTAACTCCCAGGTATTTTATTGCATCTTTAGTTTGCAAATCAGCTTCCTTGACACTGACGTGGGACGGGGGAGTAAAGTTGGAGTCTCTGGTGATGAAAAGGACCTCTGTTTTTTTATGTTGGATGCGTAGGTTCTGTGTCTGGAGCCATGTTGAAACTGCATTGAAACAATCTGTGAGTGGGGTCAGGTCCATGTGAGTTGTGGAGAAAGGCATGTATAAGAGAATGTCATCTGCATATATCATGCATTTTACGTTGAATGATCTTATGATATTGCAGATGGGCTGCATGTAAATATTGAAAAGTAAGGAGGATAACGAGGATCCTTGAGGTACCCCTTGCTTTTGATGAAAGTGGCTTGACTCTTCTGATCCAGACTTCACATATTGCCATCTATCGTCCAGATAAGACTTACACCATCTTAGTGCATTGTTGCAGACACCCTTCTCTTTTAGTCTTCCGAGGAGTATTTCGTGGCTCACGGAGTCGAACGCCGCAGCGATGTCTAGGAAGATGAGCACAAAACCTTGACGGATGTTGTCTATTCCTGTGATGATATCGTTGAATAGACCAGTAAGTAGTGTCTCGACCCCATGATGTTCTCTGAAACCATGTTAGCAGTTGTCTAAGGGAGCAACAGCGTCTATGTGATCTTGAATTTGCTGTTGTGCTTCTTTCTCAATTATTTTGGCTAGGAGGGGGATGCTAGCTATTGGTCGATAGGAGTCAACTCTTTGGGGGTCAAGTTTGGGGTTTTTCAGTAGTGGCCTAATGGAAGTCTGCTTGAGTGAAGTGGGAAAATAACCTGTAGTAAAGGAGAGTTTCATTATATTTGCGATGACAGGGCTGAACACATCACGTAGCTCCTTGATCCAAAAAGCTGGACATGGGTCAGTCTGTGCAATGGAGGTGTTGAGTGATGCTATGGTGTTCTCAATACATTTATTGGATGGTGTGGAAAAAATGTTAAGTGGAGAAAGGTCCGTTGATTCTTGATATTGGACTGCTGACACCTTGTTGGTTTGTACAATCTTGGATTGCAGATAATCAGCGAATTCTTGTGGGTGAATCTCGCTGTGTTGTTCGGGCGATGGTTCCTTTGAGAGGGATTTGACCAGATTGAAGAAGTCACGTGGTTTATTCAGAGACCTCTTTAAGGTGTCCGTGTGATATTGTCTCATTTTGGTAGTGATTGTTTCTCGATGTATTGCAAGGTGGGTTCGGTATGCAGTCTGGTCTTCAGATGAGCGCGATCGGCGCCATCGACGTTCAAGTCTACGTAGTTGCGTGAGAGAAGCTCGCAGCTCAGGGGAGAACCATGGGGTGGATCTTCTTTTTGACCTTGCTGTATTCTTAGGGTTCGAGTGTTGTGAGATGGCAAGCAGGCTGGAGTTCCAGCAAGAGATTAGTTCATCAAGGTCCGGTGTGTTTTTGTTGATGAGTGATTTTTTATTTTATTTATTTATTTATTTATCTATATTTTTTCTATACCGCCCCTTCCAGCGATCAAGGGCGGTTTACAAGGAACATTCCAACAATTGTACACCGATGTATACATTTACATTGAACAATCAGATTCAACTATTTACAATGAACGGTTAAGTTTAACTATTTACATTGAACAAAACTTCAACTTCAAGATGTATTAGTAATACAAACAACCATTAAATTATTTACATTGGATATTTACAGTGGTTGTGTTTTGTGTATATTTTGGAATTTATTTCCTTTTATGACGTAAATCGGGGGTGTGTATGGGGTTTCAGACGGGGGGGGGGTGAGTTGTTTAGTTTTGAGCAAGGGGGTTTGTGTGTGTAATACCATGGTTATGGAGGTGTTTTGGGGGTATATGGGATTTCAAAGTGTTCAGTAAAGAGGTAAGTTTTTAGCTCTTTCCTGAACTGATAGAGGTCATTTATGACGCGAAGGTCTATTGGGAGGTCATTCCAGAGCGTAGGGGCAGTGAATGTGAATGCTCTGGAGCTAGTGGTTTTCTTTGTCTTCCTGAAGGCTTTTGGTGTGATAAGGGAGTGGGCTTCGTTTTGTCTGTGTGATCTAGTTTTGTTTGGTGATTGCAGTAGTGTGGATAGGTGTGAGGGGGCTATGTCTTTTATGAGTTTAAAGGTTGTTAGGATAGTTTTGTATCTGATTCGGCTATTGATTGGGAGCCAGTGTAGTTCTAGCAGTATTGGGGTTACGTGGTCTGTTAGACGTGCTTTAGCTATTACTTTTGCACAGATGTTCTGAGCTCTTTGAAGAAGGTATGTGCTTTTTTGAGGGAGGCCTATTAATAGACTGTTGCAGTAGTCAAAGTGGGGGGTGATTAGTGTATTTACTACAGATCTAAAATCTTGAGTTTCTAGGAGTGGCCTTAGGTGCTGAATAGTTTTTAGTTTGTAGTAGATGGTTTTTTACGGTTTGTTTTATGTGTGGTAGCATGGTGAGTGTGTGATCTATTATCACACCTAAATATTTTACTTCTTTTCTAACAGGTATGGATGTTCTGTTAATTGTGATTGTTTCTGGAAGGTGTTCTCTGTGGTTGATGACCTTGTTACGAACATTGCTTCCGTTTTTTTGAGGTTGATGCTGAGGTAGCTAGATTCTAACCAGGAGGAGGTCTCAGTCATACATTCTGATAGTGTGTCATATGAGGGGTTTTTAGCGGTTATAGGGATAGCGAGCATGATGTCGTCGGCGTATATAAAGTGGTTAATCCTGTGTTTTTTAAATATGTTTGTTATTGGTTGTAGATACAGGTTAAATAGGAGGGCGGAGAGGGCTGATCCTTGGGGTATTCCGATGGGGATGTGATGGGGTGATGGGGATGTGATGGGGTCTCCGAAAGGATGTGTTCCCTATCGAAGGGGCGAAAGCATCTAGTGGCAGTTCGAGAGGTGATGTTCGTGGGTCGGCTTCTGTTCAGCTGGTCATTGTTGATGGGGATCTGGATAATGATCAATTTGTGGTCGGACCAGGGTACATCCACGACTGATATTGGCGGATTGTGGTTTTTGACCATGACTGGATGTGGCACAAATACCATGTCAAGAATGTTCCCTTTCATATGTGTGGGTTCATTTATGATTTGTTTGAGTCCCAGGTCTTCCATTGCATCAAGGAACGCATTTGTGTGGTTTTGGGGTAAAGATGGGAGATTGAAATCACCCATTATCCAATTTGGTTTGTTGGGAGTGAGGGTGTTAGCTGCAAGGTCAATAATGGTTGGAAGGTCCACTGGAGAAGAAGATGGTGTTCTATATAACAGGGTAAGGGAGCATTGTTGGTTAGCAACAGAGAGGGTGTCCAGGCTGTTTGTGCTAGAAGAGTCCACCATGTGGAAGTTGAGGTCTGATTTGGAGAGTATGAGCACCCCTCCTCCTTTTTTGTTTTCCCTATGTCTCGTATGTATGGAGAAATTGGGGGGGGGGGGAAGTAGTTGATTGAGGAGGACGTTGTCTTCTGGTGATAGCCATATTTCTGTGATCATGAGGATCTCAAGGTCGTAGAAGGAGATTGTGTCAAGGACAACAGGCCATTTTTTGCGGATGGAACGTGCGTTGATGATTGCACATTTCAGGGGTCGGCATCTCAAAGGTTTTTCCTGGCTGGGTGTCTTGGATAGCTGGAGTGCTACATGTATCAGGTGGGAGTGGCGTGTGTAAGCGTCACTTCCTGGGTTGGAGTAAGGGGGACTATTCCATCTTTTTCCATGGCTATTCAGGATTGGAATCCTGCCATGTGGCGTGTAAAGGGCCTGGGAGGTTCCAAGCCAGTGGGTGAGGAGGTAGAGGCTAAGAATGACAGCGACCCGGAGGGCCATTCTGAGGGTTTGGATTGTGTGTGAGACACTGTAGCTAGGAGGTGAGGCAGTGCAATAATAGGTAGTACACCGCTGTTATTAGGTACAGTACAGTGATGAGAATCTTACGTACAGAGGAGCAATTATATGAGAGTGCAAAATTGCGCAGTTACAGTTTACATGCAAGATATTGACAATCTTTACAGCGAGATTGCAGTATTGTGGTGAACACCGCAATAAAGTGCGAAACTAGCAGATTATATTGAATTTTCAACTGGCAAAATTGCAATGCTAAGATGGTACCTAATACACTATGATGCTATCAGGTTACTTTGTAAGTTAATGTGGCCTAAAAATAGGTGAAGCTATTCAGCAAAAAGCACATTCTTACAGTTCAGATGTTGGTAGAACGTTGGTTTCTTGGTCAGGCGGCAGGGGCTGCGTGAAGCAGGCGTCAGGCAGTCGGGTCACTGGTGAGGAATCTGTTGTGCCGCCTATCGTGCCCAGCCTAAGGGCCACGCCAAAGGGCCCTCTGGCACGGGCCTGCCAGCGCGAAGTTTAAAAACCGGCTGCTGTGCCCCGATTGGGCCGCGGTGGTCGGCAGGCCCCTCCCACTGCTGGTGGCTCGATCCCCGGAAAGGGAAGAGCTGCTGGTGGTGGCGGGGGCTGTATCTGATCTGAATGATGCAGAGTACTGAGAAGTCTGTGGTTATGGATTGCCAAGCATCTCTGAAGTGTTGGATTCTGCCCCGTACCGGCAGGTGGTCAAAACCTGGGTGTGGGTTTGGGAAATTGGCCTGTGGGAGCGGCTGGGGCTTTCATTCCCACTGTCTGGGGCGTTAAGTATATAGTTGAGCAGGGAGATGCTGAGTTGGCGACCTAATTGATATCAGCAGTGCAAAAAGAAATGTTGAAAATATTAGTAATGGTATGGCCAACAAAATTGAGGCAGCTGGGGCCAGCAAGGTGTCATTGTTAGCTCCACAGGCGGTGCTGCCAGCTCCCTGACAGTGGAAAAATGGTCTTTCAATTTAAAGATGGCCTCTTGTACTTTTGAACCGAAAAGGCTGCTCCTTGACATGGGACATCTGCTAATCATTCATGCAAGTTCCAATGGAGACCAGACACACAGAGTCAGGCAGTGTGTCTGGCTGAAATGGCTATGGCTGTGGCTGCAGAGCGAGCTATAGAGTCGTAGATATCAGAGTTAGCAAAAATGATATGGTTAAGATATTTGTGAAGGTCAATAGTTAACTGCAAAAACATCTGTGGAGAAGATCATGATGGTAGGTGAGGATCTGCAGCTGGTGGGTGAGGATCCACATGGCTAAAGTTCTGTTTTGGTAAGACTTTTGTCCAATGGCATCCAAGGTGCGCAGTTCTTTCCTGGTGGCATTTGCGTCAGCAGCTTGGAAATCTAGGTTTTCTTCAGTACAGCTTCAGAGACTATGGACTGATGCAGGAGTAATTGGTGCTCAAATACCGGAGTGGGCAGTACCTTGTACTTCAAATCAAGTTGACGAGATGTAGCTCTGCTAGAGGTAGGAGTTTTCCAGATGGAGGATTGGAGATCTTGGAGGACTTGAGGGACTGGCAATGCTATAACTTCCTCAGGAGCACTGCAAGCCTTGAGAATGGATTGAAAATTCCTCTTGTTTGTGGATGCTTGGGAAGCACTCAGGGAAAGCGCCTGAGAAATTTTTTGGAGGAATTTGGGATAGGAGAGCTCTTCCATGGGTTCATCTGGGGACTCTTGGAGTAGAGAGACAGCGCCATCATCCACCATGGGGTGCACAGTTTCAAGTGCAGATCGTAAGAGCGGGAATCATCATCCAATGGGGGTGGAGGGTGCCAGCTGATGAGAAATGAGGTACCTTGCAAGTTCCACAGATGCAAACACTTCAGCAGAGGCAATGTCTGGGATTGCAGTTTGCAGTATAGCGCAGCTGCCCTGTACAAATTTCCAGAACAAGGAGAGAAAGAAGGAATGAGGACTGGGGGCCCCTGACAATCCAGAAGGGGGGCTTTCAGGGGTCAGTGCAGGCAGAGTAGTGTTCACAGAGGACCTGGTGAGTTTGGGGACGGGCTGTTCTGGAATGGCCCGCCATGGCACTTGGCTGTGGTGCCAGTCGTACCTGAGGTCCTGGCTGTGCTTGGGGCCTCAACTGAAGTAGACTGCATTTGTTTTTGTCTTTCCTTGCTCCCTCAGGCCCCTGCCTTTGGCAGCTTTGTAGGGGACTGGGAGAAGTCACTAAAGAAATAATGAGCTCTGGAGGGGAGGGATGAAATTGCCTGGCTGAATCGGCAGACTCTGGCCCCCTCAGGTTAGAAGCTGTCACTGGAGGAGAGGCTGCCTCCGGCTGAACGGCTGCCCTCAAAGTTCCTAATCGTGCCTTAGCTGGGCTGATGGGAGGAGGGAGGACCAGCAATTTGGTGCAGCAGCCATCCAATCGAGGTTTGCAAGGCTGAGTTGTGCTGCAATGCCCCTCCACTTGTTGAATTTGCTCTTTTTTTTTTTTCTGGCTGCCAAATGTGTACTTAGGTGGGAGGAGGAGGGTGTTGTCGGCACGAGTCCAAGAGGGCTGACGTGATCCCTGAGGATCAGGAGCAGGGGAAAATCACTGCGAGAGGGGACGTAGAGATTTGAAGGTTGTGAAGTGCGTGGAAACGGGGAGAGCGTGGCTGTTTGACGCAGTAGCTAAAAAACTGACTTTACCAGAGGGCAAGCAGGCAGAAAGGGCACATGCATGCTCAGAGAGGTCCAAAGACTTCTCTGAGCTAGGGGAGAGCCCGGGCAACTCGGCTCCGTAGACAGCTCACCAACGAGTGTGCCTGCATCCCCTTGCTTGTCTCCGGAGAAAGTGCCCAGCCCCAGGAAATCTCTTGACAGGGTACCACTATTATGAAATTGGGATTGCAACAATGGAAAACTGACCAGTTCCCAAGTCAACACTCTCCGCAACAAGTAGAACTTTCCTATCCACATCAAATGATCATTTACTAGATGGCTAGAAAACTTAATTGCATTTTCTCTGAACTAAAGAAGGTCACAAAATCAAGGGGAAGTGTTTTTGGTGGAAGCACGTAACACCTATTCAATCAGTATCTGACACATTAGCTAACTATATCAGCAAATGCAATTTATCTGGACCATTATGCAGCAGAGTAAAGTTAAAAACCTAGCTCTGCAAAGAATTCTGTAATTATTACCAGTTTGTGTAAATGTGTAAGCCAGGATTTGGTAACAAGAACAAAAATGCTAAAGATACAGGAGAAATTATTTTAAAAACACTTTGGGGCATGTTTACTAAAGGTTAACATGCATTAATGACATTAACGAGTACCAAGTACCACTGCACCCAGAGAAATAAAAGGGTTGTGGACACTTAACACACGTCAACTTTATTAACGTGTGATAAAGTCTTTAGTAAACATGCCCCTTATTGTGAGATTAATAGTTGGGGATAGAAACATAACTTGCTAATCCCTGGCAGGTTTAAGCAGTTTGTTATAGCTTTTGGGAGCTTTTTTTGTGTAGATTTTATAATTATCAGATCTCTGTGTTACGCATTGGCAGGAGAAAGGTTAGGGAGGAAAGAAGCGTGCACGCTCACACAAACTGCACTATGGGTACTGTGCCAAAGGAGGATGGATTCAGATCCTTTCAAGAATATCCGCTTTAAATAGAAACAGTGTGGCTGCCGTGTTAGTTCACTTTAATGGTAGTTAAATAAAAAGAAATATAAAAAGACGGCACCTAATTTTTGGTAAGTTAGACTAATAAAAACATATCACCTCATTTATTTTTATTTTTTTTTAACCAACTTTAAATAAAAAAGTATTCATTTAAAATTATAGCAGTTAACTAGTAACAAAAAGGAGCTGGACATGACAGGGTGCAATGTTAGAGCAAAGTAGGAACCAGACGACGATGACAAATACGCAATTGTAAGGCAGTGCAAGGTAGGGACACAACAGTTGTTTAAACTGGTTTGGTATGGCAGAAATGCATCAGGACCAGGGCTGCAGTCAAAAAGCAACAGAACCAGTAACCTCTGCCTATTGTCACAAAGATACTGTCAGACTCCGCTAGACCCTCCCCAGTAGTTCCAGGGCCCGGCATCTACTGCTTTAAGAAAACTGAGCACACGTGTAAATTGTATGCACATACACTTCCCTCTATGCAGACAGACAACTTTCAAAACTAAAATTATCAGCATAGGCTGTACTCGTGCAAGTTAATCAACTTAAATATGTTTTAATAGAGGGGAATGACTTGCATGGAGCAGCAGGTACAACCCTAAACACAGGCATGGGGCGGAGGGGGGGGGGGTGATCTGCACAGAGCTGCAGTTATAACCACTCTAATCTCCTTATTGGGCAGACTAGATGGAACATACTGGTCTTTATCTGCTGTCATATACTATACTGAGAGGGCAATGTATAAAAGCCTATTCCCATGAGTAAAATATTGCTTTTAAGTACAGAAATGGCTTTTAAAATTGTCCTCAAAGAGAGAGATTTTATAAGAGTGCCTAGGATAAGAAGGTACCTATTGTCGGGGGGCGGAGCCTGATGTCCAGCGGGATAGTCGCATAGCGCTGAGGCTCCCGAGAGGCCTACCAAGACTCCTGAATTTTGAACCGTTTTAATTCTGAATATTGCTTTGACTCTACCGGGGTACCTTGGGGTGATGGCGGGGATCAAACCAGCACGTCTAGATTTCGGGACCCCAACGAATTCCCATGGTAAACGCTCCAAAACCGAGCCCCCGTCTCCGCTGAAGCAGCCCGCACCTCGGGAAGGTCCCGAGATGCAGCAGGAGATCCTCACTGAAATACGAGGGGTAAAAGACCTTGTGCAATCCAACGGGAGTCACTCCGAGCGCTGCGTGAAGATTTCGGCATACTGCAAAGCAAACTTGAAGGGCTTTCCCTACGACAAGACAAAATGGAAGGCATACTGGACTCACACACGGTCCGGTTGGCGAAACTTGACAAAGTAGAGCGCCAGATACGGGCCCTTCAGAAAGAAGTGGAAGATGGCAACAATCGGGCCCGCCGCAATAACATACGGCTCGTGGGCATACCGGAGGGAGCTGAGTCTGGAGACATGAAGGAGTTTCTTTGTAAGGCGCTTCCTTCCCTACTTCGGATCACATTTGCTAAAGACCTGGAGATTGACCGGGCTCATCGAGTGCCCTCAAATATGGCGCTCAATCGGAAGACCCCGCGGCCTATTATCTTTCGGCTCTTAAGATACCAACATGTTGAGCAAATTCTGAATGCCGCTCGCGCAAAAGGCCCCATCGAGTTTGAGGGCCACCGGATATCCTTCTTTCCTGATTTGGCTAAGCCCACGGTTGATCGTAGAAAGCGATTCCTGGAATTTCGACCGAGGCTACAACAACTGCAAGCTCGCTATGGCCTGATGTACCCGGCTAAACTCAGGGTAACGCTGCACAACCAGACCAGAACATTTGATGATCCTGAATTACTTGCGGAATTTTTGGAGTCCAAAGAGGCAGATCAGATGCGTTGATCCAAGGAACACTTAGCTAATTGACCTTATATTGGTAAAACCCGCCATATTGTTTTCGGACGCTCTCTACCTTAGAGACTGCCTTGGCAATTCACAGCCTTGGCTTTCACTAGCCTTGATGGCCCTGCTCTATCATGCCCACAGCTACTTCGGTGGAGATCGGAGACTATAATAACAGAAGGGTTCAAATATTACAATCGCACTCTCTTGGGCCTCCTCCCGCAGACATATGGTCGCCATTTATATTTGGGGTTATGCTTCTTCTCTGGGGCACTTCGGTGCTTGTTTTCTCATATGGGGTGTATCTGGTATCTTAATTGATGTGTATGATATAGATGTACAGATGTGGTATATATTCCATACTCGCCTGCGCTTTTACTTCAAATGTATGACAATGTCTTATGGCCCTATGTAAGGTTTTTTCATTGAACGTAAAGGGAATCAACAACCCGATTAAAAGAAAGAAAATCCTTAGTTATTTGAGTCATGAAAAGGCGGATCTGGTTTTTCTTCAGGAAACGCACTTAAATTCTACCGAAACTCTGAAACTCAATATTAAACCTTACATGGTAGCTGCCTACTCTCCGGCTGTTTCTAAGAAATGTGGGGTAGCTATTCTGGTGAGGAAATCCTTGCCTGTCACCATTATTGCCACTAGCTCTGACCCGGAGGGCAGATGGTCCCGCGCGTCCATCTTAAAATTGGACACCTTGAACTAACATGTATATGTATATATGCCCCCAATGTGGATAATCCTGCCTTTTTTGCTACCATTGCTCAGGTTGCGCAGGCCTCTGCTAGCACCTCACTGATAATAGGTGGCGACTTTAATCAAGTCGTCGATCCTCTGATAGACAGGCAACCGCCTAGAACGAGTGGCCTGCCCAAGAGCTCCCTCACACTCACCTCCTTGATCAAAGATCTCGCTTTAGTGGATCTTTGGAGATTGTTGCATCCTGCTGAACTGGAATTTACTTTCTATTCTCCCCCCCATCTATCACAGTCCAGAATAGATTTTTTCCTAATATCTAAAGTGCTGGTATCTCAGGTAGACACAGCGATGATTCACCCATTACATATCTCAGACCATGCTGCCATTTCCTTCCAGTTGCACGCTAACCTGCCCAGTGGGAATCCGGGAAATTGGTTTTTTGATAGGACCCTGCTAGAGCAACAAGAGTTTCAGTTAGACATTCGGGCCGCCATTCAGGACTATTTCCATTTTAACTTACCACATGATACCATGGGCTGGGCTTGGTGGGAGGGCTTTAAAGCTGCCATTCGTGCAACCATTACTAGCTATCAAATTCGCTTGGGGAAACAGCGTAAGCAACAGTTATTAATATTAGAGCAACAAATTAAAACTGGGGAACGGGTTCTTACTTCCCGCACTGATCCTTGTGTGTTGTTACGATTGCAACGCCTACGCTTTCAATATAACTCAATCCTGTCTGCTGCAGCTTCTAAAAATATCGCATCGCAGCAAGGGATGTACTATCGGGAAAGCAACCGTGCTGGTAGACTCTTAGCTAATGCCTTGAAAGGTCAAAAAGAAGCCAAACGGGTAGCGGCTCTCCGAAACCCGGTAGGAGGGGACATAGTGACAAATAATACAGAGATAGTAGAGCTTTTCCGGGATTTTTATACTCGTCTTTATAAATCAGAATGTGACTTCACGTCAGAGGCTTTTGAGCGATTATTATCCGGAATCCAACGGCCGACCCTCTCTGAAGAGGATAGGGTTGCGATGGATAAACCCTTCTCTACTAATGAAATTCACTCTGCCCTTAAACGTGTGGCCTCGGGACGCGCCGCAGGCCCTGACGGTCTTCCGGCCGAATTTTATAAAACGTTCAGTGCTGATCTAGCCCCCCACCTAAAACTCTATTTCACTGCTCTGGCTGAAGACACATCTTGCTTGCGATCCTTTACGGCGGCGAATGTGGTAGTATTTGAAAAAGAAGGGAGGGATCCGCTGTTAACAGCTAACTACCGCCCAATCTCCCTTCTTAACGCAGACTATAAAATTTTTGCGACTATCTTAGCCTCTCGACTATCTGACCAAATGTCTACACTAATCCACCCTGATCAATGTGGTTTTATACCCGGAAGATCCACTGCCGACAACGCTAGGACTTTATGTCATGTTTTGACTAATGCTGCAAGCCTAGATCTACCACTAGTTGGCCTCTCCCTAGACGCCGAGAAAGCCTTCGACCGTCTAGAATGGCCCTTCTTATTTGCTGTTCTCTGTTGGTACGGCTTTGGGGAGGGCTTTCTCCGGTTTCTTCAAGTCATGTATGCCGAACCCACAGCCAGTATATGTGTGAATGCTATCAAATCTCAGCCATTCAGCCTTCAAAGAGGTACACGCCAAGGGTGCCCCCTATCTCCTCTGCTCTTTGACTTAGCGCTCGAACCTCTAGCCCTGTTACTTAGGCAGTCCGCAGACATCCGAGGTGCCCCCTTTAGACACAGAGAGATCAAACTCTCCGCTTATGCAGATGATCTTATGCTTTTTATAACTTTGGACTCGGTCCCAGTAGTCTTAGAATTACTAGACAGGTATTCGCAGCTCTCGGGCTATAAGATCAACTGGACCAAATCGGTTGCTTTCCCACTTAACCACCGGGTACATGCGGCCGACATGCAAGCCTTTCCCTTTCTCTGGCAGCATAGTATGGTGAAATATCTCGGGGTCTATTATTGCTATCCTTTAGAGGACACTATTAGTTTCAACGCCAAGGCGATAATCTCCAAAGTCCGTGAACTTACCAATCGGTGGTCTCCACTAACCCTTACATGGTGGGGCCGCTTGGAAACAGTGAAAATGATGATAGTTCCTAAAGTGAACTACATTCTCGAAATGCTACCATGTTTACTGCCCCGACACATCTACAAAGATATAGAAGGCCTTCTTATCCGTTATTTATGGCAGGGTAAAACACCCAGGATAGCTAAACAACACTTGCAATCTGATAAAGCGAGAGGAGGAGCTAGATTTCCAGATTTTCTCAAATATCATAAAGCCTTCCTCTTAAAGCAAGGTGCCCGTTGGTTGGATACCCCGGCAGCAGGCCGCCCGGTGTGGCTAGATATTGAAGAAGAGCTTAGTGGACCAGTTCCGCTGGCCTACTTCCCCGGAATGTGCCATCATTCAGACTCCCGCCATTCACCAATGGTTGTAGACACTCTAGTGGCCTTTAATGCCCTCATTCAATCTCTGGGTCCGCAGGCGTGCCCCCTGGACCATCTCCCGATATGGCATAACTCTCGATTTCAAATTAACAAAAAAACGATAGCATGGAGACCCTGGTACTCCAGGGGGATTTGGACACCTAAGCAGCTGTTTGCTGGGGATCGCTGGAAAACCTTTAATGCTTTACAAACGGAATTTGGTCTACCAGCGAAATATTACTTTCAATGGGTGCAGCTCCAACATTGCCTTAAAGGCGCTCGGGTCATTCCGCGCTCTGATACTAGCGTGGAAGGGCTGTCAGAGGTGATTCGTTGTATCGGGAGTCTACCAGGGGTGGCATCTAACTTTTATAAAATACTCACTCATAGTCCAGGCAGGGACACCCCTAGGGCCCAGCAGGCATGGGAGCGCGAATTGCACATCACTTTAACTCCCCAGCAATGGAAGATAGTCTGGAGCAAAGTGGTGCGGGTCTCTAGATCCGCCTCTGTCACTCAAACGCTCTTCTATTTTGCCCACAGATGCTTTTATACTCCTGAGAAGATGGCCAAATGGAATGTCAATACAAGCTATCGATGTTGGTCATGCCATACAGCGGTGGGTACCTTCGCCCATGTTATCTATGAATGTCCAGCACTACAGCAATATTGGGGGCGGGTTTGGGACCGGATACAAAGTATCCTACACTTCCGGGAGCCCCTTTCTTGGAAGATTGTGGGACTCCGCTCTGTGGCGGGGATCCCCTCTCTTCCCAGGACAGGCCGCTTCCTCCTGGATTTTATGTTGGGTATGGCTGTATGCTTAGTCACGAAAAATTGGAAGAATGGCTCCCGCCTAACTTTTACCGAATGGTGGAATTCTGTCTGCTTATATAGTACATATGAGCAGATACCTCGTCGGATGGCATTCCAGGTTCAGGACTGCTCTCACTTGTCTAAGTGGCAGATGCTTAATGACTATGTTCAGATTGCCAGATGCTCCAATATAGCCGTATAGCTACACTCATCATGTTGCAGATAATTATATTATCTCGAAAGATAATAATGTGTATATACACCCGATACTGGATTGTTACGTATCCCAGAGAAGAAGCAGGGGGGGAGGGGGGTGGTGGGGGTTTACTGTCCGTGATTGTATAATATTATTTGTTCATGTCTTCTATTCTGTATGTCCTTTTGTTTCGATGTTCCAAAATGAAAATAAAAGTTTAAAAAAAAAAAAAAAAAAAGAAGGTACCTATTGTCAGTCTGTTTTATAAAGGCACATATACAATACTAACATAAGTGGCAGAGATCGTGCCTTAAGAGTAGGAGTGGATATTTACACCTTATTTTATAAAACTTTAAAAGGTTAAATTATAAGGCTCAAATCTAAATAACTGGACTAGATTTAGGGGCCAAATTACTAATCCGCAGTAAGGGTTCACCAATACACGATAGCAACACACCAGCTCTGTGGTAAGGTCTGAATGTGAAAGGGCTCATTCCCAGCATGTGGGGAGAAACAGTCGTCATGGTAACATGTTAACTATGCCTTTGCAGGAATAATTAACTGGGTCATGGTTACTGTCTACCTTGCAAGTTACACGCATTATCAATGCCACCCTCCCTGCTTCTTCTCCACATCCTTGCCTGTCTTAACATCCTTGCCTGTGTTAGGTGTTTAACGCAGGATTTAATGGTGTTTTCCAGGGACAGCAGGAATCAGTCCTCACATATGGGCAACATTGGCGTCGACGGAGCCCCCATGGAAGCATCTCCCCAGCTTTCAAAGAAAGTCTATGGGAAATACCACCACACATGCATGGTCCCCTTCCCAACCAAGGGTGCCATTTTACTCAGTCAGATGACATAGCTAGAGCCGATAAATAAGATGGCAAAAATTGTATAGCAACTCCAAGAGGAGGAGGGAGGGTTGTAAGGACTGATTCCTGCTGTCCCTGTTACAGGTGAGTAACTACGCTTTCTCCAGGAAACAAGCAGGAAGTCAATCCTCACATATGGAACTCCCTAGCTACATAAAGGCTACCGAGAACCTGTAGAAAAACACAGCCCAGCTGAGAGCAGCCGCAAGAGGGTCTTAAGAAAGACTCTAAGGACCCCAGTGTCCAAGAAGAACCATCACTCTGGTAGCCTGAACAAGAAAGGGTCGGAGGGTAAGAGTTGCCTAAACCCTGAACAGATTACAGAATATGGCTTAACCGAAGGCACTTTCCCATCAGGACTCCCTCTCTAGGCAGTAGTGAACTGCAAAGGTATGAACTGAGGACCAGGTGGTGAACCAGCAGATGTCTGCCATAGGGACAGAAAGTAGGCTTGCAACAGAGGACACCATAGCCCTGAAGTGTGCGCCGTGACCCAGTGCTCCGAAAGCCCAGCCTGATCCTGGGCGATGGCGATGCAGTCCGCCACCCAGGTGGACAGGGTTCGCTTGGTAACAACCTCCCCCAGTCGACTGGAGTCGTAGGAAACAAAAAGCTGCGAGGCTTTGCAGTGGCCCTGGATGTGTTGCAGGTAGGAGGACAGGGCCGTCTTACAATCCAGAGTATGGAGAACAGCCACCACCTTGTCAGCAAGGGGCCATGGAAAGAATATGGGGAGCACCACCCTCCTGGTCGAAGTGGAAGGTGGATACCACCTTCAGAAGGAATTTAGGGTGGGTGTGAAGCACAACCCTATTTGTAGAACCTGATATAAGGTGGTTCAGCCACCAAAGCCTGAAGCTCGCAGACTGCAGGCACAGGTAATTGCCACTAGAAAGATGACTTTCCAGGAGAGAACGCAAATGACAGGTAGCCAGAGGTTCAAAAGGTGGCTTGGTGAGTTGCATCAGAACCACACTGAGGTCCCATTCCGCCGCAGGCACGCAGATAGGAAGCTTAGAGAGCAGAAGGCCCCGCATAAATTGGGTAATGAGGGGCTGCACAGAAAGAGGTTTTCCCTCTACAGAATGATGGTGCACTGAGAGCATGCTCAGGTGCATTCTGATACATTAAATACCTTTATGGAAATGGGTAACAGGGGTAACATATGGAAAGCAGTGTGTATTAATGCCCGTAGCATGGGAAATAAGATCTCTGAAGTTGAAGCTTTGGTGGGAGTGGCTGACTTGGATTTAGTGGCAGTTACAGAAACATGGTTCACAGAAAACCATGACTGGGATGTAACTATACCTGGCTATACTTTATTCAGAAAGGACAGGGTAGGAAGAAGGGGAGGAGGAGTGGCACTATATGTAAAAACTACTATTAAAGCTTTGGAATTACAGAGCTTAAAAGGGAGAGAGGAGGCATTGTGGGTTAAACTAGAAAGAGGGAAAGAGAAATCTATTTGCATTGGTGTGCTATACAGACCTCCCTCACAAGAGGAAGAGGTGGACAGAGAGTTAATTGAAGACATACGCAGCATTGCTAGGAAAGGGGAAGTGCTACTGCAAGGAGATTTCAATATGCCAGATGTTGACTGGCACATTCCTGCTGCAGTATCATCTAGGAGTAAGGAGATCCTGGATTCTCTACAGGGAGAACTATTCAGGCAATTGGTAACAGACCCCACACGTGAAGGGGCCATACTGGACTTGGTGCTTACCAATGGAGAAAGTGTTTCTGATGTTGTAGTGGGAGATCATTTTGCATCCAGTGATCACCAGATGGTGTGGTTCAGTATTAGGACTAGGGCTGTTAGAATCCATTCCAAGGTGAAGATCTTAGACTTTAGGAAGACTAACTTTGCAAAGATGGGCCAATACCTCAGGGAGTCGTTAGTGGGATGGGAACAGTTGGGGGATGTAGAAAAACAATGGGCAAAACTGAAAGGGGGTATTTTAAAGGCAACCAAACTTTTTGTTAAAAAGGTAAATAAAGGCAAAAGGAACAGGAGACCGCTATGGTTTTCGAAGGAAGTAGCTGAAAAAGTGAAGAAAAAGAGGGAGGCCTTCATGAAATACAAGAGATCACAGAGAGAGGAAGACAGGCATCTGTATTTGGAAAAACATAGAGAAGCTAGCAAAGTAGTCAAGAAGGCAAAGATTCAAAAGGAGGAGGAAATAGCCAATGCAATAAAATGGGGGGATAAGACATTTTTCAGATATATTAGTGAGAAGAGGAAGGGCAAAAGTGGTATTGTCAGACTCAAGGGTGCAGGGGGGAAATATGTAGAAGCTGATAAGGATAAAGCGGAATTGCTTAACAAATATTTTTGTTCTGTGTTCACAGATGAAGAACCAGGAGCAGGACCTCAGAAAACACCCACAAATAAGAACAGAAGCGAGGGACATCTTGAACAATTTTCAGAAGACTGTGTTCGTGAGAAACTAGCTCAACTTAAAGTAGACAAAGCGATGGGACCGGATGGGATACACCCTAGAATACTGAGGGAACTTGGGAACGTTCTAGCAACTCCACTGACTGACCTTTTCAATGCCTCGTTGGAGTCGGGAGTGGTGCCAAAGGACTGGAGAGAGGCTCATGTGGTGCCTTTACACAAAAGCGGTAGTAAGGATGTGGTTGAAAACTACAGGCCGGTTAGTTTAACTTCAGTGGTGAGTAAATTAATGGAAACGCTGTTGAAAGAGAAAATAGTGATGTTTCTGAAGTCCAGCGGATTACAGGATCCGAGGCAGCATGGATTCACCAGAGGCAGGTCTTGTCAGACAAATCTGATTGATTTCTTTGACTGGGTGACCAGGGAGTTGGACCGCGGGAGAGCTCTAGATGTGGTGTATTTAGATTTCAGTAAAGCCTTTGACACTGTTCCTCACAGGCGACTTATAAACAAACTGAGCACCCTAAGGATGGACCCTAAAGTTACTGCTTGGGTTAGAAATTGGTTGGGTGGGAGGCGACAAAGAGTACAAGTAAATGGAGCTCACTCTGAGGAGAAGGATGTTACCAGTGGTGTGCCCCAGGGATCTGTCCTTGGTCCGATTCTCTTTAACATCTTTGTTAGTGATATAGCGGAAGGGCTGTCGGGTAAGGTTTGCCTCTTTGCGGATGATACCAAAATCTGCAATAGAGTAGACACCCAGGAAGGTGTAGATAACATGAGGAGGGATCTAGCTAAGCTTGAAGAATGGTCTAGAATTTGGCAACTGGGATTTAATGTTAAAAAATGTAAGGTCATGCATTTGGGCTGCAGCAATCCAAGGGAGCAATACAGTATAGGAGGTGAAGTACTTTTGTGTCCACTAAAGAAGAGCGGGACCTAGGCGTAGTTGTGTCCGATGATCTTAAAGTAGCTAAACAGGTAGAAAAGGCGACGGCAAAAGCTAGAAGGATGCTTGGGTGCATACGGAGAGGAATGGCTAGCAGAAAAAAGGAGGTGATAATGCCTCTGTATAAGTCTTTGGTGCGACCTCATTTGGAGTATGGTGTGCAATTCTGGAGACCGCACCTTCAAAAGGATGTGAACAGGATGGAGTCGGTGCAGAGGGTTGCTACTAAGATGATTAGTGGTCTTCATTATAAAGCATATGAGGACAGACTTAAGGATCTTAATATGTACACCTTATAGGAAAGGCGGGATAGAGGTGATATGATTGAGATGTTTAAATACCTCCGTGGCATAAATGTTCAGGGAGAGAGCCTCTTTCAATTGAAAGCAAGTTCTGCGACGAGGGGACATGGGATGAGGGTGAAGGGAGATAGATTCAGGAGTGATATGCGGAAATATTTCTTTACGGAAAGAGTAGTGGATCCGTGGAATAGTCTCCCAGTGGAGGTGGTAGAGATGAGGACAGTAACTGAATTCAAAAAAGCATGGGACCAACACAGAGGATCTCTAAAGGTAAAAAGTGGACTGTTGTAGTTGTTGTTATGGAAGGACAGACTAGATGGGCCTTGTGGTCTTTTTCTGTCATCATGTTTCTATGTTTCTATTCTGATGGAGTCAGACTTTAATCCGGTTTGCAAAGGTGAAGCAAGTACTGTAGCATCGTGTTAACCTGGCAAGAGAATGGGTCAAACCATTGCTCTACTGAGAATTTGTGCCACTTGAAGGTGTAGACCCATCTCATGGAGTTCTTACGAGACGCCAGGAGGACTTCCTTCCTTTGGGAGGCTGAAGGGTGCTAAGACTACCCATTCAGCAGCCATGCCGATAATGACAGGGATCCCAGAATGGAGTGAAGGAGGAAGCCCTCCTCCTGGGTCAGTAGCCTGGGGCCATTCCCCAGAGGGACTGGGAGCTCCGTCGATAGGTGAAGCAACAGGGAAAACCAAGGCTGTCTGGGCCACCAGGATCATGAAGGCCTTGCCCCGCAGGATCTTGAAGAGGGATCAGGCAATTAGTGGCGTGGGAGGGAAGGCATACAGAAGGCTCTCCAACCATGAAATGAGGAAGGCACCCACCGCTACCCGGGATGGATACAGTTGGGACAGCAGAAGTGGGGCAGCTGAGCATTGGTTGGACTAGTGAAGAGGTACAGACTTGGGGTTCCTCAGAACTGCCGTGCCATCCCGGGGTCTAGTTGCCATTCATGCAGCTGGAGGACCTTGCTCAGCCTGTCCATTAGAGCACTGTCTTGGCCCAGAAGGTATACCATCCTGAGGAGCATTCCCTGACTGATTGCGAATGAGCAGAGGGTTACGGCTTCCTGACAGAGGCACTGAGACCCTGTGCCGCCCTGCTTGTTCAGGTACAACATCACGACCTGGTTGTCCATTTGGACTAACACCAACTGGTTCCATAAGCGGTGGTGGAAGGCCTTGATCGCCAGAAAAATGGCCATGAGCTACAGCAGGTTGATCTGTTGCTGGCTCTCTGCTAGGGACCAGTTGCCCTGCATGTGCAGTTCCTCGCAGTGGGCACCCCAGCCCAGTATGGCTGTATCCATGGTGAAGACCCTCTGGGGATTTAAAGGACATGCCCTCCTGCAGGTGCAACATGCTCTGCCACCAGTCGAGTGACTCCGCTAGCTGATGGGACACTAAGCCCTTGTCCTGAAGCCTGCCCGTGGCTTCTGTCCACTGTGAGCGGAGACATCACTGAGCTGCTCGCATGTGGAGGTGGGTGTTGGGAACCACATGGACTGTGGTTGCCATATGGCCCAGTAGACGGAGCATGGACCACGCTAACACTGCATGACGGTGTTGTACCTCAGTGGCTAGGGCCCTAAGGCGATCTGCCCTGTCCAAGGGAAGAAAGGCCTTGGCCTGGAGAGTGTCCAGTCGAGCTCCTACGAACTCAAAGTCCTGCGTTGGAGTGAGGTGAGATTTGGGGTGGTTTATCATGAACCCCAAATGCTGCAGGATCTTGATGGTGCGAGCTGTGGCCTGTTGCACCTCAGTGGCCATGTCATAAGAATATAAGATGTGCCATACTGTTTCAAACCAAGGTCCATCAAGCCCAGTATCTTGTTTCCAACAGTGGCCAATCTAGGTCATAAGTACCTAGCAGTTTCCCCAAAAGACACAGGTTCCACAATGCTTGTATTGGGTCAAGCAGTGATATCCTGGGTCCCTTTTAATAATGGTTTATGGACCTTTCCTCCAGGAACTTGTCCAAACCTTTTTTAAACCCTCCTTTATGAGCCAGTTGTCCAGGTATGGGAAGACGAAGGCCCCTTGAAGACAGAGGTAGGCGGACATCACTGCCAGGCATTTGGTGAAGACTCTTGGTGCGGAGGCCAGGTCAGAGGGTAATACCCTGTACTGGTTGTGGTTGCCCCTGACCATGAACCTTAAGTACTGCCTGTGACGGGGATGAATAGGGATTTGGGTATAAGCATCCTTTAGGTCCAAGGAGCATAGCCAATCTCCCTGCTGGAGGTAGGGCAGCAATGTTCCAAGGGAGAGCATCTTGAACGTCTCCTGTACCAGGAATCTGTTCAGGTTTTGCAAGTCCAAAATGGGCCTTAGGGCCCCTGTTCTTTTTGGGACCAGAAAGTAACCGGAGTAGAACCCCTTGTCCCTGAGGTGGAAGGGTACTGGTTCCACGGCTCAGACCCTGATGAGGCATGCGAGTTCCTGCAGTAGCAGAGCCTGGTGCAGGGAGTCTGAGAAGACTCTCCTGAAAGAAAGGAGGCAGCGTCTGGTCCAAGTGAAAGAGGTAGCCTTCTCTGACCACCTGGAGGGCCCAGGTGTCAGTGATTATGGCCGGCCACCAGGCAAAGTGGATCAGATGCCCCCTTGTTAGCAGCTGCTCCCTCCTGGGAGAAGAGGCTATGCTCAGGGAGTCAAAACCCCAACCCAGCCTGGAGCCGGGGCAGAATCTCACCTGTGGAAGATGTCGTCTTGTTTCTGCCAATGACTTTGGATGACCTTCGCAGACATCTTTTTGCACAGAGGGCAAACGTCTGGGTCATGATCGGCACCTAGACACCGGAGGCAGCAGTTGTGTGTATCGGTTAGGAACATGTTCTTTGCTACCAATCACACTTTTTGAACCCACTGGCCATTGGGGCAAAGAGGAGCCCTGTGAGATAGAAGACCCTTGATGTGGCCAGTGGTTAGAAAAGGGCGCAAAACCGCACTGGAAGAAAAATAAAAAACTGTTCCAAGACTCTATGCTGGGAAAACGGGGATCGGAGGCGGAAAAGGGACCAGTGTTAACTGGAGAAGGAAGGCAGTTTTATGCAAAAAATATCTATTTTTTTTTCTGGGGGAAGACGACAGACATCTGTTGGGCTCCGTGGAAAAAGGGAGACAGAGTTAGATGGCACTCTTAGCAGGAATGGGATCACGCATGCATGGTGGCATCTCCCAAAGGCTTTCTTTGAAAGCTGGGGAGATGCTTCCGTGGGGGCTCCGGAGGCGCCGATGGCACCCATATGTGAGGACTGACTTCCTGCTTGTTCCTTGAGAAGCAACTTTTCTTGTGCATTAAGAACTATTTTTTAAAATCAAGTATTAAAACCCATGTTACATAAGCCACTTAGGAGGTAATTTTATAAACCTTTCTTACAAATGTAACACTGATGTGCGCACCTAGAAGCACATGTAGTGCAAGTAGGTGTGCATTTGTAAAGCTGGCATGCTCGGGGGAGGGGCATGAGTGCATCTCAGGTGAAGCTGCAATTTGTGCATTTACTTTACTGTATGTGCTAACATTTGCACCTACTCCAGAGCAAGCAAAAATGCCAGACCTAAAATATGGGCGCTATTTCTGCAGGATTTGTGCTAGTATTTTATAAAGATTCATAAGTGCTTGTGTATCTTTATAAAATAGGCTAAAAAGAAGTGTCTTCTCTATCTCCAAAAATAGGCATCCTGTTATAAATTACCCTCTTAGTGATTAATTACTTCACTTTTTAATATCTTACATCCCTGGAAGTTATATCCAGGGTCAATAAGCGTACACAAATATGCTTTAATCTTCAAATTTTCTTTAGTGTAAAGGCCAGCACCGAGATGTGGAAGTGCCCTAAGCTGGACAATGCTGCTTTAAAAAAAAAATCACATCTCTTATATTCCCTCCTTTCTCCCTAAAGATCATATTTACAAAAAAAAAAAAAAAAGATTTAGATGTCGGACACTGCTATCTATTTGATAAGCTAGGAAAAAACCCCATCTAAGGCTACATTCAGAATACGCGTCATCTCCAGTTGTGCTACCACTGGGCTGCTTTGCCAGCAGCACTGGAGACACCTCATACCACTGTGCGAAATGTGGCACAATCCCGGCTGCTTTTCCTACTGGGGCACAAGTTTCATTTTACAATGCTTCGATTGAATATACTGTTCAAAATGGCATCTGTACTTTTCTGTGCAGTCTTCAGGGCTAAAGACAGGAAGAAAGCTCTGAAAAACAACTTTAGTTTAACAGCTTTCAAATGATCCAAAGCTGTAAAAACAGCAGCTGTGTTTTATACAAGGCTGCCCATTAAAACCAGGTCAGAGACATAATGACATATAAAAATGCTTTTAACAATCAGAAGTTAGACATTTTGCCATGCGCCAATCCTGAATTTGCTCATAAAACCATTCAGATCTGGCCCATGCTATTGATGGTGCTGAGCCTCGGAGTTAAAGATGCAAACTAAATAAAATGTTCCTGGAAAGTCGAATGAAGTCTTCCACAGAACTTCCATGAACGTGGGTTGCCAGGTGGACTTTCCCCATCCACTGTCCAGAGAGCCTGAGGTTCCCTCCAGACAAGTGACCAAGTGCTCAGGACAGTCCCATACAAAGATCCCCTCACCAAGCCAGTCAATCTCTTTACATGCTGAAGCCTCAACACGAGGGAGACTTTCAGAGCTGCAGGCAGTTTGCTGGTCCCCAGGCACTTTTGTACGCAGATACCTGGAAGCTAATGTTGAAAGGGTGATAACCTGTAGCTAAGAAAGTGATACAGTATCTCTTGCACCAAAAATGTGTCTTCAGTGGAAGGGTTAGGAGAGTCATTGTAGTTGGTGATTCCATCTTTAGGAATACCGATAGCTGGATGGCTGATGGACATGACCATCATTTGGGTAAGTTGCCTACCTGTTATGGAAAGTGGCGGACCTAACATATCATCTATATAGGATTTTAGAGTGCGCTGGGAAGGAGCATACTGTTTTGATACGTGTGGTTACTAATGATGTAAGGAAGGCATGGGAAGGAGGTTACGGAAGCCAAATTTGCGATTTCAGGTAGAAAGGTGAGAGACGGAATCTCCAGGGCAGCATTTTTAGAAATGTTCCCTGATCCATGGGCCTCCAGAATCTTAATGTGTATATGAGACAATGGTGCAGGGAAGAGGGTTTTAGGAACTGAACAACATTTTGGGGTAGGGGGAGCATTTTCCTAAAGCAGGGGCTCCATTTTACCCAGGGTGGAACCTTAAAAGTACATTCTAAACCAATTGTGATTTGAATTGTGCAGATCAAGCACTGGCCACACAGATAAGGACCAGTGTGGTTTTCCGAGGACACAGCAAGTGGCCTAAGGCAGTGTTTTTCAACCTTTTTTGTGCAAAGGCACACTTTTTTCATGAAAAAAATCACGAGGCACACCACCATTAGAAAATGTTAAAAAAATTTACCTCTGTGCCTATATTGACTATATATAAAGTAATTCTCTTGAATAGGAATCAAACACTCACACCAACCCCCCTCCCCTGCTGGTTCACACCAACCCCCCTCCCCTGCTGGTTCACTCACACCACCCCCCCCCCTCCACTGCTGGTTCACTCACCCACCCCCGTCACTTACCCCTCCTGCTGGGTCACTCACTCACTTACCACCCCGCCCCTGCTGGTTCACTCAAACCATCGCCCCCCCCCCCCCCCCCTTGCTGGTTCACTCACACCACTCCCCCCCTCCACTGCTGGTTCACTCACACTCCCCCCCCCTTGCTGTTTAACTCACACTCCACCCCCCTTGCTGGTTCACTCACACACACACCCCCCCCCCTCTGCCCAAGCCGCTGCTTCTGCTTTGTACAGAGCAGCAGCTGCACTACACTTACATTGAAAAGTAAAGAGAAACTGTCAGGAGCCCTCCGGTCATCGCAGAGCCCGAGGAAGTGATGTCATGGGGGCGGGCTCCTCACAGGCTGTCTTTCCTTTTCAAATTAACTTTATTGCAGCTAAAGTTAATTTGAAAAGGAAAGACAGCCTGTGAGGAGCCTGCCCCCATGACATCACTTCCTCGGGCTCTGCATGATCGGAGGGCTCCTGACACAGTTTCTCTTTACTTTTCAATGTAAGTGTAATGCAGCCGCTGCTCTGTACAAAGCAGAACCAGCGGCTGCACTGCTATAGGGAATCGCGATCGCGTTCGCGCCGCAGACTTCGGCACAAAAGCCGTTTTTTTTGCTCTGGCCGCTCCCGATCTTGCGGCCAGAGCAAAAAACCGACTTTTCAATGGCCGGTTTTACAACTGTGCCGGCAGCCGGCCTGGCCATGGAAAAACCGGCCGGTTGGCAACCCTAATTTGTGAGCCGAGGCCACATGTTACGGATGAAATTGGAATTTTTCCCACGGCACACCAGACAATATCTCACGGCACACTAGTGTGCCGCGGCACAGTGGTTGAAAAACGCTGGCCTAAGGCATGTAGGACCCAAATTTCTTTAAACTTGCAGCCCCTCAACCACCGCAACCAAGCTTTCTCCTCTTAAAGACCGAAAATCCCTTGCACATCTGCAAAATGTCGATGTATAATCCGCTGTAAGTTAGAACCTAAAGAGGAAAATTTGTGATGAAATGAACAAACTCCGAACTTACATCGGCATGTCCAAGATCTAGGATGAAGCAGCCATTGCCTTCATTAATCTGAGCTCGTTTATGGGCATAGCGAACCCCAAAAGTGGGAAAGCCTCTTGTTCTAAAATCAAATTTCAACCGCTTAGATCGAACGCAAACTCATATGCGTCCCTTAAGCATATCGAAGTATCACAGCGGTGTCGTTTGTCCTCTGGAATAATGACTGTGATGGGGTAAAAGAAGAATAAAGAATAAAGACGGTACTAAAATGAATTCTGCAGTGCAGCCAGGCAAAGTGGTTGACCAAATGAATAACCTTTAGCCCCCATGGCATAGTGTCCTCAGTCTCTGGATGGGATGTCGTTTAGGTTCTGCTCTTGGAATCCACCCGTGCCTGCCTAGTCCGCAACGGGAATTGACCGCAGATTGCCTTGTAGCGTAACCGGCAATGACTTCTAGTTTGCAGTATAGAAAATTCCACCACCCATACTAGACGTGTCTATGAAACAGTACAGAGGCCGGGCGAGGAGGAGAACGACTGAAATACTCTGGACTGCGAGTCATGGTACCAACTACATGTAGACTGTGCCACAGGCACAGCAGCTTTAAAATGCCTGCATGTAGTTACGTTTAAACAACGAGATCCAACACATGTTTGTACACCCACAAATGAGGCGGGTAAGCTGCACAAACATGCTACCAAAGAAATATCCAAAAACAAGTCAACTGGGAGACTGCTGTTCAAACAACCCTTCAGAGCAGTAAGATACCAGAGCAAAGCTTTCCTGGTCACTTTAACCCAGCTCTTCAATAACCCCTCTCCAGCTGAACGATCCGCGTAATATCAGGCTGTCTCAATAGCTATACAAGACCTGACATTTGCCTTTTATAGGGATATCTGGCTAAATTTAGCCAGTTTGCAAGGAACACCACAATCTCCAACTAAATTTGCACACCGACCCCTTGGAGCCTAGAACATCTTCGGAAGGGGCATATTTCAGGGTACCCACAGGGGAACCGGGGTGTTCTGATAAACGGTGAGAGAAATTATTGTAACTGTCAAGACCGAAATCGAAACAAGTTAAAATAAACAAAACAAAATAAAACAGATTTAAGAAGTTATCTTCAGTCCTTGAAGGGCGTGCTTGCCGTGGCGCCAGAGCAATCCGCCATGATGGAGCTGGCGTGAGGCCTAGCCGCGCGTCCCTAAAGGCAAAAAACGCGGGAATCCACAGCCGCGTGCACCACGGGATTGCCTGCTTAAGCGAAAGGGAGGGGAGCGCTTAGGCCTTCACGCTTGTCCGCGGCATACCGCAGCACTCACCTTCTCCACTGTGCCCCCCATTTCGCCGGTCTGAATGAGAGCCCTGCGATCCGCGACACTGACGTAAGCAGTGGTAGCGGAGAGGGCCATTTGCGCTGAACTGCTCTGCCCGAACACCATGAGGCAGAGAGCCATCCAGGAGCTGATATTAGCTCGCCTCAGCGCATTCCGCTGTGTCCCCAAACAGCCTTCAAAGATTTTATCTTTCACCTGCCCATATAGAAGCCCTGCGATCCGCGTCGCTGCTCAGCCAGTGATGTGAGCAGCGATCATGGAGAGGGTTTTCGGCCTGAACTGCTCTGCCCGACCTCACGAAGCAGAGAGAAACTGGGAAGGAGAAGCCAGCTCCCCTCCGTACGTTCCAGGAGGGGAGAGCAGCATGGGACACCGGACCGAGGTGAACAAGAGAGGGGATAGCAAAGAAGCAGAACCGAGTCCTTTCAAAACTATCTATACTTTTAAACTGGGACAGAAGCAAATTAAGAGAAGTTATAGGGAATCAAAAATAAACCAGAAAAAATTGAAACCCCTAACACTATCTAGCCTAACTGCGCTCCTTATCTGTCATACTAGTGGGCCCAGCATCTAGGCTCACTACATCCTCCTGCTGCATGGAGACTGGACACACTGGGGGTTGATGGGAGAAGATCAGCAAGATATACCCGGTGATGTCACAAGTTTGACTTGTCCAGTCTCCATGCTGCAGGAGGAGGTGCACTACCCAGAGGTGGAGGACTGAACTGTAGGACCGATAAGGAACAACATTTTGGGGTAGGGGGAGCATTTTCCTAAAGCAGGGGCTCCATTTTACCCAGAGTGGAACCAGGCTGCTGGTGCTAAAGAAAAGAGATAAAGCAGTTTTTAAACTAGATCGTGAGGAAGCGCATGGTTCAGAGAAAGTATCCTCAAAAGATTATTGGTAAAACGCTTAAGTTAGAATATTCCAATAGAGAGGTTGCAGTAAAGTCTATAACAGCCCAGGTGCATTTAAATAATGAGCAGAAAAGATTCCAACCCTCCCCCCCTCAACATAGTTGGGAATACAAATAAAAGACATATTTTAAAACTGTCCATAAGTGAATGCCAGAAGTTTAAAAAATAAATCATTGAAGAATTAGAATGTATGATACTAAATTAATTGCTGACATAATAGGTATCTCAGAGCCCTGGTAGAATGTCTTTGGAATGCTGGGATACCATTGTACAAAATTAACAAAATGACAGGATTGATCAAATTGAGGAGAGTGGCATTATACGTTAAGGATAGCATAGAGAGTCAAAAGGATAGAAAGTCCTGCAGAAAACAGAATGCAAAGTGGCATCTTTATGGACAGAATTTCCATGTAAGATGTAAGATGGGAAAGAGTATAGCAATGGGGTACACTACTGTCCACCAAGACAGAACTGAGACACAGACAGCGAAATGCTAACAGAAATTGGGAAGGCTAACAAATTTAGTATGGTCTCATCATCTCTGTCTACTCTGACTCTTTTACTGAGTTGTAATAGTAAATGCAGATAACGTAAGACCTAAATGAGTCTGTACTATTTAAAATTAGTATAACTGCATTGTTTCTTCATTGTCCAATAAAAAGGTATCATCTACAACTTATTTGATGATTCTTTTTTTTTGCAATTTTATTTTTATTAAGTTTTTCATGTACAATTCCAACTGGTGTCCAGCAACCACAAATTTTCATAACACTACATTATACCCCATGTACATTATCCCCCCCTACCTAACAGAATCCTCCCCTGTAATATATCCCTCCTCATGCAGGCATCTTAAACCTCTCAACATTAATAAACATCCTTAAACCAGGTTCTTTTTCCTCCATATCTTTTCAAAAATGCCCTCTTATGATTCCTGCAAGCAGTTAACTCACCCATTTGGTAGAAAACTTCCAATTTCCTTATAAACCACCCATCTGCCCCTCCCAGTATCCAGGGCTCTTCTCAAAAGCACACTAACACCATATGCATTGTGTCACATTCAACATCCCTGAAAACCTTGCCAAACTTCTACCATTACCTCCGGAGTCGCATTCAGCAACATAAACTGTGGATCCAATATCACCAGTACGCCCAGCAATACTTTAAAAGATTTTCCCAACCATTGCCATGTCTGCACTTGATCACACCCCCACCACATATGATAAATGGTGACATTTTACTTACTCATAATTTCCTTTCCTGGAATCTTGCTAGACCAGTCCAGACTAGGGGGTTGTTTCCCCCTACCAGCAGATGGTGAGAGAGAAAATCACAGAAGCTTTGTAACATCACCCTTGGTATATAATCCTGCACCCCTTGGGGGTCAGCTTCAGTATAACAATGGCAAGCACCAGGACTTCAGAACAGTTCAAGAATAAGCCATACCAGACTAAAAGTGGAAAACAAAATATGAACATGAAATCAACCAAACTAAGACTCCCAGTCAAGGAGTATGCACAAAATAGAGAACAGCTAAGATGCTGAAACTGTGCTCCCAGAGACTAGTTAAGATGCCAAAACTTTCCAAGGGGAGATGGATTGCTGAGAGCACCAGGAAGAGCAGAGATGACAAACTCAGGCGTAGGCCCAAGATGTTGAAGACTGCTGTGCCTTAAACAATGTGGAGACCACCTGCAGCAAATAATCTTTGTGTTCTAGGCTCAAGAGCCAGGCCATAAGCGAGTAAAGAGCGGGATCATCCATGAAAATGGGCCCCTGATGTAGAAGGCCCTGCCATGTGCAGAGAGGCAGAGGCAACTCACGCAGCAGGTGAACCAAGGTGGGCATTCCAGAGTTGCTGCGGCCAATCTAGTGCCACAAGGACTACGTGGCCAGGATGTGTCTCTATCCATCGCAAGACACAGCCAATCAATGGCCAAGGGGGAAAGATGTTCAAAAGTTGGGACGGGGCCAGGGTTGAACCCGTGCATCCAGTCCCTGAGCTCATAGTTCCTTCCATTGACTGAAGACGGATGGCGTCTTGGTCGAGGAGTAATTATCCCTGTTGCAGCGGACGCCCCAAAAGGACAGAGGCCTAGAACCCGACTTGGTCGAGGAGGAGCAGCGGGTTTGCAAGGGCAATAGCGTTGAATGTCCCTGAAGTTTACCCTGTAAGCAGAGGACAGAGGATGAAGCTACAGGGCGATGAGAACTGGATTTTGGCCGGTCCTCCATTAAGCGCTGAGGCTGAACCTCCCCCAAATCCTTCACAAGCATCTCAAGATCCTCACCGAAGAGAAGTTTCCATTTAAATGGGAGCTTAGCGTGATGGGATTTAGAAGCTGCATCAGCATTCCTATGCTGGAGCCAAAACCAGCGACGTGCAATCGCACCTGCCATTACAAAGCAAGCGGAGAGGCACAGGAGATCATAAAAAGCATCTGCTATAAAGGCGATGACTGATTGCAAGCGCGACAAGGCTGGGTCTTCTGGGATGAGTTGGAGCCATCGCAGCACAGCCCTTGCTGTGAGCGCCCCCCCCCCCCCCCATGCCACTGCCTGCAGTGCTAAGGAAAAAGAAAAGGAGCTCTTCAGAAGACCTTCCACCTTACGGTCAATCAGATCTCTAAGCACGGTACCACCTTTGATGGGAATGGTTGTGTGTTTAGTGATGGCAGTCATAACAGCATCCAACTTAGGAAAAACATAGCCATTTGTCAAGGTCCTCCAGGGACCAGAGGTAAAAACGTCCCAAGCATCGCACAGAGCACAGGGACACATCTGGACAATCCTATTCCAAGTTGACCATTTGCTGAAGCTCCATAGGAAGGAAAAAGCTTTGGATGGCTTCTTGATACCCACGATGATGGGATCCACTTGAGGCTTAGCTGGGTCTAGAGTAGTCTGTGTTTCAGAAAGGTGAAGTGCTTCTGTAATCTGGGCAATGAGAACCAGGAGTTTCTCCTTATGGAATAGATGGATATCTTCTCCCTCATCCCATGTCTCCCACTCTTCCTGTTGTTCCTCTGGAGGCGAAAGCTCATCTTCCTCTCTGTCAGATGCAGAATTAAGGGAAAGGTCCTCTGATGGGCACTCATCGCCCTCTCCAGCAGGGTGCATGTCCCCTGAAGGAGAGGAGGTACCTCCAAGTTGGGTAGTAGGGAGACTGGCAGCAGTGTCAGCCAAACTGACACCACTTTCTATGTGGAGAAGGTGCAGGAGTTGGCCCCGCCACAGAGCCTGAGCCCCAAAATCCCAGGCCTGATGGAACAATGCCATAACTTGTTGATCTGAACTGCTAGTATCCAGCTGAGGAGACTGTGCAAGCTGTGAAGAGGGATGCTGTGGCAGTGATGAGCTGGACTGCGGCAGCGGGCTTTTCTCAGGGAGAAGGAGTGGAGGAATTGTTTCCACAGATAGTGCAGCAGGTGACAAAAGGCATGCCAGTAGAGGGGGCCCCCCTTGTCAGCTCCACAGGTGGCACACAGGCTAATGACGAGATTCCTGCACTTCCTCTCACATGCTAAACAGCATTGCAGAAAGGAAAGCATAGCCACAGAAGAATGAAAAAGAAAGGCGCTGGAAGAGGATTTTCCCTCCACAAAATGACTGCTGCACTGCAAGTCTTTTTGGCGGGAACCGGGAAGGAGAAGAGAAGAAGAAATAGCAGCCTGAAAAGCCCTGAATGAAGGCTGAATTGTTGAAGAAAGGCACACAGAACAGCCAGCTGGAGCACAAATCCCCCGGAGATAGAGAGGGGACCAGAACCAATGAACGTGTTACCTTCGTGGGAGGAGGGGGGGGGGGGAAGACAGCGGCAAGCAGAAACAGCAGCAAGAAGGCCCGAGAAGGAGAAAGAAGAAAAACTCACTGCCCTGAGTTGCTGTTGCTGAGTGGGGAAGCTGGCAGAAAATAAAAGGCTTTTGGACAGCTGAAAAACTGAAGAGTGCAGTTTCTCGATGCTGGAGCCTTAAAAGTGTTTTAATTTTCTTTTTTTTTTTAAAACATTATGAACTAAAACAAAAAGGAGTTTTGTAGGCTATGCCCTGACTGAACTTCAGTTTTAAAGGGAAAGCTGACCTAGAAGGCTGCACCGTTCCACATGAAAAGAAGCACTTCTCTTCAGAGGTGCTCCACTGATCCTCCTGACCAGCAGCACCTCTGGATTCCCTGGATAAGGATCAGGAGGCACCAGTGTGCCAAGAAAGTCAAAATTTTAAAGGAAAGCTGCACCAACAGAGAATTCTTTAAAATCTGTCAGGAGCTAAAGAAGTCGACCATCTGCCAAGACAGAGAAAATACTGAAGCTGACCCCTAAGGGTGCAGGATTATATACCAAGATTGATGTCACAAAGCTTCTGTGATGTTCTCTGTCTCACCATCTGCTGGCAGGGGGACACAACCCACTAGTCTGGAGTGGTCTAGCAGGATGGTTTGAAAGTCACCCTTCTGCCCACACCTCTGTCAACACTCAGGACTGTATCCCACAACCACTTTGCTAATTCAAATGGGTCTCCCCCGCCCCCATCTACCCATATCCCTACAAAGAACATCCAGAAGAGTAACTCAAGGATAACAAATCCCTCCAATCAGTACTCATATGTACTCCCAGATATCTAATTGTCTTTCCAATCTACTTCAGGCTCTCCTCTAATTGAGGGTCTACTCTAGATGCACCTTTAAAATTTCACTCTTATCCACACTGATTTGGACCCCAATACTATATTCTTCCACTTCTCTCATTAGTACAGGCAATGAAACCAAAGACTTACTCAAGGAGAAGATTAACATCGTCTCTAAATAGGATAATTTTGTATTCACGCTTCCCGTGCTTTATCCCTGCAATGTCCCCATTCATCCTAATCGTATCTGCAAATGGCTCAATAACCCAAAGCAAAAAGGAGGGGAGAAAGGGGATATCCCATAGCGCGTTCTTCAACTCGGCTTGAACTCTTTTAAATACCACCACCCCCATTCACTTGTATTAAGGGACTTTGTACATAGCTTTATTTATTTATTTATTTATTTATTTAACATCTCTTCTATACCGCGCTATTAAAATCAGCGCGGTGTACATCGAACAAATATACTGCAATGCAAACAGGTAACATTGAGTTTACAGAGAACACAGGAATATATAACATGGAGTAACAGGGATAACTATGTACAGTCAACATTATACTATATATATGCTTTTACTATATAAATATGTAAATTCGAGTGGAAATTGTATGTGTATTCATGTAGGAGGCACAGATCAACAGTGGGGAAGTGAACTATCGTGGAGTTTAACCTTTTTCTGGTTGTATTAAGGTATTAAGGTGTTTAGTGTAAGTTGGAGGTCTGTTGGTAGTGTGAGTGTCCGAGGTCACGTCTGGGTAGTATTTTGTGAATAAGTGATGCTTCACGGCTTTTCGGAATTGTAATAGGTTTTTGATGCAACGGATTTCATAGGGAAGTAAATTCCAATTCAGGGGTGCAAATATTGAGAAAGCTCTGTTCGATGTAGCTTTGGTACATGATGTCATCATCTTGGGAACTATTAAGGTATTCATAGCAGTGGTCCTTCTGTTTCTATTTTCGAGGGTGTTATGGATTAGTTTGCTAATTGGTGTCGGTGGGTAGTTATTCATGGCCTTGAAGGTCAGGACTAGTGACTTATATGAGAGTCTGGCTTGTAGAGGTAGCCAGTGTAGGTCTTTCATGATAGGCGTTATGTGAGCAGATCTTGGTGACCCAGAGAGGACTCTTGCAGCTGCATTCATAGCCAGACGAAGTGGATTTAAGGTTGATTGAGAGAGCCCGTGGAGGATGATATTCGCAAAATCTAGATGTGGGAGGACTAGTGCCTGGAAGGTTGATCGGTAATCAGTATAGTCAAGTAGTGGGCGGAGGTGGCGTAGCGTTCTGATCTTATGATATATCCTCTTTGTCACATTCTTCACATGCATTGTCATATCCAGGTGTTGATCCAATGTGATGCCGAGGTATCGGATTGTGGGTTTGGACGTCAGTTCTATGTTATTGACCAGCAGTGACGGAGGAGGTATGAACTTGCGATTCCTTGTGACAAATAGTACATCAGTTTTGCTATGATTTATTCTTAAGTTTTGTGTCAGCAGCCATTCAGCTATTGCACCGAAACAGTTGATTATTGGTGTAAACACTGGTTGGTCAGTTTTAAACGGCATGTATATGAGGATGTCATCTGCGTATGCCAGGCATTGCACATTGAAGGATCGGATCAATTCACATATCGGCTGCATATATATATTGAACATTAATGCCGATAGTGAAGATCCTTGAGGTACACCTTGAGACTGTAGGAATGGCTCTGATGATTCCTGGCCCGTTTTAACTTGTTGCCACCTATTAGAAAGGTAGGATCTACACCATTCCAGTGCTGTGCTTTGAATCCCCTTCTCTCTCAGACGTTGCAGCAGTATGTTGTGGTTCACAGAATCAAAGGCGGCGGAAATGTCTAAAAATATGAGTACAAATCCTTGTTTGATGCTGTTTATTCCTGTGATAAGATCATTGAATAAGGTTGTAAGGATTGTGTCAACTCCATGTGCTTCTCTGAATCCATGTTGTGGTTTGTCCAGTGGTGCTTCCGTGTCAATATGATGCTGGAGCTGTTGTTGGGCAGCTTTCTCGATAATTTTTGCAAGCTGGGGGATGCTCGAGATTGGCCTAAATGATTCAACTTTGGATGGATCGAGCTTACTGTTTTTGAGTAGGGGCTTGATAGAGGTGTGTTTCAGACTTTGGGGGAATGAGCCTGTTAGGAAGGACTGGTTCAGTATCAGGTACAGGATTTGGCTTAGATCATGGCGCAAATCTTTGATCCAGCTGGCTGGACATGGGTCATTGGGTGCTGTGCTAGGATTGATGGAGGCGATAATTTTCTCAATTTCACTAGTTGATATAGTATTGAAGTTGCAAAATGGAGTTATTTGAGATGGCTTAGGTGATACAGATGGGTTGCTGGTATTTATGCTCGTGTTGGCTGTAATCATTTTTGATTGCAGGTAATTTGCGTAGTCCTGTGGCTGCGGCATTGCAGGTTGATCTGAAACTGGTTCTCTTGTTATGGATTTTACTAACTTGAATAGTGCATGAGGTTTATTGATGGCGCGTTTCAATAGGTTTGTGTGGTAGAGCTTCTTACTCAGTGTTACCTTCTCACGGTGGGTAGTTAAGTGTGAGTTATATGTTTCAAGTGCCTCTGGAGAGTGGGTTCGACGCCACTGTCTTTCAAGTTTGCGTAGATGGATGAGAGATGTACGCAGGTCAGTAGAGAACCAAGGCGCATGTTCTCGCTTTCTTATTTTCTTATCCTTGTGCAATGGACATGAGGCGGCTCTGAGGTTCTCGTTCCATTTGGATATTAGGTCATCTAAGTTGAGGGAGGTGTTAGTCAAGAGAGGTTGAAGGTTCTCTAGGACCTTGTCGCGGTTGAGAGGTTGAAAACGGGCTGAGTCAATAAATTCAGGGACCAATATCCAAAGAATTTATGCTCCTAACTTTGAAAGTTTTGCTGCTAAATTGGCCTCTTTGAAAATTTACTAGGGCTGAGAGCCTAAATATTTTCTTAATATTTTTCTAAACTTGTAAATTTAGGAGCATACAAAGTAGGTGGCAACAGGAGAGGATTTAGGGCAGGGAAAAAGTAAGGAGCTTAGCACTGATTTTCAGCACTAAGCACCTAAATTAGGTTCATAAATATAGACAAGTAAATAGCAGGCCTAAATTTAGGGGCACAAATTTGAAGCTGCTAAAATAGGATGAATTTTCAGCTGAAAACTTAGGCTCCTAAGTGTGGCTGAAAATAGGGTGCAAATTTAGAAGCCTAAATTTAGGAGCTCAGCTTTTTTGAATAATCAGGCCCTTAGTTCCCATCCCTGTTTTGTGCAAGACCTGAACCATCAACCCTCATTCCACTCTGTCAAACGCCTTTTCTGAAACCCCTCTCCCTTTCGTATACCAAATTAAATGAGCAATTTATGGATGTTGTCACTGGCCTGTCTCCTCAGAATAAATCTTGTATGATCTTTCTTCATCAAATAAGGTAGATAGGTCTGCAGCCTGTGACTAGAATATTAGCTAAAATTTTTGCATCCAAATTTATACGCGCTTTTGGCTTTTAAGACCCACAAATACTAACATCCCTTTCTGGCTGGGGGAGAACAGTAATACCTACCACTGACTCAGCTAAATTAAATTTAGCAGTGAGCCAGTCGAGGCTGGAGTCTTGTCCTCTTTCAAGCCTTTTAATTGCTAAGAACACCTCTGCTTGTTATGTCTCTATGCAATATTTCACAGTCTTCCCCATTCAGGCACTCCAGATTACACTCTCAAAATATTTGTCTACCTTTTCCTGGCCCTGCACTTCCTTGGTATACAATCTATAATAAAATTCCTGAAGACATCCTAATCTCTGAGGGCCCAAATACCAAATGGCCCATCTTGTCTCTGATTTTGATTACCTGTTGTTGTCCTTGCCTTGCCCTTAACTTATTGGCTAGGATTCTACTTGATTTGCATCCTATTCAAAATATATCTTGAAGATCATCTCTTCGTCCTAAAGCTGCTCAATTCAGCCCATATCAACTCTACTTCCTTAAAACCCTTTTTAGACTGGAATTTGTTACTGGAAGACATAGTGAAAGCTGTTAGTGTAGCTAGATTTAAGAGAAGTTTGGACAAGTTCCTGGAAGAAAAGTCCATTAACCATTGTTAAAGTGGACTAGGGAAATCCACTACTTACCCCTGGGATAAGCAGCTTGGAATCTGTCTACCCTTTGGAAACCTGACAGGTACTTGGGACCTGGATTGGCCACTGCTGGAAACAGGATACTGAGCTTGATGGACCTTTGGTTTGACCCAGAAAAGCATATCTTATGTTCTTATATCCCTTAAATGGATAAGCTCAAAACACAATACTGTGTTGGATATTTCAGTGTCTGAATTTTTTAATTAATGTATTGTCCTTTATGAACTGCTAAGTTGGATTTTTGAATTCATGATTTATTTATATGACCTGTAAGAATATGAACTGTTGAGCGGACTATTTCAATTTATGATTGCGCTTATATAACCTTTAAATTATCACTTTTGTAAGCTGAAAGGAGCTGTATTACGAACTATTGATAAGTGAGCTCCTTTTCATTTGAGCTCATACGCACATGGACTAATGATGAGACATTCAAGCCTGGCTTAGTAGCCTTGGGTTATTCTTAGCTTCAGGCAAGCTAAGCCATATGGCTCACTGGTTTGAGGTCTATTAAAAATTTTAAAATTTAAAAAATAAATAAAAAATAAAAATTGCTTTACAGGGGAGTTTTTGTGTGCAGTTTGTATATTTTATAAAGGCAACATAGATCTTTACATAACAGGCTCCTAAAATAACCCCAGTAGCACAAATTCTCTCAAGCAAAGTTACATCCACTCCAAGGCAAGTGCAGCTATGAACATGTGTTTCATACAGGCATGCCTGGCTTTTATCTAGTGCATGAATACCTCTCAATCCCACCCCTGCTCTTCCAAAATGTCACCTCCAAGAATGCCCATTCACAGGCTATGAAGAATACACACACTCTACTTGGCACACAACCTCGCACATACATATTAACCAGTTCAGTTTTATAATAGCCATTTTCTGCATGCTTAGAAAATGCTTTATAGAAATTGTGCCCATAGTGTTTCACAGAGCGGTGCTTTTTTACTGCTCTAATAAACCTTCACCTACTTTGCTGCAGCTCTTCGGGTTTTCTTTTTCTGCAAGTTCTCTGTCATTGATTCTTCCAGCTCTGTATCGTGCACCACCTCTTCTTCCATGTTCTCCTGTTCTTCCATCACTGCACTGACCCTTTCTTCTTTGCTTTTATTTCGGAGATCTTGGGTTGGAGCTACCAGTAGATCAGCTGGATAGTATTCATTGCTACACAGAGATAGACATGGAGAAAACATACATCAATACCAATTCACAGACTTGTCCACAATTCAGACTGCAGCTTTATTCACCAAGATCTTCTGTTACCTGTCCACCATGCAAAGTGTTTCAAACAGGCCTTAATGATCTTTTGTAAGAGACACTAATTAACTAGCTGACGTCTGCAAAAAAAACACCTGGGGGGAGGCATGAGTTATTATACTGCAACACATTAGACATGTCTATATGACAATTTTTTTTTACAGTAACACCCCATCCTGAAAAAAAATATTCTTCACCAAATTCCTGGCAATATGCTCCCTTCTATAAGTGTCCCATGTTGCAAAGAAGGATATGATGCATAATTAAAATTCAAAGTGTTTTCCTACTGATGGCTTAGAATGTTTGTTGATGTATTTGATAAAAGAAAGAGAACTGAAGGAAGAGAAAAATATAAAGAGGCAATCAAAAAAGAGGAACCGGAGGAGAGTAAAATCAACAGAAAACAGACATGAACAGTTTATAAAAATATAAATTTACTAAAATACTTCTTGTACAAACAAACCAGAAAAAGCCATAAAATAAACCCCAACACGGCCGTGTTTTGTCTTCAACCTTCATTGGGATAAAATATACAGAACAAAACAATTCTACACCAGTTTGTAAGTTATTAATGTATGCAATATTTACAAAATTTTTGAGGTTGATATGAATCTTGACAAAGTTTTTTTTAAAGCAGTGGTTTAGTTTGGCGTTTCCTTATTACAAGAAAATATGGTAGTCTATGATGGAAATAGAGGCTGTTTTACTACTTTAATTGTTAGTTTAACACTTAGAAAGACATTTTTAGTTAAGCCTATAACACAAACCATTGTTTTTACATTAATATATAAGCCCTCTCTTGTTGATTCTGAAAACAGAGTCCTTCATAGAGCAGTATTTAGAGTGTAATACAATTGATTTCAACTTATCGAACAGTCAGTATAATTAAACTGTGAAGGTAAATTTTACATACCTGCAATCCTGCTAAAGCAGTCTAGACAAGTTGGTAATACCCCCCTGCCAGCAGAGACATGGAAAAAATTAGAAGCGTCCAATGTTGTCACCACTGGTACATGGATTGGTGCAGCTAGAGGCACCCTTCAGTATTAATATGACAAGCCCCCATACAGAAATGTATGGCAAACAAACAAAAGACTTAATAACCCCAAGGAGGACAAACCCAGAAGGACAAAGATCCAGACACTCTGAAGATAGCTGAATGCCCATCAATTCAAGAACTATTTACACCAAGACTGAACAACTCCTACAAGCCAAAGGCAGAAGTGAACTTCCACAGGGCGGGTCCTGGACTGGTCTAGCAGGATTCCAGGAAAGGAAATTATCAGGTAAGTAAAATTTCACATACCAGTACATCCTGCTAGACCAGTTGAAACAAATGGGATGTACCAAAGCTACTACTTGACCAGGAGTGGATTAGAACGCACCTGCTGTGAGAACCTATGAACCAAAAGGTTGCATCCATCCTGGCTTGCAGATCTAAAGGATAATGCTTGATAAATGTACTAAGGGATGACTAAATAGCTGCCCTACAGATGTCCACAGGAGCCATCACCCTAGTCGAGTATGCAAGCAACCCCACAAGAACTGGCCTTCCCTTCAGAATGTAGGCAGACAATATCACCTCTTTAATCCAATCACCTGAGGGTGGCCTTGGAGGCCGAAAGAATTAGTCAGCTTGAGATAATGAAGCAACACCATGTGGACATCAACCAAGTGAAGGTCCTGGTCCCATCCCTGATCCTGATCAGACTAGAATGCTGGAAAAGAAACCACCTTTGGCAAGAAAGAGGGAACTGGTTGAAGCATCACTAACTCTACCAAGGTGATCAAATATGGATCCAGACAAGACAAAGCCTCCAACTCTGAAATATGACAAGTGAACAAACTGCCACCAAAAGGACAGTTTTTAGGGATAAATCCTTCAGCGTAAATGCCTCAACAGCTCAAAGGGAGGTTCCATCAAGGCCCGAAGCACCAAGATCCATGGGTGCTACAAAGGCCCTGAAGAGAGATGCTTAACCTCCCAGAAAAAACAATAGAATGCCAAGTCAAGGGATATCCACAAACTCTTCCACAACTTGCACTCTCTGGGAATTCAATGTAAGGCCTTTCTCGAAGCAGTCCTAAAGAAAGTCCAAGAGGCGCGGTATATCAGCTCACTATGGAGAAACCTCATGGTCCCAGCACCATGCCTCGAATAAGTGCAACACCCAGACATGAACCAGAGAAGTAGACCTATGTCAGGCCTTCAGCAGAGTTGAGATCACCATTTTTGAGTACTCTTTCTGTTTCAGGCGGTGCCTTTCAAGGGCCAGGCTGTAAGAGAATAGACCAGGGTCATCCATGCAAACGGGTCACTGGTGAAGTAGACCCACCACTGCTAGAAGGGCAGAGGCTTCCCAACCAGCCACCAAACTAGATATGCATACCAGGGCCTCCAAGGCCAATTCAAAACCACCAGGAAGACCAGACACGTATGATCATCCACAGAACTCTGCCGATCAAGGACTATGGAGAAAACCGTAAAGTCATCCTCGGTGCAACCCCAGCTGCATGAGTGCATCCCCACTGTTGGAACCAAACTCCTCTCTCTGAATGAAGAAGACCTTTGCCTTGGCATTGGCCCATGCTGTCATCAAATGCAGGAATGGCCTGCCCAGCAGCCCACAATCTGTTAAAGACCTGTGAGTCCAGCTTCCACTCTCCAGGATTAAGGGTGTGACAGAGGAATATACTCAATATACTTGATTCCCGCAATGTGCTGCACTGACAGCGTCATCAGAAAACACTGTCCAGAGGAACAATAACCTCATCTCATGTGCCACATCTCACTTTTGGTACTCCCTTGCTAACAATATGCTACCGATATTACATTGTCCGAAAATACCCAGATTGCACAGCCCCAAACCCACGGATGAAAGCAGAGCAAGGTTAGCCAAATGGCCTGCACCTCTAATCAGTTGATGGGCCAGGCAGTCTCATGCAGAGTCCACCAATCTTGAGCCATATGGCTCACACAGTGCGCTTCTCAACCCGAGAGACTTGCATTGGACATCAAGACAATCTCTGAGGGGTCTCAAGATACGCATCCTCATTAAGTTGGAGGGCTGAGACAGATGGGAGTAGGAAAAGCTGAACCTCAAAGTCCTGGGACACTGGTGACCATCTCTAAAGCAATGCTTCCTGAAAGGGACACATGCACCCTGGCCCATGGGGCACGATCCAGGGTGGCAGCCATCAACCCCAATAGCTGCAGATAATCTTACATCAGAGTGATGCCTGGGCTCAGAATGCAAGGAGTTGAGACAAGATCTTGTCCCACCTTTCTGCAGTCAAAAATATCTTGTCTGTATGCATATCGAACCATGCCATGAGACATTCCAGGGAATGCAAAACCTCAAGGTGACTCTCCAAATGATTCACCACACGGTCTAAGCGCTCCAGGAACTGCACCACTCGAGCATCATGGCACGACAATTCTGCTCCAACTTGGCCTGTATGAGGTACTGGTGAATCCAGATGCCTTTTCGACATAGGGCTACCACAATCACCATCAGCATCTTGGAGAAGGCTCTGGGAGTTATAAACTAGGCCAAAAGACAAAGCTCAAAACTGAAAACCCTCTGCTGATCTGCCCTGACAAGGATATGAAAAATACACCTCGGATAGTCCAGAGATAACAGAACACCCCCCCCCCCTTCCTGACCACTTGCAGGGTCTTCACATGGAAGCAAGAAACTTGGAGACAAGCTTCAATTGCCTTGAGGTCTAGAATTGGCCAGGCAGAGCCATCTTTTTGAGGACCACAAAATAAACGTAGTGCTGTCCCAGATCCCTATAGTGAGCAGTCACAGGTACAATGGCTTGAAATTGGAGCAGCCTTGTCAGGGTAGCCTTGACAGCCACTTTCTTGAGCAGAGAACTGCAGGTAGATACCACAAAGGCATCCGAGATAGGCTCAGCGCACTCCAGAATGAAACTGCTGCAGACGATGCTCAAGACCCATTGATCTGCTATGATCTGGGCCCACTCCAGGTTTAAAAAAAAAGAAAGAAAAGACTCAAAATGTTCGCTCACCAGAGGCATCCCAGAATGGGCCCATGGCTTATTACTGGCCTGTGTGGAAAACCCTGGCTCCAGAAGATGAAGAGACTTTGGACCAGTGTGTCTCGAAACAACTGAGATTTGCCACAAAACGTCTTAAATAGGGTCAGTTTATCTGGCTGGTATTTCCTCAAGTTGCGAAACTAGGATCAAGAAGATGAACGTTGATAGGGGCTTTTCAGTTTATCCTCAGGCAGCCAATGAGGCTTAGCCTCCCCCAAATCCGTGCCCGCTACTTGTGTCACAAGCACAAGGCCCATGACAGTACTTCCTGTCCAAACAAGGAAGATCACTGCCCCTCAAGAAGAGACCATCTCCTATCTTTTTCTTTTAAAAGGTCCAAGAGCAGAAAGGAAAAGGTGTGAGAGAGAAGGCAGCAGGGGGTGAGTAGTCTAGCCCCCCCTCCCCCTCAGGATGGACCTCGCCTGTCATTCTCTTGGACTCAATCATTCAGTTTGAGCTGGTGGGGAGCCCAGATCTTAGCTGTGCCCTAGGAGCCAACACCAAAAAGGGCGTAACTGTGAAAGGTGTCCTTCAGGACGTTGTCTCAGGAGCACCAATAAAAAGCCTGGCTCAACTAGGGAAACAGCAGCCTTTAGGCTGAGTGCCTAGGAGCTTCTACAAAAGAAAAGAAAAGAAAACCCCTAGCTGCAAAATTCCTTGTACCAATGATGATGTCAATAGAAAGGGGAAATTTTATTTACCGACAATTTCCTTTCCTGGAGTCCTGCTAGACCAGTCCAGACAATCGGCTTATCACCCCCAACCAGCAGGTGATGAGACAGAGAAAACACTAGAACAGTGTTGTGATATCACACTAGTACCTTATCCTGTAAAGCTAGGGGCACTCTTCAGTATTTACGTAACAAGCAATGGAACCCATGCAGAGTTCTCCAAAGGGACCCTTACCCCACTTATAAAAACTCTTGAAGGGGAACTATATACACAATCAGAGCGGTCACAGGACCAAAGGTGGACAAGAATCCAGCCAGTCAGTCCACCAAGGCACCAATGAGTGGGTCCTGGACTAGTCTAGCAGGATTCCAGGAAAGGAAATTATTGGTAAATAAAATGCCCCCTTCCAGAGTGTCCTGCTAGACCAGTTCAGACCATCGGGCAGTGCCAAAGCTACTCCCCATCTGGGCGGGTCGACAGTGCAGCAGTTAGCACCCAAGTGACAAATTGGGCTGCCGCATGTGCATTCATGTCCAAGCGGTAATGTCGCACAAATGTGAACAAGGATGACCATGTCGCCACCCTGCAGATATCCAAGGGCGCCACAGACAACTATGCCCAGGAAGCAGCCTAGGCCCGAGTAGAATGTGCCTTCAACTCCAAAGGAGTGGAGGAGTGGCCTAGTGGTTGGGGCAAGGTACTTCAGGCCGGAAGGTCGGGGGTTCAAATCCCACTAGAGGACAGCAACCTTGGGCTGGAAGGACTGGGGTTTCTAGTCCCACAGGTGCTCCTTGTGGTCTTGGGCAAGCCACTTAACCCTCCATAGTCCATGTTCCCTGTAAAATAGTTATCTCCAAGTTATAATGCCCTGTTCAATGTAATTTCAGTTTGTTCAATGTAAACCGCACTGATGCAGAATAGCGCGGTATATAAGAGAATAAAAATAAATAAATAAATAAAGGCATGCACTTCCTCACTCAAAGATAAGTGGGTGCAATGGCCTCCTTGATCCAACAGCAGAGGTTGGCCTTGGAAGCCACATGTCCCCTACAGGGTCTGGAAAAGAGCACAAATAAGTGGTCTGATACCTAAAAGGGATTCGTGACCTGCAGATAATGCAGCAAGACCCTACAAACATCCAACTGGTGTAAGATGTTTGTTCGTCCTGGAACACTATTCAGGAGAAAATGATGGTAAGAAAAGTTACTGATTGACATGGAAGGATGTCAAAACCTTCAGAAGGAAGAATGGAGCCAGCTGTAAGGAGACCTCTTCAGTGGAAAAGGACAGAAAGGGGTCCCGAGAAAGTGCCCGTAACTCGGAAATCCTCCAAGCTGAAATAATAGCCACCAGGAACATGGTCTTCAAGGTCACATATTTTAGAGTGCTCGCAGCAGGGGTTCGAAGGGCTCCCACACGAGCGCCCACAGAACCACAGAGAGACTCCACAGACACACCACTGGGCATGTCGGGGGCCACATGGTGTGCACCCCCTTGAGGAAGCGCCCTATATCACAATGGCAGGCCAGGGACTTGCCCTGCACCGGACCACGAAAGACCACAAACTGCACCCATAAGGAGCTGACACTAACCCTTCTGGACGCCATCCTGGAGGAAAGTCAAAATTGGTAGGAATGTGCACTCTCCAGGGGAAGAGCACCCGGTTCTTACACTAATGCTCAAATGACCACCAGGTCCAAATATACGGGCCTGATGGACCGGCGAAGGGCCTGCAACAGCGTCAAGACTACCACAGGGGAATACTCCTTGCACATCAACTGCCGCCTCTCAATAGCCAGGCTGTAAGCGAGAAGGGAGCCGGATCATCCACGACAGGCCCCTGCAGCAGCAACCCTATCTGCGCCCCCAATAGTGATAGCCAATTGACTTGGGGGGTCACACCAGGTCTGCATACCATGCCGATGAGGTCAATCGGGTGCCACAAGAATTATGGATGACGTTCAACACGCTGAATGACAGGGGATCAGTGGCCATGGCAGGAAGGCATACAGTAGCAAGGTGGTCAGCCACAGTTGCACTAGGGCATCCACTCCCTGCATCTCGGCGCCTTCCGTCGACTGAAAAAGGAGGGGACCTTTGCATTCTGCGGAGTCACCAGGTGGTCTAGCAACTGGACATCCCCAGCAACTCACTCTGTGCTTAAAGGCCCACGATGCCAGTTCCTACTTGCTGGGGTCGAAGAGAAGTCGACTGAGGTAGTCCGCCTGGATGTTGTCCTTCCCTGATACGTGCTGCGGACAGTGCCTGTAAGTTATGCTTGGTCTAAGGAGGAAGAAGCAGCACCATCTCGCGTGTGACACCTGGACATTTGATGCCTACCCAGCAATTCACATAAGTCACAGGCATCGCGTTGTCAGACATCACCCGCACCACACACCCTCGGAGCTGCATCTGGAACAGTCGCAGGACGAGATGGGTTGCCCATGCTTCCAGCTGATTAATGGCCCACAGAGCCTCTGTCAGCAACCAAGTGCCCTGCGCAGACTGACCCTGACAATCAGCTCTCCAGCTGGCAAGGCTGGTGTCTGTAGTTACCAATGCCCAGTCCGGCTGGTCTAAGGGCACTCTCCAAAGCATGTTCTCAGACAAATCCCACCAGCATAGGCTGATACGCACTGATGTGGGAAGAGGAAGCCGCATCATTAAGTCAAGAGAGCAATGGGACCAGTGGCTCAACAAGGAGATCTGCAATGAGCGCACGTGTGCTCTGGCCCTCGGCATGACCTCCAGTATCATCGCCATGGCTCCCAGAAGCTGAAGGTAGTCCTAAGTTCATGGGTCCGGAAACTTCAAAAAGGTCACACAGCTGATGCTGCAGTCTGCGCCAGCGAACCTCTATTAGGGACACTTGGCCCTGGCGAGTGTTGGACAAAGCCTCCCAAAAACTCCTGGTCCTGGAACGATGTTAGGCAACTCTTGCTGTGATTGACCACTCCACTGAGCTGTTCCAAGAAGTGCACTACCCAATGCACTGACCGCTCTGCCGTGCAGAACGATGCAGCCCGAATACAGTCACCAAGGAAGGATGGACGCAGATTCCTTCGCACCGTAGAACTGTGGCCACCATCACCATGATGATCTTGGAGAAGGTACGTCAAGCAGTGGCCAGTCCGAAGAGAATGGCGCAAAACTGAAAATTTTGTTCCAAATGCTGAAACGGAGGAAACCTGGGTGCTCCTCCCAGATGGGAATATGCAGGTATGCCTCTGAGGTTGAGCGACACCAAGAATTCTCCTGGCTGCATGGCCTGAATGACTGACCACAGCGTTTCCATGCAAAAACATGGGCTCGCAAGGTACGGTTGACGCCCTGCAGATCCATAATTGGGCAAAACACCCTGCCTTTCTTAGGCACAATAAAATAGATGAAATAGTGCCCCATTCCCTTCTCATCCGGTGGCACGGGCACCAAGTTTTGCAATTGCAGCAGCCTCTGGAGGGTGGTTCGGATGGTGTCATGCTTGGGTGCAGGACAGCAGGGAGAAACCATGAAGGCATCCCAAATGGCCCTGGCTAGCTCCAGAGCATATCTCCGACTGATGACATCCAGCACCCAGCGGTCTGAGATGATGTGAGCAGATTCCCGTGAAAGAGCCAGCGCCATCCCCCGACCTGTGGCACCTCAGAATGGGCCCCTCGCCCATAAGCCACCTGTGGACGTCTTGGAAATCCTGGAGGATCCTTGCAACCTTTGGGCCCCTCAAAAGGGCTGGTTATGACTTCCTGAACTGGTGTACGAAGATGGCCTGCCCGGCCGGTACCTCCTTGAATTGCAGTATGCCGAACGAGAGGAGTCTGAAGTCGTGGAGGTAGAGCATCGAGAAAACACCTTCTGCTTGTCCTCCAGAAGTTGTTGAGGCTTCACTTCTCTCAAGTCCTTGACCAGCTTTTCCATGTCCTCTCAAAAAAGCAGCCCACCCCTTAAAGAGAAGGCTGGCTAAATGCACCTTAAGCCGCATCTGCCGACCAGCTTTGGAGCCAAAGCCACTGAATGCATCACACTGCTGGCCGCCACACCATGAACAGCTAGCCGGAGATCGTAGAAGCCATCAGTCAAGAAGACCGCCACTGACTCCAACCAAGCCAATATGGCATCTTCTGACAGCAGCTCAATCCGGTGCAACAAGGCATGGTTCACTAGTCCTCCACAAGCTGAGGCTTGTACTGCCAATGCTGAAGTGAAAAGGCAGTCTTCCACCTCCACCCTCCACCTTCCTGTGGCATTCAATATCATATTAGAAGCCATTATGTATGTCTAGGTTGTCCTTGTTGTTTTACTTTTTATTCTGGATGTAATGGGTTCATCATTATGTTCAATATGTATGTTGTTTTTTTTTATTATTTCTTACTCTATTTTATTCGTAATTTCATTGTATTAGTTATTGTAGTGGTCATAAATCCATGAAAAAGGCCTCCTGGCCGAAACACGTGTCGGGTTGACCTCATAGGGTTTGAATAAAGTGTTTCTTTCCATGGTGGTTCTGCTGTTCTGCTTATTCTGTAACTGGTGATGCTGCAGAAAGGTGCCCTTTCTTGCTCTTACATGTCTTTGCACAGCACTGCGTAGACTTAGTAGCGCTATATAAATGATAAGTATTAGTAGTAGGAGCAGCAGCAGTATGTGAAAAGTATCAGATTAAAAAGTAATCTACAGTTCAGTGTTGGATAATTTTTTTTTATAGACTTCCTCTTTTTAGTTTTTGAAGAGTTTTTTGCCTACAGAGTTGTAAGTGCTTGGCAGATATACAGATTTGTAGATAACAGATTGATGTAGTACATTTTCAAAAATCCTTTAATATATTTTTAAATTATTTTTTTCAAACTATGTTTAAATGTCCTAGGACATGACCCCCTTTTAAAAAGAAAATACGTACACAGATAACAGATCTTTTCATCAAGCTAAGTTGAATGAGATCTTTTGCTGATAATGAGGCACAATTTATAGGAATGAATGTTTTTATGAAAGAAGCATATGATATATTAAGATGTGCAATAGTGATCTAATTATTTATTTGTTTTTCCCGCATAGATTGTTGCCATTTTATTCTGTATCTTTTATCCCGATAAAGGAGGAAGCTGAAATATGGCCATGTCGAATTTTATGTATTATATAATTTGTTGATTTTATGTATTTTTCTGGATTTGTTTTTAAGAGTGATGTATTTATTTATTTCTATTTTTATAATCTGTTTATGTTTTTTTTTGGGGGGGGGGGAGGGGTTTGGTGGTTATACTCCTCAACCTCCTTTTTTATTGATTGAAGACAGAACAGGATAATTTGTGGGTTGTGAAAACTTTTCATTGGAACAACAACTATTCCTAATTTTTTCGTTTGGCCAATAAAAACACAGCAATTCTCAAATTATCCCTACATTCATTTTCATTACAGACATTTTTCAGATTTTGGTCTTACCAAAGGACAAATATAATTTTATGGCATCACAATTTTTGCTTCACTGGATGAATGTTTTACACGCAGTAAACACTTGCTCAAAACAATTTGTCTTCCTTTTAATCCCCAACAGCAGAATAAACTAATTACCTGATAAACCTCAGAAGAAGAGGGGAAAGTTCCCTTGATCTGGGCTCCACCCTCTCTGGGAACTCTGCCATCGCTTTCCAGAGCAGAAATCGAAAATTGATGTAATCTGTTCTATCGGCGACTTCCGTTCTATTCTTTAGTTGCATCTGATACAAGGTTTCCACATCCCCCACCTGTGTCATTTCACAGTCAGGACGAGCTAAACTCCATTCCTTCTCTTCTGCTAGCTCATCTTCTAGTTCTTTCTCTTTGTAAAGAAGAAAAAATAAAAAGCTGTTTTGTTCTTTTGAAAGAAATTTTGAAGGATAATTTCATAGGTTTAAAAATGGCTAGTCCTTTCCAGGAGGATTAGAAAACAGTAATACAACTGAGGAGTGGGGGCGAGGAGAGCAAGCGCATTGAAGTGCAGAAATCTTCATAAGCTGGAAGCATATAGTGGCGTTTACGCCTGTGGTGGGAGTGTATAGTCTTCTCCTTATGAAGGACCAGCATGCTCTGTGAAATTTCAGTACTAGCTGTCTGCTTTGAGGGAGGTGTTGCAAAGGTATCATCCTTTTGCTTGGCTTTGAGGAAGCCAGAGGATATAATGAGCACAGTCCCCTTTAGAGAATGCTTTAGTTTTTTGGGGTTTCTTTTTATATTCAGTCTTGCAGCCTTTCCCAGGGTCTGGCCCTTTAAGGACTGTCCCAGTAGGGACTGCCAAATTTGTGCTGTTACTGCAGGATGGGGGGGGGGGGGGTAGAGGCACAACTATTTTGCCTATCGTGGGTGCTCTGCTCTATCGATTTATTTTGAATAAAAAAAAAATGTCGTTCACTGTCAATTATAGATTTTGACTGGAAACTATCAATCAAAACTACTAGATTTTCCTAGAGGTCTCAGTATAAAACATGGCAGGGTGATGTAAAATCACTTCTACTTTCACCTATAGCCAGATCACATCAATGACCTCTCTAAGCAGAAAATCAGCTCCCTAATATGCTGGCAACACGGTCGTCTAACTCCAGTAGCTGACTCAAGGTCGTCTCTATCTGCTACTTAAAAAATGCTCACGACCATCAAATTAATGTTGCTAGGGGTCTGCTGAATTTTTCCACACTATATTTGTACTTCCTTGTTTCTCCACTCCCGAAACAACTAGGAAAATCTAGTTGTTTTGATTGATAGTTTCCAGTCAAAATCTATAATTGACAGTGAACGACATTTTTTGTTTATTCAGTATATATCGTTCAAGAAGAAGTGGGCCATTAATCTTGTGTGAGCACTATCGATTTATTTTGCATCTTTGGGGCATGGTATCTTAGAAGGGCCCCTGGTCCATGGCCTTGTGTGCTGCCACAGCCACTCCATGGATGCACAAGTCAGGTCTCTGAAGAGTACAATGATTGGATTGCAACATTTTGTGGTTGGTTCATTGGGGTGTTCAATCTGGCCATGATGATTTAAATGATTTTGCCACCTTTTTTCTATATCTCTGAGGAGAGCTACTGCTTCATGTCCTGTCCTTCTGCACAGATGTGAAAGATTGAAGGGAAGAGAATACCTGTTGGCTGCGTGGAAACCACCACACATGCTAAAGGCCTGTAGAGCTCTACTGAGCTTTACATTGACCTGGACCAGGCAACGACAATACATAACTCAGACCAGTGGCTCCATCCCTGGCTTGTCCACAGAGAACAGGAGGGCCAATATTCAGCCTACGGCAGTCAGCGGTTTCTTTAAACACTGGCTGCCAGTATATTGGATATTCAGTGGCAGTATCCCCAAGGCTCATTACAGGAGGAAAAGTTCCATCAAGTTTCATCATTCAGTCAAGCTCCTGGCTATGAAACAGACTGAAAACTGCTGTGTACAATGTGCACTTCCACTTCCAACATTTAACTCACTGGCAAACATGAAACCTGCAATCCCAGATCGTTCCCACCTGCCTCTGGGCAAAAAGCTTATGTCTACTCCTCAGTCACTCAACACAGCAGTTTACAAATGCCAAAGCACAGGCTTACCGGCATGGATGGCAGCTTTTACCAACTGTTCATGATAGATTTTCCAAAATGTTTTGTTTTCCATTCCATTAGCATGAGAACTAAAAATAAACACAAATCCAAGTACTTTTTCATTCAATTAAGAATCAAAAGTCGACCTGAAACAAAGCTCTTAAAAGCCAGTCACAAAAGCATCAGATTAGTCAGATTATCTCAGAATATATGGAATAAGTACTCAACACATGATACAAGTTTTTTCAAGTCAATAAATTAATAATATTCTTTGCCCAATTAGTACGTGTGATTCCCAGCAGCTTTGGACAGCCTGATATATGTGTATGTTCCTGACAGGCTAGTTATCACAAACTGTTCTGGTTACTGCATGCATCCGTTCTCTTGGAACGGCCTGTGGCATGTGCACAGCCCTTGTATGAATGATTAGGATTTGCTGGCTAGTGTTCAATTGCTCCTGCTGCTGGGCATCTCCACCCCAGTGGCCATAGACGACTTGTGGCACGTACCCAGCCTCATACAAAATGACTGAGACAGATAACTTTCACCAACAAATATTTATTTTTTCTAGCTAATTTCCAGCCCAAGTGTCAAGCCTCTGCAGGCTGAATGCTATGATAGCAATAGGCGCAAAATTGGACTATGCCTTTAAGTATATTCACAAAAGGAAAAAGCTAGTCTCGTTTCCTATAGAGAAACTGGCCCTATAAAATCATCACCGTCTGTGTCCTCCCCCTAACAACTTCTGAACTATTCATCCATTTTTATTCAAATTTCTGACAGTTCAGAACCCTACGACCCCTGACTCATGCTTTTTATCAACGTCGTCGGCTACAACTCATCCAAAATACTGCAGCTAGAGTCATCTCTCACTCCTCCCACTATGACCATGTTACCCCTCTACTGCTTCACCTACACTGGCTCCCACTCAATTACCGCATTAAATTCAAGATACTAACCCTGGTTCACCGTACTCTTTACACACATACACCTCAATACCTTACTGAACTTCTCCACTTCACCACCCCCACACATAGTCTCTGCTCTCTTCATATCAATCAACTCCATCTTCCTCCACCATCTCGTGCACATCTACAATCCACCCTCCACTCTGCCTGTTTCTTCTACGGTCCAGCTCTTTGGAATTCTCTACCCACCCCGCTTCGTCTGGAAGAGAATTACATTACCTTTCGGTCATTACTCAAAACCTCTCTCTTCACCTCTACATACAACCCTTCCAGCTGCAAACAGTTGACCTGGTTTATTTGTGTCCACCTCTGTCTTTGTCTTCCCCACGCCCCATACTCTAACCCACTTCCTACTATTTTCCTCTTTCCTGTCCCAACTATGTAGTTCTTTTCTCGCTATGGGGCTTATGCCCATCCCGACTTGATTTGTACTATGTAAACCGCCCTGGTGTAACGAAGGGCAGTATATCAAATTAAATAAACAAACACTCTTTAGTCACCTCCCATCTAATTTGTCCCTTCCTTTCTATACACACTACTAAGACACTTATCCACTCTTCAGTCACTCCTGTCTAGACTATTGCACTCTCCTCCTGCTGGTCTCCCTCTGAACCATCTCTCTCCCCTTCAATCTGTTCAAATCTCAGCTGCGCAGCTAATCTTCCATCAGCCTCGATATGCTCATATAACTCCTCTTCTAAAGTCGCTTCACTGGCTCCTTATTCGTTTCTGTATCCAGTTCAAACTTCTCCTACTGACCTATAAGTGCGCTCATTCTACTGCTCCTCACTACCTTTCCCCTCTTCTCTCTCCCAACACCCTGCCTCAGGAACTCCGCTCTTGTGGTGGATCCCTTCTATCTGTACCTTTCTTTTCTACTTCAGACTTCAGTCCTTCCACATTGCTGCTCCTTATGCCTGGAACAAACTACTTGAGTCTGTACATCAGGCTTCATCTCTGGCCCTTTTCAAATTCACGCTGAAGCTCCTATGTGTTTCCTTATCATTCCCCTAGATATATCCTTGTCCTCAGCTGTTGTGTTGTACGTCTTACTAGACTGTAAGCTCTGATGAGCAGGTACAGTGTTTTACATGTGTCTGTATAACACTGTGCATGCCTTTTAGCGCTATACAAATGATAAGCAGTAGTAGTTTTCAGTTAACCCAAAGCCCTCTACAATTAGAATTCCTTCATTCTGTTTAGTTTCTTATAGGAACACACACCAGTTCAGTTGGAATCTCAGCGACAGAGCATATAGCGTAGTTACTCACCTGTAACTGGTGTTCTCCAGAGACAGCAGGAATCAGTTCTCACATATGGGTGACTTGACACAGACGGAGCCCTCATGGAAGCATCTTCCCAGCATTCAAAGAAAGCCTTTGGGAGATGCCACCATGCATGCGTGGTCCCCTTCCCGCCCAAGGGTGCCATCTTACTCAGTCAGATGACATAGCTAGAGCCGACAAAAGAAGATGGCAAAAATAGTACAGCAAATCCAAAGGGAGGAGGGAGGGTTGTGAGGACCGATTCCTGCTGTCCCTGGAGAACACCTGTTACAGGTGAGTACCTACGCTTTCTCCAGGAACAAGCAGGAAGTCAGTCCTCACATATGGGACTCCCTAGCTACAGGCTACCGAGAACCTGTAGAAAAAATACAGCCCAGACGTGAGTAGCCGCAAGCAAATCTGGAGGATAGACTCTGAGGACCCCAGTGTCTAGGAAGAACCATGGCTCCTATAAGCCTGAACAAGAAGGGTTGGAGGGCAGGAGTTGCCTAAACCCCAAACAGATTATGGAGTATGGCCTAGCCGAAGGCACTCTCCCGTCGGGTCTCCCTCTCCAGGCAGTAGTGAGCCACAAAAGTGTGGACTGAGAACTAGGTGGCGGCCCGGCAGATATCTGCCATAGGGACAAAAGCATAAGCTCACAACCGAGGTTGCTATAGCCTGGACATTGTGCATCATGGCCCGGTGCTCCAGCGATAACCCAAACTGGTCGTGGGCGAAAACAATGCAGTCCACCACCCAGTAGACAGGGTCTGCTTGGTGACAGCCTTCCCTCGTCAAATGGGGTCATATAAAAACTTTGAGGCTTTGTAATGGCCCCGAGTACGTTGCAGGCAGGAGGACAGGGCCCTTTTGCAGTCCAGAGTATGGAGAACGATCGCTGCCTTGTCGGTGTGGGGCCGTGGAAAGAAGGTAGGGAGCACTACCTGTTGGTTGAGGTGGAAGGCGGATACCACTTTTGGGAGGAATTTAGAGTGGGTGCGAAGCACGACCCTGTTCTTGTAGACCCTGGTGTAGAGTGGCTTGGCCATTAAGGCCTGAAGCTCGCTTACTCTGCGGGCAGAGGTGAGTGCCACCAGGAAGGCAACCTTCCAAGATAGGTAGCGCAAATGGCAGGTAGCCAAGGGTTCGAAGAGCGGCTTGGTAAGCTGTGTCAGAACCATGTTGAGATCCCATTCCGCTGGAGGTGGCTGGATGGGGGGGGGGGGGGGGGGTTTAGACAGCAGCAAGCCCCGCATCAATCGGGTAATGAGGGGCTGCACAGAAAGAGAGCGCGCTCAGGTGTACCGTGACGGAGTTGGACTTGAGTCCGGTCTGCGAAAGGTAGAACAAGTACTGCAGCACTGTAAGCACTGGGCAGGAGAATGGATCTACCCATTGCTCCATACACCATACTGAGAATCTGCGCCTTTGTCTTGTGGAGTTCTTACGAGAAGCCATGCGAGTCCCCCTTCCCAGGAAGAGGTCCTCAAAGATTTTTTTTTTTCTTATGCTCTTGGTCCAGGGAACCTTAATCGGAGTGTCGCTTTACGCGTTGCTGAGGATCTGTGCGGGGTCTTAGAGCATGTGGCTACCAGAGATACTGGGGCCGAGTCTGACCTGTGGAAGATGTCATCCTGCTTCTGCCGGCAACTATGGATGGCCTTAGTGGACATCTTTTTGCACAGGGAGCATGCCTCTGGGTCATGGTCGGCACCTAGACACTTGAGGCAACAGTCATATGAGTTGGTAACGGATATGTTCATGGAGCACCGATCACACTTTTTAAACCCAGTGGTCATTGGGGCAAAAAGGGCCCCAGTGAGGTCAAAGACCTTAGACGCGGCCAGCGGTTAGAAAAGGCGTGAAACCGCGCTGAATGAAAAAACCTAACTAAACAGGTTCTGAGTCCCGAAGCCAAGACAACAAGGCTCGGAGGCAGGAAAGGGACCGGTGCTAACCAGATGGTACACAGAAGTGCACGAGGAAATCAACATTTTTCCAGGGAAGAAAGACAAACGTCTGTAGGGCTCATGTAAAAAGGGAGACAGAGTAAGATGGCACCCTAGGGTGGGAAGGGGATCATGAATGTGTGGTGGCATCTCCCAAAGGCTTTCTTTGAATGCTGAGGAGATGCTTCTGCGAGGGCTCCATCGTATCAACGTTACCCATATGTAAGGACTGACTTCCAGCTTGTTCCTGAAGAATATGATATCATCAAGTATTTTGAAAACTGCCTTGCTATTGGTTGACAGTTAATAGGCAAAGCTATCTGGATATTTCTGTACCAAAGAAGAAACTAGGTATCATGACATGTTCCATCATTTCTGTATTTTTTTTCTTTCTGTGATCTATCCATTTGCAATATGAAAATGCATCTTCTGCTGCATTAACATTTAATAATTTCCACCAAGGGTGCCAGTTAACTGATCACATAAACCCAAATTTACAGTTCACAAATGCCTGTTTAAAATGCCATTTAAAATATTACACCATATGCACTCTAGCCACTGAAATAAAAAAATTAAATGAATCCTTAAACTAAAATGTATTTAGAAGTGTGCAATCATGCCAAAAAAGCTTGTAATTTAAATAATTATATTGATATCAAATAGCAAACCATTTTATTAAATCTGTACTTATGAAACAAAGATATTTCCTGCTCTATAAAACAGATGAGTAATAATGCACTACTGTACATGTGAGAAGATATATTCATCTTTACCTGACTTTGCATACTTACACTATCAGTTCAATAACCGGGTCCCAGAGGGGGCTGAAATTGATATACAGCATGGCAAGTAAATATTGTAGTGGTACCTGCCGTGATACAAAAGGAGAAATTTCATTTACTGTTATTTTCCTTTCCTGGAATCCTGCTAGATCAGTCCAGACAAGTGAGTTAAGTCCTCCTGCCAGCAGTTGCTGAAGACAGAGAAAGTGCCAGAAGCTTCACCAACTGGGCTCTGGCATATAGAGGCCTCCCTAGGTGTCATCCTCAGTATACTCTTGTAAAAACAGAGGAAGCCCCCTGACAAATTCAAATTTAATCATGTAAGAATAACCTGTCAAGAAATGAAAACACCAACTAGTGCAACTATGTACAATAAGCCCGAGAGACTTGGCTACCTGATACAGAAAGCGTAAGGCAGAGCAAACAGCCACAATTTCATGAAGGTTGTGCAGGTGCAACTGACGAGTCGGCCCAACTGTTGCTTGAGAAAGCCGTGAGGGGTGGGTCCTGGACTGGTCTAGCAGGATTCCAGGAAAGAAAATTAATAGTAAGTGAAATTTCTCCTTCCAATACATCCTGTTAGACCAGTCTAGACAAGGGGGAAGTACGAAAGCTACACCACCCCTGGGCAGGAAGAGACTGCTGAGGAGACAGCCGCTTGCACCACACTGGCCCCAAGATGCGCCAAGGCTCGAAGGTAGTGGCGAACGTAGTGGCATGCAAAGGTGGATAATGAGGACCAGGTGGCTGCCTGACAAATGTTTCTGCAAGGCTGGCACCACTACTATCATGACCTTGGAGAAGGTCTGTGGTGCAGACACAAGGCCGAACGGAAGCACACAGAACTGAAAGTGAAGGCCAAGCACCGTGAAACGGAGAAAGCATGTCATTAGGAGACACAAGCAATCATTCCGCCCAGGACGCTGCCTAAGCCCCACCGGAATGAGCATGAAGCCCCACCGAAATGGGCCTCTGATTATGAATGTAGGCGGATTCGATAGCATGCTTGATCCAATGCGTAATGGTAGCCTTAGAGGCGGCAAGACCCTGACAGGCCCTGAAAACAACATGAAGAGATGGTGCGACTTTCAAAAGGCCTTAGTGACCTTAAGATAGTGATGAAGAACTCTCTTTAACATCGACTGTTCGTAGTTCCCTCTGTACCCTGGAGCTATCCTCTCTAGGAAAGGAGGGAAGCAAAATGGTTGATTCACATGGAAGGGCAAGAGCACTTTTGGCAAGAAGGAAGGTATGACCTGAAGCGCCATACCTTCCGAAGTAAAGGAGAGAAAACGCTCTCTATAAGTCAGGGCCTGCAGCTTAGACACTCGTTAGACTGACGTAATGCGACCAGGAAGGCAGCCTTGAGAGACAGATACTGAAGAGTGATATGCTTAAGCAGCTCAAAGGGGACCTTCCCAAGGCTTCAGAGAATGAGGGAAAGATCCCATGGTGCGACAAGGGCACCCTGCGGAGGCCGGAGCATGCATACTCCATGGAGAAACTGGTTGATATCAGGGACCACAAAAGCCCGTAAGTGCCGCGACTTGTATACAGAGGGAGTTAAGGGCCAACCCCTTCTCAAACTCCTCATGGAGAAACACGAGGACCGGCAGTATCTTGACTCGCCAGGGCAAAAGATGTTGCTGAGTGCACCATGACTCAAAAAAGGCACCATACTCTAGCATATGCCATAGACGTAGAGGGGCATCGCGCCTTCAGAAGGATCTCCACGACCCCACAAGAGTAGCACTTGCAGCCTAGGCGTCTCCTTTCAAGAGCCAAGCCGTAAGCAAGTAAGGAGCCGGGTCATCCAGCAGGATTTGTCCCTGCTGAGCTCCCAGGGGGAGAGACGATGCTACTTGCAGCCAGACTAGATCGGCATACCACGGGCGCTGTGGCCAGTTGGATGCCACAAGAATAACCTGTCTGGGGCGCATCTCAATCCAAAGGAGACACTGTCCGATCATCGCCCACAGGGGGAAGAGGTAAAGGAGCAGAACAATTGACCAGGGTTGGGCCAGCGTGTCAAGACACAGAGAGCCGTACTCCTTCTTGCGGCTGCAGAAGGATGGAACTTTGGTATTCTTTGCGGTGTCCATCAGGTTGATCCCACACCCTAAATATGCACTGAAATGCTAAGGGAGCGAGCTGCCATTTGCTGGGGTCCAAAGTATGAAGACTGAGGAAGTCTACTTGAACATTCTCCACTCCTGCAATGTGTTGTGTTGATAGCACCTTTAGGTGTTTCTCAGCCCAAGGGAAGAGCAGATCCATTTCTGTGACTACTCCTGGGGCTTTGATGCTAACCTGCTGGTTGAGGTAGGCCACCATGGTAGCACTGTCACAGAGAACGCGAACTGTCTGATGGTATATCCGAGGTAGAAAGACTTGCAGGGCCAGACAGACCCCTGGCGCTTCGAGACGGTTGATCATCCACTGGGATTCCCGAGTGCTCCATGAACCCTGGGTTGTCTATCCCAGACAATGTGCTCCCCAGCCTGACAGACTAGCATCCATCGTGATGAGAACCCAGAGCGGCATGTCTAGGGGAACCCCTCACATTATGTGGTTTCGACAGAGCCACCAGCGCAGGCTGGAGCGAACGTCTCTACGGAGGTGGAGGCGAACATTGTACTCCTGGGAAACTGGTGACCAATGTGACTGTAGAGGTCTTATGTGAGCCCAAGCCCAGAGAACTAGTTCGATCATGGCTGGCAAGGATCCCAGGACCTGAAGATAGTCCCAGACTCGCGGACGGATCAGCAGCAGAAACACCTGTAGCTGGTGGTTCAAATTCCTGAACCGATCCTCCGTCACATAGACTTGGCCCTGCTGTGTGTGTCAAAACAGGCTCCCAAGAACTCCAGAGATCAGGAGGGGCAGAGACAGCTCTTGGCGTGATTGACCACCCAGCCAAGACGTTCAAGGAATGTCACAACCCAAGCAATGGCCTCGAGAGCCTAAGCCTGTGACTTTAGTCTGATTAGCCAGTCATCAAGGTAAGGATGAACATGAATTCCCTGTTTCTGCAAGGCTGGCACCACTACTATCATGACCTTGGAGAAGGTCTGTGGTGCAGACACAAGGCCGAACGGAAGCACACGGAACTGAAAGTGATGGCCAAGCACCGTGAAACGGAGAAAGCATTGTTGATCTTCGCAGATCAAAATTTGTGGAGGTAAGCCTCTGCCAGATCGAAAGAAGCCAAGAATTCCCCACTGTGTACAGCATAGCTACTCACCTGTAACAGGTGATCTCCGGGAACAGCAGGAATTTAGTCTTCACATATGGGTATCGTCGGTACCGACGGAGCCTGCGCGGGAACGCTCCCCAGCATCCAATTAGGAAGCTTTTGGGAGCATCCCACAGCACCTGCATGCTGCCTTCCCGCCTTTCCCAACTGCCTCTCTCCAGTTGAGTTTAAAGCTGAGACAAAGAGAGAGAGAGAGGGAAAGAGAAAGAGATAGATAGAGAGATACAACTCCTAGGGGAGGTGGGTGGGTTGTGAAGACTAAATTCCTACTGTTCCCGGAGATCACCTGTTACAGGTGAGTAACTATGCTATCTCCAGGAACAAGCAGGAATGTAGTCTTCACATATGGGGACTCCCTAGCTTTAGATGCCAGGGAAAGACCTCAGAGGTTGTGTGTCCCTGTGAAAGGGCTCCACTTCCCCCCATGGATCTCTGGCATCCAACTAGGGATGGTGGGTAGGAGTTGATTAGGTATGGAACAGGTGTTGAAGAACAGCCTGACCAAACAAGCAATCCCGGCGGGAGTCCTTGTCCAAGCAGTAATGGGCTGTGAAGGTATAAACCGAGGCCCAAGTGGCTGCTCGACAGACGTCAATGATAGACACAGAGTGCAGATGAGCCATTGAAGCTGCCATGGCTCTCACATTGTGAGCTGTGACATGGCCCTCCAGAGGAAGATTCTTACTCTGATAGGCAAAGGAAATACACTGTGCAATACAGCTGAACAGTGTTCTCTTGGAGACTGGAAGTCCCAAATGAGAAGGATCAAAAGCAACAAAGAGTTAAGAGGACTTTCTATGACTTCCGGTGACGTCACGGAGGACTTCCTGTGACGTCACGGAGCTGATGGCTGCTTAGGTGCCAGCTCCTGTCCGAGCCCCGATTAAGTGTGTTTTTCATGGGCCCCTACAAACCCAAAGTGGACGGGAGTCGAGTCCTTAGCTTGGCTATGGATGCAAAAAAGAAGCTGGCTAACTTTCAGTCCCCTTACGTGCGGAAGGACTTGGTGCGGGAGGAGGACGATCCAGGCCCGGCCCGGAGAGAGGAGACCGGGAGCTCCGGGGATGATGAAGCGGGGCCGGAGGCGCTACCAATGAAAGCGTGGTTACGAGCCTTTAAAACCGACATGTATGGCAAATTTAAAGCCATGCGAAAGGATCTCAAAGAGGCGCTTGTGGCGATACAAGGAGAGGTGAGCTCTCTAGGGCAGCGGATTGAGGAAATGGAGTGCCACGTGGAGAAGCACGCGGGCGAACTCCGTGGCGTGGTGGCGGAGCAAGAAAAACTGCAAAGACAGCAGGAGGAGATGCAGGAGAAACTTGAGGAGATGGAGGATAGAGCGCGGCGTAATAATTTGAGGATCAGAGGGGTGCCGGAAAATGAGAAAACTAAAGACTGTGTGCAGTTGGTTCAGAGCCTGGGGAGCCACATATTGAGATTGGGGGGGAGAACAGTGGTGGGACGTCAGCGGTCATTGGAGTGGAGCGGGCGCACAGGAGCCTCGGGCCCAGGAAGGAAGAACGCGGGAGAGACATTATTGCCTGTTTAAGCAGCTTCCCTTTAAAGGAGCAAATAATACAGATTGCCCGGAAATTTGGCCGAATTGCCTGGGAAGGCTGTGAGGTGGAGGTTTTCAATGATCTCTCGAGGGGAACTCTGGAGCGGCGGCGGAATATGAAGGAGGTGACCGCGTATATGCGGAGTGGAAACCATCGGTATCGCTGGATGTTCCCTTTTGGCATTCTTTTGACGGTGAATGGCCGGTCTCGGAGAGCGAAGACAGCGGAGGAAGCGTGGCGGATGTTGGCGGAGTTAGGGTGCGAAAAGCTACCTCAAGCGAAGGGCCGACAGAAGCAGGGCCTGACGAGTGTGATGGAGGAGAGACCTGGAGCGGGACAACAGTGGCAACGGGTTGGCGAGAAAGGAAAGCGGCTGAAACCTCTGTCGCAGATTCAAGAGAGTGGGCCCGATTCGGAGGAAGTGTGAGGCAGACCTGGAGAGCCTAGTGGTGGTCGGCAATGCGTGAGTATGGAGCAGTAGAGCTCTATACCTCATGGTCTCTGGACACTGGACTCTTAGGGAAAATTTGGACTAATTGTTGGGGGATAGTGGCTAAGCTGAGGGTACTGTGTTTTACGGGGGGGGGGATATTGTGACGGGGCAGGACATGTGGGTCACGGAAGGGATAGCGGGAGGTGCGGGTGGGGGTGAGAGGGGGAGGGGGGGTGGGGGTGGGGGTGGGGGGAGTAGGAGGGCTGGGGAGGGAAGGTGGGTTGGGGGGGCATCTTGCACAGCCTTTGGTGGGGGAGGTAGGGGTTTGGGTATGGCTATGCTGCGGGTAGGTTCTGTGAATGTGAATGGGCTGAACTCCCCAGTGAAACGGAAACTGTTATATAGGGAAGCCCAGCGTAATCAGTGGGACGTGATATTGCTTCAAGAAACCCACTTACGGAGGGGGGATGTGGGGAGGATGAGGAATAGGCTTTTCCCGGAGCAGTTTTATGCCTGTAATAAGGATGGGACCAAAAAGGGGGGAGGTGGCTCTTTTGATAAGGTCGGGGAGTGGGATTCAGGTTGGGGGTCATTTTATGGATCGGGAGGGGAGAGTGGTGGGGATTAAGGGGCTCTGGGGAGGGCAAACTGTTATTATTGCATCGGTATATGGACCTAATGGGACCCAGGGGGAGTTTTGGAAAGGGGTGGGTGACCTGCTTGAGGGCCAGGGGGAGGGCAAGGTGTTGATAGGAGGAGACTGTAATGTGGTCTTAGACCCAAAGGTAGATAGGGACACAAAGAGGGTGGATGGGGGGCTCGAAATCGCCAAGGCTTAAGGAGGCTGATGCATCAATGGAATCTGGTGGATGCCTGGAGGGCTCTGCACCCTAAGGAGCGAGGATATACATTTTATTCTGCTCCTCACGGTAGTTGGAGCAGGATTGACATGCTGTTAGTGGATAAGGAATGGATGGTGGCAGTAGAGGAGGGTCAGTTGATAACGCTTGGGTGGTCTGATCATGCGGCAGTTGATTTGGGATTTAGGAGGGTTTGGGAGGGTGGTGTGGTATTTTGGAGGTTGAATGAAAGTTTACTTAAAGACCGTGAGGTGGTGGAGGATATTCGGAGGGTGGTAAAGGAATATCTAGCTTTTAATGACGGGGGGGGGGGGATGTGGGGGTGGTGGGGGTGTGGGAAGGGTTGAAAGCGGTCATACGAGGACGGTTTTTTATGTGGGGGGCAAGAAGGAAGAGGGAGAGAGAAAGAAAAGAGGAGGGGTTGCGGGAGGCATTGCAGGGGGGGGGGAAGAGCGGTATAGGAGGACGGGTTCTCTGAGGGATAGGAAGGAGCTGGAGAGGATAAGGGAGGAGTTGAATACCTTGCAGACGGACAAGGTTGCTTGGGCGTTGCAGAGGGTGCAGCAGGTGTCGTATGAGTTTGGAGATAAGGCAGGTCGTTTGTTGGCTAGACGCCTGAAGAGGCAAAAAAGGGCTACGACGATCTATCAGATTATTGGGGAGGGGGGGGAAGGTGTGTAGAGGGGAGGAGGAGATCCGTGAATGCTTTCGGGCATTCTATCAGGACCTCTATACAGAGATGGGGGGGTGGGGGAAGCGGAGATTCGGGCCTATTTGGACGGGGTACTGTTACCTCGGCTGTCAGAGGAGACGGCGGACTCCCTGGAAGGGGAGATCGCGATGGAGGAGATTGGGAGGTTGGTGAAGGAGCTCCCGAGGGGGAAGGCGCCCGGTTTAGATGGGCTCTCGGGTGCTTTTTATAAGGTCTTTTGGGGGGAGATTGGGGGACTGTTAGTGAGGGTGTTTAACGGGATGTTGGAACCAGGGGGGGGGGGGGGAGTTGTCCCGGGACATGAAGACGGCAGGGATTACGGTATTGTTGAAGCCGGGGAAGGACCCGTTGTGCTGTGGATCGTATCGGCCCATTTCCCTTCTTAATGTGGATGTGAAAATTTTGGCGGATAGATTGGCGAGGTGGTTACCGGGGATTATTAATAGTGACCAGACGGGGTTTATACAGGGCCGACAGGCTGCAGATAATATTAAGCGGGCGATGGGGGTGGTCTGGGAGGCCAGTCAAGGGGAGGAGGATTTTCTTTTAATGTCCATAGATGCAGAAAAAGCCTTTGATAGGGTTCATTGGGGTTTTTTTACTGGAGGTCGTGGGGAAATTGGGGTGTGGACACAATTATTTGAAGTGGATACAGGGCTTGTATGCGGGACCCCGGGCTCGGGTGAAAGTAAATGGTCGTTACTCTCGCGACTTTGAGTTGGGGCGTGGGACTAGGCAGGGATGTCCGCTATCCCCAATATTGTTTGCCATGGTGGTGGAGCCGTTGGCAGAAAAAATTCGGCAGAATGAGCGGATTGTAGGTTTAGTTCACGGGGGGAGGGCCCACAAGATTTCCCTATATGCGGATGATATCTTATTGTACATTAGTCAGCCACAAGGGTCGCTTGCTGAAATAATGAGGGAGGTGGAGAATTATGGGGTGGTTTCGGGGTTTAAAATGAATATTGATAAAACGGAAATTTTGGGGATCAGGGTGGGGCGGGGGGTGGAAGAGGGACTGAAGAGATTGTATCCTATGCGGTGGGTATACAAGTCCTTGGCCTATTTGGGGGTCAAGATCATGAGTCGATATGAGGATATGTACCAGGCTAATTACCCGAAACTGTTGGGGGTTATAGGCAGTGACTTGGAGGGATGGATGGGGATGGAGACGTCTTGGTTGGGCAGGATAGCTGCCGTTAAGATGAATATTCTTCCTCGATTGCTCTATCTCTTCCAGGCGTTACCGGTAGAGATACCGGTGGGGGCGATGCGGACCCTACAGAAACGGGTGTTTACTTATATATGGAAAAGAAAGCCCCCCCGAATATCTCGGAGGGTGATGTGGTCTGCGAAGGCGCAAGGGGGGTTGGGAGTTCCAAATTTGCTGGCGTACTTCCACGCGGCGTAGTTGAAACATATTATGGACTGGCGGGATGGAGGGGATGTGAAACCCTGGGTTAGTTTGGAACAGACGCGGGTACAGGGAGGGCGGTTGGATGCATGGCTGTGGGCAAGGAAGGGGGAGAGGGGGGCACTGGGGGTCGGGACGCCGGGGATGAGGCAAGTGGTGAGGGTGTGGGACAAGGTGAGAGGGCCTGAAATTAAGGATCGGGGTTCGGGATATTCGGTAATGACCCCGTGGAGAGGGTGGAAGGGATTTCAACCAGGGTGGGAGGGGGGACGTTTTGATCTCTGGAGAGATAAGGGGTTAAGATGTGGTTTTCAATTATTGGATGAAGGAGAGCTGCGCTCCTTTGAGGAGGTGTGGGCTGAATACGCTTTGGAGGAAGGGGATAGATTCGCCTATGTGCAGGCGAAATCCTTTATGCTGCGGGCCTTGGGGAAGGAGGGGTTGGGACGGGAGGTCACGGGATTGGAGGCATGTTAGTTTGGAGGGGGAGGCTCGAAGGGAATGATTTCCAGGCTGTATCGGGTGGTGAATAGACAGGGGAGGGGAAACGTTCGATACATGGTGGATTGGGAAAGGGATCTTGGGTTGGTTCTGTCCGAAGGAGACTGGAGGACAGTGTGGGATCAGATTAAGAAGGGGCCGGGAGCCAGTAAATATCAGGAAAATAGCTATAAAGTCCTGATGCGGTGGTATTATACTCCTGAGCGGCTGCATAGGATTTATCCTGGGACTTCGCCCCTGTGCTGGCGGGAGTGTGGGGAGGTGGGCTCTTTTTGGCATATCTGGTGGGCCTGTCCTACGATACAGGTTTATTGGGGCACAGTACAGCGGTGGATACAGTCTAAACTTAAGGTGGAGATTGAACTTGCCCCACAAATCATCCTGTTGTCTTGGTGGGGAGAGGGCTTAGGTGGGGCTTGGTGGGGAGAGGGCTTAGGGCAGGGTGGTCGGGTGGTCCGGGCATGCCTAAGCGCGGCCAGATGTGAAGTGGCTGCGGCGTGGAAGCAAAAGGCAGCCCCTTCGCTTGAACAATTTGAGCAGAGACTTAGGCACCTGACCCTGATGGAGAAGTTAACCGCGGCCAGGCGGCAGAGAGGGGCTAAATTTGAGGAGGTGGGGGGGGGGCTGTGCAAGGTTCTTGAGTGGGGGGGGGAAGGGGAGGTAGGGGAGAAGGGGGGAGGGGAGGTTTCAGGGGGGTGGGTATGGGATTAGTAAGATTCGCTACATGCAGGGGGGAGGGTGGGTGGGTGGGGTAAGCGTTGTTGAAGGGGTTACTGCTTACAGTTGGGAGGGGGTTGGAGGGTGTAATGGGTATGGACTATGGTATTACTGGATCTGTATGGGGTTCTTTGTTACCTTGTTTACGTTGTTTGCATTTTGGTGGTACTTGAATTGTTTTATAAAACCAAAATAAAAATTATAAAGATAAAAAAAAAAAAAGAGGACTTTCTATGTTGCTGTGTTCTTTGCAAGTAAAATGCTAAAGCTCTTTTACAGTCCAAAGTATGAAGATTCCTTTCTGCATTTGATGCATGAGGTCTTGGAAAGAACACAGGCAGGTAGACCGCTTGGTTCAGATGAAAAGGCGAGACCACCTTTGGCATAAAATGTGGATGAGTCCTAAGGACTACCTTGTCATGATGAAACCTTGTATAAGGTGGATCAGCCACTAGTGCTTGCAACTCACTGATGCGACGTGCTGATGTGATTGCAATGAGAAAGATAACTTTCCAAGAAAGGAATTTTAAAGAGGTAGTAGCTAAGGGTTCGAAAGGTGGCTTCATGAGCTGACCAAGAACCAGGTTTAAGTCCCATGCCACCGGTGATGGCCTAATGGGAGGCTTAGAAGAAGGCCTCTCAAATCTTGCTATAAGAGGATGGGAGGAGATAGGTTGTCCATTCAGAGGCTTGAAGGAAGCTGCACTAGCACTCAAATGGACCCTTACTGAGTTAGTAGTAAGTCCTGCATTGGATAAATGAAGGAGATACTCAAGTAATGATCCAAAAGGTATCGCTAAGGGGTTAAGACCCTTTTGCGAACACCATATGGTAAACCTTTTCCACTTGAAAGCATACGAGCATCTAGTGGAAGGTTTCCTGGAAGCATAAAAGGACATCCTTTACTTGCTGAGGAAGGTTAAGATCATGAAGATCTAGGCCTTCAGCAACCAAGCCCTGAGATGCAGAGACTGGGGATTGGGATGCCATAACCTTCCGTCCTCCTGTGACAGGAGATCTGGAGCAGACCCTAACTCCAGGGAAGGGGCTTGAGAGAGATGTAGAAGCAGGGGGTACCACACTTGCCGTGGCCAATGTTGAGCTATGAGAATCATCCGCCCCCTGTCTCTCTGAAGCTTGAACAGGGTTTTGGGAATTAGGGGAATGGGTGGAAAGGCATAAAGGAAGTCTTGACCCCAGTGAAGGAGGAAGGCATCCCTGGCCTGAGAACCCTGAGCCAGAATTCTGGAACAGAACCGGGGAAGTTTGACATTCAACGGACTTGCAAAGAGGTCTATGTCCGGAGTTCCCCAAATTTGGAAAATCTTGGTCACCTGGTCCACATGTAGAGACCATTCGTGTGGAAGCAGAACTCGACTGAGTCCGTCTGCCCAAGAGTTTTGAATGCCTGGAAGATAAACTGCCAGGAGGTGAATATGATGCTCTCTGGCAAGGGCCCATAGTCGCAAAGCTTCGTTGCAAAGCGAAAGATAGCCTGTTCCCCCCCTTGCTTGTTCACGGAGAACATGGCTACCTGATTGTCCGTATGAATGAGGACTGTCTTGTAGCTGAGCAGGGTATGGAACACTCGAAGAGCAAGGAAGATTGCTCTGAGCTCTAAGAGATTGATATGTAGATGAATCTCCTATGGAGTCCAGGTGCCTTGGGTGGAGAGGTCTTGTAGATGAGCATCTGTTGTGAGAGTTGCCTGGGGTAAGGGTTGTTGAAAGGGGGACCCCAGCAACAGGTTCTTAGTGGACTGCCACCATTGGAGGGACAAAATAAGGCGATTTGTGTTTGCTATTTTGTCTGACAGGCACCCTGATGCCTGAATCCATTGAGAGGATAAGGTCCACTGGGCTGCTCTCATATGGAGGCGAGCATAAGGAACCACATGCATGGTGGATGCCATGTGGCCTAGTAGTTGTAGCATTTCTCGGGCAGTGAGGAGAGGTTTTAGCACTACTTGAGAAGCTAAGTGCACCATGCAAAGGCAACGGGACTGGGGGAGATAGGCCCTTGCCCTTTTGGTATCCAGCAAAGCTCCTATGAACTCTAGAGACTGAGTGGGAGTTAGACTGGATTTTGGGATGTTTATGACCAGACCCAAATACTGAAGGATAAGCATTGTTCAAGATAGGGAAGTCCTGGCCTCTGACTCTGATGAGGCTCGAATGAGCCAGTCGTCTAAGTAGGGGAAGACAAATATGCCTAGAGTGCGGAGAAATGCTGCTACCACAGCCATGCATTTCGTGAACACTCTTGGAGCTGAGGCCAGGCCAAAGGGAAGCACCCTGTATTGGTAGTGCTTTCCTTGGAAAAGGAACCGAAGGAACTTCCTGTGAGTTGGATGGATGAGAACATGGGTGTACGCATCCTTGAGATCTAGAGAACAAAGCCAATCCTGACTCTGAAGGTATGGCACAATTGAACATCCAGTATTCTCCCCAATAATCAAATGTTTTGAAGTTGTAGCTGAATGGTTGCTATCACAAAACCTTCGGATAAACCACAGCAAAACCGACGTTCTTTTTGTCACAAGGAACCGTAAGTTCATACCGCCTCCATCACTACTCGTCAACAACATAGAGTTGAAATCAAAAGCTACCATCCGTTACCTCGGCATCACATTGGATCAGCACTTGGATATGACAACTCATGTCAAGAACATCACAAAAAACGTATATTATAAGATCAAATCGCTACGTCACCTCCGCTCCCTACTAGATCCCACAGACTTCCGAACAACCTTCCAAGCATTAGTCCTCCCACACCTGGATTTTGCCAACATCATCCTACATGGCCTCCCTCAATCAACTTTAAACCCGCTCCGCCTAGCCATGAATACAGCCGCCAGAGTCCTCTCCGGCTCATCAAGATCTGACCATATAACACCCATCATGAAAGAACTGCATTGGTTACCATTACATGCCAGAATCCAGTATAAGTCTTTAGTCCTTACTTTCAAGGCACTAAATAACTACCCCCCTACGCCAATTAGCAAGCTCATCCATGGCACCCTGGAAAACAGAAAAAGGAGAACCACATCAATGAACACCTTAACTGTCCCGAAGATAATAACGAAGTGTACTAAGGCCACCTCCAACAGGGCCTTCTCCTTATTTGCTCCTCTAAACTGGAATGCACTACCTCACGAAATCCGTGCTATCAAAAACCTAATCCTATTCAGAAAAGCATTGAAATACCACCTGTTCACAAAATGCTACCCAGAAGTCAACCTAGTCACTAACAAAACTACCACCTCAATACAACCTGAAAAGGGCTAGTTGGTCAACCTTTCTCTCTAGTCTTATTAGTGAACCACATTGTAACATCCAATCGAGTTTGATATTACTGTATATACCATTAAGTTAATCTGTACATAGTTCCCCCGGTTGTCCTATTGTTGAAGTTCCCTGTTCAATGTAAAACTCAATGTTACTTGTATGCATTGTAGTATGTTCTTGTTCTATGTACACCGCACTGATTATAATAGCGCGGTATAAAAGAATTGTTAAATAAATAAATGGCAGCAGAGTTCCTAGAGAAATCATTTTGAATTTCTCCTTGAACAAGAATTTGTTCAATTCTCTGAGGTCCAAAATAGGTCTGTATCCCCCTGTTTTCTTTGGGATAAGGAAATAGGGGGAGTAAAACCCTGTACCCTGTTGATGAATGGGTACTTCTTCTATTGCCCCTTGGGCAAGAAGTATAGTGACCTCTTGATCTAACAGGTTGATGAGAGAGGTCTGAGAATTGAACTGTCTTACCATTGTGGGAGGGGGCATGCACAGAAAGTGCAGCTTGTACCCCTCTTTTATAATGGAGTGTGTCCAATGCTCTGCTGTTATCTGCTCCCACCTGGGGGCAAAGTGGCATAACCTTCCTGGAATGGTGGAAGGCTCTGGTCCATTGAGGGCCAGGAAGGCTAAGTTCTCTAGATGAAAGTCAAAGGCCTTGTGGAGGCTGAGACTGCTGAGACGTTTGAGGCTTGGCAGTCTTTGCTTTCCTTTGTTTAGGTGGTTGCTGACCTTTTCGGACAAGCTGACCTGCAGAACGTCCCTGTTGGGAATAAGAGGGATAAAACCTCTTCTTTTTCGAGAAGAAAGGCTTCTTGAAAGATTTCTTTCTGGCAGGATCAGCTGTGCCTTTGGATAGTCTATCCAAAGTAGAATTGTCAGCATCCATCTCATTGGCTTTTTCTTGCCAATTCTTGCCGAATAGATTCTCACCTGTACAAGGGATATTGCCCAGTTTGTCCTGCACCCAGAGTTCCAAATCGGATGCCTGGAGCCAGGCAATCCTTCGTGTACCTATGGCAATGGCAGAGGCTCTGCTTATGCACTCAAAACAGTCAAAAGCTGCACGATTGACAAACTTTGAAACATCCTGGGCATGTTTAACCAGTGTGAGAAAATTCTGCCTTCTGTCCTCAGGAAGAAGAGGGTCCAAAACCTCTAAATCCCCTATGACCTCTTCAAGGAACATTCCCATATATAAAATATAGGAACTGATCCTGGCAGAAAGCATGGAAGCCTGGAAGGTACGACGTCCAAAGGCATCCAAGGTCCTACATTCACATCCTGGAGGATTAGAGGCATGTCTTTTTTGACTTCTGATCCTTCTCATAGCTGACTCCACCACAATAGAGTGGTGGGGAAGCTGAGTTTTTTAGAAGCCAGGACAAGGAGGGACTCGATACATAGTATCCAGTCTGTGAGAGTGAGGAGAGGTGGTAAGAGATGTCTCCCACATTCTCAACATGAGATCATGTAAAAATCTCATGGATGGGTAGGGTAGCCGCCTCTTTAGGAGCTTTGGGATATTGTAAAATCTCCAACTCCTTAGCTCTGGGCTCTGTTTCAGGAGTCACAGTAATGGACAACCCACGAGCCACCTCTCTGATGAAATCCTGAAAGGAAATATCTTCTGGAGGAGACATCCTGCGCTTAGGAGAGGAAGGCTCCTCCGGGAGAAGTATCCCGGTACCGGCAGAGCTGTCAAAATCCTCGGAGTCCTCTGAGGATTCGAAGTACCGTCTGTTCGAATGCTCTTGAAGAGCCCGATACCCGTACCGACCAAAGTCGGTACCAGGGGTAAATCGGTACCGGTGTATTGGCACTGGAAGGCATTGCATGACTGGGTGCCGGCAAAGCCGATACCAATGTCGATGCCATCGGTACCGGTACCGATGGAACCATCTGATGCGATTCCAAGGGTGTCGATGCCACAAGGAGAGCCGCCAGACTGCGTTCAATAGCCAGGAACCTCTGGTCTATCGACGCTGCCGATGCCTGGGTATTGGTACCGGATACAACCGGTACCCCAGAGCATGGCACCAGTAGTTCTGCCGAGGTCGAGGCCTCGAGAACATCCTGGAGCCCCGATGATGCTTTGGAAGCCGAAGCCTCCCGCCGGGGCAATTTTGCCGGTATGGAACCCTCAATGGCAACGCCAGAGGCATCTCGATGCTTAGAAAGAGATCTACTCTTTGAGGACCGGCTGGACTTATGTTTAGTTACCTGAGATCCATGGGAGGAAGACGAAGCCCTGGAAGACAATCGATGCCACCGAAGCTGCATCGGAAGGAAAAAGGGCACTGAGTTTGGCAGCTCGGTTCTGTCGACCCCTTTTGGACATCATGGCACAAGCCAAACACTCAGAGATGGAGTGGTCAGGACCTAAACATTTAAGACACCACTCATGGGTGTCGGTAACGGAGATGGTACCGCCACACTTGGTGCATTTTTTAAAACCCGAAGCGGGTTTCTCCATAGTGGAGGAAATTTTGGGCCTAAGGCTGACCACATACCGGCTGCCCACAAAATACCCTTAGAAGGATGCCCTCCCTCTGAAAGTGGAAGGTTGTCCCTAGGGCGTTTTCGTTCAAGGCAATCTGGCTGAGCCATGAGAGCCAGCCTCGAGGGACTCCCTGCCTGTGAGGCGGAAGGTACAGTCTTCCAAAGCTCCCATGCCTGTTCAGAGCTGTGATCTGGAATCCCTGATGTTTATCCCAAAGTATTAGCTTGTTGAGGGATCAAAAGAGGCGGAGGGAGGGCCTCCCCATATAAGAAGCTGGAGAAGAGTCCCCTACGGGCAAAATGGACTGAGTAGGGGCTGAAAGAATAGAGAAGCCAGAGGTATCATGGCCAGCTTCCTCCAGAGCTGCATGCCAAGACTCCTGTGTAGACCTTGAGACTCCTCTGGATGATCGACGCAGGCCGAGCACAGCCGGTTCATCAAAACACGATGCTTCCTGCTGCAGGCGATGCACTGCAGCAGGGATGAAGGCATCGGGACTGCCAGCTCTTTTCCTGCACAGTCTCGCTGATCCGTGGCTGTTCCGGAGCAGGTAGAATCCCAGAGTTGCTTCCAAAATGGCCGCCGCAGCGAACCCCAGCTCAAGAAAATGGCGGGAAGGCAGGAGCGGTCCAGGTGTGAGGCGATGGAATGGCGGCGGGACTGAAGGAGCCCGTTCCAGTACACAGAGGGACGCGGTCTACAGAACAATGAGGTCTGGAGACGACGTTTCCCAAGGGGGGGGGGAGGAGGAAGGAGGAGGTTCGCCCACTGAAAGTTGTTTAGTGCACACAGTTTCCCTTTGACAAATTCAAGCAGTACAGAGCAGGCACTCCTTTGCTGTTACTGGCAGTGCTGTTTGTGGAAATGTGCTCCACTGGCTTTCCTGACCAGGAGCTACTTTCTTCCCCTGCAAGAACTACACTGGTCCTCCTGACCAGGAGCTTGGCTAGATAGAGCTGGAGTGCAGAACTACCAGTAGGAAACTTCAGGGGAGACACCTCTTGTGCACCTTGAAGATTTCTACTGCTCACTAAATCTCTACTGGCAGAGGACTTAAAGCACTAAGGAGTCTGGTTGCCAGGAGAAGTGAAAGACATCCAGCATCTGCTGAAAGACAGAGAAATACTGGAGGTGACACCAGGGGGGCCTCTCTATATGCCAAAGTGAGGTTGGTGAAGCTTCTGGCACTTTCTCTGTCTCCAACATCTGCTGGCAGGAGGACTTAAGCCACTTATCTGGATTGATCTAGTAGGATGTACTGGCAAAATTGTTACGTACATTTAACACATTTCTTCTTGCCTAAATTTTCTCTTCTTTCATGCATCTGAATGTCAATTTTGCCTGGATCTTCCACAGATTTGAAGCCAAAAGATGGATTTCTCCCACCCCTTCTGGTACATAGCCCTGGGGCTAACAATTAACGGAAAAAGTAAGGGCAGAAGGTGGAGGGAAACACAAAGAGAAGAAAAGGGGTGAGGTTAAAGGACTAAAGGAGTCCTGCAGAGACGTAAGACAGACAGGATGGAGAGAGAGAGGCGAAAAATGAACAAAGAGGGTTGATGACACTCTTAACAAAAAAAAAAAAATTTCCTTTAAAGATGTCACAGTGAGCAGGAAAAACAAGGATGATTCTCCATTCAGTAAATTCACTAAAGGGAAGCTATGCAGTTAACAGGTTTTGTGCTACTGAACAACTGACAAGAAAGGAAAAGCAGTTTTATACTTCAGCCTAAGGAATCCAAATTTTTTTTATCAATTAAAATCACTGCAATTTACAAAAGCACAGTAAAAGCAATGTTCCTATTTTTCAAGTTACTCCCATGCTGTGATTTTATATATACTTATCAATGATTTGGCAAAGCAAAAAAATAAATAGATAAATAAAGTAGCTGCATTCGGATATGCAGCCTCATCAACAAAATTAAAGTCTTACTGTAGAGAAGAAAAACAGCATAAACAGGCTACGCGACATGAGAATTTTTTACCTCCTGAAAAGGTCCACCGCTTATCAAGGGCTGCACCAGATCATGTCGGAGTTTTCTAAGATGAAGAAGTTTCTCCCGAAAATTGTTCACGCTTGCAGCCACAAGCTCAGCTTGCAGCAACACAGCAAACACAGACTGAAGATCTTCTGCACCATCATCCTTCAGAAATGTTTTAATACCTTTTGTTAGGTTTCTTTTCTTCATATTTATGTCATTCTTGGTCATTCTTGCAATTTTGTAAGGAAAAATTCAACAAGAAAGCATAGTTGCTTACCTGTAACAGGGGTTCTCCATAGACAACAGGGGTATGAAGCCACAATGTAATGGTGATGTCTGCGACGGAGCCATGAGTGACAGACTCTCCCTTGGCTCAGAGAAGTCTTTTGGACTTCTGAGCATGCATGTCATCTCCCGCCTTGCCATTCCCACCTGTATTGTCAGTTATTAACATAGCTGACCTCATAGCGCGCTGGCAATACTGCTTGAGGATGATATTATAGTGACAGTTTTAAGCAGTTATGGGTCCTTCAAGAAGTTTGTATCTCCTCTGGTGTACTTTTTTTTTTTTTTTGTGGGGATGGCGGGAGGGTCAATGTGGCTGCATAGCTCTGCTGTCTACGGTGAATCCCTATTACATGTAAGCAACTACGCTTTCTCCGGAGACAAACAGGGGTGATGCAGGCACACTAATAGTGAATGCAGAGCTGAGGGCCGCTCTACAAGATGAGTATATTCTGGCAGCTTGTGGTTGATACTGGATGGAGGAAAAGCGTAGTTTTGCAGCAAACAAGTTGCGGAGGATCACCTGCCCAAAGGCAAGGGCCTGAGGAGGAATCAATGATGTAGTGCTTAGTGAAGGTGTCAATGGATGACAAGGTGTCCACTTTACAGATATCCTGTGTAGAGACAGATGCCAGACTGGCAATGGAGGCTGCTCTAGCCCAGAGTGGATGGGGGCTGATGCACCTTGGTGACAGCTTCTGAGCTTGGTTGTAGCAAAAGGATATGCAGTCTACTATCCAGGAACAGATGGTTTGTTTGGATTAAAAGTGACAAAAAGTTGACAGGAGGAGCGTAGGCTTTGTGTTGCTCACAAATAGTACAAAGGAGCTCTTTAGCATGTTTTCAGTATGAAGAGTCTTTTCTAACAAGTTTGGGTGTGTCCATGGATAAAAGGCCAGCAGAATGATACTTTGGTTGAGATGGAAGCTGAATACAACTTTGTGAAGGAATTCAGGATGAGTTCAGAGAACCACTCTGTTGTGCAGAAATGGAGTGTATGGGGGATAGTGATAGCTATCAGGAAAATGGTCTATGTGAGATATTTAAGAAAGGTGGATCTCAGTGGTTTGAAGGGTGGCTTCATGAGCTCACAAAGTACAATGTTAAGGGTCAACGCCAATGTAGATAGTTTGGTTCGGGGCTTTGTGTGCAAGAGGCCCTTCATGAATCTGGTGACTAATGGGTGTATGGAAAGAGCCTTCCCTTCAGTGGGGTCATGGAAAGCTGTGATAGCCAAGAGATGGTATCTCATCGAGTTGGTTGGCACATCTGACTGAAACAAGTGCAGGAACTAGGTTAGGATCTGGCTGACCGGGCAAGACACTGGATTGAGTTGGCATGCCATGGCAGTTTGTGAAGTGTGCCCACTTCATTTGGTGGGAGTGTTGTGTTGCTGGCTTCCTGGAAGCTGATAGAACAGCGAGCACCTAGTCAGAAAGGTCAGTCACACTTTTGTAACCCTCCAGGTCGCCAGTGAAAGGCTCTGGAGGTTGGGATGTAGCAGATTGCCGTCATGCTGAGTGAGAAAGAAGGGGTCGTTCCAGAGCTGATGTGGTTGACGTTCTATCAGAGCAGGAAAGTGCAGGAACCAGGCTTGCCTGGGCCAGTGGGTAGCTATGAGAATGACATTGGCACTCTGTCCTTATCTTGAGTAGGATCTGCGTTATCTTCAGGAAGGGAGGACATGCCTATAAGAGCCCCCCAACTCTAAGAGATGGCAAATGTGTCATGGGATGAGCAGGGAGGGCTCAGTCGGATAGAACAAAAAAAGTGAGTACTTAGCATTCTCAGCAGAGACAAGACAGTCCATCTCTGGGGTGCCACACCTGCTGAAAATGGATTGGATTTGATGGGCTTGAGAGAACACTCGTGCGGGTCTAGGCTGTGGCTGAGAACATCCGCTCACTGGTCGTGCTCTCCAGGCAGGTAGGTTGCTTGCATTTGTAGACTGCAGTGATCGAGCAAAGAGCCAAAGGCAAGCTGCTTCTCTACATAGTCAAAGGGAACTGGAGCCTCACTGCTTTTTGATGTAGCACATGGTGTCTTGGTTGTCCATCTGCATGAGGATTGTCGACAAGCCAAGCCAATTACTGAAAAATGGTCAGGGTATAGAAAACAGCACATAGTTCTAGGACCATGTTCCTTGAATGGTGAATTGCAACAGATGCGCTCCCCATCCGAGCGTGGACACATCAGTAGTGAGGGTACGTTGCTGCTGATCTAGTGGAGGACCACAGCTCTGTTGTCTGGAAGGTATGCTTTGGCAGCGATTGTGTCTATGCGTGCTTTGATGAAGGCAAGTATCTGTCTGGGTTCCATTGCTGACTTCTGAGTTTGACAACAAATCCTAGCTGTTGGAGTAGTTGGACAGTGCTGTGAATGGTGCGCACTATTGAGTCCCTGGTGGCAGCAGCAGAAACTAGCCAGTCATAGAGATAGGGATAGATGCAATGTCCTTGCCGCCACAGATGAACAGCAAATACAGCAAGATGTTTTCTGAAGACCTGAGGATAGGAATATGTTGTGCCGGTAACCTTCTGCTGCTGGAGGCAGTGAGGTGAGGCTAGGACAGTGACAGGAAATTTATTCTGTAGCCCTTCTGAATGATTCTGAGGACTCAATGGGCCATAGTGATGAATTGCCAAGCTTCTCTGAAGTGGAGAAGCCTTCTCCCCTCTGGAAGGTAGTCAAAACGTAGGGGCAGCTTTGCTCATGGAAACGGGGGCTGCTGGCTGCTGCTTCCTTTTACAAGGTCAATGCTGCTAGGTCCAGGATTACAATGAGGTAGAGGCCAGCCATATAGTTGAAATCTCCTGCAGTGGTAGAATTCTTGAAAGTACTGGTAAAAATAGGCCCTGCGGAACTAGGAAGGCTGTGAGGTGGATTCCGGTGATTGGGCAGCAAGTTCTCTCACCGTGGACAAATGATCTTTAACTTCTGAGACAGCTTCTTGTATTTTGGATCCAAACAAACTGTCTCCTTGGCAGGGTGCATCTGCCAACCGCTCATGGAGGTCTACCCGAAGGCTCAAGACTCATAGCCATGCAGTGTGTCTAGCCAAAATGGCGGTGTCCATGGCCCGGGCAACTGAGTCATAAGCATCGTAGGTGGCGTGGATAATGTGATACAAAGATTCTTAGAGGCTATCTTGAAGCTGCACATGATCGTTAGTCCCAGTATTCCCAGCATCATCTAGCTACAGTAAGAGATCATGGCAATAGTGAAGATCTGTAGCTGATGTGCCAGAACCCTCATGGTTAGGAGGGAGCTCCATTAGGTCTTTCTGCCAACAGCATCTAAGGCTGACAGTTCCCAACATGTAATCTAATCCGCTACTGATCGCTGGAAGTAGCGGTATACAAATGTACGCTAAATAAATAAATAAGGTCCTTTGCTCTTTTCCAGGAAGTGTTTGCGTCACTGATTTTACACTTTTTTATTTTTTTTTAGAATGGCTTCCTAAACCACTGACTGATGAGGCAGTTGGTGATAGAATCCTGGAGCGGGGAGGACCCTGTATCGAAGGTCTAGACGCTTAGAAGCAGCATTTACTGAGGATGGATTCTGCCAAATGGAGGACTGTAGCTCTTGAAGGAGTGGGGCACTGGGGACAGAACCTCCCTGGGGCACTGCAAGAGCAGAGAATAGAAATAAAGTCTCTCTTGTTAGTGGGAGTCTGTGATTCACTTAGGGCTTACGCTTAAGAGATCTTTTGGAGGAACTTTGGATAGGAGTAGTCTTCCAGGGGCTCCTCTGGGATCTCCCGTGCCAGTGGAATGAAAGGGTGGCCTTCAGCTGTAAGAGATGAAGTCATCTCCCAGGAGCATCATCTACAAGAGGCATGGGTGGCTGCCAATCAATTAGTGAGGGGATGCTGGAGGCGACATCTTCTGAGCGTCTTGAGGAGCATCAGGTGTAGTGGAGGGAAGAGGGAGGGATCCTCTCGGGACAAGGAGTCCCTGAAGTATGGCTGCATTATCCTGAACGAAGCAGTGTAACAGGAAGAAAAGGCTAGAGTTGGGACTAAAACTCTCCACTGAGGCAGACTCTTCGGTGGAAAGAGCAAGCATAGATTTTAAATTGTTTTTTTTGGCCTTGCTAGGGAGTTCCCCTGAGTCAAGGGAATCCTTCCTGTGCCATTTAGAATTCCCCCCCTTACCGAGGTAGAAGAGGAAGCAGAAGTATGAGACCGTGAAGAGCCCTTAGTGTGCTTGATTTTTCCCTGTGCTTTCCTATCTCTGCAGGCTGGTGCCAGTGGGTAGATCCATGAGGGGTGGAACTCCGGGTCCTGGAAGAAAGGCCCTGGGCAGCATCCACTTGAGCTAGTACCAAGAGAGAATCTGTCTCTGGTGACGCGGCTGAATGTCCGGCTCCCGATTGTGGAGCTGAATGCTGATCAACTTGCAACGGCAGGCTGCAGGTGACAGAGCTGCGGGGCCTTGCTCCGGCAGTCTCATCATAGCATAAAAATGGTGCCGCAGCAGGAAGAAGTCAGGAAAATGGTTAACACTGCAACTCTGAAATGAAGCAAAAAAGAGAACGTCCAGCAGTCACAGTGGGGCTTCGGAAACTGAGCAGTGTCAAACAGAAGCAAAGGTAATTTTTAAGGCACTGAGGTACGGAGAAGGAGGGAGTTCTGCAGCACTCTGACGTGGCTAGACAAAACTGAAGATACAGGTGGAAATGGCAAGGCGGGAGATGGCATACGTGCTCAGAGAAGTCCAAAGGAGAGTCCAGCACTCATGGCTCCGTGGCAGACATCAACATTAGTGTGCCTGCATCACCCCTGCTCATCTCCGGAGAAAAAAAAGCTGGTACAGTTCATCCAGATGATCCAGGCATTGGGGAAAGCCCCCGATGCCATCAAAACACAGAAAGCAAATCCCCAGTGGCCCAGCAGTCCCGATCCCCCCACCTGACAGTATTTTGGTGGCATCAGGGGCCATCGCGGCATTGTGTAAAGCCCCTGATGCCATCAAAATACTGTCGTGGGCCAGTGCTCTGACAGAAAGTGACTCCCTGGTGGTCTAGCGGCCCCATTCCTCCTACCCGACAGCATTCTTATGGCATCCGGGCGATCGCAGCATCGGGAAAAGCTCCCAATGCCATCAAAATACTGTCGGGGGCCGGTGCCCCAACAGAAAGTGACTCCCTGGTGGCCTAGAAGCCCCTGAACCCTCCCACCTGACTTAAAAAAAAAAAAAAGTTAACCCGGTGGTCTAACAGTCCCTGAACCCCCCACCCAGTACCTTTCGAAGCGGGAGCACTGCCTAAGTGGACCAAGAGTGGGAGTGCAATCTTGAAAAATGGTGGCATTTGGCCTCGCACGGTGCATTCTGGGATGCACCGAATGGGGTGAGACTGCCTTATAAGGCATAATCTAACTTATATGGCAGTCTGACCCCACCCAGTGTATCCCAGGATGTACCACGCAGGGCAAGGCGCTGCCATTTTTCAGGACAGCAGACAGAGTGGGAGCGCGTAGGCAGCATTCCCGCTTTGAAGGGTATCGGGTGGGGGATTCAGGGGCCAGACCACCAGGGAGTCACTTTTTGTCGGGGCATCGGCTCCTGACAGTATTTTGATGGCATCAGGGGCTTTCCCCAATGCTGTGATCGCGTCTGATGCCATTGAAATACTGTTGGGGGCAGATGTGAAAATTAGCCATGCGGTGCCCCCTTCTCTGGGAGAGCATGCCAAACTAGCGCCGACTTATTGCGCTTATGTATTTGGCTTGTTCTCACAGTTTGACGCTGCCATTTTGAGCCCAGTTTAAGAGGTGGCTCATTTGCATGTGCACGATTTAAAGCATGGCTAATTTGCATGCTTGCCCCTTTATGCATGGTTGTGCTGAAGTCATGCACTATCGGTGCGCTGCAAACAGGTGTAAAAAGCTGGCAGAACGCGACTTCAGCACCTGCTTTCTGCATCAGCCTAAAAGCTTGCCCAGGTAAGAGGCAGCGGGGACCTTAATTCTTTGAAACTCAGATGAGGGGAGGGGGTTAGGGTTAGTTGAGCTAACTGCTATGCCCCAGAGTGTGCTATCCACAATTAATTCATGTATAAAACAAGATAAGGGAGAGGAATGGCCAACAGGGGGTTGGGGGGGGGGTAATAGTTTCTCTGTATAAAGATTTCTGGTGAGACCTCAGTTGGAGTACTGTGCAGTTCTGGAGACTGCACCTTTACAAGGATATAAACAAGGAATTCATAGAAAGGGTCACTACTAAAATGGTCAGTGGTCTTTGTCGTAAAGCATGGGGACAGATTTAAAAATCTCGATATGCATGCTTTGGAGTAAAGGTGAAAGAGAGGAAATATAATAGAAACATTTCAATTATTCTTGTTGCATAAATGCACAGAAAGCAGGCCTCTTTCAATTGAAAGGAAACTCTTGAACGAGTAATCTAAGGAAATATTTCTTTACAGAATGAGTGGTGGATGCATGGAACAGTCTTCCAGTAGAGGTGGCAGAAATAAGGACTGTATTTATATCAAGGAAGCATGAGACAAGCAAAGACCATCTCTGAGGAAAAGAAAAGGATTACAGAACTTAGCTAGTCTGCCCTTCTGTACCAAACTACTAAGCCATATAGTCTTTGTCTGAAGGGCAAGTGCTGGGTGGTCTTGTTTTATAAATAAATAAATAAACACAGCCATTTACACTGTACAAAACATACTCAAAGAACACGGAACAAAATAATACAAGCATGCAATCATTTTTTAAAACATAATGTAACATACCACCAGTCTTGCTGAAAGCTGCCCTTCAAAATGGTTTAATATCCTGATTGTTAGAAGTCGGACCTGGTCAAAGCGAAGATAAGAATCGATTGATCATTTGTAGTCTTTTAAGTTCTTAGGGGTAATATTCAGAAGCACTTAGCCAAGAAACAGCTTCTGCTATCTAGATGTGCTGCTGGCTGGAGCTATCCGTTGATATTCAGTGGAACTATCCTGACGGCACCACTGAATATCCAGAGAGTGCTGGGGCTGTTCATAGGCAGAGTGGTGAATTATCCAGATGGATATATGGACAGCAGATTGAATACTGATGTAGATAGCTATACAGATAATGGACTGACTAGTGCTGCTGCCTGGGTAATGCTGCTGCTCACCAGATATTCACGGCTGGCATTTAAAAAGAAGTTCCGACTGTGTCAGCTGAATACTGGCCTGTTAGATTTTACAACGTTTGAAACCCACTTGCAGATCACATACAAGCCACCAGTTTACAAAAATGCACTCGCCCTCTAAGCAAATTGCATATTCTCTAAGAGCGTGTCCATAATAATGTTCTTATGTTCTATTATTCAGAGTCATTTATTAATAAATAAATAGTGTGCACTGATAACGATATCGCATATTATTTGCCATAAGGTCCAATTTGTAGCTACCCTTTACTTCTCTGAAAGTGTAGCTATTCACCTCTAACAGTTGTTCTCTGGGGACAGCAGGAATCAGTCCTCACATATGGGTGACGTTGGCACCGACAGAGCCCTCCAGGAAGCATCCCCCCAGCTTTCAAAGAAAGCCTTTGGGAGATGCCACCACGCATGCGTGGTCCGCTTCCTACCGAAAGGTGCCATCTTGCTTAGTCAGATGACATAGCTAAAAGACGGCAAAAATAGAAGATGGTAAAGGAGCAACTCCAAGGGGAGGGAGGGAGGGTTGTGAGGACGGATTCCTGCTATCCCCGGAGGACACCTGTTACAGGTGAGTAACTACGCTTTCTCCTGGAACAAGCAGGAAGTCGGTCCTCACATATGGGACTCCCCAGCTACAGGCTACCGAAAGCCCATAAGAAAAAATAGGGGCTCCCTCATGGGGAGCCATAAGCAACAGCAATTTTTTAGTCCATGTAGACATACTACAGTAGGACCCCTGTGTCCAATGAAACCAATACGCCAGTAGCTTGAACACAGAAAGGTCGGAGGGTAGGAGTTGCCAAGGGCGATATAGTCTGCCACCCATGTGGACAGCATACACTTGGTCACCACCTCCCCCAGCCTGCTGGGGTCATAGGAGATGAAAAGCTGAGAAGCTTTGCGGTGGCCCTGAGTGCGTTGGATATTGAAGGACAAAGCCCTCTTACAGTCCAAGGTGTGAAGGACTGTCTCCGCCCAACTGGAATGAGGTCTTGGGAAGAAGGTAGGAAGCACCACTTCCTGGTTAAGATGGAAGTGCTGCGAGCGGAGGGGAGTGCAACCAGGAAAACCACTTTCCAAGAGAGGTAGCGAAGGTGGCAGGTAGCCAGAGGCTCAAAGGGTGGGCGAGTGAGCCGCCCCAACTCTACGTTGAGGTCCCATTCGGTTGCCGGAGGGCAAACTGTGGGTTTCATTAAGAGCAGGCCCCAAAGGAAACAGGTCACCAAAGGTTGGACCGAGAGAGGCTTACCATCCACCGGATTGTGATGCACCTCCAGGGCACTAAGGTGCACCTGGACGAAGTTAGACTTGAGCCCGGACTGAGAAAACTGGAGAAGGTACTGTAACACCAGAGTCACCGGGCAGGAAAAAGGATCAGCTCCATGTTGGGTGCACCAAGCAGAGAACCTGCGCCATTTGAGGGCATAAGCCTTCCTAGTAGAGGCCTTTCGAGAGGCCAGCAGAATGTCCTCCACATCAACCAGAAGGTTCAGAGAGGCCAGTCACCCTCTCAGCAGCCACTCTGTCAGCAAGAGGGACGCGAGGTTGGGGTATAGGAGAGAGCCCCCCCCCTCTTGAGATAGGAGAACCGGGGCGGTCTCCAGGGGGATGGGGACCTCCACCGCCAACTTCAGAAGCAGCAGGAACCACGGCTGCCTGGGCCACCGAGGAGCTATCAGGATAAGCGAGGCTCTGTCACCGAGGGTCCTGAACAGGGTCTTGGCGATCAGCAGTGTCAGAGGGAAGGCATACATGAGGCCTTCTGACCATGAGACCAGGAACGCATCCACTGTCACCCTAGAAGGGTGAGCCTGCTGGGAGCAGAAGCTGAGCAACTGAAAGCTGTATGGACTGGTGAACAGGTCCATCACTGGTACCCCCAGAGTCAGAAAAATCGACTGGCTACTCTGGGATCCAGCTGTCACTCATGCGGCTGGAGAACTCTGCTGAGTCTGTCGGCCAGCAAGTTGTCCTGGCCTGGCAGGTACACAGCCCACAAGAGGATACCCTGATGGATTACATATGAACATATGACCAGTGCCTCCTGACAAAGGGCACGAGACCCCGTGCCCCCCTGCTTGTTCACGTAGAACATCGCCACATGGTTGTCCCTCTGGACCAGCACCGGCTGGTGATGTAGATGGTGACAGAAGACCCTCAGGGCAAAGTGTATGGCCCGGAGCTCCAAGAGCTTGATCTGCTGGGTGCTCTCGTCTGGGGACCAGTTGCCCTGAGTGCGGAGATCTCTAAAGTGGGCTCCCCCAGCCGAGCAAGGAGGTGTCCATGGTGAGGACCCTCGAATGACTTGGGGCCTGAAAAGGCATGCCCACTTCGAGATACTGGGGCGACTGGCACCAGTCCAAAGAGTCTGCCAACTGGCAGGTCACCGAGACTCTGTCCTGGAGACGGCCCATGGCTTGAGACCACTGGTCCCAGAGACACCACTGCGCTGTCTTCATATGGAGGCGAGCATCTGGGGTGACATGGACTGTAGGGGCCATGTGCCCGAGAAGGCGCAGAAGAAGCCAGGCGGGCACTGAGGGATGATGATGTACATCCCGAGCTAGGGACTGGAGCCGATTGGCTCGGTCCTTGGGCAAGAAGGCCCTTGACTAGAGAGTGTCAATCTTTGCTCCGATGAACTCCAAGCACTGTCGGGAGGAGGTGAGACTTGGGGTAGTTTATTACAAAGCCCAAGTGTTGGCAGAACCTGGATGGTGTGAGCAGTGGCCTGCTGTGCCTCCCCTTATGAGCCAGGTAGGGAAAAATGATGATCCCCTGGAGCTGGAGAAAGGTGGCCATGACTGCCAGGCATTTTGTGAAGACCTTTTGGGCAGAGGCGAGACTGAAGGACAGCACCCTGTATTGAAAGTGTCTGACCCCTACTACGAACCGCAGGCACTGCCTGTGGTTGGGGTGGATGAGGATGCGAGTATAAGCATCCTTGAGGTCTAAGGAGCATAGCCAGTCTCCCTGCTGGAGGTATGGCAGCAATATTCCAAGGGAGAGCATTTTGAATTTCTCCCTCACCAGGAATTTGTTAAGGTTGCGCAGGTCGAGGATGGGCCTTAGGCCTCCTGTTCTCTTTGGGATGAGGAAGTATCTGGAGTAGAACCTCTTGCTCTTTAGGTGGTGGGGCACCAGTTCCACTGCCTTGTCCTCGAGAGACCAGCCGAGAACCTGGCGAGTTCCTTCTCCAGGTCTCTCAGGTACATGCCCATGTACAGCTGGTAGGCCTGGATGCGGCAGAGGAGCATCGAGTCCTGGTAGCACTTTCTGCCGAGGGCATCCAAGGTACAGGCCTCCCTGCTGTGGGGGCACCGAGGAGTGCGTCTTCTGGCGTTTCAGCCAACGCATGGCCAACTCCACCACCATGGAGTTATGCGGCAGTTGTGACTTCTGGAAGCTGTGATAAGGAAGCTTATCATAGTTCAGGAAGAAATAATACAAGAGGTGAATTGGCTCTGAATAAGCAACCTGTGCTGGCTGGTAAAAGCCCTAAAACAGAGTGTTTACCTAAAAGACTACCAGACCCAGAATGCACTGATTTACAGAGGGCCTCTAGGAGAGCTGAAGTAGGGAAACGTGTGCCTAATCAGAGAAGCAATGATGTAATCCCTAATCACACATCTCCTAGGGCAGGGCTTAATTCAGAACACCTGCAGTGTGCTAGGGTGGAGCGGCCATCTAGGCACTTTAAAGCTAGAAGAAATTCATCATACGGACTGCAAGGTGAGCAAGGACAGCAACGGGAGCTGGAGAAGGAGAGACTGATCGTGAACAGAAGGAAGAACAGCAAGACGTCCAGAAGGTCTAAGAAAGGAGCCCAAGGCAGTACGTATGCTGGGAGAGATTCCTGGGGCAAGCATTCTTCAATGGACTGGAAGAAGCCAGAGGCTTGGAGATATACAGCCAGGAATCCTCGGACAGCACCTGTAAGGGAGACGGCTGCATCTACAGAAAGAAGGAGCTCTAATACCTATTTAAGGAGGTATGGGAAGAGACCTAAAGTCCAGAGATTCTGACTGGAGAGCTGGGCACAGTAGCTTTGCTACCTACTGGCCAAAATACCCAGAGAGGAAGCCTAATGGCAACGTGATCTCAGGTATGAACTCTGATCTGTTCCCTAGCTTTGCACAAGGAAGACAGCAGGGAAACAGTTTCTATCCTGATAGAGATCAGTTAGAGAAATCCTCTGAGCCAGTGTATGAAAGTGATCCTATGATATTTCAAGAGCAAGGGGAAATATCAGATGAGGAAGTTGAATGCATGGATTATTCTCTTTCTAAGCTGCTGTTCTAAAGTAATCCTCAGATAAGGATCAAACACCAAAAGGAACTGTACTGATTTTTAGCTTCCCAGAAAAGTTTCTTTGAGAGAAAGCTTTGGGGAAATTTGGAGCCATGTGGAGAGTGGGCCAGCAATGGTTTGCAGCTGGTTAACCACCTGTGATTAGAGCAAGGCACAAGTGTATGTGGGACTTTGAAAAAAAGCTTCTTCTCTGTGTGAAAGGAAGAAAGCTGTTTTTTTTGATAAAGAGAATTTTCCTTTTGGGTTTATTTTTCATTTCAGCACTGCTAAGAAAGTTTATTAGCAGGGGCTAGAAGAAAGACCTTTTCTGTTCCATCAAGGTCTTTACTAAGTTGTTGCATAAGTAATTCAGTTGCCTTATTTGTTTTGTTTTTGGAATAAAACTCCTGGAGAAAATTATCCTGTTGATGTTACCAAGCATAACACCCCATAAATAAAATCTGTGCGAGGGAATAACACCCCATAAATAAAATCTGTTTTCTGCTTTACACTCGAGCAACTACAATTCATTATTCTTGTTAAATGGCTAGTTTTGTGTGATTGAACTACAAGACCCACAATCCTTTGCAAGTCAAGTAAATTCATGTTCTTGCCAAGATTGTGGAACTTTCACAACAAGCACCCCCGTTCACAAAGCCCGGGTTCCAGCAGACCCGATACATCGAGTGGAGCCATCTGCTCACCACCAGCACCAACGCCGGTGTCTTCCACCTGCGGAGCATGAGCATTTCCAGGATGGGAGGGATGGGTACCTTGAGTGATTCCCACAGAGGGGCCTCGTACTGGAGGATTTCTAACTCATCCGCCGAAGGGTCCTCCTCCGACTCGGTTGGGAAGGCCAGGGTCTCGGACATGTCCTTGACAAAGTCCAAGAAACCCATGTCCTCAGGCAGGGACCACCGCCGATATTCCGATATGGGAGAATCAGAAGGGACGTCGCGGTGGCAACGGGTATCGGGGGACTCCTCCTCCTCTGTCTCCCACTCGGAGGAGTCCATGGAGACTCGCCAGAGGATTGCTCCGCTGGCCTCGAGGGCCCCAATGCCCTACGGCCAGCACCCGATAGACTTGCCGGGGACAACCCTGGTCCCAACGAGCGGGACTCAGAGGGTGACCCTCAGCCGAGGATCGGCTCGGCATGCAGGGATGTCTTGGACATCGACGGCCCAGTGGTCGGGGTGGGTGAACCGGCTGAACCGGACAACAGGGCCCGCTACTGGTCCATGAAGGCAAACAAACTGTGCTCCAGTTCCGCCATTCTGGACTCCAGCCCATAAGGCTCCGCAGCCTTCGGTATGGGCACCGAGAGACTCGGGCCGGACTCCGTCCCCCCCCCCCAAAGGGGAATCCTCAATGAGGATGGTGTATGGGGACAGAGGCCAGTCTGTGGCCGGATCCTTCCGGGGGACCTTTGCAGGCCGCTTCCTCTCAGACGCCTCAGACAAGCGTCTCGGACTGCGGGACCAGGCCCGGGGAGCTCCTGACCGGTCGGAACCATCCAAGGACGCTGCCTTCAAGGGTTTCTTCTTTTTTCTGGGTTTCCTCAAAGGAGACCCCCTTTCTGAGGACCCATGATGAGACTCAGGTTCAGAAAGTTCCGCCCGAGATGTCAGGACCTCAGACGCGGTCCGGGCTTTGGGAGGCACCGGAGACTCAGGGAAAAAACTTATCATGCTGCTGCTGGCGGCTCTTGAGGGCCTTGCTGGACATCCTCTTGCAGAGATCGCAGGCCGTCTTGTCATGGTCTGGCCCGAGACAACAAAGACAGCAGTCATGTGTGTTGGTCAAAGACATGATTTTAGAGCGCCGATCTCACTTTTTAAAACCACTGGTGGCCATGGGGGAAAAAAGTACCGCTGCGAGGTTGAAGACTCTCCGGGCTGCCAGCAGGAGAAAGGGCACCAGGAAAGAAAACAACAAAAAAAAACCCTACAAAATAAAACAAAGCCCGACACCGAGGCACCAAAGTCAGTAGGCGGGAAGAGTACCGGTGCAATGCCGGAGGCGAACTGGAAACTCGAAGAACAAAAAAATCAACTTTTTCCAGGGACAAGACAGACAACATCTGAAGGGCTCTGAGGAAAAAAAAAGGAGTATGAGCAAGATGGCACCCTTGGGCGGGAAGGGGACCACGCATGCGTGGTGGCATCTCCCAAAGGCTTTCTTTGAAAGCTGGGGGGGGGGGATGCTTCTGCGAGGGCTCCATCAGTGCCGATGTCACCCATATGTGAGGACTGACATAAGAACAGAAGATATGCCATACTGGGTCAGACCAAGGTCCATCAAGCCCAGTATCCTGTTTCCAACAGTGGCCAATCTAGGTCATACGTACCTAGCAGTTTCCCTAAAAGACACAGGTTCCACAATGCTTGTATTGGGTCAAGCATTGATATCCTGGGTCCCTGCTTGTTCCCAGAGAATGCAATGTTTGCCTCATTCCGTGGTACGTGTGTCTTTTTTCATTGACAAAGATTAACAAAAGCAAAAAAATACAGGGCGATTCTTTTTTATTGGACTAACTTAGATTTCTTGACTTGCTTAAAATATGTCAGAACAGAATCCCTTCCTCATCTCCAGACAACAAACGAATGAACAAATAGGATAGTTCCCTTAGGCTAGTCAATAAACATATTAAGTTAATCTAATAAAAAAGAATCACCCTAATTTTTTTTTGTTAGTCCACTTGAATGTCCAGAAATAAAGAATGACATGGTATTCACAATACTTCTTCTAATCTAGAATGGCATCACCACACCCAGACTCCTGTTATTTGCTATACCATGTGCGCAGATTCCCAAAGGATGTTCTTGCTTATTAGAGCTCAAGAAGAACACAAGTTTTGGGAATTTTCTTTTGCTAATTATGCTTCAATAGACTCTATACACTTTGCTATTGCTCCTCCTCATTTCATCATGACAAAGCATGCAAAAGAATTCACAGATTTATAAGGGATCTGGCAGAGGCTATTATGTGAATGTTTCTACTATGAGTTCCGGAAATGGGCCAAGATAAACTCATTCCACACCCCTATGTACTTCCACCGACCAGAGCAGGATATGAACAGATTAGCTAGAGTTGAAAAGTTCTGTGGCACAGTGACAATTCTCCTGAGCCATCATCCCCAAAACTGTGCCACCTGATTGTGCTGGACCAGCTCATCAACTATCAGTACCCTGGAGTTCGTGCCATCAGTGGACAAACCCAGGAAAAGCCTCAGCATTTTTGCATAAACTCAGACTTCTATGCATGTCAGCTCTTAAAGACACAAGGAAAAGATGGAGATTTAACATTAAGCCAGTGCTAGTCAATGTCTTAATGCATAAAAAGGTCTTTACACACAGAATCTCTTTAGAAAATTACCCCTATATTGTTAGAAATAACTTTTACATGCTACATAATATAAATGGAAACTTTATAGGTTCCTGTGTATGCTATACTAGCATTCTTCATTGGACTGGAAGAAGCCAGAGGCTTGGAGATATACAGCCAGGAACCCTCGGACAGCACCTGTAAGGGAGACGGCTGCATCTACAGAAAGAAGGAGCTCTAATACCTATTTAAGGAGGTATGGGAAAAGAGACCTAAAGTCCAGAGATTCTGACTGGAGAGCTGGGCACAGTAGCTTTGCTACCTACTGGCCAAAATACCCAGAGAGGAAGCCTAATGGCAATGTGATCTCAGGTATGAACTCTGATCTGTTCCCTAGCTTTGCACAAGGAAGACAGCAGGGAAACAGTTTCTTGCACGGGCCAGCTTAACCAAGATGTTCACCTAGGGTCAGAGCCTGCCTGTTCACTAAGCAGTTTCCTAGGGCAGCAGACCCTGATGGGTGGCATTGCTAATCCAACCTCCTGGCAAGTGACAGCTGAACTGCCGCTTTAGTGCTGTAGCGGACTTTAAAATGCCCTCCAAGAAAGTTGCATTGGTAGGGGGGCAGGAGAGGCAGGCATGCACGCGGGCACTTTAAGGCCTGACGCAACGCTGAAATGGCAGATTGGCCACTGCTGTTTCAGCACAAGGTGGGAGCACCATGACGGGCTGGATGGAGGGAAGGTCTTTTTGGAGGGGGGGCAGCAGCACAGAGGGTCTACCTAAGGCAGCAGAAACTTCCATGCCACCACTGTCTAGGGTTGCATCTTCTGGGGAGTTGGCTAAGGTCAGCTGCAGTCAAAGCAAAATAGATCTTGACAGCCACACAAATGAAGTACTTTCTACCCCTGCTTTTAACGTTTAACATTTAAAAGTATGAAATCCGATTATGTGTTTTTACAGGCTCATTCTGCGGGTAATCATGAATGTTGCGTTTAATTACTAAGGGCGTTTAGGAGCCTGAAAGTTAATTGGGAAAGGGGGAGCATAAGGCTAAAGGTTGGCTTAGGGTGCCTAATGCCTTTGCACTGGCCCAGCTTGCATGTGGTGAAATGATCAGTTCATCATCAGGACCATATCAGGACATAAACTGAGTGAGAAAATGGAGAGAGATAGAAGGTCATTTTCCTTGTGAGTAAAACCACATATAAAACAAAGAACAAGCAGAAATACAACACATTTGTTCAATCGCTACTACGCATGAACGCAAAGTATAACTTTCTAAAGGTCAAACTAAGCTAACAACAAGTTTACTTCCTGCATCAAATGCTCTGCTCACAAAATTCTACTCTTGATTATGAGCTTTCACGCTAAACAAACATGATCATAAAGCAATAAGAAAATGAATTACCTTGGATGAATTTGTTGAAATGTTCGGTTGCAGCTTAAAAAATATTTCCATCAGATTTTCCCGAGAGAGTTGCTCCTGACAACCACACAGCACTACCCTAGTGTAATACAGGTCAGCCAGCAGCAAGACCGAGAGATCTGAGGGGAACGATCTGCAATACAAATCATTGCAGAAGCAACAATTCAGAAAGACAAAAGATAAGTTTGGGGTTTTAATAAACCTTTGGCAAACTGGACTGTTGAACAAAAAATGCGTTAAGAGTTTCGAGGTTTTGGGGGGGGGGGGGGTTAACTTTTTACACAGAACTACTGCCGCGGGAGACCTAGGGGGTCTTTTACTAAAAGGCACTAACTGACAGTACATGTTGAAGGCATGCTGGGACATGCGCTGCCAGGCCATGATAGTGTGGAAATCATCCTGCGCTAACTGTGCAAACCACATTAGGTCCTGAGTGAGCAGGTTAGGAGCGGACAGTAGGCGTAGTGAGATCAGAGCAGTTAGCACTGGTTTTCACACAGTGCTAATTGCATTAGAACGGGTTCACCTAACACTATCTCAGTGGTGAAATGTTACTTACCGTTAATTTCCTTTCCTGGAGTCCTGCTAGACCAGTCCAGACAAATGGGTTATCTCCCCCTGCCAGCAGATGATGGAGACAGAGAAAAAAATCTAAACTATGCTGTGACATCACCACTTGCATAAAACCCGGTGCAACTAGAGGCACACCCTCCAGTATTTTCATAAGAAGCAAATGGAACACCCTTGAGAATCATCTGAAGGGGCCCCTCTGAGACCAACTATATAAATAATGTCTGCATGGACAAACATCCGAGGCCAAAGCCAAACTATATACAGAAGTACTGAATGAACAAATGTCCCTTGACAAGGAATAGCATGGAGAACATGGGTGGGTCCTGGACTGGTTTAGCAGGATTCCAAGAAAGGAAATTAGCGGTAAGTAAAATTTCACCTTCAGATCATCCTGCTAGACCAGTCTAAACAAAGGAGATAGGCAGGAAGAAATCACAGCTGTAAGCACACCTGAACCAAAACATACCGCTGCTTGAGCTTGGACATCCAAACGGTAATGCCTCACAAAGGTAGACAAGGAAGACCAAGTTGCTGCCTTGCAAATATCCAAGTGCGAAATCTGAGATGATTTTGCCCAGGAGACCACCTGGGCCCCGGCAGTGAGCCTTTAAACTTAAAGGAACAGGCTTACCACGGAGCAAACAGGCTGAGGAAATGGCCTCTTTAATCCAGTGATGAAGGATAGCCTTCGAGACCGCCTACCCCCATGAGGTCCGGCAAAAGGGATAAAGAGGTGATCCAACAAGCAATGACACTCTGCAGACATTAACAAAATGAAGTCCTTATCCTTCCCAGCACAATGAACTGGAGAAAAGGCTGGTAATAAAATCACTTGATTGACATGAAAAGGTGAAAGCACCTTGAGCAAAAAGGAAGGGACCGGTCGTAAGGTCATCCCCTCAGATAAGAAGGCTAAGAAGGGATCCTCGACAGAAAGCGCCTGCAACTCAGATCCTGCGCACCGAAGTGACACCCTCCAAAAACACTTTCTTCAAGGTAAGGTCTTTAAACAGCAGTCCACTTGAGCAGCTTGAAGAGGGAACGCATGAGTGTCCGCAGCACCAGCATCAAGTCCCAAGGCGGAACAACAGAATGCACTGGGAGTCGCATGGCCCAAACACCCTGAAGAAAATGCATCTCACCCTAGTGCACCGCAAGAAAGCGATATGCTACCTGCCCTCGAAAGCAGGAAAGCGCTGCCATGTGAATCCTCAGCCCATCCAAACCAAACCATTCTGCAGCCCATCCTGAAGGAAGGGAAGGACAGACGGGATCAGTGTATGCCACAGTGAAATCTGGCACAAACACCAGCTCTCAAAAAAATCCAAACATGGACATAAGCTAGCAACGTAGACCTCCGTCTGGCCTTCAAGTAAGGTGTCCACCATCACAGTGGAATAGCCCTTGTGCACTAAATGGTGTCTTTCAAGGGCCAAGCCATAAGCGAGAAGGGAGCTGGATCTTCCATGAGAACGGGCCCCTGCTGCAGCAAGCTGTGGCAAGAGCCAAGACTCAGCGGCTCTGATATGAGAAGGTGAATGAGATCCATGTACTACCAGCAAAGCATCCAATCCGGGGAAACTAGGATTATCAACCATGGATGCTCCTGCTCCTCTATCCTCTGAAGAACCTGGGCTATCATGGATCACAAGAGAAAACATATAAAGAAACGGATGCCAAGGCCATAGCTGGACCAACACATCCACTCCCTTGGACCTGCCATCCTTGAGACAACTAAAAAAAAAGTTAGGAACCTTGGTGTTGTGAGCAGACGCCATCAATTCCACTCCCAGCACTCCCCACCAGGCCACTATTTGACTGAAGACCCATGGGGTGAGTTCCCACCCCTAGATCAAGGAGATGATGGCTGAGATAGTCTGCCTCCACATTCGCCTCCCTGGCAATATGTTGAGCCAATATGCCCTGCAGGTGTTGCTCTGCTCAAGAGAACAGGAGAGACATCTCCCATGCCACCCTGGGCACCTTATCCCATCTTGGCAATTGGCATAAGCCACAGCTGTGGCATTGTCGGATAGGACTCATGTTGCTCAACCCTGGATCAAGCTGCGGAAGTTCAGCAAGGCCAGGCGGATAGCTCTTGCCTCAAGGCAACTGATGGCCCATCGGGCTTCCCAACAGGACCACTGACCTTTGGCTGTTCGGCCCAGACAGTGAGCCCCCATCCAGAGAGACTGGTATCTGTCGTAAACAGCACCCAGGACAGCAACTCGAGAGGCATCGTCCGCAGTATATTGTCGGGAGAGGCCCACCAACAGAAGCTGTGCTGCATCACTGGCAAAAGTGGCAGACGAACATTGCAGTATTGTTTACAAAAGGACCAATGCACCAGCAATGCCTGCTGTAAGAGCCGCATGTGCAGTCGCACCCAGAGGACTAGTCCAAGGTCGCTGCCAAAAGCTGCAGATAATCCCAGACACTGGGAGCTGTATTCACCAGAAACTCTGCAAATGGCCGTTGAACTTGGACAAGTGCTCTGCAGTGAGAAACAGCCTCCCCATCGAAGCGAGCATCAAGGAACTCCAGAGTCTGGGAAGGCATCAGGCAGCTTCTGCGGCAATTGATTACCCAAATGAGCTCCTCGAGGAGCTGGTTTGCACAACAAATCAAGAGAGCCTCCAATCTCAATGTGGCCCGGATGAGCCAGTCATCTAAATAAGGATGCATGCACATCCTCGCATCTGACAGCGGCCGCAACCACTACCATCAACTTGGACAAAGTTTGAGAGGTGGTTGCTAACCTGAAAAATAGCGCACAGAACTGGAAATGCTCCCCAGTGTCGTGAACTGCAGAAACCGCTGTGGATCTTCTCGGATAGGAATATGGAAGTAGGCCTCTACCAGATCCAAGTTAGCGAGAAACTCACCCTTTCATACGCCCTGAATCACTGACCATGCGGAAACGAGGAACCCACAAACTGCAAATGACTCCCTTGGGATCCAGAATAGGACAAAAGAACCCATTCTTTCTGGAGACAATGAAATACATGGAATATCTTCTCTAACTCCTTTCTTGGGGGAGGGGGATCCCCCAGGAATGAAAGCCCGAAGGGCTTGGAGACACTGTATAATAGCTCCAACAGTTGCCCTCTTGATGGCGGAGCCGAAAGGTGAAATGACGACGGAGTCCACTATGGGTCCTGCACACTCCAACATACAGCCTTGTCTTATGATGTCCAGAACCCACCAATCTGTTTTCAAACAGGTCTATTCACAGTAAAAATGGCGCAGATGACTGCTCACCGGGGATACTCCAAGGCCCCTAATCCATCAGCGGGAGGGATGGGAAAAAGAGGGTGATGATTTCCTGGTGCTGGAGGGCTGGGAGTAGGATCAGTGGCCTCCACAAAAGAGCTGGGACTTTGAACCCGAGCCCGAAGACAGCAGCAGCTAGCTTTCCTGGACAATAACATCTAGCTTTCTGGAAGCACAGGCACAAAGAGGAGGCACTCAAAGAAGAGGAGCACTTGGAGGACACCTTAGGCTTATCCTCCAATAACTTCTGAAGCTTCACCTCCCCCAGGTCCTTGATCAATTTCTCCAGATCCTTCCAAAATAGGAGTCCACCCTTAAAAGGTAATCGAGTCAAGCGACCTTTAGAGGCTGAATCTGCTGACCAATTATGTAGCCACAGCCAATACTGGGCCACCGTAGCTGCCGCAACACCATGTGTGGAGAGGCGCAGAAGATCATAAAAGGCATCCACTATGAAGGCCGCCACAGACTCCAGACATGCTGAGTTTGCATCCTCTGGGAGAAGCTGAACCCAACGGAGCAGGGCTTGAGCTCCCAAACCAACATGGGCTGCCACCTGAACTGCTAAGGAAGATGCAGAAAAAGCCATCTTCCAAAGCCCCACCACCTTGCGGTTTTGCTGATCCCAAAGGGTGTCACCTCCTTCAATGGGGGTGGTAGTGCGCTTGGTAACTTCCACGACCAGGGCAGCCACCTTGGGAAAGCGCAGCCATTTGTCCAAGGCCTCGTGAGACCAGGGATAAATATGACCCAAATGCCGAGCGTTCTTCAGGGCTGTGTCAGGACAGTTCCACTCTGTGGAAACCATGTTGCGGGTCCAGAGGGAAGGGAGGTTTCCTGATGCCCATCAGAATGGGATCAGAGGTTGAATGACTCTGAGATCCGCAACTCCTCAATCTGGACAATGAAAGTAGGTATCTTCTCCTTGCAGCACAGGTACACCACTCTAGACTCGCTGTCATCATCCAATGGGGCTTTCTCCACACTGGATTCGGTTGATTCTGAACCATCCTGAGATCCTCTATCAAGGTCATTTCGCCCCAAGAAAATCAGACGACTCCTTGGGTGGGCACCCAATCCCATGGTCCTGCTCTGCCACCCAGACACATTTTCAGGGACCCCTGAAGGCGCCAACTGGCTAGTGGGAGGGAGTGGCGGTTGCAAAAGGGAGAGGCCCTGGATCCCCCTTCCACAAGCAACAGGCATGCTTGAAAAGCAGGGAAAACTCAGAAGCCGTCAGATCCAGGACCTGCTGTTGAGATGATTGAGGGGCCTGCTGTAGGATTTGATGCTGCTGTGGAAGCAGGAAAGGAAAGCAGCAGTTGTCCTTCAGTAAAGAACCCAACCCTGCCGAGACCACCAGAAAGTTCATGGGAGGAGCCGTTGCTGCCACCACTGAGAGGAAGGAGCAACTGCTGGTAAAATCGCATTAGAACTCTTTCCAGGATCAGCTGCACAAGCAGCACACATGTGATCTCCCAAAAATCGCTGCCGCTTGCCGCAGCTGAGGCACCACGGGAGAGAGGAAGGCATGGTGCAGGAAGGCCACACGTGCATGCTCGATTTGGCAGGAAATAGGCCACAGGCCTGCAACTCATGGTCTGCCACTGCGATCACAGAGTGTTGCTCAGTTATCACACTCTCCTGTGGTAATAAGATGACATGGGTGCTCTTCAGCCATGATCTCCATGGGGGCTTTGTCAGCCACATGCCTTGATGAACTAAAGTTATTTTCTTTATTTCCTCTTTTTTTTTAAACAAAAAGAACTTTAGGAAGAAAAGAAATATAAAGGTAGAAAACCTGAAGAAGCTAGCAGACACCCCCTCAGCGGATCCTCCTGATCCTAACCCTGAAGAGTTACACTGGCTCTCACAGCCAGAAAGTCGGCTCCAAACGTGAAACCAGCCTGGAAGGGTATGTCATATACTTCCTAGGACCCCACACAACCAAGCTGTACCAACCTGTGAGCTCCAGGCCTCAGCTACAGAAAGAACAGCAACCACCATCTGCTGGAGACAGAAAATACTGGAGGGTGCCACTATTTGCACTGGGCTTTATGCCAGTGGCAATGTTACGGCATAGAGAAAAAACCCTAAACTATGCCGTAACATTGCCACTGGCATAAAGCCTAGTGCAAATAGGGGCACCCTCCAGTATTTTCTGTCTCCATCATCTGCTGGCAGGGGGAGATAACCCATTTCTCTGGATTGGTCCAGTGTTAGAGGAAGTGCTCAACATTAACTGCTAGGAAAATGCTTTCCACACACCCTGACAATGTGGTGGTGTTGCACCTAACATGCCACAGTTTTGGTGCTTTTGGCGCGTTAAATGCAACACCCTAGTGCCCTTTAGTAAAAAGACTCCCCCTATGTTCAGTTCTAGGGATGTGCACAGGCAAAACATTTTTAATTTGTTTTGGGATTTTTTGGCCTTCTTCCCAAATTTTGCACATTTTCTTTGTTCCTGTCACATATTCATTTTGATAAAAATTTTGAACACGCACAGTTCGACTATGCAAGGTAACTTTGAGGTTAATACATGTTAATTCTATTTATGCATAATATTTTTTTTTAGGTCTGTTAACATTCTTATGCTGTTCTCAAATCTGACTTCTGCTCCTCCCACTCCCACCGGAGATGTTGAGGTGACAGAAGTGTTTACATAGTCTTCCCTCCAATCCCAGGAAGAAGTCTCAGCCATCGCACAACAGCGACACTTAGAGGACAGATTCACGTTAAATACATACCAAGTTCAAGAGGGAACCACAGTGTGTGGCCCCAACCGACTGCTTTGGCAATGGATAGGGAGAAAGATTAGAAATGGCAAAATAATACTGGGTAGTTGCAAATGAAGGCATATGACATCATAGCTCCAATAAAAGACAGCTCTGAGGGAGTTGGTAGCCCAAAGGATTAAGAAGAAATTGCTGAGCTGAAACCCCTCCCCAAATACTTCACTGCTATAGTCTAAAACATCTGCCTTATTTTATCATCACTGCGATGTAGATGTCATTCCAACACCACATAACATTTATAGATTCTGCTACAAATGTCAGATTATCTTTCTTTTCGGTATAGGTACCCAAAAAAATGTTGTGCTATTTGTAATTTTACACATTTTGCCATGACCATTTTACCTACAGTATGTTCTCCTACAACGCGTTAGTTCCGTTCCTGGAAAACTTTACCTTAAGTAAATTCACGCTATAGAAAAAATGATAACTTTAGTTGCAAATATTTTTGAGACAAACATTCCAGCGTACAAACAGTCGTACTGTACTTATTGCTAAAGTTAACCAACCAAATATTTAACTATCCAACACGATTTATAGCCCTTTACAGTACTATCCAACAACATTTAGAGCATTTTACTGGTAGAAGTAGGTGAAGGAGAATCACTGTCTTCATCTTCTTCTGCTCTTGATTTTGGATGAAAGGTTGTAGCACTAGATGTGGATGGCTATGTTTTATTGTCCACTTGATGTGTCTTCATTGGCAGCTTAAAGTATAAATCCAGCTTCTGCTGCGTCCAAGTGTCCTCCTTTGATGCAGCAGCTACTTGTATGGTTCCAAATCCGCCCAGATACCACGTGCGGCTTTCCTGCTACGTTGTGCATCATAGTTATTATCTTCCAGTCACTGCAACTATTTTTCTATCATGCTTAAAAATAGCTGCGCTGTGTTTAGCTGTCGTGGGGGAGCCTTCTGATTTTCGCCATCACCATCTTCATTTTCTGCTTCGACTTACTCATCAGCAACAAATTGTTGCAACTCATCAGTGGTGAGATCATCAGGTTAAAGCTCTTCGGCATCTTCATGTTCTAATTCCTCAAATCCCACCCGTTTTGCTAGTTGAATGCAGCTGACAGTGATTTTTTTTTTTTACATTTAAAACCTTCAAAATCACAAATTAAATCCAGGAAAGGTTTACGCCACACACAATGCAAGCACTGTTTTGATACCTCATTCAAAGCTTCTACAAGGTTATCGATAGCCAGTTTTATGTTCCATCTCTTCCAGAATTTTATTACAGTTTCAGTATTTTCCCCTTAAGTAGCATCAATTAGCATCTTGACTGATCACCTTTAAAAGTAAGCTTTAAATGCTGCTATCACACTATGGCCAAGCAGCCGTATCAGAGACGTGGTATTTGAAGGTAAAAAGGATGAACTGCACATTTGGATTAAGCTCAGATATCATCAGGGGATGGCTTGGTGCATTAGCCATAATTTAAGAGAACTCTGAAAGCCAGGTTCTTCTTCTTCTTGCAATAATTTTCAATATCAATGATGTAATCCTCAGCAAAAATATCAATGCAGAGCAGTCATCCATCCTTTTTTGCTATGTTTGTAATAAACACCAAGGCTGGCTTTCGCAATGCCCTTTAAAGCTTGTGGGTTGTCTGAGTGATAAATCACCAAAGGCTTGAGTTTTAAGTCACCACTGGTGTTGGCGCCGAGCATCACACTTATGCGATCTTTAACAGTCTTAAATCCTGGAGCATGTTTTTCTGCCCTAGAGATATAGGTTCTTGAAGGCATGCATTTTATATAGACACCTGTTTCATCAAAATTTAAAATTTGATCTAAAGTATAACCACACTCTATTAATTTCTGTATCGCTGGTTGAAATTCTTTTGCTGTTTGCTCACCTGCACCCACAGCTTCGCCAGTCAGTTGGAAGTTATGGAAATTGTGGTGATTTTTGAAACTGCTAAACCTACCACTACTAGCACTGAAAGGAACAACTTCTGTAGTATTTGGAGATTGCTTTTGTAAGGGTATCATATATAGTGAGTACTTTCTGTTTGATTGTGAGAAAGTTTGCTCCAGAATGTTTTCTTTGCTTGGCTTTCAGTCCATATGCTCAGCAATTTCTCCATCTCTTCCATTTCTCTAGGCCTTGTTCTTATTGACATCGCAGCGCTTGAAGTTGTTCCAGAGATAGCACTTTGTTCATTTTTGTGGCATTGTCTCTGATGGTATGCAAGGAAGATTCCTTTATGCATTTAGTTCTGACAATATCACATGTCCTCTCATTTCATTCAAAATGCTTTAATATTTCAAGCTTCTCATCAATAAATGTTTTCCTTTTGCATTCTCTGCTTGGCTCTTTTGAACCTAGATGCATGGACATTTTTTGGGGCATTAAATGAAAGTGGAAGAATAGCCAGACAACATATTTTCAGGCGTGTGGGTGTATGCGCATGCGTGTGTGCGTGCCTGCGGGTCGGCTCCGCTGGGTGTGGTGTTTATGCGTGGTTTCACGCAGAAAATGTGAACATCGTGCTATACTGTAAGCGCTCCCTAATAGATCTGTCATGTTGAAGCAACTTTGTGCTTTTGAAACACATTAAGTAGGAGCACCACAGTGTGGTATTAGAAATTTCCTAAGACAGAGTACACTAGCATAGAAAGAAACACAAGAAGGGAGCCAGGAGGCAAAGACAAGTCCATCATCTGCCGAGACAGAAAAAATACTGAAGTGGACACCTAGGGATGTCGTCACAAAGGTGATGTCCCTAAGCTTCTAGAATTCTTCTCTGTCTCATCATTTTCTGACAGGGGAGCAGAATCCTACTTGTCTGGACTAGTCTAGCAGGATGAAGTGGAATCAGTGTTAACTAACAGCTATCAGCTAGTTACAGTGTGCTACCACTTTATCATGCATTAACACCGTTAATGCGCATCATTTTACAAAGCAGGTCCCATTTTATGGTATGAAGTTACTAATAATGGAGCATGTTTACTAAAGCACATTACTCGACAGCACAGACTTTAGTACCCAGTGCTGAAACTCCCATGCTAACGGAGTAGCACATGTAATGGGAAGGGGGACTGAGAGGATCAGAAGTAGAACATAGGCAGTGATGGCAAGGCACTGTTGGCACAGGTGATAGTAGCTCGTGCTAACAGCAATTGATGCTGTTAGCGCAGGTGTTGCAGCCGCGCTAACTGGAGGATGGACACACGGGCCTCCTACATGTGCATTAATGGTACTAGTGCACAGTAACAGTAGCACATTAGTAACACCAGCTGTTAATCTGTTCAAATGGTTGCCTTAAATCTAACTACACAAGTTTCTGCTGGTTAACTGAAGCCAAGTATCTAGACAAAATTAACCAGTTAACCTTCACCAGTCAGCACTATCAACCTTAGTGAGCTGCCTGTAGGGCTTTAAAAAGTTCCCTGCACATGATATCACTCGGGTGCCCTGCTTCCTCCTTTCCATTCAAAGGTGCTGGATCCCACCTGAGAAAACAAGCTTCAGTCTCTGCAGCTCTTGCCAAATTCTGTTACATGAAATGCACAAGCAAGGTGGTTGTGTAGCAGCAAAGCAGCAGTTGAACTCACTCACATTAGCAAGTTCTTCACAGGCTCTGCGGGTATCAAGTGGAGAATGTCAGAAGATTCCTCCAAACTAAGAAGTGCATTTACAGCTTGGCAGGCCACGAACAAGCTTCCTGCAGGATAAAAACAAACAAAAGCCTGCTATCTACATGCAGAATTTACATGTGTTAACATTTAAACTAGCTCTCAAGTTAATGTAAGTGCTAGCGCCCACATGCATGTGCATTTTTTTGCGCTCACATTTTATTTTATGAGGTTGCGTAAGCACGCACTTGACTTTAAAACAGGCTATTTTATAAAATTACCATCATTATGACTGCAGCCCACAGCTTTAAGAAACTGGTCAAAAAAGAGTTCTGATTGTTTATTTGTTGTGGATTTGTAATGGGTTGCATCACTTTTCTAGCTTTAGAAAATGAAATGCAGTATATTAAATGTGTCAAATTAAACATATGTGTGAAATATTTTTTTACTCTTATAGTTATGTTTCATTTTTATTTTCACATCTACATATAAACGTGAAGCTTACAAATTTTAAGTGTAATATTCAACAAACAGTATAACCCCCGCCCCCTCCAAGAATGACTTGACATACCTTTACTGATATTTCCTCCATCAACAGCATTGAACAGTGACTCTAGTACGGCTGTAAGCTGTGGCAGAATTGTTCGTTTATCCATTGGTCTGCCAAAGGAATATATTTTATAAAACCTCTTATCTCCAGCTTCTAACATCTGACACCTAATAATAAACTTTGCAAATGTAATGTGTGCCTTCGAGTCAGTGCCGACTCCTGGCAACCCAGCAGCTCCTGGGTTTTCTTGGCAGTGTGACCGGAAGTAGATTGCCGGGCCTTTCTTGTAAGGCTTTGGAGAGTTAAGTGACTTGCCCAAGGCCTCAAGGAGTGCTAGGGGAAATTGAACCCTGGTCTCTTGGTTACCAAGCCAGTGCTCTCGCCACCAGGCTACACTTTAGCCGTTTCCAAATCAAGAAGAGATATGATACAAATGTACTTTCAGTAAGGTAACACTGGAATGAGTAAACCTTTTGGTCCAATGGCCACATAGGGAGGTCCAGTGGATTGACAGTGGTAAGACATCTTTCATTGTCATGGGTCAGACTGAAACCATAGCTTGCCCATTTGTGAGGTACTAGAAGCTAAATATTTTTCATACAACAAGAGAACTGAAGGGAGGAAAGCACAAAAGGAATGTGATAAAAATACTTTTTCATTGAGAGGGTGGTGGATATTTGGACGTCACAAGAGCCAAACAGTGGCTGAATTCAAAAAGGAATGGGAGAAACACAAAGGGACCTCACTGGGAGAAAGAAGATCTGTGAAGGCCCAAAAGAGAGACATAAATAGTCCTGTTCTGACCACATCTTATTTGTTTCTGTAACTGCCACAAAGAAGTCCTGACATCAGGATAATTAAGTAACCAATAAATATTAGTAAGACAACCGCTTTTGAGGCCAGTGTTACAGAATGCACATATGCTATGTAGATTCACTATGGAAACACCAAAAATCAGGACTGTTTGTTGCAAGTGAACACTGGGACTCATCAGTCCTGCCTTAACGTTGCTTTCAGAGCTAGATTTTCAGTAATTAACTGTTACATTTTTGCTGCTCCAAACAAATTCCAACTGAGGCAGCAGCATAACCCTGAGAATGCAATAGTGTTTCACTTACATCCTCACATCAGTATTCCTTGCAAAATTTAACAAAATATTAACTTTTTTACCTGACATGGGGAAGAACTACACAGGCAGCCCATAGATGGGCCAGACCAGGGATCTCGTCATTTTCTGGCAACTGAATCAAAGATAATATATATTCCAACACAGCATGGGCTTCATTTTCTTTATTCTTTTCACATTTATGGTGGTCTGTTTTGAGCCTTCAAGGAAAAAATTCATAATTAGAATAGAACAAATATAAAAATTGATTTTAGGCAAGGCACAGCAAAGCATTAGCAGCAAGGTACCATCATGAAGGGGGGATGGGGGAGAATATCAGAAGTTGGGACAACGGGGGTAAGTATTCAGGCCACAATAATAAAATTTAGAATAGCAATAAACAACCCCAAGTTCGGGAGTCAGTCTAGAATCTGTTCTTTTCAACAGCAATTATTAAATTATTCAGAAAATGTGCAGTAGAAACCAGAGCTAGAAATTAAAGGGGTCAAATGTTTTACCGACATACACCTTCATTGTTAACCTTCATTTCTGTACCTACACGAGCTAATACAGACACCACACAGCTTCATGCTCCACATACATCAAACAAAGATCAAGGAGAAATGTACAATTGTGACTAGAAACCAAGATGAAATAAGAGTGTAAAAGCATTTTTCTGTAAGCCACTTCAATTTTTTTTCTGTATTTTAGAACAAGCTGCGTAATTTTCAAGAGTACTGCATGCCTAGGATATTGTCTGGAAACCTGCCTTAGTCTTTGAGTGTGTGTAAACCAAGGTCTGAAACACCATTGTTTGAAAACATGACTGTAAAACACTGCACCACAGATTCAGCACTGTGTACTACCAAGAAAACAGAATGAGGAAGATATTAAATAGGAGTACAGACTGAATTATGGATCTAAAGTGGCAATAAGAAAATTTGAGGGTAATTTTATAATAGGATGTCTGGGTTAACAGGACAGGAAGGCACTTATTTTATAAAGTTAGATAAATGCCTATGTGTCTTTATAAAATCCTAGCACAAATCCTGCAGATACTATACCCTACATTGAATGGGTGGACATTTATACTTGCTCAGGAGGGGACATAAAATGTTACAGCATAAAATACCTGCATATAAAAATATGCATGCAAATCACAATTCCACCCAAACTCCTCCCCTGAGCACACCTACACTGAAGTTGCTTACAAATAGTATGCATCTAATACTACTTATCGTCTGTATAGCGCTATTAGGTATAGGCAGCACTTACATATATGTGCAAGAGACTGTCCCTTCTTCAAAGGGCTTACAGTCTATTCAAGACCAACAGAACAGACAGGAGACTGGGGTAGTTCTTTGAGGGACAAGATTAACACATGCACTTTTGGATGTTAAACTGAGAATGAGGAGGTCAGGATCCAAAAGCAGCAATGAAGAGGTGGGTTTTTAGCCTGAATATAAATAGGATCAGAGACAAAGCCCGACATACTGATTTGGGTAGTCTATTCCAGGCATATGGTACAACGAAGTGGAATGAACGGAGTCCAAAACTGCAATAGAAGAGAAGAGTATGGATAAGGAGAAATTTTTCAGGAAAGGAAATTAACGGTAAGGAAAATTTCTCCTTCCAAACATCCTGCTAGACCAGTCCAGACAAATGGGCAGTACCAGAGCTAACCCACTCTAGGGCGAGACAACGCTGGCTCCAAAGGCTGCCACATCTCGAGCCTGGAGATCAAGGCAGTAATGGCGAACAAAGGCAGTCATGGAAAACCAGGATGCCGCCTGACAAATGTCCCATGGATCCACAGAGGATTGCTCTGCTCAGGAGGTGGCTTGTGCCCTGGTGGAATGGGCATGGAGGCCTACTGGCACAAGTTTGCCATGCAAGATATATGCCGACTCAATGGCATGCTTTATCCATCGGGCAATGGTTGGTCTGGAAGAGTGTGCCCCTTGCGGGTCCCAGCAAACAGGCAATCCGATTTTCTAAAGAAATTAGTTGCCTTCAAGTACTGGCAGACAGACATCAACCAGCCGGAGATTATGCTGAGATTCCGCCCCTGCGACTTGCTAGAACACAGGGAGGATAATGGACTTTTTAAGGTGGACAGAAGAAACCACCTTCGGTAAGAAAGAAGGAACCCGGAGGAAAAGGACAGAAAGGGATCCCAACAGGAAAGAGCCTGAAGCTCGGAGACATGCCAAGCAGAGGTAATGGCCACCAGAAAAGCAGTCTTAAAAGGACAAATCCCTGATAGGCTCAAAGAGGGGCTTCCAAAGGCTGTGCAAGACCAAGGAAAGATCCCATGGTAGAACCGTAGGACGGAGAGGTGGTCGCAACGTCCAAACACCCCATAGAAAGCATCCAATATTGACATGGGAAGTAACAAATTTCTCAGCAATGAGACCCTGAAAACAAGCGAGGGCGGCCACTTGCACCCGTAAGGAATTCAGCGCAAGTCCCTTGTCATAGCCATCCTGGAAGAAAGCAAGGCTATCCAGAATCTGTATGTGCCAAGGAGAAAGTCAAGTGTGAGCACACCAGGAATCGAGGAGGCGCTAGATGCGTGCCTACGCCAAGGACATAGATGCACGATGAACCTGAAGCAAGGTACTTATGACTCACTGGGAATACCCCTTTTGCACTAGTCATTGCTTTCAAGAACCAGGACGTAAGCGAGTAAGGTGCCAGATCGTCCATTTACACAGGGCCCTGGCAAAGTAGACCATGGCATGCTCCCAAAGGTGCCACCAGAATCACGGGGCTGTGGTGAGCTTTGATGTGGTGAAGGGCACATCTGATCATTGTCCAAGATGGAAAAACATACAGCAGTACCTCTGTCTGCCAAGACTGAACCAGCACATCAAACCCCTCAGAAGTGGTCTCCTGTCCGCGACTGAAAAATATTGTGGCTTTGGCATTGGATGCAGTTGCCATGAGATCAAGTGCCAACCTTTCCCATCGTTGGACTATGTTGTGGAAGGCCCAGGGGGCCAATTCCCATTCCCCAGGATCCAGAGCATGGCGGCTGAGGAAGTCTACTTGAACTTGTCCATGTCTGCGATGTGCTGTGCCGAAACCAAACAGGAGATGCTTCTCGGACCAAGCAAAAAGGAGAGCCATCTCCCTCACCACGCTCAGACACTTCGTGCTGCCCTGCCTTTTGAGATAAGAGACCGCTGTGGCATTGTCACAGAGGATCTAGGCTGCTCTATGGTGGATGTATGGAAGAAAGTGCACAAGAGCTAAGTGCGCTGCTCAATCTTTCAGGCGACTGAAGGGTCATGATGCTTCTTGACTGGACCAGGTCCCCTGCTTGGTTCGAGCTAGGCAATGGGCTCCCCATCCAGACAGACTGACATCGGTAGTTATGATGACCCACTGAGGAGTCTCCAATGGGACACTGTGGAATATATCTGCCTGGAGTCACCACTGGAAACTGTGGTGCAAGGACCGTGGTAGCGATAAGTGCAAATCAAAGTCCTTAGACACTGGCGACCAACATGAGAGGAGCGATTGCTGTAGCAGTCTCATGTGCACTCGTGCCCAGGGGACAACCTCAAGGGTGGCTGCCATGGCTCCCAGGACCTGGAGATACTCCCAGACCCGGGGCTACGGATGTCCCAGAAAGGTACCGAGTTGGGTGGCAAATCTTTGAAACCATGCTTCCATGAGGTAGATTTTGCCTAACTGGGTGTTGAAGTGCATCCCTAGAAACTCCAGAGACTGAGAGGGCTGAAGACAACCCTTGGCGAGATTGACGATCCATCCGAGACCTTCCAAAACCTGGATAACTCAATCCGCCATCTTGATGGCATCGGCAAAGGTCCTTGTCCGAATGAGCCAGTCGGTGAGGTAAGGATGGACTCTGATCTCCTCTCGCTGTAGTGCTGCAGCAGCCACGATCAAGACCTTGGAGAAAGGTGCGTGGAGCTGTGGTCAATCTGAAGGGCAAGGCCCGAAATTGGTAGTTTTAGCCAAGGGTGGCAAAATGCAGGAATCGTTGGTAGTCTGCGCAGATCGGGATGTATAAGTAAGCCTCAGAAAAATCGAGAGACGCCAAGTATTCTCCTTTTCTTATGGCTTGATTGAGCACAGAGTTCCATGCAAAAACCAGGGTATGCGCAAGAAGCGATTGACCCCTTGGAGATCCAGGATCAGGCGTCAGGCACTGTCTTTTTTGGGAACCACAAACTAAATTGAGTAGCGACCTGCGCCCTTTTCAGCCTGGGGCACCGGGCAGATAGCCTGAAGATCTAGCAGATGCTGTAGAGTGGGCAAGGACGGCGTGTCGCTTGCAAGTCGCGCATGGTGAGATGAGAAAGGTGTCCCGGATGGGTAAGGCGCATTCGAGGCTGTAGCCATGACGTATGATATTGGTGGTAATGAAGGCCCACTATCAGAAAAAAGGGCCAAGCAGCCTCCCACCAGTGGGATCCCAGAGTGGGGCCTGGGAGAGTCAGCAGGACTGCCGGCGCAAGCCAGAGAACTTTGTCATGGCAGGAGGAAATTTCCTTTGTCCTGCAGAACCCTCAAAATGTTGTGGCTTGGAAGCCATGCGGCCCGATGACGATGAGGCTAATGGCCTGCCCGGTCAGTACCGTTGAGAATCCCAATAATGGGTCCATGCAAACAACTGAGCGGATGTTCCAAAGTTCCCTCAGCAGAAAGATGATCTAGGTCTATCCTCCAGTAGACATTAAGGTTTTACCTCTCCCAGATCCCTGACTAACCACTCGAGGTCTTCTCCAAAAAGAAATCTGCCCTTAAAGGTAGCTTAGCGAGTCGGGCTTTAGAGGCTGCATCAGCAGACCAATGTCGAAGCCAGAGCCAGTGGCAAGCTAACATGATAGCTGCGATGGAGCGAGCCGCAAGGCGAAGCAGATCATACAGGGTATCCGCCAGGAAGGCGACAGCCAACTCCAAGCACGCAGCGGTGGAATCTTCGGGTAATAATTGTACCCAGTGTAAGAGGGTGGGAGCCGCTAACCCGCCACATGTGGAGGTCTGCAATGTAATAGCAGAGAAAGCCATCTTTAAGAGACCTTCCACTTTGCTGTCGTTTTGGTCACGGAGGGCGGCTCCACCTTCCATCGGAATGGTGGTGTGTTTGGTGTTGGCTGTGACTAAGGCGTCCACTGTAGGAAAACTGAGCCATTTGTCGAGATCAGCTGGGGCCCATACATAAAGACAACCCAAGTATCTGGCAGTCCAAAGAGAAGCCTCTGGGGACTCCCATTCCAAGGATACCATGTGTTGAAGTTTGAGCGGGAAAGGCTCTAGCTGGTTTCTTCATGCCTGCTAAGATTGGGCCTGCTTGGGACCTGCTCTGTGTGGGCGTCCCATCCGCAACAATCGAGGATGCAAAGAGCCTCCACAATCTGTGAAATAAGCGCTGACAGCTCTTCCTTGTGAAAGAGTCTGACGTCGTGGGAATCTTGCTGGTCAGCCTCCAGGTCCTCGGAGGGAGACCACCCTTCATCCTCGCGATGATTAAACTTCAGAAGTGGCGGCTGGTCAGCGTCCAGGTCCTCGGAGGGAGACCACCCTCGCAATGATTAAACTTCAGAAGTGGCGGCAAATCGCATTCGCTTGCCTCCCAGGAGACTGCCTTGGCCAGTCGACTGCTGTGCTAGACCCCTGGGAGTCCAGTGGACATTTCCTGGTTGCAGCCTGCCGAGAGATGGCAGTAAGTGATGCACCCTGCGTTGTTGGCGGCTCACTCCTTAAGACCTTCTAGGCTCTCTTGAACAGGGCCGTGAATGAATTCGAAATGTGGTGTGTGGGCAACTGAGGGGAAGACCCAGTCATGGAGCGCTGCAGTCTGAGGCGCAGGGGTGAAGGGGCCTCACACCATCCTTCTTGTGGCAGGAGGAAAGAAGTGGCTCCAGGCTGTGGATGTCTGTGATGCGCCTTGCAGGGGGTCCCAGTGGCATCATGGTGGCTTTCCTGGGATGTGATGAACATGCGGCACAAATCCGGTTGACAAATTGCCGGCATTTGCGCAACAGGAGGGGCAGCATAGCTCCGCTGTATGAAGTGGCATGCTAAACAACTAGAGTCACAGCTGAGCAGCTATTCAAGGCTGGCCGCGGTACTGAGCAAGCATCGTGGGAAGACTTCTGCGGTTAATTTATGCCGAGAGAGCCCTTGAGAAGACCACCAGCAGAAAATGGCTACTGCGTGCAGGGTGGGAGGATCGCTATCAAAACGGCCACTGCCAGACCGAGGCGTGCAAGGGCACAGAATGAATGTGCGCGGAGGCTGAGAGGAAAACTCTGACAAAGAACAGAAGGACAAGTGCAACAGGAGCTAAGAGCGGCAGGTGCAGCAGGAGTTAAGAACAGTGGCAGCAAAAGCAGAAGAGGTCATGACCGTGGTGCTGTGAACATGAGGCAGGCAGACGCTCCGCTGGGGGGGAGGGGGTTGTGAAGAGATGCCAATCACTCCTGCACTCCTGTGCCACTAGAGAAGTTGAAAGGCAGGCTGTCACCAGGATGGTAAAGCAATGTTATTGCTAAGCCAGAAACACTGAAGCTCTCGCCTCCCAAACAGGAATGCTGGCCCTCTCGGCCAGACTTCTGACCCCCGTGATGGTGACAAATCTCCCTGATCCTCCTGATCAGTGGTTGCACTGATCTCACAACACTGTGAAGATGGGTGGGTAACTCCACACGGGCACCTCTTGTGCACCCTGGAGATGTCCACAGAAGATAAAACAGCAGTAAACTACCACGGACAGTACTAATAGAAGGAACAAAAAGAAAAAAACGTCCATCATCTGCTGGAGACAGAGAAATACTGAAGGCAACACCTAGAGGAAGCCCATAGGCGATAGGGCATGCTCAGTGAAGCCTTTGGTATTATCTCTGTTTCCAACATCTACTGGCAGGGGGATATATCCCACTTGGTTAGACTGGTCAAGCAGGATGTTTGGAAAAACGATTTACCTGATGAGTGAAGTTCCCGAAGGAGGAAGTAGGGAGAGATAATGAGGAGCTGCTGAATGAATGCACTTGAAGGTGAATAAAGAGAAATTTAAACCATGCATAGGTTTTAAGCACGAGGTATAACTGAAATTTTAGGTTTTAAGAACTTAAGATATTTATGATTTTATATATTGTGTGTTCTGTATAGTTAGATTGTCACTTATCTGTATAAGTTATTTCAAAACATTGAATTTTAATCCACTCAATGTTAGATGTGATGAAATATAAAATGGTCAAATTAATTAATTAATTTTAGAAAAGCTGTTTTACAAGTGAAAATGACTGAAAAAAAAATACCTTCTTACTTTTTGACATATGTTTACTGTATGGAAAATTTAGCCTTACCTGCTAAATTTCTTTCCTTAAATCCCATAAGACCGGTCAAAAATCAATGTGTTATTATTTATTTATTTATTACAATTTCTTATATACCGCACTATTGTCAGCGCGGTTTACATACAACAAAATGACCATAACAAACTGTTTGGCTTCACATAGAGCAGGAGAAAACAACTTGGATAACATGCTTATGCTTTACATAGAACAGGAGTAATAACTTGGATAACATGCTTATGCTTTACATAGAACAGGAGTAATAACTTGGATAAACGGGGAATGCAAACTAAACTACTTACATATGTACAATGAGATCGAGTATTGGGAATTCAGTATGAACATGTGTACAATAGAGTTGATATATTAACTTGAGGGGGTGAGGGAGAGGCCCTTCAGACAGCAGATGGTGACAGAGGACAAAGATGAGAAATCTGCCCTATATAAGGACACCATGCAGCCACTTGCGCTTCAGTATTTTTGTATTAAAACAAATGTAGACAAAAAAAATTCCCCCTAAACCCTCATAAGAATAGAGGAGGACCCAAGATTTTAAAGCTTCTCGTGAGTAATTAAAAATATGTTGAGAACCCCCCCCCCCCCATATAACTCTTCCATCACAAAAACTTGGGGGTATGTTTAACAGCAGTAGCTGCTTCCATGCAATATGGGAGCTGCGGCCCCATTGAATTCAATGGGGCCATGACTCCGATATCGCACGGAAGCCGCTACCGCTGTTTAGTAAACATACCCCCTAATCTGCATTCTCTCAACTTTAACTTGAATGAACAAATGCTAGAGTGTAATTCTGGATTGGTCTAGTAGGGTTCAAGGAAAGAAAATTAGCAGTTAACACCAAATTCTTCCTTCCTTATTATCCACCAAACCAATAAGTTTATGTTTATTAATGATTTGATATGCTGTTGTTGTTAAGTGCCGTCGAGTCGGAGTCGACTCATGGCAACCCTCTGGATAGCTATCCTAAATTGTGTTCGGTCTTCAGTCAGGCGGCGCATTGTTGACAGACCCGTAGCTGCTGTTATTGTATCGCTCCATCTCATTGCTGGCCTTCCTCTTTTGCGCTGACCTTCTATTTTGCCAAGCATGATGTCTTTCTCTAATGATCTCTCTCTTCGCATGATGTGTCCAAAGTATGAAAGTCGAAGTCTTATCATCTGAGCTTCTAAAGAAAGCTTAGGTTTGATCTCCTCTAGTACCGACTGGTTTGTTCTTCGGGCAGTTTGTTCTTCGCCGTCAGCACCATAATTCAAAGCCATCAATTTTCTTCCTGTCTATCTTTTTCACTGTCCAGCTTTCACATCCATATGATGTTATTGAAAATACCATGGCTTGAAGAAGTCAAATCTTTGTATGGAGAGAGACATCTCTGCTCCTGAGAATCTTATCTAGGTCTTTCATAGCCATTCTGCCAAGAGCAATGCGTCATCTGATTTCTTGGCTGCTTGTTGCTTCTTTATTGATAGTTGATTCAAGAAGGTTAAAAGTTGTTCACGATTTCAATTTCTTCTCCTTCAACGATGAACCTGTTGATTATGCCAGCTGTCATGATCTTTGTCTTCTTTACATTAAGGTGCAGGCCCATTGTGAGACTATGTTCTTTGATTGTGAGAAGCAAATGTTTCAGATCATCTTCACTTTCAGCCAGTAATGTGGTATCATCAGCATAGCGAAGGTTGTTGATGAGTCTTCCACCAATCTTCACATCTCTGTTGTCTTCATACAATTCTGCTTCTCTGATGATTTGTTCTGCATATAAATTAAACAGGTATGGGGAAAATATGCAGCCTTGTCTTACACCTTTGCTTATTTTAAACCATTCTGTTTCTCCTTGTTCCGTTCAAACTGCTGCTTCTTGATCTATGTACAGATTGTGCAAGAGTACGATCAGGTGTTCTGGTATACCCATGCTTCTTAATGTGGCCCAGAATTTCTCATGGTTTACACAGTGAAAAGCCTTGCTATAGTCGATCAAGCACAAATAGATATCCTTTTGGTATTCTTTAGTCTTTTCAAGGATCCATCTCACATCCGCAATGATGTCTCTCGTTCCTTGCCCTTTCCTGAACCCTGTTTGCATTTCAGGTAGTTCTTGTTCCAGGTATGGTTGTAGTTTCTTTTGAATAATCTTCAGTAGAAACTTGCTGGCATGTGGGATCAGAGCGATTGTGCGATAATTTCCAGAGTCAGTTGGTTCACCTTTCTTTAGTATTGGTATAAACATAGATCTTTTCCAGTCAGTTGACCATGATGTTGTCTTCCATATTTCTTGGCAGAGCCTTGTAAGTACGGTAACAGCTGCATCAGATTGCTGTAATACTTCTATGGGAATGCTATCAATGCCTGGTGCTTTCTTCTTTGATAAGGCTTTCAATGCTGCTTTAATGTCTTCTTTCATCACCAATGGTTCCCGATCATAAAGGTACAGGTTGAAACAGCTGTTGGTCCACGTGATCTTTATCATATAAAAGCTCTATAAAAGTATATTCCTTCCACCTTTTCTTGATCTTCTCAGCATCATTCAACATAGAACCTTGAGCATCTTGTAACATTCCAATTCGAGGCTGGAACTTTTTCTTTAACTATCGTAGCTCTAGGAAAGCTGATCTTGTTCTTCCTCTAATAATTTCTGCTTCTATTTCCTTGCATGCGTCGTTGTAGTACTTTTCCTTGTCCTGTCTTGCTGCACATTGGAAATCTCTGTTGAGTTCTGTTATTGTCTTTCTTTCTCCTCTGGCTTTAGCTTCTCTGCGTTTCTGGACAATTTTCAGAGTTTCTTCCGTCATCCATTTTGGCCGTTTTTTCTTTTTCACCTTTTGTAGAGACTTCTCGCTTTCTTCCAACACAACCTTCTTGATGTCATTCCATAACTGTGTATCAAGCTCTTGTCACCCCTCATTTTGATTACGCGAATGCCATACTACATGGCCTCCCAAAGAACACAATAAACCCTCTGCAACTAGCCATGAACTCAGCTGCTAGAATTCTACTTGGAGCACATAGGAGGGACCATATAACCCCCATCCTAAAAAACCTACATTGGCTCCCAATCCAAAGTAGGATTGCCTTTAAAGTATTGACGATGATCCATAAAGCCATTAACAAATGCTCCTCTACTTCACTAACTGACCTTATCCAGCCTACTCCCCCTAACAGGGCAAGAAGATCAGTAGCTAACACCACCTTGATACTCCGAAGGCAGATCACGAAATGCTAACAAACAGCCAGGAGCAGAGCATTTGCGCTGTATGCACCCACGTGCTGGAACGCCCTACCTCCTGCCATTAGGGCTATCAAGGACCTCTACCAATTTAAGAAAGCAATTAAACATCACCTTTTCCTGCAGCACTACGCGGACCAAGATCACCTTCCACACCTTGACACGCCTAGTAGTACATACAGACAAATCCCAAGCAATAACCATACAGGATTGAAACCGAACACACCAGACCCTGCTCCACCTGACAAATAGCATTTACCCCCACCCGAATCGTCTGCAATTCTCAGATAAGCCAACATGTAAATAGTTAGCTACTCCTCAACATAAGTTATGTGTAATGTAGCTATGCTGTTAAATTGTACATTTCTGTTATATTGTAAGTTAAAATTGTACATTTCTGTTATATTGTAAGTTCAGTGTAGATTGTCTTCACTGAACAGTTACTGTTACATGTAAACCGCGCTGATGCTGAATAGCGCGGTATATAAGAAAAATAAATAAATAACTCTTCTGGAGCTCTGTCATTTGTATCCTAAAGTTGTACCCTAAAGTTACTGCTTGGGTTAGAAACTGGTTGGGTGGGAGGCGACAAAGAGTACAAGTAAATGGAGCTCACTCTGAGGAGAAGGATGTTACCAGTGGTGTGCCCCAGGGATCTGTCCTTGGTCCGATTCTTTTTAACGTCCTTGTTAGTGATATAGCGGAAGGGCTGTCGGGTAAGGTTTGCCTCTTTGCGGATGATACCAAAATCTGCAATAGAGTAGACACCCAGGAAGGTGTGGATAACATGAGGAGGGATCTAGCTAAGCTTGAAGAATGGTTTAGAATTTGGCAGCTGGGATTTAATGTTAAAAAATGTAAGGTCATGCATTTGGGCTGCAGCAATCCAAGGGAGCAATACAGTATAGGAGGTGAAGTACTTTTGTCCACTAAAGAAGAGCGGGACCTAGGCGTGGTTGTGTCTGATGATCTTAAAGTAGCTAAACAGGTAGAAAAGGCGACGGCAAAAGCTAGAAGGATGCTTGGGTGCATACAGAGAGGAATGGCTAACAGAAAAAAGGAGGTGATAATGCCTCTGTATAAGTCTTTGGTGCGACCTCATTTGGAGTATGGTGTGCAATTCTGGAGACCGCACCTTCAAAAGGATGTGAACAGGATGGAGTTGGTGCAGAGGGTGGCTACTAAAATGATTAGTGGGCTTCATTATAAAGCATATGAGGACAGACTTAAGGATCTTAATATGTACACCTTAGAGGAAAGGCGGGATAGAGGTGATATGATTGAGATGTTTAAATACCTCTGTGGCATAAATGTTCAGGGAGAGAGCCTCTTTCAATTGAAAGCAAGTTCTGCTACGAGGGGACATGGGATGAGAGTGAAGGGAGATAGATTCAGGAGTGATATGCGGAAATATTTCTTTATAGAAAGAGTAGTGGATCCATGGAATAGTCTCCCAGTGGAGGTGGTAGAGATGAGTACAGTAACTGAATTCAAAAAAGCATGGGACCAACACAGAGGATCTCTAAAGGTAAAAGTGGACTGTTGTAGTTGTTGTTATGGAAGGACAGACTAGATAGGCCATGTGGTCTTTTTCTGTCATCATGTTTCTATGTATCTAAAGCAGCAAATCGATTTTGCAGGCAGTCTTTAAATTCCAGTGGTATATTCTCAAGGTCATATTTTGCTGCATTCATGAATGGTTTGCTCTTTTTCAACTTTAGCTTGAGTCTGCATACTAGTAGTTGATGATCTGTACCACAGTCAGCTCCAGGTTTTGTCTTTGTTGATGTTACAGAACTTTTCCATCGTTCACTTCCACAGATGTAGTCAATTTGATTTTTATACAATCCATTGGGTAAAGTCCATGTTACAGTCGCCGCTTGTGTTGCTGGAAGAAGGTGTTTGAGATGAATAAATCGTTGGTCTTGCAGAATTCTATCAGTCTTTCTCCAGCTTCATTTCTGTTGCCAAGTCCATATTTTCCAACTACTTTGCCTTCTTCTTTGTTGCCAACTTTTGCATTCCAGTCACCCATGACTATCAGGATATCCCGTTTGCATATTCTGTCAATTTCAGCTTGTACTTGTTCATAGAACTCTTCAATTTCATTCTCTTCTGCAGCTGTTGTTGGGGCATATACTTGAATTATAGTTGTGTTGATAGGCATTCTTCGTAGACGAATAGAGATTAAGCGTTCGCTGACTGCATTGTATTTCATTACAGTTCTTGCAAGTTTCTTCTTTATTATAAATGCAACACCATTTCTTCTTGACGGACTGGAAAGGGGGGCTGTTACTTCTGGAGAGAAATCTGAAATTGTGAGTATATACTTCTGGGAATTTTTCTGAAAGGAATTGTTTTTCTTTTAAAGCTAATTAATCTGTGAACCCACTATTTTTTTTGTTAAATCAGTCAGGGCCTAGTAGCAACAGTTTAAGATTCAATTTAAAAACACAGAAGAGAACTTTCTGGTTACCTTTCATACCCAGTAGACAGCTGTAGTTTAAATTTCATAGTCACTCAGGGCCTAGCATCAGCAAAGTACTTTTAGTTTCAAATTAAAACACAGAAGAGAGCTTTCTGGTTAAATTTAGAATCCAGCAGAGAGCTTGTAGTTTAAATTTCATAATAGGTTAGAGCCTAGTAGCAGCAAAGAGCTATAATTTAAATCAAATCAGAATATAGTTTTCCTCAGCAGCACAGGACAAGGTACTGTGTAGCAGCCCTTTTTTAATAAGTGTTATATCCCTCCCTCCCTCCCCACACCCACCCTCCCCTGGGAAAATCACAGCTTTATAGGTACTTGCACAACTTAAAAGACAGGAGGTGCTCTCAGGTGAAGCTCATTACCCAAATCAGTCATACACCAAGGACCTGAGATTAATTAAGCTTCAGGTGAACAAGGTATATTAAACTTCTTAGGTACAGTTTTAGTGGTATAAATATCCATTGCACCCTTTAGTACATATAGAACTTAAAGATCTAAACACAAACTTAAAACTAAGATGCAGACAGCAGTCCAGCAGCGGGATGTGGGCTTTCCAGTCTTTTGCATTGAGTGTCACATGTATGATTTTCTCCCAGCTGGTGAGAGGTCTTACGTGTGCACTAGGTGCAAGGAGCTCTCTGCTCTCAGGGAACAAGTCCGTTCTCTAGAGGCTAGAGTAGCAGACTTGGAAAACATAAGACAGACAGAGAGGTACATAGACGAGACCTACAGGGATATAGTCCTGAAGTCCCACCTCCAGTCTGGCAGCATCCCTGTTGCCATGGAGGAGAGAGGTCACGTGACAGGAGAGCATCACCCTGGTGTGGCAGGAAGTGATCCTGTAACTAGGACCTGTCCTCCAGGTGATGTAAACCCCTCTCGCACCGAGGAGGTTTCTCCAGGGCCAAGTGCCCATGCGGGAAGGGTTAGGACAGCAGTTATAGTTGGTGATTCGATCATTAGGCATGTAGATAGCTGGGTGGCTGGTGGACGTGAGGATCGCCTGGTAACATGCCTGCCTGGTGCGAAGGTAGCGGACCTCACACGCCACCTAGATAAGGTCTTAGATAGTGCTGGGGAGGAGTCTGCTGTCTTGGTACATGTTGGTACCAATGACATAGGAAAATGTGGTAGGGAGGTTCTGGAAGCTAAATTTAGGCTTTTAGGTAGGAAGTTGAAATCCAGAACTTCCAGGGTAGCGTTCTCCGAAATGCTTCCCGTTCCACGCGCAGGACCCAATAGGCAGGCAGAGCTCCGGAGTCTCAATGCGTGGATGAGACAATGGTGCAGAGATGAGGGGTTCGGATTTGTTAGGAACTGGGGAACATTCTGGGGAAAGGAGGGGCTCTTCCGAAGGGATGGGCTTCACCTTAACCAGGATGGAACCAAGCTGCTGGCATTAACCTTTAAAAAGGAGATAGAGCAGCTTTTAAACTAGATAATAGGGGAAAGCCGACAGTCGTCCAAGAGCGCATGGTTCGGAAGAATGTATCCTTGAAGGATACTACAAAAAGCAGAGAGGTTCCAAAAAAGAGTAAAGTAGCCCAAATGCCCTCGAGTATGGAGCAGACAGAACTTAAAGATCCCAAATTACCCATGTCTACCAATAGCCAAATTAATATGAATAAAATACAGTCTCTAAAATGCTTGTATGCAAATGCTAGAAGTCTACAAAACAAGATGGGAGAGTTAGAATATATAGCACTAAACGAGAGGTTAGATATGATTGGAATATCAGAGACATGGTGGAAGGAGGACAACCAGTGGGACACTGTGATACCTGGGTATAAAACTATATCGAAATGATAGAGCTGATCAAATTGGTGGAGGGGTTGCGCTCTATGTTAGAGAGGGCATTGAGTCAGAAAGGATTAAAGTTTTGCAAGAAACAAAATTTGCTGTAGAATCTCTATGGATTGAAATTCCATGTAAAAAGGGGAAGGCGATGGCAGTGGGGGTGTACTATCGTCCGCCTGGCCAGAATGAACAAATGGATGATGAAATGCTCAAAGAAATCAAGGAAGCTAGCAAAAGTTACAGTGCAGTAATAATAATGGGTGATTTCAATTACCCCGGCATCGACTGGGTCAGTGTCACAACAGGACATGCTAGGGAGATAAAGTTCCTAGATGAAATAAATGACTGCTTCTTGGAGCAGCTGGTTCATGAACCAACCAGAGGGGAAGCAATATTAGACCTAGTCCTTAGTGGAACACCAGATGTAGTGCAAGAGATAAGGGTGTTGGGGCCACTTGGCAATAGTGATCATAGCATGATCGCCTTTGATTTAATTAGTGGAGGAGGGATAGTAAGGAAATCCACAGTACTACCCTTTAACTTTCGAAAGGGAGACTATGATAGAATGAGGAAAACAGTTAAGAAAAAACTAAAAGGAGCAGTTGCAAAGGTTAAAGACGTACATCAAGCTTGGGTGTTGTTGAAAAATACTATCTTGGAAGCCCAGACCAGCTGTATTCCACGCTTTAAGAAAAGTGGAAGGAAGTCCAAAAAATTGCCAGCATGGTTTAAAGCTGAGGTCAGAGAGGCTGTTGTTGCCAAAAAAGCATCTTTCAAGAAATGGAAAAAAGAGCCAAATGATGAAACCTGGAAACAGCACAAGCACTGGCAAGTCAAATGCAAGGCATTGATAAGGCAGGCAAAGAGAGAATTTGAGAAGAAGCTTGCTGCGGAAGCAAAAACGCGAAATAAAGACCTTTTCAAGTACATTCGTAGCAAAAAACCCGTGAGAGAGTCAGTTGGTCCATTAGATGATAAAGGGGTTAAAGGAGCACTAAGAGGCGACAAGGCGATAGCGGAGAGACTGAATGAATTCTTTGCTTCGGTCTTTACTGAGGAAGATGTAGGGATGTTACCCACGACTGAAGTGGTATTTAAAGGTGTGGAAGAATTGAAGGAAATATCGATACATCGGGAAGATGTCCTACAACTATTAGATAAACTGAAGAGTAGCAAATCACCTGGGCCGGATGGTATACATCCAAGGGTGTTGAAAGAACTGAAATTTGAGATTGCAGACCTGCTATCAGTAATCTGTGAACTATCATTAAAATCATCTCTAATACCTGAGGATTGGAGGATCGCCAATGTAACACCAATTTTTAAAAAGGGTTCGAGGGGTGATCCGGGAAACTACAGACCGGTGAGCCTGACATCAGTACCGGGAAAAATGGTAGAAACCATCATAAAGAATAAAATTACTCAGCATATAGATAGTCATGACCTAATGGGAGACAGCCAACATGGCTTTAGACAAGGAAGATCTTGTCTTACTAATCTGTTATGTTTTTTTGAAGGAGTGAATAAACAGGTGGACAAAGGTGAGTCGGTTGATATTGTGTATCTGGACTTTCAGAAAGCCTTTGACAAGGTCCCTCATGAGAGACTTTTGGCAAAACTAAAGAGTCATGGGATAGGAGGCAGTGTACTACTGTGGATCAGGAACTGGTTAAAAGATAGAAAGCAGAGGGTAGGACTAAATGGCCAATTTTCCCAATGGAGAAAGGTGAATAGTGGTGTACCCCAGGGATCTGTGCTGGGTCCGCTGCTTTTTGACATATTCATAAATGACCTGGAAAGTGGAATAACGAGTGAGGTTATCAAATTTGCTGATGACACAAAACTATTTAAAGTTGTTAAAACCCAGGAGGATTGTGGAAAATTGCAAGAGGATCTTGATAAATTGGAAGACTGGGCATCAAAATGGCAGATGAAATTTAATGTGGAGAAGTGCAAGGTTATGCACCTAGGGAAGAACAACCCAAACTATGGTTACACGATGCAAGGTTCCACATTAGGAACCACCACCCAAGAAAAAGATTTAGGCGTCCTTGTGGATACCATGTTAAAACCCTCGGCCCAGTGTGCAGCGGCGGCCAAGAGAGCAAATAGAATGCTAGGTATGATAAGGAAAGGAATGGAAAATAAAACAAAAGATATTATAATGCCTCTATATCGTTCCATGGTGAGACCGCACCTTGAATATTGTGTGCAATTCTGGTCGCCATATCTTAAAAAGGATATAGCAATTTTAGAAAAGGTTCAGAGAAGAGCCACCAAAATGGTAAAGGGGATGGAAGGCTACTCCTATGAAGAAAGGCTAAAAAGGTTGGGGCTCTTTAACCTGGAAAAGAGACGGCTGAGGGGAGATATGATAGAAGTCTATAAATTAATGAACGGAGTGGAACGGGTAAACGTAGATCGATTGTTTACCTTATCAGAATATAGAAAGACTAGGGGACATGCAATGAAGCTACAGGGTAAACTATTTAAGACTAATAAAAGAAAATATTTTTTCACTCAACGTGTAATCAAACTCTGGAATTTGTTACCGGAGGATGTAGTAAAGGCTGTTAGTGTAGCTGGGTTTAAAAAAGGTTTGGACAAGTTCCTGGAGGAAAGGTCCATAAACCATTATTAAGAAGGGACCCAGGATATCAATGCTTGAACCAATACAAGCATTGTGGAACCTGTGTCCCTTGGGGAAACTGCTAGGTACGTATGACCTAGATTGGCCACTGTTGGAAACAGAATACTGGGCTTGATGGACCTTGGTCTGACCCAGTATGGCATATCTTATGTTCTTATGTTCTTTGTCTTTCATTTCCAGCATAGTAGACCATGTGATCATCTGATGCAAAGTGCTCGATGCCAGTCCATTTCAGTTCTCTGACACCCAACAGATCAAGTTGTACACGTTCCATTTCATTCTTGACCACCTCCAACTTCCCTTGGTTCATGCTTCATACATTCCATGTTCCAAAGCGTAAGACATCTTTACAGCTTTCGACTCACTTCATGCGCAGCTACATCAGCAGTCAGACGTCCCGAGGGCTTTGATCCAACCACATCATAAATGCTGGCTTTACTCTGAGAAGTCTTCAGCTCTTCCCCAGTAGCTAGTTGAGTGCCTTCCGACCCGGGGATCTCATCTTCCAGCACTATAGCACAATTTGTTTTGTTGTAACTAGCCATTAGGTTTTCATGGCAAGATACAGAAGTAGATTGCCGGGCCTTTCTTCCGTGCAGTTTAAGTTTGGTGTTGTTGCCGTTGTCACAGAAATGTGATCCTCTGCCGTCAACACTATCCCATTCTGCTGCTGCCCAGATAGGTGGTTTGTCTTGGTCTGGCACCTCAGCACCTCAGATTTGATATACCACCCTTTACAAATGTATCAGAAAGGTTTACAATTAAAAACAATCCAAGAAATTAAAGGAATTTCATTATTAGATAGGATACCATCATACACGTACTCAAGAGGGAGTGGAGGTGGGTAGAGAGGTCCAGGGGGTAGGAGAGAAGGAAACAAATCATATCACTCAGGAGGAACGTCAAAAGCCTTTGTACTTGATTAATGATGGTTCGAGGTAAAGATCGGAGGGAAGGTCATTCCACAGGCTAGGGCCGATAAAATAGAATGTGGAATGGAGGGTGGTTTGGAGATGGGCTTGGGAGGCTGTGGGGAGGTAGAGGCGATTGGCATGAATAGGGTGGAGGATACCATCTGGTGTATGGAGGATGAGTGAGGAGAGATAGTGGGGCATTCCTGAGTGGAGGACCATGTGAACCAGTGTGAGAATCATGTATTGGATGCGATTCTGGACTGGGAGCCAGTGAAAGCGGATTAAGAGGGGGGTGACATAAAGCAGGAAGCGTGAACCAATTGTTTAGCAGCGGTATTCTGGATGAGCTGTGGACATTTCAGTGCAGACATAGGGAGACTGGCGAAAACAACGTTGCAGTAATCCATGTGTGATATAACAAGTGATAAGAATAGGATAGTTAGTGCAGAAGTAGGGAGGAATGACCGGACAGTCTTAATTTGCCGAATAATGAATGGGAAGTAACAAAGTACCCTTTAGACTAAGGGTTAATTAGGATTTACCTGCTAATTGGCTTTACTCGAGTACCTCCAGTCTAGTTCCGACTTGTGGGTTGTCACTCTCAAAAGCAGCTTGGAGACTAATCATGAATAATTTAGTGGTTATACTACATATAACCAAGCTGGCACTACCCATCAGCCTCAGTATCCTATTGGCAAAGCAGACTCACAGTAGCAACAATTAAGGACTATTCCATATCCTAGTAACATCTCCCATCACCAAGACAGACAGGATAACTTCATCTAAGCTAAGGGACTACACTCTGCCCATTAAACAAAACATGCTGTCATCCACTGCTAACACCTACGTATTTAAAAATCTTCTATATATAAGATACATACACACACACACTCAGTACTTCCACTGCAAGAAACACCTAAAGCAATGCCAGAGGACCACACCCCCTCCCCCCCCCCCCCCACCCACAGCCTCGAGGGAAACACTGCACCCCCGGACCATTACCAATCAAAACAACTCCGCAAAGCCTGGGATAGTTAACATATTCAGTGCACCTCCAGGAGGGTCCGGGACTGGATTGGAGGTACTCGAAAGCCTCACCCTAGAGGGTGGACCTGCTTCACCATGCTCAAAAAATGAGCCACATCCAGATGAGTTACCTTGGACTCTGCTCTGATAGCAGGCCAATGCCGCCACTTATACCTTGAGCGAACTGCAAGCTAGCCCCTTCTCCAGCCCCACTTGCAGAAAAGCCAACATCTTTGGGACTGAAGATGCTAATGGATGGCAGGTGTTATCCGCGCACCAATCCTTGAAAAACTCTCCACCTTCACATACAAGGAAGTGGAGCATTTCCTTGTCTTCAACAGAGTAGAAATGACTGATGCAGAGTAACCGCATTTCTCAACCGAGCCCTCTCAAGAGACAGGCCGTAAAGCAAGAATCGATCCACTTGCAACATTACCACCAGGCCTTCCATGAGTATGCCAGCCCGGGCTGGAAGGCACCACACGACTGGATCCACTGCCATACGAACCAGGTCTGTATTCCATGGATATCTTGGCCAATTGGGCATGACTAAGATTACCGGTCCTTTGCGTGCCCCTATCCTTTGCATCACCAGACAGATGAGTACTCATGGCGGGAACACATACAGGAGACCCTCCATGGGCCAATGCTGTACTAATGCATCCAGACCCTCGGACATGTGTTCTCTCAAGGGCTCAAGAAATGTCAGGAACTCCCCTTTTCTGACTTCTACTATGATAAACCGCAAGGTCTCCATGTAAAAATGCGGGATCTGCAGGCAGCGGCTCACTCGCTTGAAGAGAGGATAGAGCAGAAAGAGCCTTCCTTTTTTGTCACTACGAAATAGATGTAGTAAAGACCGCAGCTGTCCTGGTCTTGGGGGACCTGCACCACGGCCCTGAGCTGTAAAAGCTGCGTCAAGGTGTCCCCTACCACTGCCGCTTTGGTTTGCCCCTTGCAGGGAGACCAAATGAAGGAGTTGCCCACTGGTTGAGCAAGCTCGAGAGCATAACCCTCTTGAATGAACTCTAACACCCATCTGGACCCAGGTAGGGTAGAAGTCCCACAGCCGACCACCCACTGGCTGCACCAACATCTGGGCCCCCTCGCTTCATTGGGATTTCTTGAGTCCCAAGGACGAAGCGGCACCAAAACCTCTGCATGCCTTTCAAAATCCTTGCCCTCTGGAGGCGAATTTGCCCTTCTGCAACAGGGTAAAGCTTGTTGAACAAAAATGCCTGAGGTCCTGCGGCTGATCTCGGGGCACGGGAAAGGCGAGCTTTGCTTCTGCTTACCCTCTGATAGACACCTGCCTTTGGACTCACCCAGGTCTTTAACCAATTTGTCTAGGTCCTCCCTGAAAAGCAGTTTCTCCCTAAAAGGAAGCTTGCTGAGTTGGGCCTTGGAAGAACTATCTGTCCCCCAGTTATGTAACCAGAGGATAGTGGAGGGCCGCCTCTACCGTGGTCATGCTCTTTGAGAGCCCTCCCTCTAATGAGGTCGTAGTGGCTATCCATCAGATACGCTGCTCCCGACTCTCATCTGGCTGCCTTCCCAGCCTGATCCACAGCTGGTTCCTCTTGCCGCTGCGACCAGCGGAGGCAGGCCCTAGCCACCCAGGCTCCGCAATTGGAGGCTTGTAACGAGAGGACACCGATATCAAAAGCCTGCTTTAACAAGGTGTCCAACTTCCTATCCTTGACATTCTTGAGCACCACACTATCCACCAGGATAGTTGTCTTTTTCCAGGTCTTCGTCCACATCTAGCTCCACATCCAGGTCCTCTCCCTCCAGACCTTTGGACAATGGAGACTGACACTGATCCTCCCCCGAGGGCCTGGGCCTCTTTGCAGGTATTGTCCTCGGCTCGTTCTCAAGAGGACCCACTGTCCTCTTGTCCCCCGCTGGCCTCTGCTGGTGCAGACAGAATGCCTGATGAAGGAGGAGTACAAATTCAGGTAAGAAAATACACGGGACTCCTGCCTCACCCAAGCTCCGAGGTGCAGACGGTCCGGGAATGGCCAGGGAACAGGAAGCTGTCTCCTGTGGTGGCAGCAGAGAACCCACAAAGTTCTGCGCCTTCCTAGACAGTGAGAGTGCCTTCTCTTGTCCTACCCTGTCCATGAGAGTCTGTTCCATCAAGGTGGCCTCTTATGCATACCCCCTGCAAATGTCTGCCTGAGACTGCACTGTGCCTGGTCTCACACACACCAGGCACTGCGGTCTGGCTGGCATACTGGGAGTGAAACAGAGGAGGCATTCTTCAATTGCCTCCGATCTTCACTGCGGCTAAGCTGGAGCTTCCCCTCCTGCGTGGGCACTTTAGAGAGACACCAACTGCCCAAAATGCTGCCCACACTAAGAAACCCCCCCTTTTCTTTTTTTTTGAATAGGGGAGTAAAAAGCCTTCTCCCCTTAAATTCTTTCTTCCCTAAAAATCAAATGGAAGTAGGGGAACCGTGCCGCGGGAGAGAAGAAAGAGATAAAAACTGTTGAGACAGAGAAAGAGCACGAGTAAGAACTTAAGTTCTAAAAAGAAATCACAAAAGTTGAATGATAAATTATAGTCTAAGCTAACTAAACCTCCTTAGTTGCCCCTTCAGCGAGTCCAGCACCCTGGCTCAATACCTCTTCCAGCTGCTTGGAGACTGAGCATACTGGAGCTTGTGGGCGGTCCCTGCAGTATTAATACTGGTGTCATCAAAAGATGACATGCTCTGTCTCCAAGCTGCTGGAAGGAGGCACACTACCCAGAGGTGCGGGACTGGACTTTTTTTTTTTTTTTTTTAAGGAACAATGCCTTTTTTAAGTGCCGTCAAATCAATGCTGAATCCTGCAGACCCAGCAGCCTCTAGGTTTTCTTGGCAGAAGTAGATTGCCAGGCCTTTTCTTTGGAGGCAATGGAAGGTAAAGTTACTTGCCCAAGATCACAAGGAGTGCCAGTGGGGCTCAAACCCAGATCTCTTGGGTACTAGGCTGTTGCTCTAACCACTAGGCTACACTTCCACTCTCTCTTGGGTGCTAGGCATTATGTAAAATCAAAACAAATCTGGGGAAAAAAGTCCACCACAGACCCTGCTAGAATCTCAGCCTCCACAGAAAAAGCTCTAAGGGATAATGCAAGGTCAGCCAAAAAATAGTGGGGGTGGGGGGGGGGGGAGATACACACTGGGAGTGCCCAAAAGCAAAATGGCTCCTGGTCATCAGCCTGCACATATCCTTATGAGGAGAATCCTGTATTATTCACGTCTATCACTGGCCTTTAGTCAGCCTCCTCGAAGCACTAATCCAGCATCATAGCTGTGTAGTCACCAACCACACTGACAAGAGCTATTCCAGCATCCACTGCAATGGAAGTGGCATTTGGCATGCTCAGACAGCACATCCGTGCTGCCCACCCTATCTCACACGACCAGACCTGACCACCAGCCAAAAGGTATGCAGGTGGACAGAAAAAAAATATCTCTCAGATCTGCCAGAAAAAGGAGGATCTGAACTCCTCCAGGTATTCCCCAATAATGCAGTTGTCATCGGCTGGACCCTATATACCCCCCACATGTGTCCACATTCATCTGAAGGCGATACCTAGTCCAGAACGGAGCTACACGGTATGACAGTCTCCATCTGCTGGAGAAAGAGAACACTGAAGAGAATGTGACTGAACTGAGCCCTATATAGGGCAGGGCTCATCAATCTCTGTTTCTGTCTCCCATCTGCTGGCTGAAGGACATAACCCATTCATTCTGGGCTGGTCTGATGGGCAATATGATTATAATAATTAATAAAACCAAACTTAAAATCTTAATTTTATCTTTAATGATTATGTATGTGGTAATGTAAATTGCTCTGAATAAACATAGCCACTGTAGCGGCATATAAGATTTCAAAAATAAATAAAATATGGATTAAAAAAAAAAAATCCTTCATCCATGTAATTCTTCTGCTGGCCCCTGGTGTCCGCCAGGTGTTTATTATTCTTGAGCAGCCCATGCTTCTTAAGTGCCTGTCCAATAGAGTTGGAGACCAATGGGGAACTCACTTCAAAAACCATGGTCATATAATTTAAAGTTAAATTTTACTTCACTGGGGAATGCAAAGGAAGAAGCATAAAACAAAGCTTCCAATAGCTTCCACCTGGCCAACTTGTTGGTAAGAAGCATTTACTGGTGCGATTAGCGCCTGCACCATGTCCACTACAAAGCATGTTTCACACGCAAAAACTGGCTACCACAAAATTGTGCAGGAGTATACGTGCATAATAAACAAGTACACAGAAACACAGCACCTAGTTTTACACCAGGGAGATGATTTTAGAAGTGTTAGGCACCATTTATGATTGTGGAAAGCTGGCATTTGCATACCCATTTACATGTGTTAAGTAGCAATTTTTGATCAACTGGCTCCCTAGGGATGTGCAGTTCTCAAAAGCCATGTGTAAGGACCACTGCTGACATGCCCAAAGCCCCGTGTGACGACCATGGTTTTCTGTAAAATATCCCTATATGTTACCAAATGCATGTGTATTTTCCACAGACCTATACATATTTTACAAAAATCTGTCAGTCAGTGAGCTCTTTGCAAAATACCTTGCAAATGGACACCCCTTTTCCGACCTATAGAACTTTGGGCTTCATCTATGTGTACATGTTCCCGGGAGAGTGGAGTGGTGATGTATATGTACAACACACATGCACAGAGTACAACCATATATTTGCACCTCTCTCTGAGCAGGAGTGCATTTGTACATTATGGAGAGAGCTCTGGGAGTATATTTTATAAATGGACATAGGCACCAAACTTGCCTTTATAAAACAGACACATTTCTGGAAATTTTTATAGGTGCTCTATTATAAAATGACCACCACCTATAAAAGGATAATTGATATATTAACAGCACTTGTGCATTCAAAATGAATTTCTTCACTTGTGTCTTGAAGAGCCATAAATAAGACATTCTTAGCTAAAGAGGTGCTGCTTTAGACTTTTTCTGAACTTCTTCACATTATCACCTTCAAGACAATGCAAAAGGATCAACATCCACTCACAGTTTGGTGAAGAGAAGAGGATATTTCTCAAGCGCCATTGAAGCAATGCTGGGTGGTTCCGCCTTGTTTAGAATAAGCTTTGTTAAGACGGCTAAGGCCTCTTCTTTGGCCAATCTACTTTCTCCTGTGAAGAAGTGCTCTATGTACCGTAGAAAGCTTGGAAGAAAATGCTGAAATCATAAGAAAGGATATTTACCTGGCTTTCCTGTAATAGAATTTGTGTCACTAATTTCCAAAGCACTCAATGATATTTTTGAAAGTGCTTATTCTAATTAGTAGGTCAAAGTGTTAATTGATTTAAAATAAAAAGTCAGAACAGTACTGCTTAAAGCAATTGTTTCCCCAGGGCTAGTCTAAAGGTTTCTGGCACCCAAGGCAGGAAGGTAGGCCAGCCTGCCATCTTCCCCCCTACCAGGTGGTCATTGTCCTACCCTCTTGCTGCCAGCATCTATCATCTCACCTGGGACGGGGGCAGCACCACAACTTTCCCTTGTCGAAAGCGGCACCGAGGTGGGCTTTGAAGTACTTGCATGTGTCCACTCATGGCCTGCTGCTGCTTTCAAGAACGGAGGGTCTGTGGTGCTGCCCAACAGGATCTGCCGCCCTAGGTGCCTGCCTAGTTCACCTGATGGCTTAGTCAGTTCTGGGTTTCCCTTAACTGTTTGTCAGCATATTTTGGTTTCAGTAGCTATTACAGTAGAACAAATGAATACATAATACAGGACAAATCACAGACCCCAATATACCATTTTATACCACACAAAATAGTCATCATATACACGAATACAGGAATGTTTTACAGATGTCTCCCGTTGGCTTACTGCAAATAACCTATCAGTCAGCTTCAAGAAGACTAAAGCTATGTTTATTACAAAAGACTCCTACTTCATCCCCTCCCCCTCAATATCAGTAACACTAAATAATATCCAGATAAATGTTTGACTGGAGATAAAATACCTAGGGATCATCATCAACCAACTCTATCCTTCAAGACACAAGTAACAGCAAAAACGATACATTTTGAAACCAAAACACTGCAACGCCTATGTCCCCTCCTCAAACTTTCGGACTTCCGATCAGCACTCAAAGCCCTCACTCTTCCACATGCAGACTATTGCAACATAATCTACCAAGATCTACCACAAACCACCCTACCCTCCCCTCCCACTGCAGACTGCTCTACATACAGCTAGATGCACAATCCAGGGTGCATCTAAATGGGACCCCATCACCCCAAGCCTCAAACAGCTCCACTGGCTGACACTCCCCAGCAGAATCAAATATAAATCCCTTCTCCTAAGGCACAAAGCACTACATTCTCGCCCAGCCACCCACCTCCAATCTCTCCTACAGACATTCGCCCCAGACCACGAAGATGCTCCGCGATCAACAAGCTCACAATTACACGTTCCAGAACAAAGTCCAACCAGGAAACCTGTCGCAGAGCATTTGAATTCTTTGCAGCATCCATCTGAATGCTCTGCCGGACGCTGTAAGAAATATCACTGACCTCACCTCCTTCCGTAAGCACCTGAAAACCCTCCTCTCAACACTATGGTCCCACCACCTAACCCTTCTCATGGCCCACAACAGAGTCACATTAAGCAAGACCTAACCATTATGTCTATAGAATTGAAATATAACATCTGTACATGGTTAATTGCATATAGTTTATTATTACTATATGGTCTCCGTAAAAATTGCTCTGTTCATTGTAAACTGCTTTGACCTGGCGAAGAACTGCTAAATAAATAAAATATATAAATATATTATTATGAAGGAATTAATTTCTATTTTTTGGGTTGCTTGACAATCTCCTCCTGATGCTTTGTGCTTTTGACTCATTCCAAACTGGAGCTATAATGCCAGGAGGCTTCACTCACAGCTACCCTGGAATTTTGCCTACTTTTAAACAGGTGAATGTTAAACTACCACATAGTTAATGCGCAATGCCATGTGTGAATTTGGAGCCTAATTAATAATATGAAGTGCGCATGCACATTGTAAAATAGAGGCGTAAAGACGTACCTCAATCTAGTTAAAGCAGGAAGCATAAAATGTCCAGCATAGAATGTTCAAAAATATGTCTAAGTTATAATACTTAGAAACTTAATGAGTAAATTTACACTGTGTTTACAGAATGTGCCCGTTTAAAGCTTGTGTTTAAGTGTCCATTCACGCATAGAAGTCTTTCAAATTAGAGACCGCGTACATAAATAGCATGTAACTTTACGCACATCCCTTTAAAATCTCAACCCCTCCTGTCTAACCCATCCATCACAGCAACAGCCTTCAGCTAGGACTCAGAGACCCCAGTTCCTCCTGGTACCCGGTATGCCTATGACTGTGCTTGAAACAAACTAGTAGGTGCTGATATCGGAGATGACCGACTTCCTCTCTCTCCTTCCCTTTGGCCGTGAAATGCCATTCTATTTTTAATCTCTTGACCACTACAAAAGGAATCCATTCTAACGTGGCATCTCCATTTCTCCAACTTAATATTTGGCCAGGCATATCATAAGGCATGCTTCCACAATAGGAATGCTTTCATTAAAATTGATTTAGAATATCTGAGATATTAAGGACATGCCTATCCACATGCATTTGTTTACCAGAACTCAGCACTGAAATCAAGCAAATGATCACCTGAGACAGCATGGGAAGAGCATATGCTAGGGACGTGCACAGGAAGCGATACTAGTCGACCCACAATGATCTGAAAACTTTACTGGACCAGTGAAAAAAAAAACAAAAAAACTTTACTTGATTTGTGAGTGAAGGCGAGTTTGTATCCATCTACTCTGCAGATTTATGTTTTCATGAAATCCCTGACCAGAAAGGCCAGTGTTCCAAATATTCATTCACTACTCAGCTGTTTACCTTGGTTTCCTAGTCCCTTTACTAATGATTCAACTGAAATTAACATAAATCTAAAGGCTCTAACTAAGGTGAAATTAGACCTTACCTGTTAATTTTCTTTCCTTGAATCCCTCCAGTTCAGACGCATGGGTTTATGCCCTATCACCAGCAGATGGAGGCCAGGGAGGAAAAACATACTAAAGGGAGTCAGTAAACTAGCGCTGTGTCAGTGTGTCAAGGCCTTCTGACACCTTCTCTCACCTGTGGCTGTAGAAACATTCCACCTTGGCATTGGTCACTGACGCCACGAGATACATGACTGGAGTTCCACAGCATTGGACTATGCTCTGAAACAGAGTCCACTCTCCCAGGTCCAAGTGATGATGACTGAGAAAGTCAGCCTGTACATTTTCCTTTCTGACCACATGAGCTGCTGACAGCACTAGTAGATGGGTCTCTGCCCACCGAAGCAGTGGAGCAACTTCGTCCGCTATCAACGCACTTTCTGTGCTTCCCTGATGATTGAGGTAAGCAACCGTGGCTGCATTGTCTGAGAAGATTCTCACTGTCTTGTGCTGAATCAAGGACTGAAAAGCCCGTAAAGTGAGAAACACTGCCTACATCTCCAGGTGGTTTATGGATCAGCTGCTCTCCTCCCATGATCAACTAGCACAAAACACGGCGGCCCGCATAATAACTGGCACAACAAGACAGGAACACATCACACCCATTCTGAAAGACCTACACTGGCTCCCAATCAGCGCACACATCAAATACAAAACAATCATAAACATATTCAAGATCAGACAACACACATCAGCTCATACAACCAGACACCAGCACTCGCCCAAGAAGAAAAGGCACCTCCAACCGTGTTAACACCCCTAAAGACTTCAGGAAAGCGCGCAAGGACAACACTGAACGGGCACTCTCCCTAGCTGCCCCAACAATCTGGAACACCCTCCCAGACGTTCTGAGAACAACGACGGACCTTAAAGACTTTCGCAAACAGCTGAAGACAACGCTGTTCACAGAACACTATGGACATGTCACAATCTAACCAGCAAGAACAAACCAACATACACCCTCCTGACCCTCGTATAGAAGAATGGATAACAGCTCATGACATTGCACAACTCTCAAAGTATAGAAAAATGTATTTCACCACATGATGTATTATAGCGCACGATGTACATAGCTCCACCTAATCAAATACACAACACATCAGACACTCCTAACACGATATACTCTTCACTGAATGTATAACACGAACACTCCTTTTGATTGTTTGCTGTGATACCGCTTTGATTGTAAGATAAGGCGGTATAGAAATACTGTTAAATAAAATAAGTAAATAAATGATCACAGACCTTGTACCACTTGGGATTGACAATGCTTCCCCCTAACCATACAAACTGGCATCTGTTGTCACAGTCATCCATTCAAGCAGCATTCCCACCATTAGCTTGTCGGAGTCAGTCAGCAGCACAGACTCGTTCTTGCCTCCTGTGGGCATTGCATTTTCCTCCACAAGGAGTGTTTCTATGGAGACCATTGGGACAATAAGACTTCTGCAAGTGTCTCATATACACCCTGGCCCACGGCACCAGATCTAAAGTTACCACCATGGACCCCAGGAGCTGTAGGTAATGCCATGCTGAGGGAGATCGCATTCACTAAAACTTCTGAACCTGCCCTGAACTTTCTTGATGCAGTCTGGAGAGAGGGATACTAATTCTACTTCCATCCAGAAGCGAGCGCCTACATTCATTAGATCCTGCATTTGTTCCAAGGTACTCTTGCTGAAGTTGATAACTCGACGCTGGAGAAGGGATATCTCCCACTCTGTCGTTTCCCGACTCTCTTGGATTGACTTTGCTCTGATTAGCCAATTGTCTAAATACAGATGAACCAACACTCCTCCTCACCGGAGTGTGGCCACCACCACCACCAACTCAGTAAAGGTCTGAGGTGCTATGGCCAGCCCAAAGACCAGAGCTCGAAATTGGAAATGCCCCATGGGGGATCACAAAAAGGAGGTACCGCTGATGGTCTGGATGGATCGGGATGTGCAAGTATGCCTCTGAAAGATCCAGAAGTCAAAAACGTGCCCTTCTGTACAGTCACTATGACTGAGTGCAAGGTCTCCATGAGAATATGAGGTACATGCATGGCCCTTGTTCACATGTTTTAAATCCAGAACCAGGAAAAAAGGAACCTTCTTTTTTTTTTTTTTTTTGAGAACCTCAAAATAAATTGAGTACCGGCCAAGACTGAGGTCTTCCAGTGGCACTGTGACCACAGCTTCTAGCTGAATAAGTCTGTGAAGGATGTCCACTACCCACCTTTGCTTTGCCAGAGTATCGCAGGGGACAACATATAGGCATCAGAGAGAGGCCGAGCCAACTCCAAGGTGTAGCCCCCTCCCGAATGACTTCTAGTGCCCACTGGTCAGATGTAATCTGGACCCAAGCAGAGTAAAAGGTTTGTAGCTGATCTCCTACCAGTATCTGCTCTGCTCAGGCCCCCCTCACTTCATTGGGATTTCTTGGAGACTCCCAAGACTCTCCAAGCATAGTCCCTACCTCCTCCTTGACCCCCTCAAAAGGGATGACTCCTGGGAGGATAGCAGGAGCGCTGGAAAGGAGTACAGCATACTGACCTAAATCTTTGAAAGTCCCAGAAGCGACAATTTGCCAGAGCCTACTGCTTGCCACTCTTAGGCTTGTCTTTCGGCAGCTTTGGGACCTTGCACTCCCAAGTCTTTTCACCAATTTTTCCAGCACCTCTCCAAACAGGAGCTTTCCTTTGAAAGGAAGCTTACTCAAATAAGCCTTGGAGGCAATGTCCACTGCCGAATTCCTAAGCCATAAAAGTCATCGTGCCAACACCACAGAGGCCATATTTTTAATGGAGGCCCTCACCAAATCACAGAGCACGTCCACTAAATATGCTGACCTAGACTCTAACTTAGCCACCGATGACAACATCTCAGAAGGACCTGGGGCTGACTCAGGCAATCCTTGAGTCTAATGTAAACATGCCCGTGCCATATAGGTCCCACAAACGGATGCCTGCAATGCCAGGGCAGTAATCTCAATTACTTCAGCAGTACTTTGAGTGTTCGGTCATGGGCATCTTTAAGTACTGCACTTCCTTCCACTTCTTGGTAACTGCTGAGACCAGAGCATCCACCTTTGGGAGCTGTAGAGAGTTCTTTTTCTTCCAGCGGGATAGGGCACAAGCGCATCCCAGCCTTGCCAGCTCACAGTCCTGCCTGCAGTTCCTTCCTTTCCGCTTCTATAATCTCCTTTATGGTGCTATGAAGTGGAAAGGATGTTTGAGGCTTTTGAATGCCCTGCAACAGGGGATCCTCCAGGATCTGTTCCTTCATGGGAACACCCTACATGATGTTGATCACCGCCAATGACTGCGCAGCGAGTACTGGAAGTTCCTCACAGCGAAAAACCCTGATTATAGAGGGATCCTCCCCTGGCAGGATTTCTTCTTCTTCTAGCTCGTCCCCTGAAGGCTCTTCCCAGCATTCAGATGGATCTTCCAAGAGGTCTTCGGAGCTCCTTGATACAACTGACCCCGATCATCCCATATGTTTGCTTCCACCCTGCAGCACTTAGATGCATGTTCTATAATCTCCTTGTCGGCTGGAACTGTCCTATCCAAACTCCTTTTGCTCTTGCTCCTTGAAGAATCCAGCACCAGGCCCTGCTTCATGCAGTAGGCCTGGTGAAGCAGTAACACAAATTCCGGAGAAAACGGCAGCCCTGAATGAGAGGCATGTCCCCAGGGTTAACAGACCTTGGTCGCTGCTCCTCTGGATGGCAAGAAGTTATCCCACGGCCCCTTGAGTGCTCTCCTTTCTCCGTTCCACTGACCCTGTTATGTCCGCATTTGCTACCAAAACCGTGGTCTCCCACAGCTGTGGAGAAAGCTGCTTGTGTCCTGAATGGGGTCCCATCCCAGCTTCCAACTCCGCAGCTCTAATACCTCTGAGAAGCTCATCCACAGTGCGGCCCTCAGCCTTGCACCCGTGGCAAAAGCCTATAGCCAAAATAGTACTATAGCGGCTGCTACAAGTAGCGCAAGTTGCTCTTCTGGGAGGCATGCCGACTGTTGTGGCCACACACTCCCACTCAATGCAACCAGCCCCTCTCACCTCACAACGGGAGCTCACTAAGTTCCACGTGTTTAAATGAACTACTCCACAGCAGCAGTATGCCACCAAAAGTGAGCCGGACTGATTCCTTTATTGACTTTTTTTCTCTTTTCTTTTGTTTGAAAAGACATTAAAGAGCCAGGCCCTACCACATCAGTCCCTGGGTCCCCTCCCAAACGTCGGCGACGAGAACAGAGAACCTCAAGGCTCAGAGATGGGAACTTGACCGTGAGGTGTGGGGCTAAGGGGGAGGGACTCAGACCATCGAGTTTTCCACCCCAAGGACCACAATACAAGCTGAATTAACAGTCTTTGGATCTACTGTGGAGCTCAGCCATCAATTCTTTTCCCCCCTCTCCCTCCCAGTCTGTCTACAGTGGAGTCCAGACTGCACAGAAGCTCATCACCGTCTGCGGGAGACTGAGAAAATACTGCAGTGGCAGAGACACACAACTCCTTTATGGTGTGACAATATCAAAACCAGTGTTTCTCAGTCTCCATCTGCTGATGATAGGGCATAAACCCATGCGTCTGGACTGAAATGGAGGGACGATGAGGAAGCCAGTATTAACAGAATTATGTATATTAAAAGAAAATACAGTAAATCAATGCTGCAATGCACTAACTTGCCAGTAAACAGGAAGACAAGAATAAAGCTATTTTACAAAATTATTAAAAGTGCACTTATGTGACAGTTAACATGAGTTAATGGCCTCATAAAATACCGACTGGTGTAAAAGTATGTGCTTTGATATAAAGGTGCATACACTTTGAAGACAGGTGTAGCTTGGAGTGTGGTCTGGGCAGAGTTCACAAGTATGCACGCCGACTATAAAATATCTTCATCTATGCATCTACTTGTGAATTTTTACGCACATTCATGTACACTTGTGTAAACATCCACGTCTGAATTTAAGGTGCAATCTCCGCCACTTACCTTAGTATTTTATAAAGACAAGTAAGTAAGTGCCTACAAGTCTTTATAAAACAAGCACGTTTTGGCTGCCTTAATCTAGGAACCCTGTAATAAAAATTATCCTCGAAAAGTCTAATAGGTAGCAGACCCCGAGAATACAACGCAGAGCCAATAGTTATAGAATAATAGCAGCACTCGTCTGTTAGGTTTTTGAGTCCCACCTTTATCATTTCAGATGCCACTTATGTCTCTTGTTGTTATGAATCAGAGTACAAATTCCTTTCCGTTCTATGCAGCAAACACATAGCATATACAAGATGACCTTATGGAAAGGAAAATAGTGCCTCAGCTGTGACTTTCCTTCAAAGATCATGAAAGAATAAACTGTTGAACCTCTTCCAAACCCCGTTTCACTCGTTGGCTGCTAACCTGACAGGAAAATGGTACTGCACCGTCTCTCCTTTTTTGCCTTTCGCTAAATTAAAAGGAATAAGGTCTTTTCAGAGAAGTACGCTGCATGGCCATGTCCTGGGCCAACAGATTTATTAGCATTTCACTTACTTGTTCAAACTGTTTCATGGCAAACATCTCTTCAGTAAAATTCAAGAGTAATTGCTTATCAAAGCCGCTATTGAGAACCTGTAACACAAAAGACATAAATATAAAGCATTTAAATAAAACTGTAGCCTCTATGAACTATATAGCATTTTGGGAGTATATGTAAAAAGTATGGTAATTACAGAACAGGGCACCTAGGCAGGAAAGGCATAATTTACACCTCTTTTATAAAAGGCCACAGTCACTTACGTGTCTTTGTAAAATTATCCCAGGAAAGTGAGCACACACACTTGCACTTCTCTGAGGGAACTGTAGTTTTAGGCATATAGGTGCCAGTAGGAAACAGAACACAAGCATATATTTTATAAAATATGTGCAAGTGCCCATCACACTCCCACTCCAACTATTCTATGTCCCTGGGATTGTCATATACATGCATAAATAGGCACTTACACACGTAACTAACACAGTCACTACTCTAAACGTATGTGCATCAGCCCGATTGTGTACACTTTCAGTGTGGGTGTGCACAAGGATGGAATGCATAAGTATGCATTACAATTATAAAATACTGTGATTTATATGTCTTCCCTTTAAATTTAGACATAGGAATTTAAAGCAGTCCTAGAGCTGGTGTAAGTGATCATGCCTTAAAATAACACGTGTTTTCGTTCATTTGTGTTAGCATTTTATAAGTTCAAGCAAGCGCACACTTGATTATATAAAATAAGATGTGAAACCCAAGCATAAAAACACAAGCATTTACTATGCAGAAGGAGGGTAATTTTATAACTAGGCATTCAAAGTTTGAAGGTGAAAAATATGCCTATTTTATAAAGGCATGTAGTCGCTTACGTGTCTTTATAAAATAATAGCTGAAATCCTGCTTAGATCGTGAGCACGGACAATCAAACCTACTGAGGAAAAGGCACAGATGTCAGCACACTAAGTATGCACATATTTTGCAAAACATGCGCATAAATTGCCCTCTGCCCAAACCCTTCCCCTGAGCATGCCTACTCTACAGTTCTAAGTACACTCCTAAGTACTCTGTATGTACTTTTAGACGTGACCATATTTCCTAAGAGGCCTTTTAGATGAGTATGGCAGCATTTTGCTAAACTTTTCTGCATGTAAATTGCTTCCATAGAGTGTAAAAGCAGGTGTTGTGTTTCTGTGTGACTACTCTTTACATGCATATTCTCCAGATCAACTTTATAAGAGCATATGAAATGTCATTCCATACGCTGTAGCCCTTTATAAAATTAGTCCCCTTTAAGTCCTTATTTTTGTAAGTTTATGGAAGCAGATGTAATTCCTCTCAAACTGGAAGCCCACATATTTGCAACTGAACAAATTACCTCGCACACTCACCGAATATGGTCATATTGCCTAGGATATGACAAATGATAACATGCACTAAAACAGCTTTAATCTGTGTGGTTAACAATGTTTTGTTTTGTTTTTATTAAAATTAATAAGTGAAATGAAATGAACCAAAAAGAAAAGACTGAAAACGGGGAGGGGGGGGGGGAATTGCAAATAAATCAAAAATTAGCTAAAATTGTTTTCCAGTGCACATCCCTAGCACGCAGGTATCAAAGTCTTACAAAATGATCAAATGGCTCCATTAAAGAAAAACGAACACCAAAATACATATTTAAATCATGTTATTACTTTTAACATCTCCAGATAACTGGCCTGGAATAATGGCTTCTTAGTAAAAGCATTCTCATAATACCTAGGAAATAGATTCTGAATTTGCCTTCCAAATACAGTTTCAGGGGAAAAAAATTTAAGGTGATTCTATTGGACTATAATTATGTTTTCAGTAAAATGTTTAAAATAAATATGCTTGTTAATTATAGTCCACAATTCATTACCTTGGCCACAGTCTCCTCGGACACTGCAACTGGCAGACACGCTCGCTCACTCAGAAGCAACGCAGAAATTGTTTTGAGGAGGATCTCACAACATGGCAAGGAAAGATCAACGGCTTGCACCATCTCTGTTAGTGTCTTAGAAATGCATGTAAAAAACAAAGTTTTAGTTTTTACAAAATGTTTTAGATTATAAGCACTGGAGGCATTTTTTAAGTGCCTTGCATTTGGACAAAGTCCACAAGTACTTTTTTTAAATGAGACTTTGCACCAAAGCTTCAAAGAGACAGCTTGCGTGTATTTTCTCTTGAAATCTGCACTGCATTATCTGCAGGTAGATTTTGCCCAGAATATAATGCACGTAAATCTGAAAATATAGTCTACGCATGCTCTTTCTATACTCCATTCAAAGCACACTTCTGGGAATGCCTCTCCAAAAAGCGGCTCAAAAAGTATACATGCTGCCCACCACTGTGCATATGTCCAGCAGTACTAGAGGAGACAATTTTCAAAGAGCCAATTTACAGGTATAAATCACTAAGGGAAAGTTTATTAAAATGCAGGTGCCTATCATGCATTCCACTCCAAAAATGAGTGGAGGGGTGATGCTTAACCCAGGCTAAAAAACAGAGGCATGTAAATCATGCCTCCATGTAGCTGATGTGGGTTTCACGCCACCCCCACACTCATTCTGTTTGGTGTGATCAGTCACTGAGAAAGCGGAACGTGCACCCAAGTTAACTTCAATATTGCCAGTGAGCATGTCCCAAAGGGACCCGTGCTACCCATGATATGCAGGCTCCACCCCTAAACTGCTCAGTCTCCACCCCAACCCATGCTATTCTGGTAGCATGGGATTTTTAGCATGGCTGCATTTTTGGCACAAGGTAAATTCTACCGCAGCCCATTTAGCATGCGCTGAACCCCATGCTACTCAGCAGTGAGGTTTAGTAAACATGCCCCTCTATGCCCAAATAATGGCTTTGAAAATTGCCTTTCCAAAGCCGAAACTCAGTTTTAGAAAGAAATATTCCAAGTTCACCTGACAAACATCCTCAGGCTTGGGGATCTTTGAACCTTGCGCATGCTCCACAAGGAGGAAATAGGCTTCCAGTAGCCTTATAATCTGTTCGGAGCACTCAAAGCAGTTGCTTGGAGTTATTTTGACACGCAGATCTAAAAGCGAATCCTAGAACAATGCCGTTTTGCAATGCAGAAGTTAACAGCTGCAGTTAACCTTGCAGCACAGATGTAAATTACTCTTCACTAATAATACACATCACCAGATTAATCTTTATCATCAACTGCCTGTAATCAGTAATGTATAGTTTAAAAGTACCAATTACATTTAAAATCGTGCAACAGGCTTAGGCCAGTTTCCTTAAGGAAAAAGTTACAAATATCCATGCTAGGGCGGGCACTATGTTTTCAGTCAGCGAATTTGTTGCATGTTTACCTTAAAAACATGAAGGTAGAAACAATTCTTAGTTAGTCATTTTCACATGCAATTTCATATTCATGGAACAAACATGAAGTTTGCATTAACTAAACAATCTGCAGACATATCAATGCCAATTAAAAATTACAGCTCCTTCACCCACTGTCATGAGAAAGTTAGGGGATGATATTCAAAAAGGTTTTCAGGACCTGCAAATTGCATGAACCCCAGCAATCTATATTTTCAGCGGCACTAACCAGGTAGTATCACTGAGTATCTCCACAGACCGCACTGAAAACATTGTTATTTTCAGGGTGGCTTGTGAGCAGAACTGGGGACAGTCCAGGCAGCTATCTGATCAGCAGTGATATTCAGCCACTAACCAGATAGCTAAACCGCATAAAGTTAGGACATATCAATGGCTGTCCTAACTTCATGTAGTTTACTATTCAGTTAGCAGCTAAATATTGCTGCTGAACGAACAGTCATTCCTCTCAGTGGTGAAACCAGATATTCAGCGCTGGACACAGGATAGGCCCTGCGCTGAATATCCAAGTTTAGTTCCAGTGACGATGGCTAGGTGCTTTAAAAACGCTGACCACCACAGCTAAATAGTGACCCTTTAATCATAGGGTTATAACTAAAAAATATATTATCTCTTCAAAAATGCATAATATTGAAAGCACATCATCAAGAACAGACTAATTGTAAATAGTTTTCGGTATATATCTCCGATTGTTTGCTAGTTATATGTCATCACTACCTTGTTCAATGTAATTCAGTTGTTTTATGTAAACTGCTATGATTCTTGATATGGCGGTATAAAAACCACACAAATAAATAAATAACTATTGGGTTCGTAAATGGGATTAAACGATTTTGAAATTTAGGTTCTTGCTCTCCTGGCTAGCTGATCAGCCATACAAAACAGGGACAGCCTTGCATTTTTATGGATGGTAGTAGATGCTTTCAGGGTACAGAGGTTTAGTCATTTTATTTGTTAAACCAGCATGCTCAGGGTTAGCAAGTTTTGCACATTTCAAACCATGTTTTTTCCTTTACAAATACATTTAGAAGTGCTGATTGGACTTGGTCAGCACAATTTATTTGGTTTGTTAAGATTCTTTAATTTGTTACTGGATCCAGTTCTGACTTTGGCTCAAATCCAAGAGCACTTACTAACACCGGTGTAAAAAATGTCTTTTTTTTTTTAAACAAAAGAATTGCGGCTTTCCCTTAAAGGGTTCATGAGCCCTTAACGCTCTTGCCTCCTTCGAGGAAGCCACTGGACCACCCCATGCAATGATGTTCTGTTCACAGATGAAGAACCAGGAGCAGGACCTCAGCAAACACCCACAAACAGGAACAGAAGCGAGGGACAACTTGAACAATTTTCAGAAGACTGTGTTCGTGAGAAACTAGCTCAACTTAAAGTAGACAAAGCGATGGGACCAGATGGGATACACCCTAGAATACTGAGGGAACTTGGGGACATTCTAGCAGCTCCACTGAATGACCTTTTCAATGCCTCGTTGGAGTCAGGAGTGGTGCCAAAGGACTGGAGAGAGGCACATGTGCTCCCTTTACACAAAAGCGGAAGTAAGGATGTGGTTGAAAACTACAGGCCGGTTAGTTTAACTTCAGTGGTGAGTAAATTATTGGAAACGCTTCTGAAAGAGAAAATAGTGAGGTTTCTGGAGTCCAGCGGATTACAGGATCCGAAGCAGCATGGATTCACCAGAGGCAGGTCTTGTCAGACAAATCTGATTGATTTCTTTGACTGGGTGACCAGGGAGTTGGACCGAGGGAGAGCCCTAGATGTGGTGTATTTAGATTTCAGTAAAGCTTTTGACACTGTTCCTCACAGGCGACTAATAAACAAACTGAGCACCCTAGGGATGGACCCTAAAGTTACTGCTTGGATTAGAAATTGGTTGGGTGGGAGGCGACAAAGCATACAGGTAAATGGAGCTCACTCCGAGGAGAAGGACGTTACCAGTGGTGTGCCCCAGGGATCTGTCCTTGGTCCAATTCTTTTTAACATATTTGTTTGTGATATAGCAGAAGGGCTGTCAGGTAAGGTTTGCCTCTTTGCGGATGATACCAAAATCTGCAATAGAGTAGACACCCAGGAAGGTGTAGATAACATGAGGAGGGATCTAGCAAAGCTTGAAGAATGGTCTAGAATTTGGCAGCTGGGATTTAATGTTAAAAAATGTAAGGTCATGCATTTGGGTTGCAGCAATCCAAGGAAGCAATATAGTATAGGGGGTGAAGTACTTTTGTCCACTAAAGAAGAGCGGGACCTAGGCGTGGTTGTGTCTGATGATCGTTAAGTAGCTAAACAGGTAGAAAAGGCGACAGCAAAAGCTAGAAGGATGCTTGGGTGCATATGGAGAGGAATGGCTAGCAGAAAAAAAGGAGGTGATAGTGCCTCTGTATAAGTCTTTGGTGCAACCTCATTTGTAGTGTGCAATTCTGGAGACTGCACCTTCAAAAGGATGTGAACAGAATGGAGTCGGTGCAGAGGGTGGCTACTAAAATGGTTACTGGTCTTCATTATAAAGCATATGAGGACAGACTGAAGGATCTTAATATGTACACCTTAGAGGAAAGGCGGGATAGAGGTGATATGACTGAGATGTTTAAATACCTCCGTGGCATAAATGTTCAGGGGGAAAGCCTCTTTCAATTGAAAGCAAGTTCTGCTACGAGGGGACATGGGATGAGGGTGATGGGGGTATAGTGATGGTATAGACGATATGCTATATCTCCCTTTCAAAATTAATAAATCCCCAATTCAACAAATCATTGACTGCTTCACTGAATTACTCAACTGGCTTTCATCCCACAATCTAAAAATTAACCAGTAAAACCGAGGTCCTCTATATAACACAAAACCCTAACTTCTCCCCTCCTCCATCCATTAAAATCCATGACACAACAATAACTGTCAAAGAAGAGATAAAATACCTTGGGGTAATCCTAGATCGCACACTGAACATGGCCATGTTCATAAAACACACAACAAGAAAAATTTACTATAAGCTAAGACTACTAAAACAGCTCCACCCACTCCTCCACCACAGTGATTTCAAAATCTATACTTAATGCAATTGTCACCCCCCACTTTGACTATGCTAACGCTTTACTCCAAGGACTGCCCAAGCAAACAGTACGTCCACTACAAATTGCACAACACATTGCTGCCAGAATAACAGCAAACGCCAACCCTATTGACCACATTACACCAATCCTATTCAATTTACACTGGCTCCCGATACAATGCAGCACCCAGTACAAAATAATCGCAACCACCTTTAAATTAACCAATGACATTTCCTCTTCCTACCTATCCACACTCATCACTGGTGAAAAGAACTCCCGTACCCAACGGGACTGCAATAAATACAAACTCATATCAGCAGCAAATTACAGAAAGGCTAAAAAAAATACAAAACGGAGCATTTTCCCACTGCACTCCTACCCTTTGGAACAAACTCCCTGACAGCTTTAAGAGCCACAAAAGACCTATCTTCCTTCCGGAAAAAAATTAAAACATACCTCTTCTCACAACACTTTGGTTCTATAACATAACATCCGAACACTAACTAAGCATGCCGCACACCCAATCATTGAGCCCCCAGCAGAATACTCCTACAACACAAATTCAAGATTTCCATGTATATAGTTAAAACATCTTGTTTTAATTATTATTGTATATAATTGATACTGTTCCATGTAAACTGAATTCGTTTTTTCTGTATGATTCATTGTTGTTCATTGTAAACCCTAATTGATCTGTAGGAAATCACAGTATAAAAATGTAAATAAAATAAATAAAAAATGGTAAAGCTAGGAGTAGAAACGACCCCCAAAGCCCCTTCTAAATCCCCTGCCGGCATCCTAATCTCTGGAAATGCCAGGTACTTGGCTGTCCTTTATTATTCTTGGTTTCTGGGGGGGGTTCCTCTCTTTTTCCTTTTAAAGAACTGCAGATGGCCAGCAGAAGCAAAATCCAAAATAAGAAGATGCGGAGGAAGAACCCAGAGGAAGAACCCCAGCATCCGAGCAGGCCCCCCCCCCCCCCACCTACTCTAGCCCTGTGTTGTCTGCCAGCTTGAAAGGGAAATGGTGTGGCTTCCTGCGCTGCAGCAAAATGGAGCCCATGAACCATGAAGTTGCAGGCGTCTAGCCTGAGCTGCAAAAACGAAAGAAAAAGCTGCCGCTGAACAGAAAACATCCCCAGAATGGCCTTATTCCCCCCTCGCTCCCCGCCTTGCGCTCAGCCCTACTCCCCAGCTTCAATGACAAGAGGCGGGAGCCCAACAAGAGCCGCAAAGTGACAAACCTCGGCTTCACCAGCGACTCCTCACCCGATGACAGGTTTGGGAGCCACTGCAGCTGCTGTAGAGGGACAGGCAAGCCGCCTCCACCATCGGAGAGAGAGCACCTGCCCCGATGACCTTTTTGTTTTTCTCCAAGTTTTATTTGTCAATAACAAAAAATCCGCTTTCAGTTCACTTTCACCTTGGACTGAGGGCTACAGCTATCTGCCTTGGCAAGGAAACGCAAAAACAAACAGCCCAAGAGCAAGCTAAAAGAAAGAGGGGAGAAAATACAGAATCTCTTTAGTTGTTCCTTCAGTGAGTCCAGATCTCTGGGATCACCTCTCCGGGTCACTGTTCCCTCTAAGCTGTGCGCGTGTGCGCGCGCACACACCTCGCCGAGTGAGCGCACATACTTTACAACAGAGCACACAAAAATTACGGTTCTGATTCTGATAGAAAACAACACAGACGTTCTTAAAATTGAAAATTTGTTGTGTATTTATGGTTTTCACAAGTTCTACAATATTTTCTAGTGCAATCAATGTGGTGTACATACTGTATTCTGATGTGTAGTCAAATGTTAAAGTATATAACTCCGAGTGTCATTATGTGGCGCACAAAAATTTAACCTTCCTTCAAAAGCTGAACAGCTGATATTATATGCGCACACAGCCTACAGAAAATTAGAGGGAACATTGCTCCGGGTGCTTGAATACTGAGCTTACTGGGGCTGGTAGGTGATGCTAGCTGCCTAAATACACTGATGTCATCAAAAGATTACATGCACAGTCTCCAAGCTTCTGGTGGAAGTTGACAACCCAGAGGTCAGAACTGGACGAATTCCATATATCAACCAGAACAATAAAATACAATTTTTTTTTATGAAGACCTTTTTCCATTCGTTATGGAAAAAAAAAAAAAAACAACAACTTACTTGCAAGCATATGAAAAGTGGATCCAAGTGCTCCCGGTACACATAGGATACAGACACCTCCACCAGGTGCTTAAAAGCCCGTCCAACCACAGCCCAGGGTAATGTCACTTCAGTTTCGGTAATGGGTCCCAACTTTTGTACAATTAAAGTCAGAGCCTGTGGGGGAAAGGATTAGTTGTGAAGCAATACTTATTTATAGAGTGCTATTCGATATATTCAGTGTGGTACTACGGTGAAAAATACTCAGGTTGTAAGCTCTTTGGGTAGGGACTATCCTGAGTGAGATTCGGAGGCAAAGGGAATAAAGTGATTTGCCCATGGTCATGAGGAGAGTCAGTGGGAAATGTGGAATTTGAGCTCTGTGGTTCCCTTCTCTCTGTGTTATTAATTCTACACTTCCTTACCAGAGGCAAGTGAGTCAAACACCCAAGGTGAAATTAGACTTTACCTGCTAATTTTCTTTCCTGGAGTCCCTCCAGTCCAGTTCAGACACGTGGGCTATGCTCATCCACCAGCAGATGGAGACTGAGAAACACTTAGTTGAAAATATTCCTCCTTAAGTAGCCTGTGCTCTCATGCCAAGCCAGCATGAACCTCACTAAGCAGAAGAATGGAGCCCCAAAACCCCAATTATCCACCAGCACCTCAGTCAAGCTCTCAAAACGTAATATAATTAAGAAAGATTTCTTGTTTTTGTTTTCTTTTTAAAACAAACATCACCCTCGTCCCCAAGGTCTAAGAGCCCAGACAGGGGAAAGCAGAAGAAACACAGTGAAACTCCCAGCAATGAACCAAACCACTCGGAGCTACCAAATGAACAAGCAACTACCCCAAATTCGCCTGCTCCAGCAAACGCATTTTTGAAGAATAGATGCAAGACAGCAAACAACTCACAGTTGAGTCCCGGGTGGGGTCTGAACCGGAGAGACTCCTGGAAAGAAAATTAGCAGGTATGGTCTAATTTCACCTTCCTAATCAGCCCTCCAGTCCAGTACAGATGTGTGGGACGTAACAAAACAGTACTAATGCTGAGTGAATACCAAAACACTGGCCTGCAGCACTCATGCCCCAAAATTCACATCCTGATGGGCCTGGACATCCAGTCAATAATGACACGCAGGCCCTGAGTAGATTCAAGATGGCGATTTTGTGAGGTGTGTCGATCGGTGCGGTGCTTTTCTCATGGGCAAAAAACGGAAGTCTAGAGGGGCTAAACAGCCTTCTATAGCCCCCCAGGCTTCTTTGGTATTACCTGCAGCTATTGTGGGTCCGTTGGACTCATATTTGGTTACCGCGCTGAGACAGTTGCATGAAACAGGGGAGAGTAGCCCGGCTTTGCAACAGCCAGAGGTGGAGTCCTCGTCTATTGCTTCGGGTGGAGATCTTTCCTCCCCTGGCTCAGTCCGGGCCTCTAAAGTCCCTCGTCAGGATATCAGCGGTGTGGGGAAGTTGGAGGATGGTGTTGAGTCGTTGGACTCCCCTGGTGAGCAGCGACTGCCTGTGGAGTGTAGGGTGGACACCTCTACTTCCCCAATACAGCGCCAGAGGGCAGAGGTTGCAGGAGAGATGGCAGAAGGTGGTGTTGGCCCTGTGATTGGTCCGACTGCATCGACCCCGGTACCGGGCAGATTATCATTCAGTGGAGCGGGAGAGACTCCCCCAGCTGCGTTTGTGGAGGCCCCCGAGGTGTAACTCTGGAGACAATATGGGCTGCTATTATGCAACTTCGTGAAGAAATGCTGCCACGGATGTCGGGTTTGGCGTCTCAGGTTACGAACAATGAGTTGGTTATTCAGGACAATGTGGTTAAAATAACTAATTTGTAGAGTGCTGTTGCTGAATTACAAACAAGTTCCGTGGTCTTAGAGAAGGAGGTGGAAACCCTGAAGAAGAATATATTGCCTGTGACTTTTAAATTAGAGAAGCTGGAGAATATGTCTAGAGCTGCAAATTTGCGTTTGATTAATTTTCCTAGGTCTTCTGTGTTATCTGCGAGGGATATGTTCAGGATGTATTTAGTAGAGATTTTGGCACCATGAGAGCAGAGATCCAAATTCAGATCCCAGGACGGGACCACAGAACAAGGAGGTCAGAGATGCTCGACACTCCAAGGAAACAGACAACGTCCCCATGTGAGGCTATAAACTGACCTTTCACCTGATCCCGGAAGCAAGCCAAAGCCGCAACCTGCACTTTCAAAGAATTCAAGGTTAGGAACTTGTCAAGACCTGTCTGCAAAAAGGCCAAAATCTCAGGAAGAAAAGTTGCAAGAGGTCACACCCCCGATCTCCATATCAAGCCTCAAAGATACGCCAGACCTGCACATAGGTTAAACGACACGGACCGCCTCTGGGCCCGCAGTAATGTATCAATCACCTGCACAGAGTAGCCCTTACGCCTCAGTCACGCCCTTTCAAGAGCTAAGCCATAAGTGAAAATCAATCCACATCCAGCATCTGCACCAGCTCCTGAGTCAAAAGATCGGCCTTCTGAGGAAGAGGAATCCACCACGAGCAAGTGCATATGTAGCTGGGTCCAAAGGCACCAACTCTAACAAGGCTGCCAAGGAACCAAGAACCTACAGATATTCCCACACTCTGATGAGGAACTCTCCGCTGACCCCTTACCTGGAAATGCAACTTCGCAATCCTGACCTCCGGTAGACATACCAAACCCCGCTGAGTGTCGAAGCGGGCTCCCAGGTACTCCAGGGATTGGGATGGGGTCAGATTGCTCTTTGCAAAGCTGATGACCCCACCTAAGTCCTGAAGCTGATTTCACATGGGCCATCGCTTCTCCTGAAAAGACTTTTGCCTGAAACAACCAGTCGTACATATATAGGTAGGCCAGAATGTCCTGTTTCATAGCATCACCGCTACCACCACCATCACCTTGATAAATACTCAAGAAGCAGTGGCTAGGCCAAATGGCAAGGCCTGAAACTGACAATGCACTTGCAGAAGCAAAAAGCACAGAAAAAGTTGGTGTTTGGGATGAATGGGAATATGCAGATTCGCCTTGGTCAGATCCAAGGAAGCTAAGAATTTTCCCTGATGGACTGCCACTATCACAGACCGCAGAGTCTCCAGCCCAAACTAAGGAACCCCAAGGGCCATGTTCATCCCCTTCAAGTCCAAAATGTGACAACAGCAGCCTTCCTTCTTTGGAACAACATAATAGATCGAATAACAATCCATGCCCCATATATCCTGAGGCACCAGGACAACTACCTTGAGTTGAAGGAGACGGGCAAGAGTCAGTTGAACTGCCCATGCCTTGGCAGAGGCCCGGCAAGGAGAAATCCTGAAAGCGTCCGAGAGAAGTCTGACGAATGCTAGCATGTAACCTTCCCAAATCACCTCTAAGACCCACGTGTCCGCTGTAATCTGGGCCCGAGCAGAGTAAAACTGTCAGAGAGGACCAGCTACTGGCTGCATTTCCACTAAGGCCCCCTAAAACCTCATTGGGAAGTCTTGGCCACTCTGAAACTAGCAGCCCTGTTTCTGCTACCTCGATGGCCCCCATGAAAGGAGCCCCTCAGCAGAAATCTGGATCATTGAGGATTTAACCCCCTCCCCCTTGGCTGGATGAAACTTCCTGGAATCTAGACAGCAACCTCGAGAAGAGGCACCCTGACCAGCCACCTCAGGCTTATCTTCCGGAAGCCTAGGCACCTTAATGTCCCGCAGGGTCCTTCACTAACTTCTCCAGATCCTCTCCAAACAACAACAACCACCGACAAGGTGGAGTTTGCTCAACTGCATCTTGGAGGCCACATTCGCCAACTAGTTTTGCAACCACCACTGTAGCCACTGACTTAGCCGAAATCTGCAGCAGATCATACAGCTAGTCGACTAAAAATGCAATCCCAGATTCTAGATGAACCGCCTCCTCTTGGGCTGTAGCCTCCCCCAAAACCGCCTCCAGAATCCTCTGGAACCATTGCAAACAGGCCTGAGTCACATAGGAACCACTGATGGCCTTGGCTTTACAAAAGGTCTGCATGAGCAGCACCTTCATCTGACGGTTCTTCAAGGCTTCCCCACCTTCACCACTCTCCAAACCCAATTCCGCTCAGTCACCAGCAGAGACTGCACCTGCTCCCAATCTTCTCGCACAATTTTTCCATGATAAAGTCACATCCCTCCACTCACTCATCGCTCCTTGAGTATCTGCCTCCCCTTGCCCCATTTCTGTCCAGCCCCGCTCTCTTACCCCGTTGTCTTTATCCCACAAGTGGTCCACCTTTCACCCTCTGACTGCTCCAGAACTGCTTAAGACCCTCACATATTCCTGCAAGACCACCATTCCCTCTGTCTTGCTGACAGAAACATCGTTTTCCCTCTTGTCTTCCATTCTTGCGAATTTGAAGAGCCTCCTCTGGTTTTTCCTTTCTCTTTAGAAAAACAGCCCCGTTTTGTCCTCTTCTGAAAAATCCACCCCTTGGTCCATCTTTCCCTGCTCATTACAGGTCCATTTCCAATCTTCCATTTCTATCAAAAATCCTGGAGAAGGTAGTTTTTGCATGGCTCATCACACACCTTGATTCCACACACACTCTCCAACCGTTCCAGTCTGGTTTTCGCCCTCGGCACAGTATTAGTATTTAGCTCACAGCTTTCCAGTAGCAGTTCAAGGCGAGTTACATTCAGGTACAGTAGTTATTTCCCTGTCCCCAGAGGGCTTACCTGGGGCAATGGAGGTTATGTGGCTTGCCCAAGACCACAAGGAGCATCTATGGGATTTGAACCCTGGTCTTTCTAGTTCCAGGCTGCTGCCCTAACCACTAAGCTACTCCTCCGCTCCAGTACTGAAACGATCCTCCTTTCACTCCTCAACAAAACCTGTAAATCTCATGATAAAGTTAACATAACTCTCACCATCTCTTGATCTGGTTGACCACAGTTATCCTACTCACCCGACTCCACGACTTCAGCCTTCGAGGCACAGCTCTCCACTGGTTTCATTCTTTTTTTTCCCACTGCTGTCTTTCTCTTTCACTCCCCCTCTCTGCAGTGTCCATCAGGGCTCTATCCTTGCTCACCTGCTCTTCAATGTTTTCCTGGCTCTTTGATGTTTTTTTGGTCCCGCTCACCCTCCTAGTGCAGCAATGCAGGATATCTTCTACTACTACTGAGCATTTATATGGCGCTACCAGTTGTACGTAGCACTGTACAGACATGTAGGAGACAGTCCCTGCTCGTCAGAGCTACCAATCTAGTCAAGACAAAACACAGAGCTACAATCTAGCAATCTAGTCGGCGTACTATGCTGATGATATCGTTCTGCTTCTTCACACTGATCCCCTTTCCCCTGATCTTTCACCGCTGAGCACCTGTCTCACTAGAATCACCTGCTGGATGTCCACTATCTCATTCTGAACCTTGAGAAAACCTTCGCCATCTAGCTCACTGGTAGTAGCCCATGTCCCTCAGTCGCTCTGCTGCTCTCAAAACACTCCTATTCCCCTGGTTCCCTCTCTCCGTTATCTGAGCATTATACTTGACTCTTCCCTATCTTTTCAGGATCACCTAACAGCCCTTGTTCGTCGTTCTTTATACTCCCTCTGGCAGATATGTGCCATGCGTCCCTTTCTCTCTACTCCCTCATTGGCCACTCTGCTGCTCACTCTCGTTATGTCACATCTGGACTATTGCAATGTAGTACTTGCTGGTCTTCCTTATCAACTTCACCATCTGCAGCTCATTCAAAACACCGCTATCCAGATTCTTGCATATGCCTCACGCTATGACCATGTCACCTTCATTGGCTTGCAGTTTCCCTATCGCATCCACTTTAAGATCCTTACCTTGGTTTATATGGCCCTTCACTCTGGTATCCCTCTTTCTCTCTCCAATCTCATTCATTTGCATGCTCCTCACCAGGTACTCTGCTCCATTCACGCTAACTGCCTTTACTTATCCCCTGCTACACGCGCTCGGTTGGAGATAACCCATCACTCTGCATTCTATTTTCTCGGCCCCTCCTTTTGGAACTATTTACCTCCTGCTCTCCGTCTCGAAACATGACTCGCCAGGTTTAAAATGCTACTCAAGTCATATCTTTTCCAGAAAGCCTTTGACCTGCCACTTGCTAACCCGCCCCCCCCCCCCCCGACCATCTTATCTCATCTGATCCGCAACCCTATGCTGGCCTCTTCCTGTTCTCCGTTTGTGTGATTGCACCTTCTCTTCTCTTTCCTGTCAGAAGACGGCGTTCCTTTTCCTTATTTTTTTAAACTATATTTTTTACTTTTAACTGTATATCGCCCTGCTGCTATTTTGTTAAGGGCGGTATATCAAATGAGAATAAACAAAAATAAAACATAGTTTCCGCATAACCGCCACCACCACAGCATCCACCCACGGAAGGCAGAACCTCTCTCTCTTCTCCGGTGGAAGATCCTCTGCAATCTGCAAGGCCAAGATCTGCATAATGAGGGCAAGGAGCACATCCCTGTAGCAAATGCACACACTACCCCTGCAGAGAGCTACCTCCTCTTCAAAGTCCTCCTGGAACAGCTCCTCTAGGAGGTCTGAGGGACCCTCCAAGGCTCCCAAGGACCCCATGGAGGCATCATCATCATCTTCCAGAGACCTCTCTCTCTCTGCAGGCAGTTAGCTGCAGCAGAGGGAGGCTGCCCTTTCGCCACCGGGGATGAAGTCAGGCAATAAGCCTGACTGAGCAAGAGAACAAACTACAAGTAAAAGGGGATGTCTCTCCACCTCCCTGTGGTCCCACTAGAGCCCCCCCCCCTTTCAGGTCCTGCTAACATGGGTTGCAGTACCAGGAGCTCTGAAAGTGCCTGCTGCGAGGAGCACTCTTTACCAAAATGGCAGCCATTCCCACCAAAACTGCAGGAGCACCAATGTCCATACCAGTGCAATACTGCTCTCCCGGCCCTTCAACAGGTGCCCCGACCCTCCCGGGCCGCTAACCAGCCAATCTGTGGCAGCCATGATCTCTTTAATGCAGCCACAGCAAAGCCCAGCCTCGGAGAGAGAACCCAACAGTTGCCACAGGCTACACAACCATCACGCTCAGCATCCCCCATATGCACCGTGGCCCAGGCCCCCCAGGCACTGGAGAAACCCCTCTTACCGCTCCCGATGACTGCGGGGGTTTCCTGTGGCTGCCGCTGCTTCTCCCTTCTGCTCTGTTTATTTATTTATTTTTTAATAACTTGGCAGTCAGGCAAAACAAGACAACATCTGGCCCTCTCCCAAGAACTGGAGAGAGGGAGCAGCCACCAACCTGCAGACCGCAAAGGCAAGACTGAAGGGTGGCTAGGGGAGATAGGGGGAGGGACCCGGATCCTCCAGGTTCTACACCCCAATGCGGCCCAGCAACAAAACAGTACCAGCAAAATAGCTCAGGCTATGCTCATTCACCTGCTGTCGACTGAGAAATACTTGCTTGGCACAAGGGGACAGACTAATTAAGGAGGAGGAGTGTTTCAACTCAGTGTTTCTCCATCTCCATCTGCTGGTGGATGAGCATAACCCATGCGTTTGGAATGGACACGAGAAACGATTAGGAAGCCTGCTTTATCCATCACTGATGAAGATTTTCAGGACACCAAGCCTTTTGACAAAAAATGTTTGTCTCACAAAAGGACAAATGCGAAAACTGACTCAAGGCAAGCAAGCACAAGCAGCTGCATGGACAGCTAAATCTGAAGGTAACAAACTCCATAAGCACAAAGGGACTGATCTGTGAAGGGTTTTCTCCTCATCTGGGCTGACAGGAAAAGCCTTTGACAAAGTAAGCATGAATTCAGACAGACTGATGAATCAGGCACCTAATCCTCATTCCAAGCATTCCTTGCCCTGACAGTAAAAGGATAAAGCGAAAAAGGCATAGGTAAACAGAAAACATACACAGGGGCCAAGTATTTTCCTGCTCAGACACCAAATGGGAAAAACCCTTTGATACACCAGACCCACAGTCCTCATCATACAGGCTAAAATTACATTTGGGAACCTATGATGCACCCACCCTGGGACAACTAAAATTCAAAGGTGACCCCAGGAGAAGAATGATTTTAATACAAGGAACACGCTAAAAAACCGGACACTTTTCATGCTAACCTTTTGGAATACGGAGGTCAGTTTTCAAAAGCTGTACACCTGCTACCTGAAAACTGCCCATCCTGTGTGAGGTTAAACCTGTGTGCAATGTTCCGCAAACCACACACTTTTATCCACATTCAGCAGGTGTTCCCAGGGTGGGTTCAAGGCCGCGATTACTAGAACACTCAAAGTTTTGCATTTACAGAAAAATTAGGTGCATATCCTTCTAGGCACCTTTTTCTTAGGCAACTTTCAAACTGAAAGCATGTGTGTACTTCCAGTTTGTAAGCTGATACAGGCGCTGGTAGGAAGTACCAAAGGATTCTACAGCAACATGAACAGTCTGAAAAATTGCACTCAGGTAATAAAGAATGTTTAAAGAAGAAAGAAAAGATCTAAGAATCACATCAGCTGGAGACTATAAAGGAGGGCTGCAAGCAATGTTCCTGCTAAGCTGTGCTGGGTCCGCCACCAACATTCCTGCCGACGGGGGAGGTGCAGAGCGATCGATCGCTTTTCCCCTCCCCCAGACACGCTGCAGCACCCTCGCATGTTCTCTTTAATCTGCGCCGGGTCCTCCGCCGGCATTCCCGCCGGTGGGGGGAGGGGCAGAGCGATCGATCGCTCTGCACCTCCCCCCGCCAGCAGGAATGTTGGCGGCAGACCCAGCGCAGCTTAGCAGGAACATTGGCTGCAAGTATTATTTTTATTTCATGTAATTAATTGTATGGTATTCATACAGTGTAACTACTTATGCTATATTCCTTCTCTGCATTTATATATTGACCCATTCTTTCTTAAAGCAGCAGCAAGTCAAAGGAAAGGATTACGTACCTATAATGCTAAGAGTCTGATCATTTAATTAACTCATTACCTTTCACTTGCTCTATGCAATTCGCACAGAATATCAGAACAGACATGGAGCCCATGTGCAAGCATATGAGGGAGTTGTGCTGGTATGCTGATTGCTCTAACATTATTACAAAAATAGATGCTCTCAGGGAAGCAGCTCACCACCCACCTCCTGTCCCCAACCAGCTTATTGTCACCCAGCTCAGCGATAGCCACTTTGAATTTTGCCACATTAAATGAGATCTAAATCAGCAGAATTTGCTTTCTGGATTGCACATTACCTCTACATAATGTTTTTCACAATCATTTCATCAATGCATGCTGGGTTCTGCTTAGCGTATGTAGCTATGTGGAGAGAAGTCAGTTACCTTGGATGAAGAGGAGTGGAACATATTTCTAACACCTTTACACATTTCAAAGAGTAGTTGTCCCACACCCTCAGCCTTTGCTGGGTGCTCCTCAAGATCAAGAAACATGAAATTGAAGAGAGAATTGTGATCAGAAACCTATAAAGCAAAACATGAGGACAAGAAAAAAAAATGTTACACAGCAAACCCACTTTGGACTGGTGTATATTTGTGCAAGAAGTTGCACGTTACTGATTCTGGCGGAATAAATCAATAATATAGCTAGGTGAAGTGGCGTTTATGATGGAGAAGGTGTTCTCGCACATACAAAAATTATAAGATAGTAAAACAAAATTGGTTTGAGAGGCAAATGAAGACAATGAATGCCATAAGTAGCTGGAAAAAAATGGAACACTGGCTGTTCCTGATGCTTCTCTTTTACTGAGAACGTGTTTGAAAAAAAAATAATAAAGAGAAAATATTTAAGTTTATGGGTCACCTTGATTTGTAATGTTTACCTTTATAATATAAACACATTTATTTGAAACTCTTTAGGCACCCTCTTATGAAATAAGTGTCCAAGGTCATGTGTTGGGGGGGGGAGAAACTAATGGCTGAAAGCTGCAGCATGATGGGCTGATAAAGATGATTTCTTGTGTCATACCTATGTTGGGAAAGCACAGAAGAGACACCGCAAATCTTTAAAACATAAAAGTTGATATCAATCTATATGACCCTTATTGCATCAGTACTAAAACATAAGGAGGCAATTTTATTACAGGGCACCTCCTCTTGAAGATAGAAAAGACATCTAATTTTAGCCTATTTTACAAAGGCCCATAGGTATTTATTTGTCTTCATAAGATACTAGCAAAAATCCAGCAGAAATAGTGCTCAGATCGTGAATGCTGTCATTTATATCTGCTCAGGAGCAGGTGCAAAATGTTAGCACATAAAATACCTGGAAACTGCGACTCCGCCTATATGCTGCCCAAACTCCTCCCCTTAAGCAGACCTACTCTACACACAGTGCACTAAGGGACAGACTTGTACTTTTCTGCATGCCCTAAATTTATAAAGAAGTGTTTTACACATGGAAACGTTTATAAAATTACCTCCAAGAGGACCTAATTTACTAAGACTTTCCCATTCTGTTTATGAGAAAAAAAAAAGTTGAGTAAATCAGGTCCCATATCACATGCTCTTCTGGGGCGCTAGCGTCACTTGCATCCAGATTTTTGTATATCCAAGGCATAGTAATAGATAGGGCACCTCAAAATGCATTCTAAATGAAGCATTAGTTCCCACCACACTCTGAAATACTCTTATTGGAAAGGGGGAGGGGGGAAAGATTCATATTATAGATTTGTCAGGGTACTGGTGTGCTAAAATCTCTCTTTATACAACAAAGATGCAAAACAGGAAGAAAAAGCCCATGGGTTATCACATTCCTCCCTTAACTACACATCAGCATTATAAAGTGGTACCACTTGGAAGTTTTAAATACAACTCTGCAGTTAAACTATATACACACACATAAAAAAGGCCGTTAAAAAGATAACGAGGAACGAGAGTGCATCTGAAAAGGAGACTTCGGACAATAACCACACAAGCATTTTAGTTCAGGCGCAACAAAACTCAAATCATGTCGTCAAAATTTCAAGATATCAGAGAATGTAGTAGGACCAGCCTTCCCTGGAAAGTGAATGTGTGCTCGCTGCTCAGTTCCATTCAGTCAAAAAGCTTAACTTAAGAGGGTGGATAAAATGCTGCAAATGCTGGGCCTGGATAAGTGCACTATTCAGTGGCACTATCCGGATAGCGCTGCTGAATATTTCCTCTGACCACCTTGGTACTATCCAAATAGTGTCAGAGTGATCCATGAGCAGATCTGGGGCAGAGTTCAGGGTTATCCTGTTAGCAGCGATGTTCAGACAACAAATCAGATAACAAACTGCATAAAGTTAGGACACGATAAAGCAATCCTAATGATGTGGTTTTGCTACCCAGACAGCGGCCGACTACCAACACTACCCGGATAGCAGGGCAGTACCAAGTGCTGTGCAAGCAGCGAGGCCGCACAAGGGCGCAAGTATAGATGGGGTGCCAATATCATCACTGGGCTTCCAGAAAATCCAATAAAAGTGGGTTCCTGTATGCAACTGGGGGAGAGGTTTGCAAGTTGCACAGGGCTCATTTATAGCTTGGTACATTCTTGCCAGATGGTGCCGACAGTCAGCATCAGTCTCTTTCTATATTCCAGTGATGAATATTTGGTTTCACTTTTAAAACGCTGCAGTCAGTGCTTAAAAAAAATAAAAAAAGGCCGAGCACGGGAGTTTAAATATCAGCCCAGCTTTATTTACACTGTTAATTTGAGGCCAAAGGAGACTGTAAAATTTCACTTACCAGTCTAGACTAGTGGATTATGTCCCCCCGCCAGCGGATGATGGAGACAGAGAAAGTACCAGAAGATGCAGTGACCTCATCACTAGTACACATATCCCCCTAGGGACTAGCTTCAGTATTACACTGGCAAAGCAAAAGACTTCGAAAAAGGACCAGTTCAGCCAAACAGATTGTCCAGAGTCAACCTGAACTGTTCAAAACTGAGGCAAGAGTCACTCTTACAACTATAGACAGAGCAACAGAGCAGCCAAACTATATGCAGGAACCAGCCAAAGAGGAGTTACCAACAACTGCAAATATCGTGTATCTGTTTATGTTAGGCAGGCTAGTTTGAGATGCAGAAAGATGGTGAGGCCTGGAATGGTCTAAGAGATTCCAGGAAAGGAAATTAATGGCAAGTGAAATTTCATCTTCCAAATCATTCTGCTAGACCAGTCCAGACTAGTGGGAAGTGCCATAGCTACATCATACTAGGGTGGGACAAAGCAGCCGCTGCCAACACGGTGCATCCCAAGCTCAGAGGTCCAAGCAATAATGACAAGCAAAAGTGAAGAACGACAACCAGGTCGTCGCCCGGCAAATATCCGCCGGTGCTACACTAGATCTCTCTCCACCCAAGGGGCAGCCTGATCCTGTGTGGAATGGGCCTTAAGACCTACCGGAACAGGCTTGCTACGCAAAATGTAAGCAGACTCAATGGTCTGTCTGATCTATCATACTATAGTTGCCTTCTTAGAGGCCATCCGCCCTTTGCAGAGCACAGAAGTGAGGACAAACAAGTGATCTGAAAGATGGAATGGATTAGTGACCTTCAGATAGCGATATAAGGCATGGTTCACATCCAGGGAAGGAGATTTTGATCTGGGCGTTCACCTGGACCTACCAAGAAGGAAGGGAGTGTGACCATCTGATACAGATGAAAATCCGAAAATATCTTGGGCAGAAAGGATGGAACTGTCCGCAGAGTGATGCCCTCTGCCGAGAAGTCCAAGAACGGATCTCAGCAGGAGAGTGCCTGGAGCTTGGATACTCTGCGAGTGGAGGTAATAGCCACCAGAAGGCAGTCTTGAGAGTCACATCTTTCAAGGCAGCACTCTTGAAAGGCTCAAACGGAGGCCCCACGAGGGCTCGGAGCACAAGGGAAAGATTCCAAGATGGAATGATTGGTCGCAATGGGGAGCGTAAGGTTCACACTCCCCGCAGAAACCACCCCACATCATTGTGTGAGGCGAGACAGAGCGACTCCCAAGCAGCCCTCGGAAACAAATGAGAGCAACCACTTGCACCTTCAGTGAATTCAAGGCCAAGCCTTTCACAAATCTGTCTTGTAAGAAAGCCAGAATGGCTGGGACTTGGGCCCACCATGGCGATTGAGAGTTTGTGCTCTCGGCATTCTCTCAGAGTCATCAAACACGGGCATAGGCTTTAGAGGTGGAGGGGTGCCACGCTTTAAGCAATGTTGCCACCACCGAAGCAGAATACCCCTTGCGCATTAGCCTGTGCCATTCAAGAGCCAGGCTATAAGCAAGTAAGGAGTGGGGTCACCCAGTACTATAGGGCCGTGGCGAAGTAGAACCCTGTGGGCTCCGAGAACCAGTGGATGCGCCATCAGTAGGCAAATCTGATGTGCACACCAGGGTGATCAAGGCCAATCCAGTGCCACTAGGATCACCCATCTGGGGTGCGATTCGATGCACCCAAGAACGAGGCTAAAATGGCCCAAGGCGGGAAGATGTAAAGGAGCTGTGAGCAGGGCCATGGCTGAAGTAGTGCACCCAAGCCTGCTTTCTGGGTTCCTTCCAGTGACTGAAGAAAGTGCGAGTCTTGGAGTTGCAGGAGGTGGCCATCAGATCCAGGGAAGGCCTACCCCAGTGTTTCACTATATGCTGAAACACCCAGAAAGCGAGTTCCCACTTGCCTGGATGGAGCATGTTGCGACTTTAGAAAGTCAGCCTGTACGTTCCCACTCCTGCAATATGTTGCACCGACAAAGCCCGAAGGTGGCTCGGCCCACAGAAACAGCAGGGTTATCTCCTAGCAACCCTTAGTAAGTAAAGAACTTAGATCTAAACACAAACTTAAAACTAAGATGCAGACAGCAGTCCAGCAGCGGGATGGGGGCTTTCCAGTCTTTTGCATTGAGTGTCACATGTATGATTTTCTCCCAGTTGGTGAGAGGTCTTACGTGTGCACTAGGTGCAAGGAGCTCTTTGCTCTCAGGGAACGAGTCCGTTCTCTAGAGGCTAAAGTAGCAGACTTGGAAAGCATAAGACAGACAGAGAGGTACATAGACGAGACCTACAGGGATATAGTCCTGAAGTCCCACCTCCAGTCTGGCAGCATCCCTGTTGCCATGGAGGAGAGAGGTCACGTGACAGGAGAGCATCACCCTGGTGTGGCAGGAAGTGATCCTGTAACTAGGACCTGTCCTCCAGGTGATGTAAAACCCTCTCGCACCGAGGAAGTTTCTCCAGGGCCATGTGCCCATGAAGGAAGGGTTAGGACAGACAGCCGTTATAGTGGTGATTCGATCATTAGGCATGTAGATAGCTGGGTGGCTGGTGGACGTGAGGATCGCCTGGTAACATGCCTGCCTGGTGCGAAGGTAGCGGACCTCACGCGCCACCTAGATAAGGTCTTAGATAGTGCTGGGGAGGAGTCTGCTGTCTTGGTACATGTTGGTACCAATGACATAGGAAAATGTGGTAGGGAGGTTCTGGAGGCTAAATTTAGGCTTTTAGGTAGGAAGTTGAAATCCAGAACTTCCAGGGTAGCATTCTCCGAAATGCTTCCTGTTCCACGCGCAGGACCCAAAAGGCAGACAGAGTTCCGGAGTCTCAATGCGTGGATGAGACAATGGTGCAGAGATGAGGGGTTTGGATTTGTTAGGAACTGGGGAACATTCTGGGGAAAGGAGGGGCTCTTCCGAAGGGATGGGCTTCACCTTAACCGGGATGGAACCAGGCTGCTGGCATTAACCTTTAAAAAGGAGATAGAGCAGCTTTTAAACTAGATATTAGGGGAAAGCCGACAGTCGCCCAAGAGCAGATGGTTCGGAAGAATGTATCTTTGAAGGATACTACCAAAAGCAGAGAGGTTCCACAAAAGAGTAAAGTAGCCCAAATGCCCTCAAGAATGGAGCAGACAGAGCTTAAAGATCCCAAATTACTCATGTCTAACAGACAAATTAATATGGATAAAATACATTCTCTAAAATGCTTGTATGCAAATGCTAGAAGTCTAAAAAATAAGATGGGAGAGTTAGAATATATAGCACTAAATGAAAGGTTAGATATGATTGGAATATCAGAGACATGGTGGAAGGACGACAACCAGTGGGACACTGTGATACCTGGGTACAAACTATATCGTAATGATAGAGCTGATCAAATTGGTGGAGGGGTTGCTCTCTATGTTAGAGAAGGCATTGAGTCAGAAAGGATTAAAGTTTTGCAGGAAACAAAATCTGCTGTAGAATCTATATGGATTGAAATTCCATGTAAAAGGGGGAAGGCAATGGCAGTGGGGGTGTACTATCGAGCGCCTGGCCAGAATGACCATATGGATGATGAAATGCTCAAAGAAATCAAGGAAGCTAACAAAAGTTACAGCACAGTAATAATAATGGGTGATTTCAACTACCCCGGTATCGACTGGGTCAGTGTCACGTCAGGACATGCTAGGGAGATAAAGTTCCTAGATGAAATAAATGACTGCTTCTTGGAGCAGCTGGTTCATGAACCGACCAGAGGGGAAGCTATATTAGACCTAATCCTTAGTGGAACACCAGATCTAGTGCAAGAGATAAGGTTGTTGGGGCCACTTGGCAATAGTGATCATAGCATGATCGCCTTTGATTTAATTAGTGGAGGAGGGATAGTAAGGAAATCCACAGTACTACCTTTTAACTTTCGAAAGGGAGACTATGATAAAATGAGGAAAACAGTCAAGAAAAACTAAAAGGAGCAGTTGCAAAGGTTAAAGACGTACATCAGGCTTGGCTGTTGTTGAAAAATACTATCTTGGAAGCCCAGACCAGCTGTATTCCACGCTTTAAGAAAAGTGGAAAGAAGTCCAAAAAAACTGCCAGCATGGTTTAAAGTTGAGGTCAGAGAGGCTGTTGTTGCCAAAAAAGCATCTTTCAGGAAATGGAAAAAAGAGCCAAACGACGAAACCTGGAAACAGCACAAGCACTGGCAAGTCAAATGCAAGGCATTGATAAGGCAGGCAAAGGGAGAATTTGAGAAGAAGCTTGCTGCAGAAGCAAAAATGCAAAGTAAAGACCTTTTCAAGTACATTCGTAGCAAAAAACCTGTGAGAGAGTCAGTTGGTCCATTAGATGATAAAGGGGTTAAAGGAGCACTAAGAGGCGACAAGGCGATAGCGGAGAGACTGAACAAATTCTTTGCTTCAGTCTTTACTGAGGAAGATGTAGGGATGTTACCCATGACTGAAGTGGTATTTAAAGGTGCAGAAGAATTGAAGGAAATATCGATACATCGAGAAGATGTATTACAACTATTAGATAAGCTGAAGAGTAGCAAATCACCTGGGCCGGATGGTATACATCAAAGAGTATTGAAAGAACTGAAATACAGTATGAGATTGCAGACCTGCTATTAGTAATCTGTGAACTATCATTAAAATCATCTCTAATACCTGAAGATTGGAGGATCGCCAATGTAACACCAATTTTTAAAAAGGGTTCCAGGGGTGATCCGGGAAACTACAGACCGGTGAGCCTGACGTCAATACCGGGAAAAATGATAGAAACCATCATAAAGAATAAAATTACTCAGCATGTAGATAGTCATGAACTAATGAGAGACAGCCAACATGGCTTTAGACAAGGAAGATCTTGTCTTACTAATCTGTTATGTTTTTTTGAAGGAGTGAATAATCAGGTGGACAAAGGTGAGTCAGTTGATATTGTGTATCTGGACTTTCAGAAAGCCTTTGACAAGGTCCCTCATGAGAGACTTTTGGCAAAACTAAAGAGTCATGGGATAGGAGGCAGTGTACTATTGTGGATCAGGAACTTGTTAAAAGATAGAAAGCAGAGGGTAGGGCTAAATGGCCAATTTTCCCAATGGAGAAAGGTGAATAGTTGTGTACCCCAGGGATCTGTGCTGGGTCCGCTGCTTTTTGACATATTCATAAATGACCTGGAAAGTGGAATAACGAGTGAGGTTATCAAATTTGCAGATGACACAAAACTATTTAAAGTTGTTAAAACCCAAGAGGATTGTGGAAAATTGCAAGAGGATCTTGATAAATTGGAAGACTGGGCATCAAAATGGCAGATGAAATTTAATGTGGACAAGTGCAAGGTTATGCACCTAGGGAAGAACAACCCAAACTATGGTTACACGATGCAAGGTTCCATATTAGGAACCACCACCCAGGAAAAAGATTTAGGCGTCATTGTGGATACCATGTTAAAACCCTCGGCCCAGTGTGCAGCAGCGGCCAAGAGAGCAAATAGAATGCTAGGTATGATAAGGAAAGGAATGGAAAATAAAACAAAGGATATTATAATGCCTCTATATCGTTCCATGGTGAGACCGCACCTTGAATATTATGTGCAATTCTGGTCGCCGTATCTTAAAAAGGATATAGAGTTATTAGAAAAGATTCAGAGAAGAACCACCAAAATGGTAAAGGGGATGGAAGGATACTCCTATGAAGAAAGGCTAAAAAGGTTAGGGCTCTTTAACCTGGAAAAGAGACGGCTGAGGGGAGATATGATAGAAGTCTATAAATTAATGAGCGGAGTGGTACGGGTAAACGTAGATCGATTGTTTATGTTATCAGAATATAGAAAGACTAGGGGACATGCAATGAAGCTACAGGGTAAACTATTTAAGACTAATAAAAGAAAATATTTTTTCACTCAACGTGTAATCAAACTCTGGAATTTGTTACCGGAGGATGTAGTAAAGGCTGTTAGTGTAGCTGGGTTTAAAAAAGGTTTGGACAAGTTCCTGGAGGAAAGGTCCATAAGCCATTATTAAGAAGGGACCCAGGATATCAATGCTTGAACCAATACAAGCATTGTGGAACCTGTGTCCCTTGGGGAAACTGCTAGGTACATATGACCTAGATTGGCCACTATTGGAAACAGAATACTGGGCTTGATGGACCTTGGTCTGACCCAGTATGGCATATCTTATGTTCTTATAGGGTATACCTGGACGCTTGGTATCATCATGTCTGTTCAGATTGGACACCGTCGTAGAGTTGTCCGAGGGGACAAGAAATGGGCAAGCCCGGATGAGCGGAAGGCAGGCATAAGGCTAGCCAAGCTTTGAGGCGGTTGATGGTCTACCTGGCTTCCCGACACGTCCATACACTCTGTGCTGTTTGACCTAGGCAATGTGCCCCCCAACCGAACGGGCTGGCATCGGTGGTCAGGGTTATCCAGTGAGGGACTTCTAGGAGAATTCCATGCATCAAGTGGTCTCGAGAAAGCCACCACTGCAGGAGGAAGGGGCAGTCATACTGAGTAGTCCTGGAAGCAAGGATTCCAGCGGGACAAAAGGGAGCGCTAAAGGGGACGCATGTGTGCCTGATCCCAGGCAACCATGTCCAGCGTGGCCGCCATGGCTCCCAGCACCTGTAAATAATCCCAAGACCTGGATGCCAGAAGAAGAATGAAATGGATGATGAGGCCACAAAAGGACCAACATCTCTCCTGCATGAGGAAGATCCGGCCTAGTCGTGTGTCGAACTGGGCCCTGAAGAACTCGAGGGACTGGGAGCGATGCAGAAAGCTCATGGCATGTTCATTACCCAGTCGAGGTCTCCCAGCAAAATTATGACAAACATAACTGCTGATTCTGCTTCCACAAAAATCTTTGCCCGGATGAGCCAGTTGTCCAAATAGGGGTGGACCTGAATACCCTTGCATCGGTAAGGCAGCCGCGACCACCACTATTGACCTTGGAAAAGCTCAAAGGAGCTATGGCAAGGCCAAAAGGTAGCGCCTCCCGAGGATTGCAAAGCGGAGAAAACACTGCTGCTCCTCGTGGATAGGAATGTGAAAGTAGGCTTCCGCAAGATCCAGGGATGCTAGGAACTCTCCCAGATGAACTGCCTGAAATAACAGACTTGACAGTCTACATCCGAAATCTGGGGACCCGCAGGCAGAGGATGGTATCACTGAGGTTCAGAATAGGGTGAAAGAAACCGTTCTTTTTTTGGAACAACAATGTCAATGGGATAGTGCCCAAAACCTGTCTCGGCTTGGGAAACTAGACAGACAGATCGCCTGGAGGATTAAGAGTTGCCTGTACTGCAGCCTTCCTGCTGGAGCAGCCACATGGGCAAATCAGGAAGGCGTCCGGGATGGCCTTGGCACAGTCAAGGACATAACCTTGAGAGATCACTTCCAGCACCCACTGATCCCGTAGTGATGGGAACCCATTCACGGGAAAAAAGGCGCACATGCCCGCCGACCTGCGATGGTCCCAGAATGGCCCCCTAGCTAGTCAGCAAGATGCTCAGGCAGAGCCCGAGAATTTGGAGGGAGCAGACTAGTTGTCACATGCATGATAGATACCTCAAAAGAACTGCAACTTCTAGCCAGATCTGCACTGCCTTCCACCAGAAGAGTGGTATGCTTTGTAACCGCCGTTATCAGAGCATCAACCTTCGGGAAGCGTTGCCATTTATCCATCTCAGCAGTCAACCAGAGATAGAAGCAACCGAGGTGTTGAGCAGAATGCATGGAAGCCTCCGAGTCCCTCCACTCCAGAGAGACCATCTGTTGAGGCGCCGGAGGGGGAAGAGAAAGGTCTTGGAAGGCTTCTGGATCCCCACAATAATTGATCAGTCTGAGACTTAGACTGTGGCATCCTGTGGTTCTTGCAGATCAGAAATATGAAGGGCTTCAGTGATCTGAGAAATCAAGGCAAGGAAGCTCCTCCTTGTGAAACAAGTGGACGTTCTGCCCTCCTTCCTGAGCCTCTTCCTCATCAGGCGAGGACCATTCCCCAACTTCACGGTCCAAGCCATTTGAAACACTATCAGTGTCGGAGAGTTCCTCTTCTTCAGCATTGGGGGACCAGTCCCCCAAGGCCCACGATACCGTCTTGGAAGGATGATCCCCCAGCTGCACAGATGAAGGCCTCTTCCTGGAAAATTGAGCAGAGGAGACCATGGCCTGTGGGGCTGCCGGGGCAGGATGGAGGTCAGAGGGTGCAGAGCGCCAACGGTCCCACGTCTAGCAAAACAAGGCTATGAACTGGGAAGATTCCCGAGCTCAAGATTGGTCCACCTGTTGAGGAAGCAGGATTGGTGGGGGTGGAGAGTCACTGGTAGTAGACCCCAAAACCACTGAGGGTGGACCAAAAGGAGGCACCGAGAACGGCCTTGTGGTATCACTGGGTCCTGTCATTGCAGGCAAGGACCCTGAGGTGGAGGTCTCCCCTGGATCCTCAGAACAGGCAGTGCACAGCATGTTCTCTAAGGCCTGGCACTTTTGATTGCAGGCAAAGTAGCGCTGCATGGCTGAGGGCATTGAAAAGAAAATGAGGGGATCAGAGTGCATCTACAACTCAGCGATCCCCTCAGTGCTGGAGAGGAGAAGGCCAGATAAAAGAAAAGGGCAGCAGATGACTTCAATGTGTTGCTGTAAAAAATGGCAGGAAGAGCTGCGAGGGAGAAAATGACCGTGGGCTGCAGCAGTAGTCACGAGACAGACAGAGTGAAAACGAAAGTAAAAATCCTCAATGGCACAACTCAAGGCTTAAAAAACTAGAGAAGGATAGACAGAGGAGAAAAAGCAGCACTTCTGAGGCATAAACAAGGCACCCCGAGGGAGTTCCAGCTGGCAGAAGAGAGAGCGGGAAACTCCGAGGAAAACCTGATGTCTGCCGCTGAACGAAGCAAATAGCGCAGTAAAACTGCTTTGAACAGCCCCTGCTGGGAAACAAAACTGTCGGGCAAGAAGGAGGGATAGGGGTGTAGACAACTCACTGCACCCCTAAGTCCCAGCTGTTGGTCTGCCACTGATCTCCATAGCCAAGAGAAGCGCCTTGCCATTTCTACTTCTAGAGTTGCTTTTTTTTTTAAAACACTAAACTTTAACGCTTAAAAACAACAAAGCTAAGGAGACCTAACAAGATAGCTGGTGAGCCAGGGCAACCCACAGGACAGAACTGCTCCTCCTGAGCAGGGACCCTCCCTCAGGGTACTTCAATTGATCCTCTTGATCAGGAACTAAACCCTTAAATTGGAAAACCAGCAGGAGACACCAGGGGGGCACCTCCTGTACACCTGGCGACATCCGCTACCAAAAGCTACACTTTCTAGACACCCTCAGAGCGACTGAGAGAAGCAGAGAAAAGGAAGTCCACCATGTGCTGAAGACAAAGAAAATACTGAAGCTGGTCCCTAGGTGGATATGAAGATGTACCAGTGATGAGGTCGCCGAAGCTTCTGGTACTCTCTCCGTCTCCATCATCTGCTGGCTGGGGTACATAACCCATTAGTTTGGACTGGTTCAGCAGGATGATTTGGAAATTTTAAATTAAGCACAACTTTGTTCTAATTTAAATGGACAAACAGACACTCACCTTTCTCATTAGAAATGCAAAGCTTTCAGCTGCAAAATACCGGATGTGAGGTTTGTTGTGAGCCAGGAGAGAACTGTACAGACTACAGGAACAAGAAACATGCATAAAAGACTGAATACTGTATGAAGAATTCTAAAAATAAGTATACTCTCAAACATACACAAATGTATACAAGTGAAAGCAACGCTTAATAACACAGGTACACTAAAAAAAATTTTTTTTAAACTGCCTCTAATGTTTCGATTGATTTTTATGTTTTTTGGTGCGCTGAATCCAAATCTGGTAACCAATTTGCTCCATCACGTACAGATTTTTTGCTACATTGGGTTAGCAGTTTGAGGTGAACGTTTCAGATTGAGTGCGATCGAGATAAAAGTTTCTTGGATGAATTCTTTATACTAATTGTTTAGTAGTTATTCAAATAAGAAAAAAGAAAATTGTAACAAGGCAGCACATAAGAATAGAGTAATGTCAACAAAACACACTGTGATGGTAGCAAAATTGTCTGCACTTAAAACAGCCACATACATGTGCACAAACATTGAGCATATAAGAGTGAGGTTAGACACAAAGCAAAGCAAAGAAATGTGCAAAGAATGTTGTACAGGTATGTATGTAAGAATAGAAAACGCAAACTGCACCATTGCAATACATGAAGACAAACACCCGATGGTGTGAAAATAAAATTCTAATAAATGAGATCCGACACTGTGGTAATAACTAGCAAATTTTTATTTCAAAGTTTAGTAAAAACACAATATTTGTCAACACAGTTTAGATTTTAAAGTCATTCTTGGGTCAATCAATCTCCTGGTGGGCCCGTTTCTTCTTCCCCGAATGCTTCTCTTGGTGTGCTGCTTGGCGTATTTTTCATCTGGGGTTTCCCGCAGCAGCAACCAGCAGAAATCAGCCATCATAGTGGTGTTCCATCTTCCTTGGTACCTTCTCTCTGCGTCCTTGATGTCCTGGTGAAACCTTTCACCTTGTTCTTCACTGTACGCCCCCAAGTTTTCGGGGAAAGTAGTTCACATGGGAGTGCAAGAAATGGACTTTCAGGCTCATGTTACAGCCTTGTTCTTTGAAGGCATTGAGCATCCTGGCAACAATATCCTTATAGTTCTCATCCCGCCTGTTCCCCAAGAATTTGAGAACAACATCCTTGAAGGAATCCCAGGCTTCTTTTTCCTTCTCAGACATCGTTTCAGCGAATGCTCCATCTGAAATGAGTTTCCTTATATCAGGGCCAACAAACACTCCTTCCTTTAGCTTTGCTTCAGAAAGTCGGGGGAACTTTGAGCAAAGGTACCAAAAAGCACTCACCATCTTTTGGAAGGGACTTGATGAATTGCTTAATGAGACCCAACTTAATGTGGAGAGGTGGTAATAGAATTTTATCACGAGGTACCAAGCTCTCATGAAGAACATTTTTCTCACTGGGTCTCAAATACTCCCGAATTGGCCAGTCTTTTTTTCCCCCAGTGTAGGTCGCGGGCCCGGCTATCCCACAAGCAAAGGAAGCAGGGATATTTGGTGAAACCGGATTGCTGCCCTAATAGCATGGATAGAATTTTAAAGTCTCCACAAATCATCCACTTATGCTCATCATAACGAATCTTCTGAAGAATCAGGGCCAAATTCTCGTATATTTCTTGGAGAATAACAGAGTGAGCAATAGGAATTGAAGCGAATGTGTTGCCATTATGAAGAAGAACACCTTCTATGCTGTCTTTTGACGAATCAATGAACAGCCGCCATTCAGCAGGATCATACTTGAGTTTAAACTTTTCCATCACTCCGTATATATCGTTGCAAAATACCAAATCTTCCTCTTTGCTGAAATACTTCAAAAATTGTGTCTCGCGGTTGCGGTACCAATAAAAAGTTGTTCCTGGTGACAATAGATTTTTCTGTTTAAGCCGAGAACCTAGCAGTTGGGCAGCATCTTTTGGGAGTCCTAAATCCCGGACTAAATCATTCAATTCAGCTTGAGAGAAAAGTTCAGGTTTCGGATCTGGTTCAGTTTCAAACTCGGAAGTACTGGACTCATCGGGAAAAGCCATCTGATGAGTCTCATCATGATCAGAACCGTCCACACAAATATGATCCAAAGATTTTGGTGGTTCAGGCACAGGTACTTCGTTGCTATGAGGCATAGGCCTAATTGCTGAGGGAAGGTTGGGGTAACTTATTACGTTCTTATTTTTTAAGTTGTATCCCTTCACAATGCAAGAGCAAAAATAGCAGTCACTGCTGTGGTCTCTTTGTTCACGCCACATCATAGGTATTCCGAAACGAAATGTTTGCTTTTTACCTTTCATCCATAAGCGTAGATCTTCCTCACATGTCTTGCACACTTTGTGAGGAGTCCACGGTTTGTCTTGATCGCCTAACTTCAAACCGAAATAGGCGAAATATACTTTTTTAATAAATGCAGAAATGTTCCTCTGCCGCTTTTTCACGGTATATTCCCCACAAATAAAACAAAAACTGTCCGGAGAGTTGACGCAACCTCTGGCTCTGTGAGCCATCACAAATACACAGCACTGCAAACTACAACTGTAGTGAACCACTTCGGAATAAAGATGGATTACGACTGAGCAAACAAAAGGTAATAATGAACTTGCAAGAAACTGAAATTTGACAGGAACGTTCATGTCGCAACCACCGTGTTTGAGCGAGCGAACGAGGCGAGGCGAACAGGAAAGAACATGCGCCAGCGCGAGTACTGGATTTAGCCCCCCGCCTCCCAATTGTCCTGTTAATGTATAAAATGAATACAAAACACTCTAAAATATCATGAGGGAGTGTTTCTAGTTAGTTAACCATTACAACCTCTATTTTGGGCCAAGAAAATAAACTGCAGTCGGCTAAAAAGAAATTATGTGAACATTCCTTATATGGGTAAGAAATCTAATTTTGCAAGAAAACGTGACGTGATGGAACATTTTGGCTATTTTTCCTGGATTCAGCACCCCAAAATCTATAGGAATCAGTTGCAAAACTGGAGGCAGTTTTTTGGTAGTGTACCTGTGTAATCTGAGAAGCACAGCTTCACCAGTGGAAAAAAAAACCTGTCTAGGCTTTAACTACTAATAAAAACCAATTTGACCTAACCTGTATATAGTTGGCATATCCTTCACCATCAGCCTCCACAGGTATTTGTAGAGATAGGAAAGTGCAGTGAATGCCCATTCTAGCAGCTTCGTGTCCTTAGTGTTCAGTAACAAGGTAATGACCTTGAAGAAGTCTTGGAAATGTGGGTAGAAGTCAGTCTGGAGATCTCTAGCCAACTGCACCACCAAGCTGCAATCAAAATAATGATATGTAAGGACATTTTAAATATAATATTAGTGAAGAAACAGAATGCACTTGCCCATAATTTTGTACCAAATATTTTCTCCCAAATGAAAAAACATATCAGTTCTTAGGTACACCTGTGAATGGCAAATACTGCCATGTCAAAAATACCTGGGAACCCAGCTCAGGAAGGAAAAGGCCAAAGGAGTCCAGGTGTCCACTGATGACACACGAACCAAACTCAAACCTCCACACGCTTATAGCATGATTGCACCACCAGATAAGGAATAAAAAGCACCTTCCCTTTGGAAGGTGAATAGAGATGGCATGTCGTCTACTAGCAAAAGGTGCATACCCTTCAAAATATATTTGATATTTTAAATCGAGCCTTTAATTTCACAGTGGAACACTTTCAAATCTAAATTTACTCCCTATGGTTAAATTCCCCATTTCTGAGCTCATCTCATTCCAGCAGAGCCAGTGACTCTTAGGGGTATGTTTACTAAACAGCGGTAGCAGCTTCTGCAACTTCAATGGAGTCGCAACTCCGATATTGCACAGAAGCCACTACCGTTGTTTAGTAAACATACCCCTAGTGAGTGCCTCCATTTTTCAAATTATTGAAGGAAGTTCTAGCTTAGATGTAAGACAGAGATGTCCATTTGCAAGTTTTAAGGTAACCTGTACGTTCTAATAAAAGAGTTTGCTGGGGGGAGTGGGATAGCTGGAAGACAATGAGCCTTTAGGCTCAGAGACAGAGAAATCAATCAGGTCCATTTCATATGACTGGACCTCTCAATCTGCCGATTCTCAAATGTGGATGATTTGTCTCTTGAAGCATCATACTAGAATAATCATATTATAGATAAAAAGAATTAATATTAAAGTTCATGGAAATAAATGAAGTGGGAAAGGGCAATTTCTGTATTAGATATGGGATGGCTGAGAAAGTGTGCCGACTCATTATGAAAACATTAAGGGCCTGATTTACAAAGGGTTTTTTTTTCCCCTAACTTTGTGATTGGGGAAAAAAAAGAGCTTAGTAAAAAAGAGCCCCTTATAGGAGGTAAAGAAACATAGGGGTATGTTTACTAAACCGCTCTAATGTGCGCTGCGCGACGTTAGCGTGCGCTAAGGTACCTTAGCGCACGCTAATGTCGTGTACGGGGCACAAATATGCACGCTCATGTGCGTGGCGTGCTAATGTGCGATGAAGGCGGGGAAAGGCTCCCGGAGAGCAGAGGAAGGCTCCCCAGGGGCGGAGAGAAGGGGTCAATGGGTGGAGAGTGGGAGGGGAGAGGCTCTCCGCACATTAGCGAGGCTGAAATCCGAGGCAAAAAATACCGCGAGTGAAAACCTCGCATTAGAGCCGATTTAAAGGGAAGAGAAACCATTTCTGTCAGCAATGTACAGCAAACCCAGGGAAACCTACAAAAAGTGATAAGTGTGATACATGTGCATGGTACAAAAGTACAAATAAGCATTGAAAAGGACCCCAACAAAATTTAAAAAAATTATAATCAAGCTGGGCAATAGTGGGAAACAATAATGGGAAACATCAAAAAACACTCCCAAGAAAGCCCCAAAAAATAAATATGAATTTTGGAAGGGTCTACGCTCCGTCCCCATACAAGGTGAATGATCCCACAGTGAAATAGCACTGATCAGGGTTTCCCTCTCCATTGGACAGGTTTCCTATGGCATGCACATGTTCCACAACAGCAGGGCGGGCATGTCGGAATGGGCAACTGGACAAATGCTGGGAAAGGGGATACAGAGGGTTGCAGGCGGCACATGCTGTGGTGCAGCTGGAGCACAGTGCGGACTAGGCAGATGCCTAGGTGGCACTTAGGAATGCTGAAACTGAACAGCAGCCAGACAGCAACTGATGAGGGGCCCAACATGGGCACGAGAGTGTTTATCACAGTGTCACAGGGGATAGTACCCAGCAGGTACCCCCCAAGGGCACAGAACATTGGCAGGCGGTGTTGGGGGGGGGGGGGGAGCGTGGACGCCTATGCAGGCACCCCTACCCCAGAACATGCACCATAGGCAGCCGCCTACCTGCACACTGGATGGCTTGAGACTGCACACCACCAGCAGAAGGGCATGTCAGCATCATGGCAGAGGGGTACTGGTGGTGGAGGGGGGCAGTGGCAGCTGCCCAGAGCCGACCATGGCCTAGCCCTGTGTAGGTGGGTGCCATGCACTGCAACGGACAGGCCCTGCCGGACAAACAGTCATGGTATCACCAGGGAATGCACTGTCTCTGTGGCAACACGGTGGTGCAGTGCACACAACCAGTGTGTTTGGAGGCAGAAGGTCACAGGTTCAAGTCCCAGCTATGGTGCCTGCCAACCCAGTCCCCATATTTTACCCACTACTACAACGTGATAATACAGACAGAACCTTTATTGCAGATGACGTAAACATGCCCAAAACACCTACATTTTACCCTACAGAGCAAAGACACCATAAACAGGCGCATTACCTAGAGCAAAGTCTCGCAAATGCAGTCCTGGAGGGCCAAACACCATTCAGGTTCCATGCTGCCTCTAATAAAGATGCCTGTGCTGCATATCTATGCACCACCCCCATGGTATGCAGATGTATCTCATGCATATTCATGTGGGACAGCATGAAAACCCGAACAGTGTTTGGCACACCAGGACTGGAGTTGGGAACCTCTGCCGTAAAGCAGCAGCCAACAGGGGCAGACACACCCACACCCACACCCACAGGCTCCATTAGCCAATGCCTCCTGGAGAGGCAGGACATTGGGCCCTGCGTGCATCTCCCAATACTAGCCCTTGCCAATGTTCCCTCTAATTTTCTGTAGGCTGTGTGCGCATAAAATATCAGCTTTGCAGCTTTTGAAGGAAGGTTAAATTTTTGTGCACCACATAACGACACTCAGCGTTATATACTTTAAATTTTAAGATGTCTGTGTTTTCTATCAGAATCAGAACCGTAATTTTTGTGCGCTCTGTTGTAAAGTATGTGCGCTCGCTCGACGAGGTGTGTGCGCGCGCACACGCACACAGCTTAGAGGGAACAGTGGCCCTTGCATACCTTAGCAATGCCACCCTACACCTGGGAATACGGTACACAGCTATCAAACGTTTGCTATGATTACTGGCAGATATCAATTCCTACGTTAAGCACAGTTTGCTGATTGAGCTTCATCATAGCAACCTTTCTGCTGTCTGTGGAGTGTGCTTCAAGTCTGGTCTCTGACAGTGTTTACCACTCTGGGGAGTGATCCCCAACAGTATTGCGTACCATATCCATGCCTGCACTGTGCCCAGGACTGGTGTGGTGGCCAGGGCTGCTAAACTCCTCTAGAGTAGCACAATGCTGGCATAGGTGTGGGAGTGTGTGTCTGTCTATCCAGTGTGTGGTGGCTGCAAACACCCTCCACAGCCCACACTGCCAGCACTGTTGCCAGTATTGGCCTGCCAATGTGCATAATGAGGAGCAAGGTACCATGGGTATAGCCTGGACAGGGTGGCCTGGCCAGGATGCATCTGCACAGGGCATAGTGCACTGGCTGGGACATTGTAATGCCCGGCCACCCCCTGAACAGACAGGGTGGCCACAGCATGTCCTGCTGGGAGATCACTCACACCCTGACTGTGCAGTGACCACAGCATGGCTAGGCACCCCCATAGTGCTATATAGTATTTCTCTCATGTGATATTTATGGGTTTCCTTTTGGGGCCCAGTCACTGACTTATCTGCTTGGTGTGTGTGCTGACATCCCAGTTCTGGGTGCACGCATTTCCACCAGGAACATGCACTATGGACTAGCTAGCAGACTGTCTGCAGCTGGTATGTGTCTTGATGGAGTGCCGTGCAGCGGCTGAAGGCTTGCTGCAGGAGAATATCAGATAGTGGTGGGGTGCAGCTTAGCATATCCAGGCCTAATGTCTGTCTGCTATTGCGTTATGGATGTGTACAGAGCTGCATTGACTGCCCTGTAGGGTGTCTGTTCCCCAGCAGGACTGGGGTTGATGGTCCCCTCTACTGCCACCATTGCAGGGAGGTAGAATGTGGATCTGTTGGTGGGAGACCCTGTTTACCACCCTCAGCCCTGGAGGAGGAGGGTGGTGGTACATAATCCTCCTAGGGGTCCATAGGGGCTACACCTGACTGAGACATACAGATATATCCAAGGTGTGTCTGCAGAAACTACCTATCTCACACATTAGCACTGCTGGGGACCTGGTGCTGGGCGCCCCACCTCACCCTCAGGGTGAGTGCCGTACCTGCACAATGTGACGGTGTGTAGCTACTCTGTGCCAGTACCACACACGGTCAGTTCCCCCTACCAGGCCGAGGTGCTGTGGGGGTGCATACCCCATCTTGTGATCATCTGTAGACTGCTGATTTGCATGTGCAGTGTATCATGGGTATGGGTGGGTTAACCCTATCCTGGTGACCACAGCAGACTGTTTGTGTGGTGATTTGCAGACCTGCAGCCAGCCAGGGGTTTGCTAGCAGCTATAGAGCTGTAGTCCACTGGTTACTTCACTACCAGTGGAGCCAGAGGTCATGGGTTCAAACCCACAGTGGGGTTATTTGATAGGGCTCCCCCAAAGCATTATCTATTTTTAACATACATTAGTGCTGCCAGCAAAAACACCCTCAGCGTACTGTACCCATAAGGTGCCTCAGAGGGCGCTTTATAGGGCACCTTATGGTTACTGTCCATATAAGGTGCACTATACAGTATGCTATGGAGCGACTGATAAGGTGCCCAGTCCGTATAAGGTGCCTTATAAGGTGTCCTATTGAGCGCCTTATAGGGTGCCCTATAGGGGACATTGTAGGGTGCCGTGGCGGACAGTGCACTTTAAAATGTGCCCTCTGGGGTGCCTTATGCAGCACCTTATGTTACAGTGCTTTGAGAGTGCGTTTGCTAGCAGCAGTAATTAAAATAAAATTAAAATGCCTCATAATGCTATATTACACATAACAGGTAGTGCCTCAGCCAGCCTTATTCATTGGGCACAGTGGGGGATTGAACCCATGATCCCTGCACCATTGGTCAGTGTCTTAACCATTGTACTGTGGCTCTGTTCCTGTGCTTGCACTTCAGCACGCCTGCTTATGCTTCCTGCGCGCGTTTCTCATGCACTAATGTGCACGGCGCACATTAGCGCATGATTAATCCCGGTTTGCTTTTTTGACTGACCCGCCCACTCCTTTTATGGCATCCCGCACACTAACGCGGCGCGCACCTAACGGGGTTTTAGTAAACATACCCCATAATGACAGAAAAAGACCACATGGCCTATCTCGTCTGTCTGTTTTACCCATAGAAAATCCAAGGCTTTTATATAATTACCAAGATCTAAACGCATAAAAGTATGAGACATAACAAGAAGGTACATACTTTTTACATGACCTGCAAGGAGGCATGTTTAGAGGTATAGTTTGGGCACAGCCCATGCAGAGTTACAAACTACATGCATATTTTATAAAACACACATGCACATTTACACCTATTCCTAAGAAAGCGTAAACATACATAGGTGTACTTTACCTGTGATTTCTGCAGGTTCTGTGAAGCTATTTCATAAAACATATAGGCGCCTATGACTCTAGAAAATAGCCCTGAAATAGATGTCTACTTGCATTTCCTACCTAGGTGACTTGTGAGAAAATTACCTTCAAAAGAATGGATTGCAAATTAAGAGGCCTAGTCACCAAAAGAGCACATTTACTAAAGTATGCTACGGTTTGGCACGCTGGCGCATGTTAAGAGGCAAATATTAGCACGAAATGGACCTATCCTTTATTGAAGGGTGCCCGGCAATTACCATGGCGAGAAGCACCTCACCCTGCTACAACTACAATCGCAATTAATTCCACCCACTGAGTGGTTGTAAGTGCATCCACGATAACTGCAACAGTGACAGCGCATTGTGGTTAGCACGGGACTGAATGGCGTGTGCTTCCAATACCCACTCTCCGCCCCAATCCACCCAGCCCTCACTCGGCCATACACTAAGCAGTTAGTGTGGGATTTTTACCACACTGGCTGCTTTAGTGTGCGGTAGCAGTTATTGCGATCCTGTGTCAACTGCTTAGCCTTCATATGCGATGAACTTTGGGGCATGTTTACTTAAATGCGCTAACGTGACTTACTTTAGCACAGGTCCCATGCTATTCAATGGGAACCAGCTACAAATAACATGCACTAGCTTTAGCAAACCTCAGTAAATTATACCCCCTCAGTACATTAGAAACTTTAATTAATTAAGGCAGACTGCAGTATAGGATGGATGATAGAGCAGACTATATGCATTCCATTTCTTGTACAGGGTATACTCACTCTAACAGGGACTGGTAGGCGAGACTGTTGTGGACCTGCAGATGTGCCTTCAGGCTCTGCACTATGGCATTCTGATGGTACACCAGCTGATTGAAAGACTGACATTTGTTAAACACCTCTCTGGAGAACACCACTGTGCAAGGAGAGACATTTTTTCCTTATTAAGCCTTTCATGGGCATTTTCAAACACAACATATTCTCTAACCTACTTATTAATAATCCAGTTAAATAAAAAGCTTTTTTATCATACTACAATTTCATACATAAATTTACTTTCTTAACCATAACAACTAATGAACATAGATCTTGCTGAGGTTATTTCAGAAAGCAAGAAAATGATATCTTAAATAAATTTGTCAGGCTTTAGTTGTAGCCTTAGAAACTAATGCATTTTCAATTTTCTGCACTAATGCAGTGAAATTAGACCCCCCCTCCCCCCCCCAAAAAAAATCATTAGTCAACTACTCTTTTTTAAAATTAGGATCATCCCTTCTTATTCAGTGAAAAGATATTTGTGTTTAGCATTTTTCTAAGAGCGTCTTGCCAGCATTACGAAACTAGTGTGAATCAGGGTATCATCACACTAATGGGTCTCTATAAATACTTACAAAGCAAGCCTCCTATAAAAGCAGTAGATTAATGTCAGCAATCTGCAGACAACACACAAGCAATGGCAGATCATCAATAAAAACACAGCTGTTCATGGCTACCCTATATAAACTGGAAGCTTTAGAACAGCTGCATTGTATACCGATATATACTATCATTGAGGATCTTCTACATAGAAAATGACTAGCACTTTAGGTTTTTAGTGGGAGCAAAGGGGAGGTCGGCAATCTTTGGAGCCTGAAAAGAAACCGCTCTGTTTCAGCAGTGTTGATTTCCACCTATTGGTAACACGTTTTTAGAGTTTTTTGCATGAGAATCCAAGCACTCTGAAGTCCGTACTCTCTCTCACAATTTTGGATTTGTGAGACATAAGGTTTTCAAAGTTTCATGCAAAAACTCCTGAAACAGCTGTGCTGGAGTAACTGTAGTAGGCTGACAAAGTCAGCAGTGGGGAACCTTTTTCAAAGACTTGAAAATAAAAATTCCAGCTGGGGAAAAAAAAAGCTGTAAACATAGCATAAGAAAACTGTTAAGCAAGTTATCAGAAGAATTCTTAACTTAAAAACAACAACAACAAAAAAAGATACCAAAGTGCTCTGTGAGGTCCAGTTCTCTCCATTTCTGTAATCCTTCATAAAAGTAAGTTTCGACTTCCTGGTAAATTAAAACAGGCTTTAAATCACCATTGTCAAATAAAGAGGTAAGAACATTTTAATTTTACCATTATCACTCTAATAAATGCATGACGCAAAATACCCAACCATCTAGGCAGACAAGTGATCCAGAAACAACGGTCTCACATACAACATGCAGTGCTGTAAAGGGAACTATTTAGCAATCACTATATACTTGTGTTTCAATTACTTTTCTCAGCAACCACAGGAGGAAATTTATTTTTAAACAATTGTAGATAAAAATACTTTTAGTTTTTCTAATTGCCCACAACTTTCAAAATGTGACTTCCTATCCTCCTGCATGGAGTAGAGGAGTAGCCTAGAGGTTACAGGAGTAGCCTGGTGACCAAGAGACCAGGGTTTAATTCCCATTGGCATTCCTTGTGACCTTAGGAAGTCACTTTGGGGCTTGTTTACAAAGCCGCGGTAGCGGTTCGCGGTCGTTATCGGAGCCGCGGCCCCATTGAAATCAATGGGGTCGCGGCTCCGATAACGATCGCGAACCGCTACCGCAGCTTTGTAAACAAGCCCCTTTGTCTTCTATTGTCCATCTACTTCTGGTCACACCTTGCCAAGAAAGCCCAGGGACTGTCACCAGGAGTCAGCAATGACTTTGCGTTACATGCGCACACATATTCTCCTGCATAATAAATAAATTGGTAGGTATGAGAGGGCATGTGATTTTCCCTATTCAGCCCCAAAAGCGTCACAATGTTAGCTGCTATAATAATTAATTCAGTACAACTATGCATTTCTGCTTCCAGGTCAGAAAGCTTTAATATCTTATGGATGTGCAGACTGGATAGCCCATATGGTTTCTATCTGCCATCACTTTCTATGTTTTTGGTTCAAAATAATCTGCATGTACAATGCTAAGAAATGCCTCCAGGGAGCTGAACACCTACTTCTGAAAGGTCAGCATTACCATCTCTTAACACAAGCATTACAAGGGAAAGAAGACAGACTGCAGCAACCCCGAAGACTCTTTAAAAAAGGGAATAGAATTTGTTCAGAAGTTCAAGGCAAGTTGTGATCAGATACAGTAGGTATTTTCCCATCAGCAGAGGGCTTACAACCTAAGGGGGATGTTTACTAAAGGGTATTAGCTATCATCATGGCACTAACACAGGAAAGACTGTGCCACTCCTGCCCTTAATCCTGCAATCCCTGCAGTGGCAGGCAGCCCAGGAGTACCCACATTACCTGCTGATGCAGGGATCATGGGAAACTGCGATAAGCACTAGCCCTGCACTGTATCTGCAGGTTTGGTTCTGGTCACTTCCCCTGCAGATACCGCAAGGCATTTTCACCCATGCCACGCAGTGACTACAAAATCTCTTACCATACTTTAGTAAGCATGCTCCCGAGTTAAAAGAGTTAAGTGACTTTCCCCAAGATCATTAGGAGTGGAGGTGAGATTTGAACCTGACTTCCCTAATTCTCAGCCCATTGCTCTAACTATTAGCCTCTCTCCTCAGTGCATGGACACTGTGCAGGAAATAGCATAAGGCCACCAGTATCACTCCTTTACCCCTTTTAGAGAAACACTCTTCACAAATGCTTACAGCACTGTGATAAATCAGAAAAGGAAATACTGGCTAGAAATAATTTGGAGTTTAATAAAGTATGCTAAAAAGAATTTATATTAATTCTTACCTCATCATAGCTTCCCGTTTTGTCAATTCGATGAATTATATCAATATTCACATTTGCTAATCGCTCAGAGAACGTGAGAAACTGTAAAACACAAATCATTTAATTTTGAAATCTTTCCGGATTTAGCAAAATAAGCAGTGATGCTAAAAATTCTCATTTCTTTTGCTGAAAGGTAATTCATTTGTTGGTGCAGAATACTAATAACATACCAACTGCAGTCGTCGCTCTATCGGTTAATTTAACAGTGATTACAACTGACAGATTGAGTGACTGCATAGAATTTTAGTTTTTTTTTGCCTATATGTGTTTGCAAGCATAAAGCTACAACAATATTAAATATCTGCCCCCAAGATGTAGCTGTCACGCTCCTTATTATAAGAAGCTAGAGACAAGCACTGACTGCACAAAATAACGAAAAGTCAGGGGGCTTAGCACCTAACAGAAAAATACAGGACAGTTTGATATCCTAATGTAAAAGTAAACACTGCTCCTTTACCTTGAAAGTGTTCTCGGACTGATGATGAGATGATTTCGTCTTCATGTCGCCCACAAATATCGCTATTCACCGTACAAGTATTACTAATAATATCAAAAAAGGAGCTAGAATTCAGGACATCACCTCCAACACATATCCACACACGCCGTTAGCAACTGGAGGCAGCCATCTTGACTGAGGGATGCTGGGAAGCCTGCGTCACCTGGGGGCGTGGTCACAACGCAATGCTGAATGATGCTGGAGAATGTGCTGGTGGTGGGTCTGTTTGGCTGTTCAAGGCTTAGTGATTTGGGTCTTTAGTCTTGCATGGAGCGAGACGTTTAATGCTGCTGCTATAAGGCTGCGAAGATAAAGGAAATCGTTCTGCTTAGGATCATGCCCGTGCATTTCTGTAGATTCCCCCTTTGTTAAATTTCTCCCCCATGGCTCCATTCGCCTCACCCTTTCATGCTCCTGTGGTATCGCTCTGCAGAATCCTATAGGCTCATTCACCTCCGTAGACTCTCCGGCAGGATGTTCTGCAGAACTCCCTGCTCCCTCGTCCCTTCCCCCCAATTAACCTGCACAGATAGCTCCACAGAATTTCTTCACCCAGCTCCCGATCCACCTCCATTGACATCACCTTCAGCAAAGTCTCTTTCTCACAACTTTCGTTATTGTCATCCATGGCATCATATTTTTAAACATGAAGTAACCAATTCACTGTAGATCGATTGTTTACCTTATCAGAATATAGAAAGACTAGGGGACATGCAATGAAGCTACAGGGTAAACTATTTAAGACTAATAAAAGAAAATATTTTTTCACTCAACGTGTAATCAAACTCTGGAATTTGTTACCGGAGGATGTAGTAAAGGCTGTTAGTGTAGCTGGGTTTAAAAAAGGTTTGGACAAGTTCCTGGAGGAAAGGTCCATAAGCCATTATTAAGAAGGGACCCAGGATATCAATGCTTGAACCAATACAAGCATTGTGGAACCTGTGTCCCTTGGGGAAACTGCTAGGTACATATGACCTAGATTGGCCACTGTTGGAAACAGAATACTGGGCTTGATGGACCTTGGTCTGACCCAGTATGGCATATCTTATGTTCTTATGTTCACTGTAGGGACTCCTTAGCAACTCTGCAGACAGCGTTCCACGTGCACGCTGAAAGGACCTGCCGCAGCATTTAAAAATACACCTGAATATTCATCACTAGCAGCTATCTGGATAGTGGCTGTATTCAACGCCCCTATCTGGATAGCTATCCGCATAACTTGGACAGCTATTTTGCTGTCATAAGTTATGCAGATATTTATCAGGATAGTTGTGCTGAAAATCGCCACCATCAGGATGTTGCTCTTCCACCCTGACTCCTCCCCTGGGTTGCTACGGTGGTCTGCAGTGATTTTCAGCTGCATTATCTGTGTAATGCCATTGAAAATCAGTGCCTGGCCGAATTGACAACATTTATCTGGTGAGCAGGTTTTATACTTATCTTCATAGATATTGCCGCCGCCTTCGACTCACTAAACAACGCCATGTTCATAAACAGATTGATGGAGAATGGAATTAACGGCATAGCTCTTTCTTGGTTTCAGTCTTACCTATCCGACCGTCACTCTCAGGTCAAGATAGAGAACAGAACCTCTAAGCCAATTAAACTACAACAAGGAACGCCACAGGGATCCTCACTGTCCACCCTCCTATTTAGCATGTTCAACCGGTCTGCAAAATCATACAAAAACAAAACCTATACTATCACTTCTATGCAGATGACCTGATGATTTATGTCCCATTCGAATCCGCCAAACTGGACTATAGCATCTTGCATGAACTCAGTCACAAATTGGCTTCAATATCCCAACCTCACAATCAACTATAGCAAATCAGAGGTCCTTACGGTCACTAGAACCCCACACATATTCCACCTGACACTCAAAATCGACAACTTCACCATCCCGGTGAAAAAGGAAGTAAAATTTCTAGGTGTAATCCTAGACCAGAGATCAACTTTAAGAGGATGATTGCCAATGCATATAGCAAAATGAAACTGCTACAAAATCTAAGACTCCTACTCAAGCACAGCCACTTTCGCATTGTATGTCAGGCAATAGCTACTCCACGCCTAGACTATTGCAACTTACTACTTCAAGGCCTCCCCAAACACACCACCCAGCCAATCCAACTTGCTCAAAACACTGCTACTTGAGTAATCACTGGATCCAAAAGACAAGGACACATCACTCCGACCCTCCAATTCCTCCACTGGTTACCGATACAATCCTGTATAAAGTACAAAGCAATAATGATGACATCCAAGACGATACATAAACAAACCGCCAATTGCTTACAACCATTGATCCAGATGAACCCAGAGTCCCGGACAAGGAAGAAACAACATCAAAACACCCTCTCAGCTCCACACATAAAAATCTGTAGTTCTCAAACAATCTGTCAGAGAGCCTTTGAAATCTTCAGTCCAACCCTCTGAAATTCACTACCACACTATCTAAGAAACATAGATAGAAACATAAAAATATGACAACAGAAAAAGACCACATGGCCTATCTAGTCTGTCCTTCCATATCAACAACTACAACAGTCCCCTTTTTCCTTTAGAGATCCTCTGTGTTTGTCCCATGCTTTTTTGAATTCAGATACTGTCCTCATCTTCACAAAGAGCTCCATCACTACTGGCGTCCACACTATGAACGCCAGTAGTGAACGAGCCTGAGGGCACTGGATGACATCACAGAATTCCGCAAAGACCTCAAAACACTGTTATTTATAGAATCATACAGACATTTAGATAACAGCCCATACCCAAACAGAAACACAACCACCTCCGCCAACTAGGCACGCACTTATCCTACCTACACACACAAGATTATTATATACGTTATTAAACACCCTCTTGTTAAATGTTATCCTCAATTGTACTGTCTAAATAGTGTTTTCTGTCTAAATGTATACAAATACCCTAATGTTAAATGTAACCCCCCAATCGTGATGTGACGTGACCACCTTGATTGAAGGATAAGGTGGAATACAAATCTGCCTAAATAAATAAAATAAATAAATCTCTACCACCTCCACTAGGAGACTATTCCATGGATCCACTACTCTTTCTGTAAAGAAATATTTCCATATATCACTCCTGAATCTATCCCCTTTCACCCTCATCCCATGTCTCCTCGTAGCAGGACTTGCTTTCAATTGAAAGAGGCTCTCCCCCTATACATTTATGCCACGGAGGTATTTAAACATCTTAATCATATCACCTCTATCCCACCTTTCCTCTAAGGTGTACATATTAAGATCCTTAAGTTTGTCCTCATATGCTTTATAATGAAGACCACTAACCATTTTAGTCACCCTCTGCACCAACTCCATCCTGTTCACATCCTTTTAAAGGTGCGGTCTCCAGAATTGCACACTATACTCCAAATGAGGTCGCACCAAAGACTTATACAGAGGCACTATCACCTCTTTTTTTCTGCTAGCTATTCCTCTCCGTATGCACCCACGCAACCTTCTAGCTTTTGCCGTTGCCTTTTCTATCTGTTTAGCTACTTTAAGATCATCAGACACAACCACGCCTATGTCCCACTCTTCTTTAGTGGACAAAAGTACTTCACCCCCTATACTATATTGCTCCCTTGGATTGCTGCAGCCCAAATGCATGACCTTACATTTTTTAACATTAAATCCCAGCTGCCAAATTCTAGAACAATCAATGACATCTCTGATTTTAGGAACATGCTGAAGACTCACCTCTTCACTGAATACTACGGGTCAACACGAAAATACCCACATCCGTACTGTAATCAACCTAGCTGTCCACCCCTTACTCTTAATGTCAATCATCATCATTGAAATATAAATAGTTGCCACTGTTGGCGTAACAGTTAACTTCTAGAATGTATCATAGTTATACCTGTAACAGTTCTATGTATAATTGTTGAGTTTGATGTAAACCGCTTTGATAACATTGAAAGGCGGTATATAAAACAAGTTAAATAAATATTCACCGAGCGTGACAGTGGAATTCTGGACATAAGCCCCAGAAGCACTGAGGTAACCTCAGCAGAGCTTACCCAGGTTGTACCTGCTGGGGCAATTGCAGAGGTTACTCTCAACACCAGGGATTGTGCCACTTCACCATCTCTCATCTGACCAACTCTGACTTTCTCTTCTGCCAGTCTAGAGCTCAATAGACTAATTGTAGCAGTGGTTTCCAGAACACAAGCACCCCCGCCACGTCAGTCTGGAGTAGCCTCTGCTACTGTCATACTCAGTGATGTGCGTGTGGCAGAGCTCACTGAGAATTCTGTCTCTAGCCACAGTGCATTCCATGGGAGCGAGAGCAACTCCAGGTGTTTGCAGCAATGATGAGGAGACATGCTGCAGGATTGTACATTGACAGAAAATCAAAAGTTGGGGGTTCAGGACCTTCCCCCACACCAAGCTCCTGCACTTCCCAATTGGCCAAAGCAATTCAGACAATCGCAGGAGAAATATTTTCCAGCTCACAGAACAAACGCTCCTATATCTGCTTAGAAGGACATTTTGATCCCACACGCTGCCAATTTTAATGTGCATAGTACACCAGGCTTTAGCACCTGATGCACTATGCTAAAATGGCCAGGCTAAGGTGAACATGGTCCAGCAAACACATTTTCTGTCTATAACTTGCTTTAAATGTTCCCCAGGCCATGAACTTTAAACCGATTAATGCAGTGGAACACCCTGCCCTGATGTAACCTCTTTCCCCATCTTCTGATGCCCTTGAAAAGTAACCCCTTGTCTGATCTTTAAAGTGCATTCTTCCTGGACCCCTGCACATATGACCTTCCCAACACACACGACCACCTTGTGCAGTATATGACTGAATAGTGAAGTCATGCTTCATGCTGGGGGTTTGAGACCCTCCCAATCGAAGTGGGGTGAAAGGCTTTGGTGGGAACTTGGACTGATTTGGGGAAGGTAGCCATGGACCTGGAAGGTGTCCAGCAATTCCCCTTCTCTCTTCCCCCCACCCCCACCTGAGGTGTCCAGCAACTCCCCTTCTCTCCCCCCCCCCCACCTGAGGTGTCCAGCAACTCCCCTTCTCTCCCCCTCTCCCCACTTGAAGTGTCCAGCATCTTCCCTTCCCTTCTCCCACCCAAAATGTCTAGTGTTTCTCCTTCTCTCCCTTCCCCCCAAGGTATCCAGCATCTCCTTTCCTCCCCTCCCCCATGGTTTCCAGTATCTCACCCTGCAGCTATCGCTGTTACTGTACTGCCCAGGCCAGAGTCAGCACAGAAGTGCAGGGCTTTGAGCATCCGCATATGCTCAAGATCTGCCACATCCTGCCCCCTCCGAACTTCCCATTTCAGGGGGGCAGGATGCGACAGGCCTGAGCCCTGTGGGTACTCAAGGCCTCATGCTGGTTGTTCCTATTCTTGTTTAGCCCAGCTCAGCTTCTTACTGCTGTCACCCCCCAAATTAGATTGACAGTAGTGGCCAAGTTCATTATTATGTTATTGACATGAGTTCCCTAAGAGTCCATGTTAAAATTAATGCACAGATTTGAGCATAATTTCATTAGTGGGAGTTTTGTCATGCATAAGAGCAAGTTTGTACATATCACATTAACGCAGTTGGTACATTTAGTACTGTTTACTACATACAGTAGGTTTCATAGTAAGTTAAATAAAAAACAAGTATTCATTTAACTACCATGGTCCATCATGAAATCCCCCTAACCAGCAAAATCAAACCGTGTACAGCATGGGAAAAAGTGAACAAACTTTCTGTTCAGCAGTGACCTGAAGTTAGCTGTCCACCCTGTACTGGTTAGTAGGCAGTTTAAAAATAATTGCCTTTAAGGAGAGCAAATTATTATTTGTCAAGGGAAGTCCCTGGATTCAAACTAGCAATAACCAGGCAGTGGAGAGCCAGAGCTTTAGCAACTGCGCTAACCAGCAAACTGGAGAGGCATAGGACCAAGGGCCATAAGAAATCAAAAAGGGAGAAGAGAGTCATTTTCACTGATAAAATGGGTTGGCCAAAGCCATGCTAAAAGGGATTGCTGGAAACAAAAAGTTGTTCACAGCAATCAGAAGGCTACCCAAACACTCGGGAAGGCGAATGCTCCCTTTCCATAGTAAAGCTCTGCTCCAAGCCTCAAGTTCCACCCAGTCTATCCTGACCATTTTTTTCCTTCAGCTCTGGTTCTGGTTTGTGCTTCAAGTTCAGTTTCAACTACAGTTTCTAGTTCTAGCCCTGCTTTTCTCTTAGTTCATGTCCCTGCCTGGTTTTAATTCCAAGTTCCTGCTGCCAGGCTGGCGCTAGATGGATGCAACCAGGGAAATTGCCCTGGGCCCCAAGTCTGCTTAAAGCTGAAAGAGGCACAACTGGCAAAGAAGCTTTGGGGCCAATGTTCCCTCTAATTTTCTGTAGGCTGTGTGCACATAAAATATCAGCTGTGCAGCTTTTGAAGGAAGGTTACATTTTTGTGCGCCACATAACGACACTGAGTTATATACTTTAAAATTTGACTACATGTCAGAATACAGTATGTACACCACATTGATTGCACTAGAAAATATTGTAGAACTTGTGAAAACCATAAATACACAACAACTTTTCAATTTTAAGAATGTCTGTTGTTTTCTATCAGAATCAGAACTGTATTTTTTGTGCGCTCTGTTGTAAAGTATATGCGCTCACTTGGCGAGGTGTGTGCACGCGCACACGCGCACAGCTTAGAGGGAACAGTGTTTGGGGCTTGCTCCCAAATTTCTGCCCTAGGCCCCAGCATGTCTAGCAGAGTCTTGCTTACTGTAGTTTCCAGTGGCAGTCTTTGCTCCAAGCTTTTGTCCTGTACCAAGTTCCATTTTCAGCTCCTTGTCTAGTTCCTGTGCCAAAACTGTATTCCAGACTCTCTCCTGCTTCTAGACTCACTCCTGACCCAGACTCCAATTCTTTCTCCTTCAGATACAGGTCTCTGCTTAAAATCTTCATTCCCATTCCTGTCTCTGCTCTGAGCTTCCATCTTCTTCCAGTTTCAGTTCCTCTACCAAGTTTCATCTCTCATTCTTTGCCAAGCTCTCAGTCCAACTCTATCTATGAGTTTCTGCTCGAGTCTTCCTCTTTGCTGCCTGTCTCAACCTTAAAACGCCTACCCGTAGAATGGCTAGAGCCTTAACAATATTAAAGGTTCCCTGTCTGATCTATGGACAGTTGATTGTGGCCTTGGAAAACAAAGGAACTTGGAAATTTTGAAAGTGCTGAACACTGACTCAGTGGGTCCTGTTTTGAGCAATTTCACAATATTGTTTTGTTTAACAAAAAAATCTCTGTCTGCTGGCAGAACATAATAGTATTGCTTGGTACATTGGAATATAGGTGAAGGCTCGTTTCAGAAAGGCCATTTAGGTTCAATGTGGGACATCCAAGTCAAATGTCTGGAATTCCACGGGAGGAGCAGAAGTGAAGGTGGGCACATGTAAGTGTTTCCTAAAATTGGCTTGTCTCCACTCTAAAAGATAAATGTCACTGGCAAGACAAAATAAATGGAGACATGCAGAATAATGGGTCGGACACGAGCAGGTTGTCAACCGACTTTAGAAATGTGCACCTGTCAGATATGGATAACAGCAGATATGAGAACATAGACATGTCTGCACTGCTCTTTCAGAACCCGCGTGTGCATCTCTTGTCACATACATGTCCTGGCCTGCTATTTTGCAAATGGAGATGTGCAGCATCTAGGAGTAGGGCCCCTCTAGTTACTGTCATGCTTGTTTGAAGGAGTGAAAATTATTGGGGGAGTGTTGTTAGGTTGTCAAAATAAGCACCGGAGATGCGTACGTAGGAGCAGATATAGATATGGACAAGTCCGCCAGTAGGTTGAGATGCATGGCACCATGCTAAAACTGGACACGTGCGTGTATCTTTTTCAGAACGCCCTGGACATTCCTTTGCCATGCTCCTGTGTGACTTAGACCTGATCGTGCCTGACATATGTACATTCGGGGGTTTCTAAAATGGCTCTTGGGATGTGGCTGTGATTGGCATGACTAAATGACCCACGATATCTCCACAGTTCCTTTTTAACAGATAAACACATTCTGCCCATTGTGCTAAAACAAAATCATTCCTCTCACTACCTGTATAGGATTCCTTGGGAGTCATTTACTAATATGGTTATTGCACGTTTTCTAGTGCAGGGTCCATTTTAGGCAATAGGCCTTGTAGATAATAGTGTTTAGTGCAATATCAACCATCCATATTCTATCCTTTTGCACCTTGGTCACTTGCTATGGAGCAGGTGTAAATATCCATGCCTTAAGTTCAGCTGCGATCCCTACCACTGACGCTAGTATTTTATAAAGACAAGTAGGTGCTTCCTGGTCTTTATAAAATAGCTGCATTTCGACTGCTTTAACCTAGGCGCCCTGTTATATAATTGTCCTCTAAGGGGCTAATTGTATGTACCACGCATAAATGGTATGGTCACTATTCTGTGCACATCCAATTGCACATACGTTCACTGTGGGCATGTGGAGGGGTGGAGTTTGGCCGAAGAATAAACAGAGCACTAAATTATGTAGGTAAATTATATCAACCTACAATTTACGCACGTTCCTTACAAATTTAGGTATGGGCATCGTGCCTTAAATTAATTTGTGTTTTTAGCCATTTGCACTAGATTTTTAGACAGTCAAAGACATGCAACATGTGCATGAAAAAGGGCATTAACTATGTGGGAGTCCATAAAATTACCCTCTCCAGGTGTAAATGATACTCCACTTTAGTAAAAGAGCCACGTAAAATTACAAATGTATATTCAGTGGCAAGATTTAGCACTTACTGCATGTTAGAAACAAAACCTAATGCTCAGTAAGTGCAAGAGCCTTGTGCTAACTGAGGGGATATGCCCAGCCTGTTCCTGGCAGTTACCACACCAAACTTCCCAAGTGTACTGAAGTGGCATTCAGAAATAATGCAGATTCACTTAACGGCACCCATTAAGCTGGCTTTAAATGCATCTGCGCTGACTGCAACATTAACAATTAGCATGTAGCAATTGCCCCCACTAACATCCACTCTGTGCCCCTATCCTGCCCAGACCCTGCGGTTAGCACGGGAATTTTAGCATGCTGGCTGTTTTTAGCGCCCAGTAGCTGTTACCCTGGGTTCAATCTAACCGCTTAGCACGCATTAGCCATAGGCGCACTTTAGTAACTGGGCCCATATATGCATAAGGTACACATGTAAAGTTATACCTTCTAATTATATGGTGCCATTTACATGTATAATTTATACAGATAGCACCTGAATTTCACTGCTCTCTGTATAACTTTACAGCTTGCCTTGACCTTTCCCAAATTTCATCTTGATTTTATACACATAGCTTTGGATATTTACCGACTTATACATCCAAAGTTATATATATATTAGTGCTGCCAATTTTGAAGAAAAAAGCATTTATGTGATTGGCACCACTGTACACCTCATAGTACCTTTAAATAGCAACCAAACTGAATTTATTTAGCCACCGCGCTTCCTAAGGATTTCAATAGCGACATGAACCTCGGTTTCCTTTCTAAATGGTCATACATCAGAGCTCTGCTTTGCTCGGCCTTACAAGAACTAAAAAGTATCCAAATTTGCCAACTCTAATCCCAGGGTATTGGGTCATAGTCCTTGGTTATAAAAATCTGAAACACAAAGGGGAAAAAGAAGGTCACAGTCTGTGATTGCATTATTTCCATCAGCATTTCACTTTGATGGACAAAGGATCGTCTCTGCCTTCTGTGCCCTAGATGCCAAAAAAAAGCTTATTCCCCGAAGCAACAGGAAACATTCATCAATATGAAAAAGCTCACAAAATATGCTCATCGGTCAGTATATTGTTCAAAGTACAGTCTATTTTCCCCACAGTGGACAATAAGTGGCATGATTGCTGAAGGTTAACACAAGCTAATGAAGGTTAATATGTGCTAAGTGCTGTTGTGCTTGTTTATTTCTATGGGCACAGCAGCACTTAATGCACGTTAACATTCATTGTCGCGCATAGATCTTTAGCGAATATGCCCCAAAGCTGTGGAGAGCCCTGCAGAAATAGGGAACCTGAATGCAGCTTGTCTTGAGCAACCACTTGAAAGGCATGAGCTAAATCCAAATCAATAATTAATAAATAAGTGGCTTAGTGGTTAGAGTAATGGGCTGAGAGCCAGGATTAAAATCCTTTCTGCCAGCAATTGTCTTTGTGACCTTGGGGACGTCGTTATCTCCCATTGCCTCTGGTACCCCCTTAGGGGGTTATTTTAGAAACCCTATTCATGCTTTGGAGGTCTGAGAATGAGCATAGATACAGTACATCCAAAGCACAGAGAATCTCCAAAGCCACTTTGGAAGTCAGGTCTGTGGACGTCCCAAGCATGAGGACATCCAAGACTAAGCAGGGATGTGGTGAAGTCCCATCTACGGATGTACTTGCTTATTTTGGCCATAAAACATCCAGATGGTATAGAAAACATGGCACTCTATAATCCCCAGTCCTCTGCACAATCACAATGCTAGTAGTAGTGGGATGTAAGCCCTGGCCCTAGCTCACTATTCTAACCCTTAGGTTATTCCTAGACATCCACATTCCGGAATCTATTCCAGGGATGTCTATGTAGACGCCCTGCAGACGTCCATATCAAGCATGTTCATGTTTATGACATCATGGCTGAATTTGGACGTGCCTGCTTTTTTTCAGATGTTCTGGCTTGGGTGTCTCAGACTGCACTTGGTTGTCCTTTGTAAAATGGCACTTCATATATTTAAAAAATTAGGAAGTTGTATTGGATATTTTAGCAGAAAAATAATGACCTACCGAAGAATCAAAATTTTATCTGTGATAAAAGAAAACCAATGAAATGTTCTAAATAAAACTACACTAAAAAAATCAAGCCTTACAATTTCCTTGAAACAAAGAAGGTTCGACCATTGAAAGGGGGTCTGTCTGGAGGGGCAGAGGTGCAGGGTGTGTGTATCAGTGTGTGTGGAGGGGTAAATGTAGAGGGCTGTGTAGGGGGACTCTTTGGGGCCCTTTTATTAAAGTGTGTTAGGTTTTTGCACCCAATGTGCAAAAACTAACGTGCTTATTTGCAAAGCATCCATGTTACCTGTCAGAGGTGTGATCAGCATGTTCTGACTGTTAATGCACAGATGCATACCCTAATGCATGGTGCAAATACAGCTGGTGCACCTAACTCCATTTATTGTGATGGCATTTGGTGCTAATGGTAGCATTGCCAGGTAGCGTGCAATATGTCCCCCCAGGCTAACTGAAATGTGCTTTCCATGCTCACCCTCCACTCCCATTCAGCACTCCAATATGCGAGTGAATCTGATTGTGGTAACAGTTACTGCACGTCCAACATACAGTTACTGTGTACGAACATTCACATTAACTGCTTAGCACACTTCAGTTAAAGGGCCTCTTTGTGGAGGAGGTGCTATGCTTGGGAGGGGGGGATATATACATGTATATATATGTATGTTTGAGTGTTATTGTATTGTGTATTTCTTGGTCCTGTGTGTATGGGGTGGGCATGTTTGGAAGAGGAGGGTGTGTGAGATAGTGTGTGAGGGGTGTAAGTAGGGAATGTTTTTTGGGTGTGAGGAGGGATTGTATGTGTGTGTGTGGAGGGGAGGATGACTGTGGGTGGGAGGGGTTCTGTCTTTGCTTTTCTTGCCCTGGGTCCAGCTACTGGGGAGGTGAGGTTTTTTGAATGGAGCAGATACAGTACTACTATTCCCCTGCCTCAACATACCTCCCATAGAAAACAATGGGAGTTTATTGTCAAGGTTTGTTTCCCAGAAATACTGAACCAATGTTTCTTGATTTTAAACTCAACTGAGATCTCCTTGGTCATGCTTTCCATTCCTTTCAAGAATTATTTTGCCTGTAGCCCTTTTACGTACAACATTCTTTATGAAGGAAAACATAAAAATCGTTGTTCATGTCCTTGTTTTGATTTTATCGGAAAGCTTGATAGCTATGCTTTTATCTTCCGAGTAAGAAACAAAAGCTTTGAAGTCAGTTTAGGTTGGTAAAGAAGGTGAAAATGAAACTATTGTTGAGATCACTCTGTTTCATAAGAAACCTTTTGAATGTGTTTCTTAATGTTGTTTACAATAGCAGGCAGCTCAAGACATTGTTATGTTCAAAAAGCATGTTTGGCCAGGCTGATTGATTTCTTCTATCCCTAGACCAAAAGAACACAATGTCCTAATAGTTACGTAATAGGTAACATACTAGATTAGGTGTCTGATGTTTATTACATTAAATCTATCATCTCTATCCTCAACCTCCCCTCTTGATCCCTGTCCTGTCAATTGGATCAAGGCAACAAAAATAGAGCTCAGCTCAATACTCACCAGAATTGCACAGTCAACTCTACAACAAGGTCATATGCCACAACCTTTAAAAATATCATCCATATGTCCCACCCTAAAGAAACCTAATCTGGATCCAGCAGACCCAGCCTCCTACAGGTCAATCGCCAATCTCCCCTTCATTGCAAAAATCATTGAAAAGCCTTTCAGCAACAACTCCAGGACCATATCAACAGGAGCTCCCTCCTTGACCCCCAGCAACATGGTTTCCGCCCCCTTCACAATGCTGAAACACTAATGGTCTCCCTTGTTGACACACTATTAAAAGGCATACAGAATACTTCCTACAGATTCCTCTTGATCTTCCTTGACATCTTGACTGCTTTTGACACTGTTAACCACAACATCCTCCTACAATGCCTCCAATCTGCCAGGATCCATGCCACAGTCCTCCAGTGGTTCAAATCATTTCTTACTGACAAATACCAAAAGATCAAAATCAGAACAAATGCCTCCACCTCTTTCAAACAAATGCAAGGAGTACCACAAGGATCCACCTTATCTGTACTCCTGTTCAACATCTACCTCCAACCCCTCTGCTCCATCATCAAATCTCACAACCTCAATTTTCACATCTATGCAGACGATATCATGCTTTATGGACCATTCAACATAAAGCAACCTTCCTTCACTAATCACCAAAACTGCTTCTCTGATGTCTCCAAATGGCTAAGCAACAACAACCTTCCAATAAACTACAAAAAACTGAAGCTATATTCATAACAAAGGACAACACATTCTGCCCCAAACACCATAACACTAAACAATACACAAATACAAGTTCATCGAGAAGTGAAATACCTTGTAATCATCATAGATAACACCTCTCCTTTAAAGAGCAAGAAAATAAAACCGTCAAAGCAGTATACTTCAAGGCCAAAACTCTGCAATGCCTCAGCCACTCTTACATCCTTCAGATTTCTGCACAACATTCCAAGCCATAATCCTCCTGCACCTAGACTACTGTAATTCCATCTACCAGGGACTGCCACAAATCATCCTGCTCCATTAACCACTGCTCTACATACTACAGCACGCATCCTGCAGTGAACTTCAAAGCATGAGCACATCACACTCATCCTCAAACAACTCCATTAGCTACCAATAACAAGCTAGATAAAACACAAGACTTTCCTTCTAGCACACAAAACCATCCACTCATGTTCCAATATGCACCGCCACACTCTGCTACAAACTCAACAACCCAACAAGACCAGAAGACCATCCACAGTGAACAGTCTTATCATCCCACATGCCAAAACCAAATATAACCAACAAGCCTGCAAACGAGCCTTCAGGCTCTACGCTCCCACCCTATAGAATGCACTTCTGACCTCAATAAGAAACACCACCAACCTCAACACCTTCCAAAAACAACTAAAACCACACCTTTTCACAGAACATTAAACCATCAACTTAAATTCTCCCCTCCCTCACCCACCAGCCTTATTAAAGAAGATGCAAGCATGGACTCCTATTCTGCATCGTTTACTGTTCCAAATTTAATCAATGTTTAACTATATATAGTTCATCTGTTCTATGTAAACCAGTTGGTACTTAACTGTTCTATGTAAACCACTCTGACCTGGTGAAAAGCGGTATATAAACACTGCTAAATAAATAAATATTATCCACCTTTATTATTAGTGGTACTAGGAACTAGGGTAATTGAATAGGGGACTGCCACATACCTCCTCCCATCCATTCAATGTATATATAACTGCCATATGGGAGGGAGGCGTGGTCTAGTGGTTAGGACAAGGTACTTCAGGCCGGAAGGTCAGGGGTTCAAGTCCCACCTGGGGACAGCAATCTCAGGCCAGAGGGATTGGGATCTCTAGTCCTATAGGCACTCCTTGTGGTCTTGGGCAAGCCACTTAACCCTCCAATGCCCATGTTCCCTGTATGTATTAATGTGTGTGTCTCATATCCCCTCATGTTAAATGTATCCCCCAATTGACCACTTTGACCCAGTGAAAAGCGGGATATAAATACAGCTAAAAAAATGATATGCTAGCATCCTCTTCCATGGACACATGCAGTTTTTAACTCCAGTGCCAACAATATACAACATGATTTGCATTTTGCTGTAGTTACAGTCTGAGTTGTTGAAAAGACCCCTTTGGTAGAGTTTTGCCACATACAGACTCTGTCCTGTGATGAGCATAACAACAGTGGTGTGGCTGCACTGGGCACCCATGAAGGCATTGGGGTAACCTGTGTGAAGTGACTATGGTAACCCAAAATAGACAATGGGGTATGTTTACTAAAACCCCGCTAATGTGCGGGCCCCGGTAGTGTGCGGGTGCCATATAAGGAGTGGGCGTTCCCCGCTAAAGAAGAAACGCCGGAATTTACATATGCGCTAAGGTGCGTGGCGCCCTTGTGCGTCCTGCACCTTAGCGCATCAGACAGCTGCACGGGAGGCATATGTGTCACGCTGATGGGCAAGCAGAAGAGCAGAGCCACAGCACAATGGTTAAGGCACATACCAATGGTGCAAAAAGCAGGGGTTTGATCCCCCACAGAGCCGAATAAAGATGGCTGGCTGAGGCATTCATTTATGAGGCAGTGAAATAATGGGCAGCATAAGGCAGTGCGCCAATATTTTTGGAGGCATATTAATAATGGGCAGTATAAGGTGGCATGCTGATGGGCATAAGGCGGCGTGCTAATTTTCTAGGAGGCATCCCAATATGGGGCGGCATAAGGCGGCGCGCTGATGAGTAAACAGCAGAGCAGAGCCACAGCACAATGGTTAAGGCACACACCAATGGTGCAGGGATCAGGGGTTCAATCCCCCACAGTGCCCAATGAACAAGGCTGGCTGAGGCATTACCTTAGGAGCCAGTCTACTATGGGGTGGCATAGGACAGTGCACTGATGGGCATTAGGCAGTGTGCCATTGGTTTAGGAGTCTGCTAATATTGGGAGGCATAAGGTGGCACGCAGATGCACAAGAACATAGCAACAGCACAATGGTGAAGACACTGACCAATGGTGCAGGGGTCAGGGGTTCAATCCTGCCCAATGAACAAGGCTGGCTGGGGCAATGTGTATTATGGGGATGATTGCTTTTGGAGTCATTTTATGTTTATTTTATTTATCACTACTAGCAAACGCACTCTCAAAGCATGTTAACATAAGGTGCCCTATAAGGCACATTTTAAAGTGCACTGTCCGCCAAGGCACCCTAGAATGTTGCTTATAGGGCGCTTTAGAGGGTGCCGTATGAGGTATCGCAAGGTCAGAGTACTTTTTTTAAGGCAGCACTGTGCAGTTTAAGGAATGAAAAGCATAAGTAGGTGCGCTGACAGGCAAGGAGGAGCAGCAGTCCAGCACAATGGTTAAGGCACTGACTGCTGATACAGGGGTCATGAGTTGGCTCCCCAGGGTGCCTAATACGTAAGGCTGGATGTGGCATCAGCTTTGCAATGTACATACGTTTTCCTGCAGCACTTTATTTGTATTTTATTAATTGCTGCCAGCAAACACGCCCTCACGTGCCGTAAGTGAAGGTGCCGTATAAGGCACCCTATAAGGCACTCCATAGGGCACATTATAAAGTGCACTGTCCGCCACGGCACCCTAAAATGTCCCCTATAGGGCACCCTATAAGTTGCGTCACAGGATAATGTATAGTGCACCTTATATGGATGGAAACCATAAGGTGCCCTATAGGGCACCCTATAAAGCGCCCTCAGAGGCACCTTATGGGTACGGTACACTGAGGGTGGTTTTGCTGGCATCAAAATATGTACATTAAATAAAGATAATGCATTGGACAACCCTATCAAATAGCCCCACTGTGGGTTGGAACCCATGACCTCTGGCATCACAGGCAGTGAGGTAACCATTGGGCTATAGCTCTACAGCTGCTAGTGAGCCCCTGGCTGGCTGCAGAGAGCCTGAACGTTACCACACAGACAGTCTGCTGTGGTCACCAGGATAGGGTTAGCCCACCCATACCCATGATGCACTGCACATGCAAATCAGCTGTCCACAAATGAACACAAGATGGGGAATGCACCCCCACAGCACCGTGGCCTGGTAGGGGGAAGTGACCATGTGCACCCACACAGAACCTGGCCTGGTAGGGGGTACTGACCGTGTGTTTTACTAGCACAGAGTAGGTACACACCGTCACATTGTGCGGGTACTGTGCTCACCCTGAGTGTGCGATGAGGCGGCCAGGACCAGGTCCACAACACCTACCATGGCTGATAAGAGGCCATGCCGGAAGTCCAAAGCAGTGTAAATGTTTCAGATGTGTAGTTTCTGCACAAACACCTTGGATATCTCTGTCTGCTTCAGTCATGTGTAGCCCCCATGCACCACCACTGCCCCACCCCCCGGGCAGCAAACAGGGTCCCCCATCAATAGATCCACCTTCTACCTCCCTGCAAAGGTGGCAGTAGAGGGGACCATCAACCTCAGTCCTGCTGAGGGACATACACCCCACAGGGCAGTCAATGCAGCTCTATACATATCCACAACAGAATAGCAGACTGACATTAGGCCTGGATATGGTAAGCTGCACACCAACACGATCTGATATTCTCCTGCAGCAAGGCATCAGCCACTGCACCCTGCAAGCCACTCCATCAAGACACACACCAGCTGCAAACAGCCTGCTAGTTAAGCCATAGTGCATGTTCCCAGAACTGGGATGTCAGCATACACAGCAAGCAGATAAATCAATGACTGGGCCCCAAAAAGAAACCCATATCTACTACATTAGAGAAAAACTATATAGCACTATGGGGGTGCCTAGCCATGCTGTGGTCACTGCACAGTCAGGGTGAGAGTGATCTCTCAGCGGGACATACTGAGGTCACCCTGTTTGTGTAGGTGGTGGCCAGGCAGTAAAATGTCCCAGTCAGTACCCTATGCCCTTTGTAGATGCACCCTGGCCAGGCCACCCTGTCCGGCCTATACCCATGGTACCTTGCTCCTCATTATGCACATTGGCAGCACAATACTGGCAACAGTGCTGGCAGTGTGGGCTGTGGAAGGTGTTTGCAGCCACCACATACTGGATAGACCAGGGGTGGGCACCTCCGGTCCTGGAGGGCCGCAGACCAGTCAGGTTTTCGGGATATCCCTAATGAACATGCATGAGATATATATGCATTAGAGATATCCTGCCAACCTGACTGATTTGTGGCCCTCCAGGGCTGGATTTGGAGACCCCTGCCTTACACCTCTGTCATTTAAGATCGTGAGTGGGCAAGGTACAGATGTCCTAGACATCGAAAGGGTATATAGAATGTGTCACATTCCTCCTCGATTCTAACCACCACCAAAAAGTTGTCTAATAGACAATTCTTTGGTGATGGTGAGAAGTGAGAAGGACTGTGACAAATTCTATCTAACCTTTTTGATGTCTTGGATATCTGCACCTTGTCCACTCACAATCTTAAATGACAGAGGTATAAGGCAGGGGTCTCCAGATCCAGCCCTGGAGGGCCACAAACCAGTTAGGTTGGCAGGATATCTCTAATGCATATATATCTCCCCTGGGATAGACAGACAGCCATCCCCACACCTATGCCAGCATTGTGCCACTATAGAGAGGTTCAGCAGCCATACCCACCACACCACTCCTGGGCACAGTACAGGCATAGATATGGTATGCAATACTGTTGGGGGTCACTCCCCAGGGGGGTAAACACTGTTGGAGACCAGACTTGCAGCACACACCGCAGACATCAGAATGATTGTTATGGTGGAGCTCAATGAGCAAAATGTGCTTAACGTAGGACTTGCTATCTGCCAGTTATCATAGGAAACATTTGATAGCTGTGTACCGTATACCCAGGTGTAGGGTGGCATTGCTAAGGTATTCAAGTGCTAGTATTGGGAGATACAGGCAGGGCCCAATGTCCTGCCTCTCCAGGAGGCATTGGCCAATGGGGCCTGTGGGTGTGTGTGTGGGTGTGTCTGGCCCTGTTGGCTGCTGCTTTACCGCAGAGTTTCCCAACTCCAGTCCTGGTGTTCCAAACACTGTTCGGGTTTTCATGCTGTCCCTCATAAATATGCATGAGCTACATCTGCATACCATGGGGATGGTGCATAGATATGCAGCACAGGCATCTTTAGTAGAGGCAGCATAGAACCTGAATGGTATGGGGCCCTCCAGGACTGCATTTGGGAGACTCTGCTCTAGGTAATGCGCCTGTGTATGGTGTCTGTGTTTGTTGTGGTAAAATATAGGCGTATTAACCATGCGTATGTTCTCAGCATTAAAGGTTTGTCCTTACTATCACGGTTTAGTTGGGGGAAAAATATGTGGACAGGATTGGCAGTAGCCCCAGCTGGGCTTTGAACCTGTGACCTTCTGTTCTTGCACACTGTCTGTGTGCACTGCACCACTGTGTTGCCACAGATGTGCTGCAGTCCCTGGGGAGTCCATGACTGTACATCCGACAGAGCCTGTCTGTTGCGGTGGACGGTGCCAGCCTGCACAGGCCTGGGCCACTGTCTGCTGTTGCTTGCAGCCACTGCCCCCTCCACCACCTGTACCCTTCCGCCAACATGCAGACATGTCCTTATCTGGGAAAAAGCATATGACCTGATTGAGTTGTGGCACTCCAGGACTGAATTTGGGGCACTCGGCTGTAGGTAATGCCCATTGTTATGGTTTGTGTGCGGTGTAGGGTAAAATATGGTTGCTTGAACCATGCTTATGTTCTCTGCAATAAAGGAGTGTCTTTACTATCACTGTTTAGTGGTGGGTAAAACTATGGGGACTGGGTTGGCAGGAGCCCCAGCTGGGATTTGAACCTGTGACCCTTTGGTCCTACAGGCACTGGCTGTGTCTGCTGCACCACACTGTGGCCACAGAGACAATGCAGTCCCTGGAGATAGGAAACCTGGCCGGACGAGTCAGAAATCCTGCTCTGCACAATTTTACTGTGGGCTCATTTACCTTGTATGGAGACAAACGGGCAAATAAACCTCATAAAAAACCTCAAAAAAAGGGGCAAACACCCATAACCAAGCTGGGCAACAGTGATAGCAATGGGCAACAATACAAAACACTCCCAGGAAAGCTCCAATAAAATGAAATGATTTTTGAAAGGGTCTACGGAGCTTTCCTGGGAGTGTTTTGTATTTTTGCCCATTGCTATCACTATTGCCCAGCTGAATTGTAATTTTTAACGTTTTTGTTGTGCTCATTTTTGATTTTTATTTGCGATTTTGTTCTGTGCACATGTATCACACTGCTCACGTTCTGTAGGTTTCCCCGGTTTTGTTGTACATTGCTGACGGAAATGGTTTCTGTTCCCTTTAAATCGGCTCTAACGCGAGGTTTTCAATTGCGGTATTTTTGGGTCTATTTTCAGCCCCTCTCCTGTGCAGGGAGCCTCTCCCCTCCCACTTTCCACTCATTGACCCCGTCTCTCCGCCCCTCGGGGGCCTTCCTCCGCCCTCCGTACGCTTTTCCCCGCCTCTATCGCACATCAGCGCACCGCACACATGCGTGGACCCGTTAGTGTGATGCGCACGCATGCGGGGCACTTAAGAGCACTTAAGTGCATCATTGCCATGCGCTACTGTGCGCCGCGCACGTGTGCGTGGTTTAGTAAACATACCCCAATGTGTTTACTAGATCTGGCAGCTATTTGAATCATTAGAGCATTTGGTAGTAAGACCTGAGTGTAAAGCTTGTAAGAATTATAGAGGAAGATGTCAAAGTCTGTAGTGGTCCACCAGTAAAGATAGGGGAAGCCGGAGTAGCCCCCTTTGCCTGCCTTAGGGAGATTGATTTGGAGGTACGCGGCTAGGATGGTTAAATTAGATCTTTCCTGCCATCATTTACAAGATCTATGATCTAACTTTGACAGTTATGTTCCTAAATTGGCATCTTTGAAAATGTACTAGGGCTGAGTGCCTAAATATTTTCTTGCAATTTCACCAAGGGAGTCATTTAAAAAGTCTTAATTGTGATTTAGACCGAAGACGTGCACATATACATCAAAATCACAAAGGCGTCCTCAGATCCATTTCACAAATAACTCTGGTGCAGGGACATCCAAGTAGGCAAGAGCATGGCAGAAGCATGCCTAGGGAGGTGTAATGAACGTAGACACCCCTACTCTATTTCAGAAATTTTGGGGACATCTGCGACTCTGCCTACATTTAGACCAGCTCCAAGCTCAAATAAGCATCAGGAAAGTGTTTGTTTTGGCCTTAAAACTTCCAGAGGGTATAGAGATGATGGAGAGTTAAGTGACTAGCCTAAGATCACTAGGAGCAGTACTGGGATTTGAACCCTGGCCCTAACCCATTACTTTAACCATTAGACATCCCCATTGTGAAATGCTATTCTGAGAGGACCTCTATGTAGATGTCCCCATAGTCGTCCATGTCGGGCATGTCCATGTTTGTGAAATTGTACCTGAACTTGCACGTGCCTGCTTTTATTTTCATAAATTCTGGCGTAGACGTCTCAGATTGCATTTGGACATCCTTAGTAAAATGTGCCTTCACATTCCTAAATTTAGGAGCATAAAAAGCAGGGGGTAACAGGAGAGGATTTAGGGTGGGGAAAAAAGTTAGGAACTTAATGCCAATTTTCAACACTAGGCACCTGAATAGGTTCATAAACCTAGGCAAATGAATGGCAGACCTATATTTTAAGCACCTAAATTAAGAGGAATTCTCAGCTGAAAACCTAGGACCCTAAGTATGACTGAAAATAGGACACAAATTTAGGAGCTCCGCTTTTTTGAATATCAGACCTATGTTACAATGGGGTATGTTTATTAAGTTGGGCTAACAGTTAATCCGTGTTATTTGTAACTAGTTCCCATTGAAGAACATGGGGCCTAGTTACAAAGAGCGCACGTTAACCATTATCCCAGCTTAGTAGGTATGCCCCTAGAACCCATAACTACAAAACAGTGAATCTTGATCAGTCTTGGAAAGGCTGAGCTGCTTTGAAAATGATATTTGAGGTTACAGAATGCAGAAATAGGGGTGCACAAATCCTGTGGCTACATTGAGAATGGACATTGCATGATTGACTTAGGCCAACTTTAGGATAGGGTGATCAGGGTGGTCACCTGAGACACTGCGAGAAGCCTCAAGCATGAGTAAACCATGAACACCACATAGTTCACTGACTGCTAACCAACCTACTCCCTTTGTTCAAGGGCTTGGCCCTTCTCCATTGTAAGTGAATACAAACCCGGAGTGCTCTACTGCCCTAAACAGACCCAATCAGGGCCACTTTTACCTATGGGCAAAAGGAGCGACTGCCCTGGGCCCCTCCATAACGAGGCCCAGCTGCCCTGATGCCCAGGGGTAGCAGTGGTCCTGCTTCTGCCCCCGTGCCTATTGCCACCACTGCTGCCCTTCCCTGGGATGTGTAGCAGTGGCAACAGGGATGGGCCATCTACTAGGCAGGCTAGGCAGCTACCCAGGGCAGCAGACATTGGTAGGTGGCACAGTGGTTTCGTGCTGCCACTTTGATGCCTGTGGCATGAAAATCATGGCCTGCTGCTTACTGTCGGAGAGGGACAGGAGCGGCACCAAAACGGCAGCACAAAGCCGCCACTTTTAAACTGCTATCACCAGGCTCCCCCCCCCCCCCCCCAGAAGATGGAATCCGTGGCTCGGTTGAGGGGGCGGCTTGGCCAGGGCTCCTGTCTGGGTCGACCCTGGGTGGCAGTACATAAAGAAGGAACCACAGCATCGGCGTTATCTACTTTTCCGGTGCCGCGGTGCTGTTCATGCTTCTGCTTCTGCCTCTCTCCTGATTCGTTAAAGGTGGGGGGGGGCAGAAGTGGAAGCACGAATGGCATTGCAGTGCCAGAAAAGCAGGTAACTCTGGCACCGTGGTGCCTTTTTTATTTGTTGCCACTGTTGCATGTCCTGGAAAGGGGCAGCCCTGGTAGCAGAAGTGGGGGCCCATGAATGAGGAGAGGTGGGGATGAAGGAGGCCCCACTAGAAAACTTTGTCCCATGCCCCTAAGGGTTGAAGAGGCCTGTACAGGGCTGTGTCTGGAGGGGGCCACACGAGTGAGGCATTGTCTACCCAGCACAGTCCTTATCCCATAGCCAGCCCTGACCTTTGGTCTTTATCTACCATTATTTACTATGTTACTGTCTCACCCAATTGATCAGATTGTGATGGAAAATTCACCTAAGCTTAACTGGCTATAATGGAGCCAGGTTTAGACCTGCTGTCCATTTGTTCAAATATAGCTGGCTAAACTTTGCCAGCCAACGCTGCAAATTTGAATAAGCCAACTAAGGGGCATGTTTACTAAAGTCCGCAAATTTGCGCGCCGCAAAATAGCGCACGGCAACGCGCCACTGAAACGTGCATAAACGCGTTTAAACGCCCCGCACACGTGCGTGTCACCCCCGCACAGGTACGCGACACACCAACGGGCCCCGTACAAGTGCGGGCCCGCAAATGTCCGATAGAGGCGTGGAACGGCTAAAGGAGGGCGGAGGAAGGCTCCGGAGGGGCGGAGGGACGGGGTCAATGGGTGGAGAGTGGGAGGGGAGAGGGTCCCCGCACAGTACCGGGCCCGAATTTGCATGTAAAAACTACCGCGAGTGAAACACTCGCGGTAGAAAGAAAGCATTTAAAGGGAAGAGAAACCATTTCCGTCATCAATGTACAGCAAAACCGGGGAAACCTGCAAAACGTCAGCAGTGTGATACATGTGCACAGAACAAAAGTGCAAATAAAAAGCGAAAATGACCACAAACAACATCTAAAACATTAAAAGTCTGCGGGGGAACAGTGCTAGCAATGGGCACAAATAAGAAACACACCCAGGAAAGTTTACAAAAAAATGAATGAACCATGGAAAGGTGTATGGAGGGGAGACTCAACCAAAAAAAAACCAACCCCACTTTTGTAGCTGTCCTGGGAGTGTCCCCCATGTATGTTCATGAAAATCTCTGTAGGCCATGTTGGTTATATCTTATCGCCCCTTTCCGTGGTCATGTCTGGGTATGATTTGTACGTTTGTCACCGGACAGGGTGAAGGAGCCCATAGTAAAATTGTGCAGAGCAGGGTGTGTGACCCCATCCTGCCAGTTTTATCATCCCCAGGTACTGCACCATCTCTGTGGCAACAGTGTAGTGCAGTGGACAGAGCCAGTACCTATAAGACCATAGGGTCACAGGTTCAAATCCCATCTGGGGCTCATGGCAATATGTTCTCCACCACTAATCAGAGATATGGAAGACACCCCTTGTTTTGCAGAGAACATTAGCATGTTGCAAACATCCTTCTTATACTCCACACCGCACACACATCAGAACAATGGGCATCAGCCACATCCGAGTTGCCCAAATGCAGTCCTGGAGTGGCTCCACTCAATTAGGACATATGCTTATGCTAAGATAAGGACATGCTAGTATGTTGGTGGGACTGTACAGATGGTGGAGAGGGAAGTGGCTGCCAGCCACAGCATACATTTGACTAGCGAGGTGCAGGCTGCCACCGTCCACTAGTGACAGACAGCCCCTGTTGGATGTACAGTCATGGACGTCCCAGGGAACTCCGCCAAGCTGTAGATACACAGTGGTGCAGTGTACACAGAAAGTGTATGAAACAACAGAAGGTCACAGGTTCAAAGTTCGGCTGGGGATATTGCCAATCATGAGCACATATTTTACTCACAAATAAACCATGGTAGTAAGCAAAACCTTTAAGGCAGAGGACAGTGGCCGCAGTAAAACCCCCAACATTTACCATCACAACCACACACACCATGAACAGGGCGATCACCTAGAGCAGAGTATCCCAAATACAGTTTTGGACGACCACACAACAGTCAGGTTCCATGCTGCCTCTAATACAAATGACTGTGCTGCATATCTATGTACCACCCTCATGTCATGCAGATGTAGCACATGCATATCCAGGAGGGACAGCATAAAACTACAACAGTGTCAGCCACACCATGAGATGATGTGGGAATGCCTGATGAAAAGCACCAGCCAACAGGCCCTGACACACCCACGCCCACAGGCTGCATTGGACAATGCATCCTGGAAAGGCAGGACATTGGGCCCTGCCTGTAACCGCCAATAGTAGCAGTTGCAGATGTCACCAATGCCACCCCACACCTGGGGACATGGTACACAGCTATCTAATGTCATCATTGAACACAGTGAAATATGGATGTATATGTTCAGCACATTTTGCCCATTGAGCACCACATGACAATCATGCAGATGTGGGTCATGTGTGCAGCAGGTCTGTTGTATGACAGTGTGTACATCCTGGGTGGGTGACCCCCACCAGCTATGTGTAACATATCCATGCCTGTACTGTTCCCAGGACTGTTGTGTCGCATAGGGCTGTTAAACCACTTGATTGTACCACACAAGACGACCAACCCTGGTAATGGTCACAGCAATGTGAAACATCAACATACACTCACAAGAAAGGCAGGGCTAAAAGATAGGCATGTTGGAAGGGTTTCTGGCTCATGCAGCATAACATGTGCATGAGTCAACATTGCTGAAGGAGAGAGCATGTGTCCCCACACCAATGGATATTTTCCCCTAGGTAGTCACCCCAAACCCATAATGCACAGCATAGGTAGTTGCATACATGCACAGTGGATGTTCAACAACTGAGTGGCACCAGCACTAACAGGGCCTGCAGCATGTTAGCCGAGGTGTACTGGTATCAGTGGGGTCAGTGGCAGGTGGCCAGAGAAGATGGAGCCAGAGACCCTGACACGTGGGTGCACTGGCCCATAACAGAAAGGGCCGCTAGGACAAACAGACATGCTATTTGCAGGGTCTACATTGACTCAGTGTCCGCATGGTGGTGCAGGGGACACAGCCAGTGTGTTGTGGAGACAAAGATAACAAGTTCAACTCCCAGCTGGGGCCATCGGCAACACAGTGCACATATTTTATCCACCAGTAAACCGTTATTGGGAATAAAACCCACACCTGCAGAGAAGAAAAGTTCTTTCTGAGGATTGTTATTTTACCATAAGTAGCTCATAGCCCTCAGAAATGTCCAACACCTACAGCAGAGTACACACAATGCAGTACCGGAGGGCCACATGTCAGTTAGCTGTGATGCTGTCCCCAATATAACGCCTCTTTATCATGGTGGTGTACGCCTACTGCTGGCAGAGGGGGCAGTGGCTGCTGCACCACAGCAGATGCTGGCCTAGCTACCCTCATGTGGCTGCAGTCCAATCCACCAGACAGGCACTGTGTGACAAACAGCCATGGACTCCCCCGGGAATGAGCTGTTGCTGTGCTAAGACGGTGGTGCAGTACACATAGCAAGTGCCCCAAGAGCAGAAGGCCCTAGGTTCAAATCTCAGCTGGGGCACCTGCCATCCCACCCCCCATTTTCTTTCACATGCACAAAACCTGCTATTAAAGACTGCAATTCCCCTGCTGATGAGAGAAGCGTTGGAAAAGACAACTTATTTTACAATAAACAGCACACACCACATAAACATATGCCTCGCCCACAGTACAGTCCCCCAAATGCAGCCATGCAGGCACAAAGAACACCCATGTTCGCTGATGTATCCAATAAAGATGCGTGTGCTGCAAGTTAATTGAACACCACCATGGTATGAATCTGTCTGAGAGGCATATTCATCACGGACATCATGAAAACCTGACCAGTGTGTGTGCCATATTGCCTGGGTTTTCTGAAAATATGGCCTACAGCAGTGGGCAACAGGGCCAGAAACAGCTGCACCTGCAGGCCCCAATATCTGATGACCAATGCAGTGGCAGGATGTTGGGCCCTGTGTGCCCCTCCAATAACTAGCATGTGCAGACATTACCAATCACACACTACACATGGCGATACCTCACACGCATATCAGAAGCCTGGTATGAGCAGTGACTGTTAGAAATGTCTATGCGAAGCACAAGCAGATCATCGAGCTGTAACATACCAACGTCTCAGATGTATGTACAATGTGTGTCAGGTCAGGTGCCCTCCAGAGATTGTCAGCCTGGAACATATCACAACAAATGTACCCCAACGTTGCCATACCCCCAGTGTGCCCATTACTGTTGCGTTGGTCTCTGCTCCTAAATAACCGTACATCGTCTCACTGCTGTCCTAGGTGTAGGGAGTGTGTGTCTGTTGATCCAGTGTGTGCTGGCTGCCAACACCTCCCACAGCCCACAATGATAGCACCGTTGCCAGTATTGGTCTGCAAATACTGATTTTTCCCCAATCTGTAATCTGTAAATATGTATTTAAATGTTAAATGTAAATGTGAATGTAAATAAGTTTACCCCCAAAACAGTAACCATGTGTGCCGTGACCTCCCATTCCTCTATGTATATACTCCCCCACTGTCCTGATCGACTTATCCCAAAAGAAGAATCAAACCGCTACTGATCGCTGGAAGCAGCGGTATATAAATGTGTTCAAAATAAATAAAATAAAAATAAAAATGTGCATAATGAGGAGCAAAGTACTCTGGGTATAGAACACACAGGGTGGCAGGAGCAGGATGCAGCTACACAGGGCAAATGTGCATGCCTAGGACCATGTTGTGCCTTGCTATCACCTCCACAAACATGGTGCCCATAGCATGTACGGTGAGGAGGCAACCCTCACCACGAATGATCAGTGATCACGCCATGGCTAGGTTACAACATATTGCCATACAGTAGTTCTCCTCTGTGATTTTTATGGGTTGTGTGTATATATAGGGGGCCCAATCACTGAGTCAACTGCATGGGGGTTGTGCAAACATCCCAGTAATGGGTGCACAGAGTGTCCCTGGTAGCATGCAGTATGGACCGTCAAGCGGCCTGAAAGCAGTTACCATGTGTTTGGCTGGAACACCTTGCAGGGTCAGTAGCTGGCCACACACTGTGGCCTCTGCTGCAAAATGTCAGATGGTGTTGGTTGAGCTGGGTGGCTCTGGCTCAGCTGTTTGTCTGCCTGATCTAGACATATGGATATGTTCAAAATTGCAGAGAGTGACCTGTAGGTACTGGGTACGACAGGCAGAATGAGGTTGCTGGCAACTGCTAGCACTGTAGTTGGGCTACAGAATGTGCATATTGTAATATTGTGCAAAGTGTGTTTGACAGGAAAGTGCAGGTGGTCAGACACATATAGCCAATGTGGCCAGAAATCTCCCTTACCCCTTCACATATATTATGAAGAGCAGGGCTCTCACAAAGGAGATGCACCCTTGGGTGAGCATTGTAGCCCACAAGGCCCAGATGGGTCAGGGAAATACAGATGCCTGAAGGAGGACTGTATACATCAACCTATCAGACATCGTCTGACAAGCTGATCTGATGTTCTTGGCCCTCTCAGCCAGGACAGGTGCTGTGTGTCTCACCTCACACTCAGGGTGATTAAAAGCCACACACACTGTGAGGTTCTGTACCCACTCTGTACCTGCAACACAGAAGGTCTGTCCACAAAACTATGTCCAGGTGCTGTGTGGTTGCACACCCTATCGTTGGAACATTAGTAGACTGCTGCTTTGCATGTGCAGTGCATCATGGGGGTGAGTGGACTGACGTTACCCTGTTAACTGCAGCACAAAGTCTGCCTAGGTCATATTGCAGACAGCCAGATAGTCTCATCACAACCCCAGAGCTGTAGTCCAGTGGTGACTGCAATGCCTCAGGAGCAAAAGGTTGTTAGTTCAAATTCTAAATGTGGTTCTACAAGGAAAGTATTTTATATATCCTGACTTTGGCCCATAGACTCCACCAGTCAGCAGTAGTGTGGGGAAACGTTCTGAAAATAAACATACATTGAACAAGGCAGTGTCACATTAGTTAAATTTGTTTTTACAAGGTCCATGGGGGCTCTCAGGTGTGGAACGTGGGTAATGTCCTCAAGTACTGGCAACTTAAACACCATCACAGTGCATTAACCCAGGTAGACCCTATAAGGTGGTCTGTGGGGTACCTGCTGCTGACAGCACTGTGAGGATCTCACAACAACCACCAGTACTCCACAGTCATGGACATGTCATTGGCTGCACCCACCAATAACCTCACTGTATATGGACGTATGCAACCTCTGGCTCCCCATGCAGCAAGGTTAGGTGTGGGCCACAGCTAGATTGATAAGAACAGATGCCTGGCTGGCCAAAGAGGCAATCATGCAGACAGTGTGTTGTTGTTACCAGGGTTGTGGTGCTCCATCAGTGAGAATGGTGTATGACATATGATGTCTGCAGCAGTGTGAGTGTCTTGCCACCAGCAGCACCTCTGTAATGTAGAAAGGGCTCTGGGGCAAGTAATAATGTTGCAAAGTATGAAAATATATGTTGTGCACAGCATAGATGTAGATGGAAAGCACCATGGCCAATGGTGTTACAACGTATGATAATGTGAGCTGCCTGAGACAGGCACTCCAGAGCGCAAAAGGAAGATGTAAGCCATGATGCCTCGTTAAGCAGCCAATGTATCCACCATTGCGCTATATCTCAGCCCCCAGGACTGTATGCCAGCAGATCTACCAAATTGTAATGTGGATTGTGGTGACATGCTGTCCACATTGCCCCCTAATGTCTAACACGCAACCTATTTTTCCTGTGTAATGCACACATATGAACCCCCGCAAAACACCTATGGCAACCACCAAATCATTGATGTCTGTACATGGTGAGTCAACACAGAACAGAGCCAACTAACACACATCATGCCATATCACCAGGTTGCTTGACCCCTGACGCTGATGGTTTGTTTGCACCCATTGCTATCAGTGGCAGAGCACTATCTGCTATGTGACACACATAGCACACCTCATCTGACAATGGCCTTGGAATCAGTGCATATGTGTCCAGAGGTTCAAGACCACATTGTGTGAACAAGTAATATTCAGAATCATTAAATTATGTTATAGGGAGATGAGAGATACCTTGTAGCTATGTGAGCATGCAAACAACATGAAACCTATTTGTATTAATAAATGTAAAACATGTGTATGAATGATGCGTGCCGCTAATATTTGCACTTTTCAGGAGCGCAGCAATGCGGAACGCATGGGCAAGCAGTTATGAGGGCCGCAGCCATGCGGCGCGCACGTGCTTTCTCCGATACGCGCAAATGCGGAAGTGGCGTCGTTAGCGTTCGCGCGTCTACACGCCCACAAAAAAATGGCGTCAAGGAGCAGGAAGCCCGCCTTCAGCTACAGGGAGCTGTGCCTCCTGGCCTCCCTTATTGGCCCGAAACAAACAATCCTTTTCCCAGGGCCCTCCAGGAGGATAAACATGGGGAAGGTGCTGAGGGCCTGGGAGAGGGTGACCAGGCGCTTTAACCGTGAGGCAGACCACCCACGTGAGGTAAGTGAATGGCCACAGGTCACAAAACCATATACACAGACAGGGTTGATGTCAGCTGTCCATGCTGTTGTGTGTAAGTAGCCTAGATAAATTACGTGTAGTAGGGAAACCACATGCCAGATGCATTGTGTACCACATCTGAGTGTGTGCCCATGTAGCCATGTTCAGATCCATGTGCCCACAGAGGGCATGATGACCCCATGGCGTCATGACAGCTGCTGGCATTGATGTACTACAGACCACTGTAACACAGCTAGGCCAACCATCAGCCTAAGGAGTGTCTAGAATCACCATGTGCTGATGGAGGTATCTGCATCTGGAGGGTAACACATAGGGGCAACCATCAGGGGTCGTGGAACCTTCAGCACAAAGGCCCTGACGCACACAGGTGGCCAGGGGTTGTTAACAAATGTGGTATAATACATTCCCCTCCCCTCAGGGCTACAGAGAGCCACTCAAAGTGTGCCCTGGCAACCTGGAGATATAGATCTGCGCCCTCATGTACTATGAAACATAACCCATATCTCCAGGAGGTCAGAGAGGCCATCCAAGTGGGTCCCCTATCACCCTGGGCCTATGGTTGTGTGTCCTAATGTAGTTTGAACCCTCCTCCCTAACTCCAGGAGTGCAGAGAGGCCATCCAAGTGGGCTCTCTATCACCCTGGAGCTATGGATCTGTGTCCTAATGTAGTTTGAACCCTCCACCCTAACTCCAGGAGTGCAGAGAGGCCATCCAAGTGGGGTCCCCTATCACCCTGGGCCTATGGTTGTGTGTCCTAATGTAGTTTGAAACCCTCCTCCCTAACTCCAGGAGTGCAGAGAGGCCATCCAAGTGGGCTCTCTATCACCCTGGAGCTATGGATCTGTGTCCTAATGTAGTTTGAACCCTCCTCCCTAACTCCAGGAGTGCAGAGAGGCCATCCAAGTGGGCTCTCTATCACCCTGGAGCTATGGATCTGTGTCCTAATGTAGTTTGAACCCTCCTCCCTAACTCCAGGAGTGCAGAGAGGCCATCCAAGTGGGCTCTCTATCACCCTGGAGCTATGGATCTGTGTCCTAATGTAGTTTGAACCCTCCTCCCTAACTCCAGGAGTGCAGAGAGGCCATCCAAGTGGGCTCTCTATCACCCTGGAGCTATGGATCTGTGTCCTAATGTAGTTTGAACCCTCCTCCCTAACTCCAGGAGTGCAGAGAGGCCATCCAAGTGGGCTCTCTATCACCCTGGAGCTATGGATCTGTGTCCTAATGTAGTTTGAACCCTCCTCCCTAACTCCAGGAGTGCAGAGAGGCCATCCAAGTGGGCTCTCTATCACCCTGGAGCTATGGATCTGTGTCCTAATGTAGTTTGAACCCTCCTCCCTAACTCCAGGAGTGCAGAGAGGCCATCCAAGTGGGTCCCCCATCACCCTGGGCCTATGGTTGTGTGTCCCAATGTAGTTTGAACCCTCCACCCTAACTCCAGGAGTGCAGAGAGGCCATCCAAGTGGGGTCCCCTATCACCCTGGGCCTATGGTTGTGTGTCCTAATGTAGTTTGAACCCTCCTCCCTAACTCCAGGAGTGCAGAGAGGCCATCCAAGTGGGCTCTCTATCACCCTGGGCCTATGGATCTGTGTCCTAATGTAGTTTGAACCCTCCTCCCTAACTCCAGGAGTGCAGAGAGGCCATCCAAGTGGGTTGTCTGCCACCATGGAGATAGGTATGCATGTGACAGTGTAGGCTAACACATCCACCAATCCCCAGTTGTCTGTCCAGCCCATCACAGTATGCCACAGTCACCCTGGTGATATGGTGCAGTGTGAGGTTGGTGTTCAGTCAATTATCTGTACCACATGCAGGCCTGATACATGCATCTGGCGTCCAGGGTGTCACCATGTTGCAATGCTGTATCTTGCTGATGATATGCCGTAGGACACCCAATACCGTGGTGGCTAATAGCTTATTGTAACGGAGGTTATCTCAGTCCCATATGTCACCTAGGGTATAGTGGTCTGGTTGCAACTCACACCTGCCCTATGTGGCACATAGTCCAACACACGCACTGTACATGTATGGACATGTTATGGTAGATGCTGATATGGTTGTGCGTTCACAAAAGCTATCACACAGTAGCCTCGAGATGGAAGCCCAAACCCTTGCGAGAGGGACATGAGCACAGCTATGTATGCAGAATTGATGTTTACCTACACAAATGCCTACAGGCACAATGACCCTTTGTCTACATGTACCTCACAGCTGCCTCTGGGGGGTTCCAGACACACATCCAGGTTGCACACTACAGCCTATCATCCACAAATGTACAGGGGCCGAAACAGCACATATCCGTGTAATGTGTCATTGTCCGTAGTGTGTGCACGCACATCTCATAGAACCCTCAGGGACACAGGTCAGAGGAACATAAAACCACCCGAGAAGCTGGAAGGTGACAGATGCATGTCCACCATCGCCAGTATGCTGTGTCTCACAGTCGTCAAGGTACGTCTGATGTAGCTATCAGTAGCCCTATGACATACAGGACACACAACTCATGTGTTGGGTCAGGTAATTACATCCATGGCCATCTAGATATCCATGTGTCATGGACCTGCCCCCTGCCACGGTGCTCAGGGCAAACCACTCAATGTCACATGTATGTGAACACAAACATGTTTACCGTTACATCTGGGTGCCATTGCGTTTGGATTGCATGACATGTACAGTTAATGTGACCCCACATGTATCTAATGTAATACCTACTGGGCTAAAGGCCTCCCCATGGACATCCACATTGGCCAAACAAATGTGCCATGCCAATGCCATGTCTGTCAAGGGTGCCAAAGGGAGACGTCCCCATGCATTTAGGGAGACATGGACATTGCTCATAGGTGTCGCTGCACACATGTCCACACCCACATTGAGGCATGTATGTGGCACTGGGGACAGATATTCACCTGGAATAGGCATGAGGGCACTGACCCATATCTGTCTGTGATGCAGTGAGCAAGACAGTATGCGACTGCTCCCCCCCATCCACCATAAAAGCCTATGGGAGTACCCCACAGCTCATGTGGCCTGCCCTGTTGAAAAGCCCAATTGCTGCTCCCCAGTGCATAATGTCACGGAAAAATGTCATCTCTGTGTCCGTCTAAGTGCAATACACCTGTATGGGAAAGCAACCCCTGTGTGTGTCACTGCTGAGGGCCCCACTAACTGTGACACTGGTGTATCTGATATCCCAGCACTAGTAGCTGTGTTGACATGATTCAAAGACAACACCAGGGGAACACTGAGAATTACCCAAATACGTTGCTCTTCTATGTATGCATAGGCCCAAACCATGCCATTAGCATGGAGAACACACCATGTGCGGGAGGACATGCTCCAGGAGTGCCAAACACTCATTGGTCACTGTCAGCCATGCCTAGTGTGCTGACTGCCAAGGCCCCACATGTGACCTGTCACCATGATTGACCAGTGGGATGGCATCCAGGGGTGTGGTTTGGCCGAGACGTCCAGCCATGCGCAAACACCCCCCACCCCCCACAATGTGGCTGTGTTGGTAGCCATTTCCCCAGTGTTTCACCATGTGTCGTGTGGATCACATCTAGACCAACATATTGTGGCATGTTCCCAGAGGGACATAAACCCCACAACATAGGGATGCCCTGGCAGTGGCACTGACAAATGCAGTTGGTGACAACAGCTCTGGTGTTACCACCAGGCCCAACAAAGGGAGTCAATAACCACTATACCAGTGGGGAGTCGGCACATGCGTCATAACACCACGTGTTTAGCATTGGGGCATGGGATGTGTCCATGACAACTGCAAAGGCATAGCAGGTGTCACTAGCACACAGATTGATGTGGCAAAGACACGGGCCTGCAGCCATCCCTAGTACACCAGGGTACCAGACAACCCCCCAGGACACACATATTGTGTCATTGGCACACACAATGTTTTGGCGCACAGCATGGGCATATGGACCCTCAATGCAGATGTCTATTGTGTGGGACACATTGGTACCATGTAAATGCAGACACTACGCGCCTGTGTTCCAACACTGCATGCTCCCAAAAACCACAGGGACAACATATGTGCAATCCCCCTAGGTGCCTAGAGAATGGGACGGCTCAGAGTCCAGTAATGTGAATTGCAAGGGGGTGCCAGCATGTCCAAAATGGAAAGTAGTCACACCCTAAGTTCAGACCCACTGGGGGCTGGCCTGGCCTGTGGACATGTTCCACTCAGTTGCAGTCGAAAATGAGATGCAACACAGGGGACATGAGGCTGATATCCATCCATAGCCACATACGCCAGGGGAGGGTCCCACCCTGGCTGGACATCAAGACATACAGGATAACACCCTGAACAGGAGGGGATATCCCCCCCAAACCCTACCCACATGGCACAGTTTGTGAGAATAACTAGGCAGCGTTAGACGTTAGCAGTGGTGCAAAATGGAAAGCCCCCTGTGCACCCCATTGTGGTGTAGTCGGTTATGTTCACAACACAATGTCACAGATGACATGTTGTCAGACACTCTGTTACTGGTGTATGAACACAGCTTGTGTGGCTGCTGTGTGTGCCATGGATCCCTGCCCTCACACAGGATACTGTCCCAAACAAGGTTGCAGGGGATGTATTGGAATGGCGTCTCATGAACATGTAGAGCACCTAGATGTGGCCCTCCCATATGACATGGGGAAGGTATGGTACGTGCCTGACAGTCATGGTTGTAGCGAGGGCAAATGATGGCAAAAGGTTATCATTGGGCTGGTGTGGACACATGGGGTGAGTCCCTGCCCCTGACATTGTGGCATATGCCTCCAAAAGTGACATGTCTGTCACACGATAATGTCTGATACACCCACTGTATGTGTGTCTGACTGTCATGGACAATGTGACAGCAAGGATCTATGAGGTGGATGCTGACACGTCTGGCTTGTGCAGGGTGGTCAAACAGTACTACACAGCAAATGCAAGGACAACAATGACTACACACTGTGCATGTCTAATGTAGCCCATCGGTCATATGGCCATCATGGACCACACCCAGCTCTACATGACAGAAATGTACATTTCCTCCACACCACCATATCTGGGAAACAACCAGGCGTAACTTGTACAGTCGCAATACCAAATAGAGGACATCCCACCACCTGGTCAGGTACATCCCCACCGCCCTGCAAACCACTGACAGAGATATGGGACAGCTCATGATCACCATGTACCCCCATGCATGTGTGTTGCTACACACCATAGGGGGACTGGACACTGTCAACCATGGGAGGTGGCCCATGCAAAACACCCAAACACACCCACCCTTCACAACACAATGTGAGGACATATCTCATACTATCACCCCTGCATGCCGTGTGGGAGCTGGCCACACTAGCTTACAAGGGGTACAAGTAGGGGCATCGCAGCAGGCGGGTTGTGTATGACACATCCCCAATATGCGCCTAAGCAACACTACATGAGGGCACACACACATAGGGATGCGATGTGTTATGGTGCTGCTGTGACAGACCAGGTACACACATGGCTGTCCATGAGGCAACACCCATAGAGGGGGACACAGAAGCCAACTGTGTAGGTGAGCTGCCCCACAGGGGATACACACTATGGGTATCATACAGTGGCAAACGCTCAGAGTTGGTCACCTCCAGCGTTCACCATGTCCTGCCCCTTCCGGGATACATCAAACACACACACCTTTGACAGCTGCTGTCATTGCACAGCAGGGATGTGACCTACAATGCACACCATGTGCCCTAGGTGATCTTCCCTCCCTCATCCCCTCTGTCTCTGTGACGTCCCACCTATGGCCACTCGTCTACACCCCTGTCTCTCACAGTCACCCCCACCAGTCCACCGTTCTGACAGGTTGTTGTGGGGATATGGGTGAGGAGCAGCATGCAGTCACTTTGTGATGCTGATGTGTGATGCCCTACATGACAGTGCAGGTGGATGTAAGCTATGCTCATGTCATACGGCAGTGACACCTATGTGCTAACCTATTTGCACATGTGGGAGGGACTGACTGCTGGAGGTCGGTTACTATGCTCTATATGCCCCAAACAGCAGGGGTGGGGGAGTAGCATGGTGTGGGCCAGACAAGTCAACGTATGTTCACCCATAGCCCCAGTGACAGGTGGTATGTGTTGACACCTGACAACCTTTGCATATCCACAGGTGGAGGACCTGAGGAAGAAGGGGCGCGAACTTCGCAAATTCCACCCGGAGTTCCTCACACGTGCCTGCAGGGAGCGCCAGCACCACCACGATGGTGAGTATTGGAATGGGCAACTCACAGGTTCAGGTGTGCCATAGGGCCACCAGCCTGTCTCCCACCTGCATCTGCATATTTGGTATGTGACACACATGGACATCACCTGATGTATGTCATCCTTCACAGACAGTGATGCCAGCGACGCCTCGCCACACACCTCTGCCCACAGTCTCCGGAGGCCCACCACCCGGCACACAACCGAGGAGGAGGAGGAGGAGGTGGAGGAGGAGGACGACCAGCCTGGTGGGATGGAGCAGCCACATTCTGGACCAGAGAGGGCAGATGTGGTGGTGGTTTCCTCCAGTGATGTGGGAGAGGACGAGGAAGATGGCAGCAGGCACACCCCTAACCAGGGGCAGCATGGGGATGGGACAGAGGGGGGTGCAGGACAGAGGGGCAACGTGGGCAGGGGTGCAGGCAGGGAGGGGGGAGTTGGGGTGATTGTGTGGGCAGGGAGGGTGGGGGGTGGGTATGGAAGGAGCGGGGAGGGGTTGGGGTGGGTGGGGGGGGAACACAGCCCAGCAGAGGGCCACCGGGGCACCAGTCCGGCATTGCAGGCGTCTGCACGGCACGGACGTGAGCACGATCGTGCGTCACCCAGGGCCACTGGTACACCTCATGCTCATGCCAGCACACAGACCACAGACAATGTGTGTCTGTGTGCTGGCAGGTGTATCGACGATGTGTGCATGGCCCTGGATGACGTACGACACGACATCCGTGTCGTGTTCCACTCCCTGCAGTGTTTTGCCTGGGGCTGTTCGGCAGGTGGCCAGTGATGTGGTGCATCTGGCATCCCGATGGCCACCTGCCGAACAGCATTACAGGTACCACGGCTGGCACCTGTGATGCCCCTATGTGCCCTCTGCTGCGCTGTGTTTCCCCCGCCCCCACCTCATGCGTGTGTTTATGTTGGGCATGTTGGCCATTGTGTGACAGTTTGTTATAATAAACATGTTTTGAACCTGCCTCACTGGTCACGTGTGTACCTTCACCACACAACATGTAGGCAAGCATGGGAAGGTCCATACACCTGGTTGGACATGTAGCGTGGCCATGGCCATCATAATGTTACCTGCACCACATGCGTAGCTGTGTGATGAACATCTGTGCATAGGAATGGGACATGGGTAACCACAGGTCATGTTGCTGTTAATATCTCCCGCCTAAACAGTCATGTCACAGGGATGTGTCTGTCCCCACAACAATTGCTGGTGCAGAGCAGCATCGCACACACGCATGACACCCATGTGTCCCTCTGACACATGTGTGCCATGGAGGGGCGGGACACGCATGTCACCCCTGCCAATGACAGGGCCAATGGCCACAGAGCCTCACCCAATGTGCACAGTATCAGGGGGTGTGACCGTGGAATGGCCACGATAGTGTTGTTGTAACCCTGCAGCTGCCCACAATGTGGCATTGGGCCTATGTGAACATTGGTGTATTGCAGCCAAGGGCCAATGCACAGATCGTATGCAGTTATGAAATATATTTATTTTAGTTATTTATTTATTTAACATTTGCTTCTATACCGCGCTATTAAAATCAGCGCGGTGTACATCAAACAGGCATACTATGTGCAATGCCATGTGTGCAGTAATACAAGACAGTATGGACACCCCGGCAATACCGGGCCAGATCTGAACCCCTCAGGTAATGGTCAGGGCATGCATGTGCACACAAACTATGCTATAAAAAGGAGAGAAACATTGGACGGAGACTTTATATGTATGCAATGTTACAGTAATAGGTATTGCACTATTGGCGACGGCGCTGCCTCTCACGTCTGGCACGCTGCAAAATACGTTCCCCTGCAGCTGGCCCCACACGGTCATCTTGTGCCTGTGGCGGGGGTGTGGGTGGTGGTGGTGGTGGCGGTGTGGGCGGCAGGGGCGGTGGTGCCATCCTTTCCAGGGCAGCTTGGATGCACTCCATGGCCACACACATCCTCCCATAAGGCATATCTTGGATGTGTTGGCGCAGAAGCACCACCTCCTGTATGAGGCTTTCTCCATTGTGCCGTATAGCTGCAAGTTCCTGACGAATGCCTGTGTGGGGAAGAGATGGTGGTCATTGAGTTACCTGTGGCGGGTACAATTGTCAAGCAGATCTAGGCAAAACATATCACACAAATACCCTTTGCATGGTACAAACTGTACTACTGAGATGCATATTTTGATGTATAGAAACATTACACACAGGACATACACCATGTACGTTTTGCTAAGGAAGCCTATCATGGCTCAGGTAGGAGTTATAGAAAGGGTGATGTGACTCTGAACAAGACTCCTGTCAGTCCTGGTAGAGGTAATAACACATAGCTCACACATAAAAGACTACCAGTCCCAGAATGCACCAGGTGTCCAGCATCCATGAGGGGGGCTGAAGTGAGAATACATGTGTTCAATCAAGAGAGCTATGAGGTAATCCCTAGGCACTCATCTCAAAGGGCAGGGCCTGATTCAGCACAGCTGCGCTGTGATAGGGAGGAGCACACATCAAGACAGCATAACAATAGAGCTGCTTCTACAGATAGCAGCTACAGCAAGACCTACAAGCTCCAGTCCAGCTACAAGCTACAGCCCAGCTACAAGCTCCAGCCCAGCTACAGCAAGGGCTACAGGTTCCAATATCACCTGTAGAAGCAGAGGCCAAGCAAAACGGATAGAGAAGGAAGGAAACCCTCTGGAAGGAAGAGCAGAAAGGCCATTGAGAGATCTAGGAGAGTCCAAGGCAGTACCTATACTGGGAGGTATTCCAAGTGCCAGCAGAGACCATTGGACTGGGGTCACCCAGAGGAATGGAGTGGCAGAGATAGGAATCACCCGTGGCTACTGGTGAGAGAGAAGACTGCACGTGGAAGGGACCATAGGACCTATGCCAGAAGGTATGTGAGAGGAGATCCATGTCCAGGGATAACGATTGGAAGGCTGGACATAAGAACTGGAGTACATACTGGCCAGGCTATACAGAGATGAACCATGGCAGCAAGGGCGGTTCAGGTATGAACACTGATCCCGACCCTATCTCTAATAGTGAATGGCAGCAGGGCAATGAGCATTCTCTTGATAGTTCCCTACTGAAAGACTCATCTGTGCTATTTTATGATAGTCACCCTATGCTTATTGATGAGGGGGAAATCACAGCAGATGAAACTATTGTTTACATGGAGTGTTCTCTATCAAGTGCGATTGCTAGCTCTCTGTGAGGAAACACATCAGCCATCACAAAGAAACCTAACCTTGTTCTTTATTGCACTACGAACAGTTCCTAAAGCAGGATATGGCCTCACACAGTATCAGCCAGCCAGCTCAGGGTTTTCAGCTGGGGAATTGATATTAATGAAAGCTGCACCTAATTGTGTGTGTGAGCAAGGAGAGAATCACTGCAGGATCTGTGTGGGACATAAGCAGAGGTTAACCTAAGCAGCAAGGTGTATTCATTATTTGTGACCTTTCATTTGGTATTCTTTGCTAGGAAAACATTAGCTAATTGCCTGACAGGGTGAAGGTTGTTTTCATGAGTTGATTTGTGACTTTATGTTATCAATTTAAATACTGCACGCAAGTAACCTCATTTATATGCTACCAAGCATACTTGTGCTGGGTGAATTAAACCCCATCAATATAAGACGTTGGTTATTGGCTTTACCACTGGTTCCACAACAAAGGTATTGTCTCCGGCTGTGTTTGTGGTAAATGAACTACATTACCCACAATACCTTTCATGTATCATATGAATATATGCATCATCATGATTGGGTAGGTTCACACACTAGGCAGCCGTCTGAGAACGTGCTGTGAGACACAGGCACACGGATACACTGTGTGTGCAAGAACTAGACAACGTCCATCAGATGTACCAGTACTATTAGAGACAGACAGCAGATAAGTGTACATTGTGTGGGTGGCTGGAGGGTGTGCGACTGACTGCAACAACACCAGGGGATACACAATGAGTAGGAGATATGGATGCATACAGGCAGGGAACGTTGGGTCGAGCAGATGGACACACACACACCGGCCATGTGACCCGTGCAGTGCTCATGACACTGTGCGATGGGGTGTGAACAGCGGTTCCCCGAACAGACCCCGGGCTGACCCAACACTCCCACATGTGGGTGACAGCTAAGGGTCTCTCACAACACCAACCCCTCCAGGGGCATAACCCAGTGGGCAGAAAACAGTGCATGTACACCTTGGGGCCCATGTTGTGTGCCCTCAAGGGCCACGGTGATGTAGTCCTGCTGCTGCACAGGGTCCCAGACTCCAGACGTACATGTACAGGGGTATGCTAGGCATGCAAATGCTAGTGACAGGCCTCAGATAAGTGTGTTCAGCCCTGGATATAGGAGAGTGGGCCATCCCTGATTGTGCCTGGCAGCAGGCAAGGCAGGGGTGAGGTGTGAAGCGGGTCACATCACATCACGGGCCCTATTGACATGTGTTGTTCCACGGTGCAATATTAGCATCCATCCAAATGCAGACAGCAGTGTTGCATATTGCATTGCTCCTGCTGACACACAGCCTGGGTAGGAAAGAGGACACACGGTGTACCCGTACA